>JASFZW010000014.1:0-583877 GCA_031763795.1 Prototheca wickerhamii
GACACGTGTGCACACACACACAGCATATGAGCCGCGCACCAGAACGCAGAAGGACCCGCGTGCACGCCCTCCTCTCTTACCCCTCTCACCTTTGTGTCTGCCCGCCTTCACAGCCACCATCAAATTGGCCAAGTTGGGGGCTGAAACCCTGGCCAAGCGTAGGCCTTGGTACAACACAGCTGCACGGGACCCCTCCGTCAAAACATTGGCCGCCGGGACGCCCGGCTCATGACCGCCAGCAGATATCCACGCGCGCTAGCTCTGACTGCGCAAGGGTAAAGAGGGCTTGCGTATGGATGAGGCCTCGCACACTCGACGACGCGTGTGCACACAGACTGGGCATGCCGCGCACCAGAACCGCAGAAGAACCCGCGCGCGCGCCCCCCGCTCTTTCGCCCCACCCCACTCACCTCCGCGTCTGCCCGCCTTCATGGCCACCACCACGTGGGCCGAGTTGAGGGCTGACACCTCACCCCTTTGCACTCAGGTGCATGGAGCCTCTCCGTCAACAACACCGGCCGCCAGGGCGCGCGGCTGATGACCACCAGAAACCGTCCCCGCGCGCGAACCAAGGTGGCAGTCAACTATAGGAAGAGGGAGTGCTCCCTTCCAAGGCACCTGCTGACTCTCAACCACCTCGTGTTGCCCGGACGGACCATGGACTCGCCGATGCTGAATGCCAAGGCTTCGGCCACGACCCCCCCCTTGTCGACAAAGGGGGCCGGAGGTGGTCCAGCGGCGCCTGGGCGCCGCATCATCATCATCCGCCTCAGAGCCGTGAGCGCCTCGAATAAAGAGCTCTTGCCTTTTTCTAGGATCCAAGAAGACACTTAAAATTATAGAGCTCCCGGAGTGGCGCCAGGATACGACCACGGCTCGACTGCATGGCCCAGATCATCTGCGGCGGGAAAGGAAAGGAGGGATACCTGATCGTCCGAAGAGGGACCGACGGGACTCGATATAACAAGGCACATGGCGGACGCAAGCTCGAGGTAACGGCGATTTTGAAATATAATGAACAAATCATTTACGTGGGCCACACATGGCAGCAGCACTAACGTCGTGGAGAGAGGATGCTGCACGGGAGGGCCACCCGAGTCCGCGCCACCCCAATCCCGAGAAGACAGCCCACCACCCCCACAGCTTCCCCCCGATCGATGATTGAAGCCTGTCTTGATCCATGCAACTTGCACTGTGACTCACAAGGTTACTCCCCTGCCCAGGCCCGGGCTCCCCAATGGCCCCCCCAATCCCCATCCACAGCAGCAGCACCCAGGTCCCCATATGACCAGCTCCGGCACAGATGTCCTCTCCTTTCCAGAGGCGCAAGGGTCTTGGCTGCTTGTATCATCATCCCGCGTCACTTTGGTCCGCACGCCTGATCCCAGCGCCTCGTCGTGAACTGGTCCAGTGCGGAATCGGCGGCGCTCCGACGCGTCAAGCGGCGCAGGCCAAGCAGCAGGTGGTGGTCCACAAAGGAAGGGCGGCTCGTCCTTCCTCATCTCCTGGATGGTGGCACAGCACCATCTGTGAAGCTAGGTCCTGGACGGGCATCCCTCCCTCGATTTGTAGGACCAGACCGTCAAGGGCATGTCGTCAGCGACGTCGACGAGCCGCACCGTCGCCGGCCGCGCTTGCAGCGCTGCAGCTGCCTCTTGTGTCGTCTGCCCCACCTTACACCACCCATATCACATCCTACCACCCACCCCCCCACCAAAACAATCAGATTCTCAGCCTCACATGCCAGCCCCAAAACTCTCATGCGGACTGACCCCGCTGCGAGGTATCAGCCGATGGTGCTGCACAACCCATACCCCGAGTACAAGCCTCTGCGGTGCGGCTGACCAACACAGCACAAGCAATCGAGGGGCGACCTCTGACCCATAGGTCACAAGGGGTAAGCATCGCCGTGGGTGACGACGCCATCGACGCGCAAGCGTACTCGGCCACGGTCAAACGTCATTCTGAAATAGCAGCATCGCGGCCCATCAACTGCTGCATCCCTTTCACTAAAACTGGGTGCGGCTGGTCATCTCCGTCTCTACATGAAGCTGCGGGTGGTGCGCGGGGTACCGGGAGCGACATGCAGCAACGAGCGGAAACCACAATCTAGGTCCGAAACGCACTCGCAATGACAGTGCATCGACCAAAAATCAGACACCCTTGCGCACACGTGCAGCCGTGAATCCAGTAGCCAATTCGGAAGCATCCACCGGTGCTTGCGGCGGACGGCCGCCGTTGAGGAATAGACGAGGACGTCGCCGATGTAAACGCTCACGCCCTCATCCGTCAGGCCGCGCAGAGCATCGTACACCTGGCACATGGCCATCGCCGACGCATCCCATAAGACAAGGGAGAAAGCACGCGCAGACCTGGAAGAGTCCGTGGCCCGCCACAGACCTGGCCGTCTCCACCAAGCCCGAGCACATGAAATCCTGCATATACCCGCCGCGCGGGCCGATCTTGGACAAGGCGTCCGCGCCGTCAAGGTGGTTCATTATTTCCATTCCACCTTGGGCATCCAATATGCATGCCTGACAGCGGGGCTGTTGAGCACCCAGTAATCCGTGCAAGGCCGCCATGCTCCGTCCGTGCTCTTCGTGGACGCTACCATGGCTGCAACGAATGGCGCGCAGGAGAGTTCAATGAGTCCCTGGTACATGACCTGCGACGGCAAGTCACCACAAAAACGACGCAACACGCCCGGGCGCACCTCTGCGTGGGACGGGCATGGGCGGCCTCACACCAGGCAACGACCCGTTCCGGTGCCGGACACGACTGGGAAACAAAAGCGCGAGCGGCAAGCCAGCCAGGACCACATCACCGCACTCCTGGAGCAGTGCGTTCACCTGTGTAGCAGCGGCCATGGGCAGTAAGCAGGCACGCGTCTTCGGCTTCAGGACGTCCAGACTCGCATCCTCACGAGCAGCTGCTCTGGCAATGGCGCTGCAGGTGGTGAGCTCGGCGGGCATTGGTGGTGATGGGTGGTGCAGGACACTGGCGAGCAACAGAGTGGCATTAGTGGGTGACATAGCGCTGCAAAAAACACGGGGGAAGTAGACGCGGTGGGTCGTCGGCATGCTACGGTCATCGCAATCAGGACGTGTATATCAGGCCGCCTCCCCCAAGCTCACCTGTGTCGAACAAGAGATCCGTGTTGTTCAAGGAGATTTCATCTTCCAGTCGTATTGTGCAGTTGGCTGTAGTAGCCAGACGGCCGGCAGGCAAAGCGCGCGCCTCCCTAGGACAGACCGGCCGCTCGCCAGCCCACGGCCCTACCTAGGCCGTGCATGGAATGAAGGCACCCGGCGCCACCGTCCAGGCCCCGGCCACTCACCGCCATTGCTGGCAGCAGGCCGTACCAGTGCTGAAGACTGGGCTGGGAGGCCTTCCCCATCCTCTGTCCTTGAAAGCCATCGCTCGCCAAGGTTGCGCGCGCCCGGTCGCCGGGGCCGCGCTCTCTGTGTCGGTGAGGGTAGCTGCTGCCACAGCCTGCATAAAGATGAAAGCGTCCATTAAACCGCCTGCCAAGCACCATATCTACCACGCAGGTCAGCCCCAAGCCTGCCTCCGTGCATTCCGACGTCAATGTCCCCAGCCCCGCCGCGCACCTTCAGATTGGAACACATTACCCATGCGCGGAAGCTGGCATCGCTCCAAAGATTTGAGGCCATAGGTCGCAGCTCTCCAAGGGATCGAACGGACGGGGAAAGGCTGCATACAGCCTCCAAAATCCACCTTGCCGCAGGGTTGGAAAGCCCGTCAGCCAAACCTTGGTGTCAAATCATTCAGCTACGATCCTGCAGTGCGAAGCTGGGCACCAATGTCAGAAGCATGTGTCTGCAGATTTTCCACTTGTTGCATGCAGCGTCATGGCTCGGGATTCGCACCATCGAGAGGCGGGCTTGAACACCGGGGAGCGGAACCCAGCATCATTGGCATTGGGCCCCTAGACCGCAACGAAGCGGTCGAGGCCTCGCCGATGCTGAATGCCAAGGCTTCGGCCACGACCCCCGCTTGTCGACAAAGGGGGCCGGAGGTGGTCCAGCGGCGCCTGAGCTCCGCATCATCATCGTCCGCCTCAGAGCCGCTGGCGCCTCAAATGGAGAGATTTGCTTTTTTCCTAAATCCAAGAAGAGACTTAAACTTATAGAGCTCCAGGAGTGGCGCCAGGATACGACCACGGCTCGACTGCATGGCCCAGATCATCTGCGGCGGGAAAGGGAAGAAGGGATACCCGATCGTCCGAGCACGGATCGACGGGACTCGATATAACAAGGCACATGGCCGACGCAAGCTCGAGCAACTGGCAGTTTTGAAATATAATGAACATACAATTTACGTGGGCCACACATGGCAGCAACACCAGCGTCTTGGAGAGAGGATGCTGCACGGGAGGGCCACCCGAGTCCGCGCCACCCCAATCCCAAGAAGAAAGCCCACCACCTCCCAAGCTCGGCATGATCGAGGATTGACGCCTTCCTTGATCCATACAGCATGCACTGTGACTCACAAGGCTGCTCCCCCGTCCAGGCCCTGGCTTCCCAATGGCCGCCCCAACACCCTACAGCAGCAGCACCCAGGGCCCCATATGACCGACCCCGGCACAGGCTTCTTCTTCTTGCCACAGGTGCGAGTGTCTTGGCTGCTTGTATTATCATCCCGCGTCTCTTTGGTCCGCACGCCGGCTCCCAGCGCCTCGCCGTGAACTGGTCCAGTGCGGAGTTGGCGGCGTTCAGACACATCGAGCCGCGCGGGCCAAGCAGCAGGCGGTGGTCCACAGAGGAAGGGTGGCTCGTCCTTCCTCGTCTTCCGGATGGTGGCCCGGCGCCACCCGACAAAACCCGGTCCGGGACGGGCATTCCTTCCTCGATATGCAGGTCCAGACCGCCAAGGGCATGTCGTCGACGACGTCCACGATCCGCAGCGTCGCCGGCCGCGCTTGCAGCGCTCAGCTGCCTCTTGTGTCTGAATCACCTCACACCACCCACATCACACCTTGCCACCCACCACCTCCAATGAGGAAATAAACCACCGCACACACAAAAAACCCGACCCTCCAGAAACGATCAACTTCTCAACCTCACATGTCAGCCCCATTCATGATCATGCGGGCTGCAACCCCCGCTGCAAGGTATCAACCGGCCGTGCTGCACGACCCATGCCCCGAGTACAAGCCTCTGTGGTGTGGCTGGCCAACACAGCACAAGCGGTCGAGAGGTGTCCTCGAACCTCGTGGATCACAAGGGGGGTACCATCGCCGTGGGTGTCCACGCCGGTAACTCGGAAGAGTATTTAGCAACAATTCAATGCAAGTCTGAAGTAACAGCATCACGGCCCACCAACTGCTGCATCCCTTTCACGAGACTGGGTGCGTCTGGCCCTCTCCGTCTGTACATGAAGATGTGGGTGGGGCGCGGGGAGCCGGGAGCAACAGGGGCAACGAGCGGAAACCACAATCTAGGTCCAAAACGCACTCAGCATGACAGCGCATCGACCAAAAATCAGACATTCTTGCATACACGTGCAATTGGTGCTCCAGAAGCCAGTCCAGGACCATCCAAAGATGCGTGCGGCGGGCGGCCGTCGTCAAAGAATACACAAGCACGTCGCCAAGGTAAACGCTCACGCACTCATCCGTGAGGCCGCGCAGAGCATCGTACACCTGGTACATGGCCATCGCCGACGCATCCCAAAAGTCAAGAGAGAATGCACGTGCACAACTGGAAAAGGCCGTGGCGCGTCGCAGACCTGGCCGTCTCTCACCAAGCCCGAGCATATGAAATCCTGCTTGCAGCCGCTACGCTGGCCGATCTTGGACAAGGCGTCCGCGCCGTCAAGGCGGTTCAGCATTTCCGTATCCACCTTGGGCATTCAATATGCATGCCTGACAGCGGGGCTGTTGAGCACCCAGTAATCCGCGCAAGGCCGCCATGCTCCGTCCGTGCTCTTCGTGGACGCTACCATGGCTGCAACGAATGGCGCGCAGGAGAGTTCAATGAGTCCCTGGTACATGACCTGCGACGGAAACTCACCACAAAAATGACGCAACACGCGCGGACGCACCTCTGCGTGGGACGGGCGTGGGCGGCCTCGCTCCCGGTTAGACCCCGTTCCGGTGCCGGACACGACTGGGAAACAAAAGCGCGAGCGGCAAGCCCGCCAGGACCACATCATCGCACTCCTGGAGCAATGCGTTCACATGTGCAGCAGCGGCCATGGGCAGTAAGCAGGCATGCGTCTACGGCTCCAGGTCGTCCAGACTCGCATCCTCGCAAGTAGCGGCTCTGGCAGTGGCGCTGCAGATGGTGAGCTCGGCGGGCATGGAGGTAATGGGTGGCACAAGCCTGGCGGACATCAGAGTGGTATAAGCGGGTGGCATAGAGCTGCAAAAAACATGGGAGGAAGAGATGAGGCGGAGGGTCGTCGGCATGCTATGGTCATCGCAATCAGGACGTGTATATTAGGCCACAATCCCCAGGCTCACCTGTGTCAAACAAGAGGTCCGTGTTGGTCAAGATAGTCTCACCCTCCGGTCGTATTGTGCAGTTGGATGTAGCAGCCGGGTGGCCAGTAGGGGATGCGCGCACCTCCCAAGGACAGAGCGGCCGCGCGCCAGCCAAACGGGCCTGCCCTGGACGTGCATGGAACGAAGGCACCCGGCCCCACCGTCCAGGACCAGGCCACTTACCGCCATCGCTGACAACAGGCCGTACCGGTGCTGAAGACTGAGCTGGGAGGCCTTCCGCGTCCTCTGACCATGACAGCCGTCGATCGCCGATGTTCCGCGCGCCCGGGCGGCGAGACCGCGCTCTCTATGTTGGAGAGGGCAGCTGCTTCTACGGCCTGCATAAGAATGAAAGCATCCATCATACCACCAGCCAAGCACCATTTCTGCCATGCAGGTCAGTCCCAAGACTGCCTCCGTGCAGTCCGACGCCAGTGTCCCCAACCCCGACGCGCACCGCTTCAGAATGGAATACGCAAGCCACGAGCGGAGGCTGACAAAGGTCCAAATTCCCAAGGACTTCATTCAAAGCTCTCCAAGGGATCGAACGGACGGAGAAGGGCTGCAGACAGCCTCCAAAATCCACCTTGCCGCGGGATTGGAAGTCCGCCAGCCAAACCTTGGTGTCAAATTTTGCAGCTACGATCCTGCAGTGCGAAAGCCGGGCACCAGCGTCAAAAACAAGTGCCATCATATTCTCCACATGTTCGCATTCAGCCTCACGGTTCGGGATTCGCACCATTGAGAGGCGGGCTTGAACGCCGGGGAGCGGACCCCAGCATCATTGGCACTGGGCCCCGCTCCACCGCATTCGAAGCGGCCGAGGCCTCCTCCATCATGACTATGACATATTTACAATGCACATAAATCATAATTTGATGTACTCAGTCAGCACCGACCGCTACAGTTCGACCCCAATTGCTCGGCTCTGATCAGACGCTCATCCGACGAGATCGCGAGAAGAATCGGCGCCCAAGGCCTGCGGGGCCGAGTGACATTTCGCGAAACGTGACCATTTCTGCCACTAATGCTTAAATATTTGAGAAAATTATAGGTGGTACCGATGCCCAAGTCCTTGCTGCTCAGCTCACTAACCCGAACATCGTCCGGAGGCTGGCCTGTCGTGGACCACCCTGGTCCCCAACCCCTTTGCACGCTCCAGCCTAGCCCTAGCCCCTTGGGCCCTAGCATCATCTTAGCTTCCGTTGTAGGCCCTAATCCTCAGTTATCATTTACTTACCAAGCCAACGTGGTGGTCCTGAGTGACAGGACATTCAAATTCCCGGCTCACCACATCTTTAAGCCTGGCTTCCGCAGCCCTGCCGTCCACCTGCCTGCAGACATACACAACGGCCACGACCTGGATTCAAGAAAACATTACATGCAGCGCGTGCAGCATGCGCGTCGTCCGTTCCGGCCCTCCCAGCTCTGCGCGCGTCCTGGCCTGCATCGACAATCACAGACAAAGCGTGAACGCTGCTCCACCAGCTGCGCTGCGGCGCTCCACCTGCGCGTCTCGGCAAACCAGCATCATAGTACTCGACACACTCCGCGCACCCGCAGGCTTCGATCAACAGCATGCGTCCCTCCAGAAAAAATCTGAGCAGGAGCCAACGCACCATGTGTGATAGTCCTGGTCACGCCTCGCATGCGCGGCATGGCAAGCCTTGCGGCGCCTTGGTCTCCGGTGTGGCGCACCCAGGGCGGCTGCACCGCTCGGGCACCACAGTGCCCACACACAGTCCTGCGCAAACGCTGCCCGCACCACCTTGCAGCCGCCGCCGTCGGGGACCAATCGCTCTGGCAATTCTAGGCCAAAGGGCTGTACAATGCAGCGCGCGCATACCCTGCAAAATTCCAATCAAGGGAAAGCATTGGGCAATAGGTTTCCGGGCACGAGCATGCCAAGCGTTGCTGACATCCAGCATCGCGCGGTGCAGCCGCCCGCCCGGCAGCCCCGCGCACCTCCACGCCCGCGTGGAAGCACGGCAAGGCCCTCCAGTGCTTCTTGGCAAATGAGTCGAGGCATGCTGCCTGGTGCTTGCCATTGCAGCGTCGCAGCCTGCATTGTGCGGCAAATCTGGAAAAACCATTTGACAGGGATACACCGTATGCGGCAATGTGTGCACGGCGCCGCTGCTTGCAACAGCAAAACGCGCTCCGCAATGCCACGCGCACCTCGCCTGCGCAGCCGTCTCCTCTCAAGCGCATTGGGCGTGCTTGGACAGCGAAGTCCGAGACCAAGACACGGCATCATTCTCAGGGCCGCATGGACGACCACTGGCGCCGGATCACGCGTCAGGGTGTCGCAGCTCGCAGCCCTCCTCCGCTAGAGACCAAGCTGCAGATGAAGGGAGTCGAGGCCATGAGCTTGGCAGGCAGGGCGGCAAAGCAACGCGCCATGCCAAGCGACAGGCACAGCGGCACCTTGCGCGCGGTCACACCGCCGCATCCCGCATGCAGCCTTGTTGCACCCGCGAGCGTATCCGCACGAGCTCAAAGCGCACCTCACGCAAGCCACCCAGCCATGCCCTCCCTCTTCGCGCGGTGCGCGGTCGGGCAGAGTCGCGACCAGGGAGCTCGTGCCGGCCATCGCTCTGGCGCTGCCCAGCGCATGTCTTCCATCACCTGCTTGCGGAGGGCAAGGCCAGTTTATCAAGCTGCATCTGTACAGGCCACATACTTCAGGTTTTGCGCAATTCTCCCTCGCAAGCATGCATGCACTGGTCACCAGGTCTTACCCGCGGGCTGGGTGATGCAGCTTGCCATCAGGCGCTCATCCAGCGCCTTGCCTGCTTCAGGATCCTCTTGATCGCGGCTCCAGCAAAATATAGGATGGACTCCATCCAATCAGACTAGCGGTACCCAGGTCCCGAGTCAACCTGCAACGGGTTCCAATATAGAATCAAGCATGACCACCCATTGGCCTGTGCCCCCGGGTGATGGACACCCAGGCGCGCCCGCCGTCCCGCTCCAGAAACGAACGCCCCCTCCCCGAAGCATCGAAGTATACAGTCACTCAGACCAACTCTACACGCAGCTCCAAGAATCGAGGGCAACTCACCGCCATTACCGCACATCCAGGTGCACCCCGTGCCCGCCCGGCTTCCGGGAGATTTCACGGCGACGCCATGGACATCGCTTCGTGAACAAGCCTAGCTACTCCTCCCAGGTCAGTGTAGCACTTGGACGGGATTGTGCAGCCTTGTATAGCTCCAGACTGTCCATACACCGCTTCGCTGAGGGAACATGGATCCCACTCAAGACGGGAGCCTATCGAGCCCGATCTCCGTCGTCAGCAAAGCCACTCGAATCCCCACCCCTTCCGAGCCGGATACTCTTGCCATACCCATTCCTCATTCCAGCTATACATCAAGGTGCTGAAACATACTATAGCATTATATTTGAACGATCGTAAAAGGGTATGGCCCGAGGAGCGCCTCCTGGGAAACATGGTCGGCGGCAGACGCTCGACACTGCACTGTGATCGGGCCCGCAGCCTGCATGCTCCAACATCAGGAGGCACACATATACTCGGGACACTATATATATATATATATATATATCGCGCTCTAACACGACATCGAACTTGCGCCGAGGTCGCGCTGTGACCAGGCTGTGCGGGAACTCCTTCCTAGCCAGAGTCCCTGGTGCCCTGGAAGGTGAAACTCCGGCACTAAGCACGCATGAGATGGTCTACAAAGCAGTGTTTTGAAAATTTTCACAAACCTGCGACACCATACGGGCTTCGGATGGAAGCCTCTTTCCTTGCCACATCTACCCTAGGAGGACTTTCACCCGCCCCACCGCACGCGGACTTGCGGAGGCGTCCGCGGCTTGGGAAGAGTGAACCGGGCTCGCGTCCCGCGAATCCGTGCGTGACGCTGTGAGCACACATACGGAACTACGGGCAGGCATGTCCATATCCATGGCGTCGCAACCGGGCCTCTTGCAGGAACAAAGTTTATCAGGGCATTTCTATGGTCTCACAACAATGAGAAGCCATGTCAGGACGCTCGTCCTGCTGTTTGTCTTGCTGGCGCTGTCGACGGCTCCACTGGCCCGAGCCAAAACGAGAGTGGTGCGAACAGTAGGCGGCCGGGGCTAGTTACATATCTTGATAAACATATTATTTCAAGGATTCCATGTTCGGGGCGCAGGTCATGAGACCTGGACCCCGGAAGCCAAGACGCCGGCCTGGTGGCCGGGACCTCTCCCCCATTGCCGACAAACTCGACGATGCTGGCGCAAGACAACCTCCCGGCGCGAAACAAGACGATACCCTTGTGCTGAGCCCACCCCCCGCCGAGAAACAAGACGGTACCCTCGTGCCCAGCCCACCTCCGACTCCCACCGAGCCCCTGCCACCCATCTCCGCCTACTGCCTTCCCTTCACTGACCAGAGAGGCACAGGCTGCCTGCTGAAGGTGGCGAAAGCCGCTCGAGGCGCCAGCATGCTGTTCCGACTCACGTCCACTGCTGATGAGCATGTTCAAGTGGTCGTCAAGCTGGACAGCACCCAGACTCATGCTTCTCAGCGATACTATCTTCCCAAGTCTAAGGAGCGCCAGGCCAATCTGACGGGGAGGGTGGAGTACCAGGGCCAGCCGGGGCGGACCTGGCCGGTGACCGCGCAGGACCCGCTCACCCGTGTCGCCTCTTGGGTGAGGGAGCCCGCTCCATGGGGGGGCATGTTCTGGATCAGGTACATGACCCAGACCCATCTCCAGGATCAGGGCTCCATCAAGCTCTTCTACTACCAAGTGGATGGTGCCCAAACACAGCCACCGCTGGCCCCACCTTCACCCCCTCCTTCCCCACCGCCGCCGTCGCCGCCGCCTCCGTCGTGGTGTTGGCACGATGCCCACGATGCCCCTCACAAGATAGAGTCAAAAGACGATCTCAGCGAAAGGCTCAAACTGAGCGAGGAGTGTCTGGATGGGATGTTCATCCTTTTTAAGGCTTTCCATTGTGTCTTATGCAAGCCTATTGTCGCAGAATTCGAGACCCTCGCTGCCCAATATGGCGACAGGGCGTCCTTCCTGATCTTGGAGCAGGACCGCTTCCCAGACATCGCCAAGGAGTATGGCGTTCGCGAGATGCCCCACATTATCTACTTCCAGAACGGCGAGCGCACTGCGAATTATATCGGCACCAACAAACAAATATTCAGGAATTTTGTCGCAAGGTACTCCTCCGCGACGTAGCTGCTACTGTGGACGGCCCAGTTCTTGTAACGGATGGCGGGGAAGGGAATCAATCTTTGAGGTATACTCGGTACGTGGACTAGTTGTAAGTTACATAGAATATCATTCATGTTCATTTAGTAGGGCTCAGGTAGGGGAAAGAAGGCCTGGATCGCCAGACAGTCTAGGATGGGAAAAGCCCAAGTGGAGAGGTTCACCAATTGCATGCAAGGCCACTGTGCGTTGGCACATGGGAGAAAGACCTAGGGCTGGTTTAATTATCTAGGAACGTGCGATGGTTGGCTAGGGCAAGCGGGGGTGCGCTAGGGCTAGGCCAGGGCAGGCAGGGGCTGGCAGGGAGAGGGCGCCAGAAAAGGGGGACACGCAACACATGTAGTGGGGCGCGAGCACAAAACTGGGACAAGCAGGTAGGGGCTGCCAGGTTGCACGCAACACCTCAAGCTCCAAGGCTTAATTACACAAGTGTGGTTTGCGCTTGCTCCAACAGGTGCGCGTGGTTGCGGTTTCAGCGTGTTTGATTGCATGTGTTGGAAGGGTTTGCTTTGCACTCGGAGGCTTTGCCCCCATCATGCTACACCTTCCTGCGTATGCATGTGGTGACTTTATAAAACTATATAGATTATTCAGTGTTTCCATGCCATGTAAAGGGGATGAAAGTACCTGGAGTTGCCACCAGGCAATGCCACGTGTTGCGCCGCGGAGAAGGCTTCCTTGCAGCGGTCGGAGATCCGCTCCGGACTGGGCAAAACGCGTGTTTCCCACCCGGCACAGACGCTTTCAAGTTTCCTCGCTCTCCGATAGCATCACTATTTTGTTGCCATAAGAGGATGTCTCGCCTAACGGGAAAGTCTACCATGAGGCTGGTTCTCATCCTAGGGGTGTTGGCGCTTGCTACCTCGCCCGTCGCCCTCGCCGGACGACAGGTGCGATGCTAGAAATCCCCTCACGCAGCGACCATTGTGGAAACTGACTATTTCAGATAAAATATACATACGTGTACTCATCCCACCCATGCGAGCAGGTCACAAGGTTGCGGCCCCGCCAGGGCAAGACGCAGCCCAACAGCGGCTTGTCGCCGATTGCCGAAACTCTCAAGGAGACCCGCAACAACACCATTCCTGCGGGCGAAGACAACTCTGACCTGATTAAGGACAGTACCGCCTCCAACAAGAAGAAGAAACAAGCGCCTCCGACAGCACTGAGTCCACGTTCGCCGCCACCGGGTTCCCCGCCATCTCCCCCCGCCATCACCCCCTCCCCAGTCCTCCCTCCCTCCCCACCCCCTCCCAGTCCTCCCCCGTCTCCACCTCCTAGCCCGCCCTCGCCACCTCCTCCCAGTCCTCCCGCCCTGTCACCCCCTCCCCCACCCTTGTCGCACTCACCAAATAGGGAAATCGTGGCCTACTGCATTCCTTACGGCAACGATACTTCCACTGGTTGTCTGCTCAAGGTTCAGTGGGCTGAACATGGCTCGACTGTCTTGTTTCGGCTGGAGTCGATGGCGGATGAGAGCGCTGAGGTCAAGGTGAAATTGGAACCCCACTCGTCTTTCAAAGTTCAGCTCTTCACGCTGCCCAATTCCATCATGCCGCAAGCAAACTTCACTGGCACGGTGGAGTACGAAGGGTATCCCGAGTACAGGTGGCCTGTGTCGACCCATGACCCTAGTTCGTATATCATTCGAGAGGACAGGGAAGTCGCTCCCGATGGACAGGTCAGGACCAAGTACCTGTCCATGATTCAATTGCAATACTCACATCTCACATACCCAGTCTTTTACTACGTCTACACCTAAACGGTACATGCAAGCGAGATGCATTTGAAACACTTGGCAAAGCTTGTAAGAGCTCTCGGGCTGCCTGCTCTGGACATCCTCTGGACATCCTCCCGGTTCGCAAGGTGGACCATCCACTTGACAGAGACACAGTATTGAAAGGGCTGGCAGAAACATCGTGCTGCGCGCTTCAGGCAGGCGTGTGCCGCGAACCTGTCACATGTCTCGTGCCGAATCAGGGTCGAGGATTGGACAAGACCTCGCTGCTGGTGTCGTAGACAGTGCAGGGCAGGCCGTGTTATGGACAGCCCCGTCCACAACTTGCATGCCCTAGCCTCGTCTCCAGGTTAGGCCTTCCTTCCCCTAAAAACGTGAATATGAGGACATTCGAATCCCCGGCTCACCACATTCTGGCGCCCAGCTTCCTTGGCGCCGCCCTTTACCTGCCTGAATATGTACTTAAATGCCTTGAACAACAGTAATTGTAACCTACGAATAGCCCACAAGTCGTGTCACAACCAGGGATTGGCGCGCTTGCCGGCCAAATTCCTACAGGCCCCGTTTTCGTCATGTACGCCAACATGGGTCTGCCGCCCCTTTGCCGCCCAACCATCGTCATCCCCAGTCCAGCCGGCGGTAAAATGACGCCTAGACCTGCACACGGGTCTTATCTACAGAGAAAAGATGCATGAGTCCATCCTTGCTTGGAATTCATCGTCCCGGCCCGGTCGAGAACCCGGCCAGCTTCAGGATCCGGGGACGATGGAGAGGTGGTCGTGCACACGTAGGGTGCCTCCATTGAAACCACGGGCAAAGACAGATATCCGACATGTCTCTGCCACAACTCTCACTCGAGGTATTCGGAATCGAAAGTTCTGCCCGTTGGCCATTGCGAGGAACACGCGTCGGCTCCGGATCGCCGCCGGATGCCCGATTCCCCCACCCCCGCGCCAGGCTGGCAAGACACTCGCGGCCGAGAACCGGCACCCTGGAACCGATCCGCGTGTGGCCGGCTCTCAACATCAGATACGAGACAAATGAACATATTGCTTTTGGGGGCTTGTGGTGGTGCAGGGACTCCTCGAGAGGTCTAATCGAGAGGTGTGCGAGCCCATTCGCCCGGGACCGCTTTTCCAACCCCATTCCGTCGAGACACCAGTCCCGCGCGGAAGTTATGTCCGTCTCGAATTGAATTACATTGAACTCAAGAGAATCATGTGCTCTGCGATTTCTAGCGTGCTGAGGATCAGCTTCGTGCTGGTTGTCCTGTCGGCGACCCTCCCTCCCGTGATTTGCGGTCGCCAAGCAACGGTGCGAATTTGGGAGCATTGCGCCGTGAGCTTGGACGTTAGGGTGCACCCGTCTCAGCGGCTTCTACGCATACATCTTGCATGCGCAGGTCACCAGGATGAGGCTTCGGCCAGCCAAGCGCGGTCGTGACCCTGACAACCTGCTGAAGGGGGGCGACCCCCGCCTGGCCCCGCCTCGTCGCCGCCGCCTGGCCCCACCTCGTCGCCGCCGCCTGGCGCCGCCTCGTCGCCGCCGCCTGGTCCCACCTCGCCGCCGCCGCCTGGCCCCACCTCGTCGCCGCCGCCTGGCCCCACCTCGTCGCCGCCGCCTGACCCCGACGCCATGTGGCAGCCCCCGCCAGTCCCACCGACCTTTCCATCTCCGGCTCCAGGGCCCGCGTCCGCACTTGCCTCACCACCACCGAGTCCAACCGAGAGCAGCCCAGTCGCGCCCGACCCCCGGCAGGACATTGAAGCCTACTGTCTCCCCTTCTGGGACGAGAAGGGGTCGGGATGTCTCTTGCTGGTTCTGAAGGCTACGCCTGGGGCATCATTGAGCGTTCACTTCATTAGCACTACCGGGGAAACAGCCGACCGGGTGATTGAATTGCTGCCTGACAGCAGCACCGCCCATCGGCGTGTGTACTGGAAGGATCCAAGCCATCGTCAGGTTTATCTGACAGCCATCATCCAATACACCGGCGACCCCGATCATCTCACGTTCCGCGCTGCTACTGTGTACGCGAACAGCAACAAGTATTGCGCCAGCGACAATGTGTACATGCCACACACGAAGGAGCCCGCCACTCGGTGCACCTGGAAATTCGATCTGCCCAACGGTAGACCGGAGTCTGTGGTGGCTTACCGCGCTTTGAATGACAGAAGCATTTATTGGTGACGTGCGCAGTCGCTGTGCCTGAGGGCGGGCGGGCGAGGCCACTATCTTGGCGGGCCCGCGCAAGCGCGCCCGGCCTGGCCGCCAACCAGACTCCAACCCAACCGCTGGTCAATTGCTGCCTGCAGGCCTGCTTCCCGCTCGTGCCAAGTTCGAGCTGCCGGTTTTGCATTTGTGTAAGATAGAATACCACCAGCAGGCTCGCTCCCATTGGCTTGATGGCGACTTGCGTTTCGATTATAGTCACTGGGCCTTTCAGTGTGGACCTGCAGCAGGAAGAGACTGGAGGCAGCTTGTTGTGGACACCCCTGTCCCCAACCCCTTTGCATGCCCTAGACTGGCCCTAGCCTAGCCCTAGCACATTCTAGCCCTAGTATCTCTTTAGCTTCCAACCCCTGCCCCGACCCTCGGCTGTCCTTTCCTTCCCAAGCCAACGTGATGGCCCCGAGTATTAGGATATTTAACGCAGGGCTCACCACATTCTGGCGCCTACCTTCCCTGGCGCCGCCCTTGAGCTGCTTGAATCCATACTTAGAGGCCCTGAATAACCATAATTGTTACCTACATTCAGCCTGCGCAAAGCTCAATCACCTCGACAGCCGACCTTCTAGACCAAATCTCTACACAGCTAGTCTTGGGAGGGCATGATCCAGGATGATCACATCTGTGGGGGTCAAGACACCAAACGTTTGGATGGAAAATAAAGAACAGGCAAGCAATTGGCGAAATATGGGTAAGGGAGATCTGAAGAGTCTGCAGGGTGGCGTTGTGGATGAGCGGAGTGCCCCCGATAGCTAGTCATAGGTGGCCACTAAATATCTGGCCTGCCAGCTGTGCGGCTCTGGTTGCAGATTCAATCGACGAGCAAGCAGGTTGCACGAGGCGCGCAGAATCGATACAAGGCGCAGGTCTATGAACCTGTTACTCCACAGCATACCCTGTATGTCACAAACTGTATAAATTGCTAAGCTGGGGACGGTGGGAAAGAACCACTCTCGGATCCCACGGCATTCCGGCCCGAGGGCGTCATCCGGACGCGGACTCGCACGCCCGCACCCCGAATTCCAGGCCGACGATTGCGTCCAAATTGGTATCTCGCGAGTAGCATCTCGTCATCAAAGAAGTTGACAGGCTAACATGAAGGCAAAGGGTCCGGGCTTGCGCGGCATTTTCCTCGTCGTTGGCTTCGTTGCCGTCTACGCAGCGGGCGTACTCGCGACCCAGCAGCAGACGCAGGTACCTCGCACGCTCCTCACACCATGATAGACACCGACATATGCACATAATTTGACAGTTATTTTACTTTGCTTTTCTGAGCCGCAGGGATGTGAGGACCTGCTCAACCTGAATCCCGCAAGCCCGGGGCGGGGTCTGCGGTCCCATGCGGGACTGCCAAACGAGCGCCCGACTACTCTCACGTCCACAAAGAACCTGGCGATTGCCATCGAAAAAGGGGACGGGACGCCAGATCAATCACGGCTGCTCTCCGTGACTCCGCCCAGCGCCTCACCCCCCCCGACCGGGAGGCATCTCACGCCAATCGTGGCGTACTGCATCCCCTTCAAGAATGACAGCGACACGGGGTGCTACCTCAAGGTCGCGTCCGCGGAGCCGGGCGCCTCGCTCCTGTTTCGCCTTGAGTCTACAGCCGGCGAGGAGGTGCACGCCGGGATGCAGCTGGAAGCCGACTCCTCGCACGGCGGGCAGTACTTTGTCTTGAAGAACTCCGAGCTGTACCAGGCCAACCTGACGGGCACGGTGGAGTACCGGGGTGACCGCTCCACCCACTGGGACGTGCCTGCCTGGGATCCCTCGGCGGCCCACTACTACAGTTTCCACGCCCCTCGCATCGTGGACGGATTTCTGTGGGATGGGTACACGGCCGACGTGCACGTGAACGTCCACACCTCTGTTCGGCTCTACTACTGGGTGTTCCGCGGGGAAGTTCCGCCCCCGCCCCCCCCTCCGGTGCGCTCCCCTCTCACCGCGGCATGCCTCGCTGCGACCGTGCTGGGCAAAGGCACCGGGTGCCTGCTCAGGGTCTTGCGGGCCGACGCGGGAGCCACGGTGCTCTTCAGGCTGCGTTCGGCCAATGGCACCGAGGTCACGCCGACGCTGCAGCTCGCGCCAGGCACACCCTACGGCAGCCGCATGTACCTGATGGAGAACGCCGTGGAGCACCAGGCCCAACTCTCGGGCACCGCCGAGTACCTGGGTCAGCCGGAGACCGCGGTGCGCGTCGACACGTGGGACGGCGCCGCCAGCTACCAGACCACCAACCTCCCCATCCTCTACGGCGAGTATTGGCAGTACAATGTCATCGCTCCAATTGGGGGCAAAAAGAAGACCTCCTTCTTGTGGCTCCGCAAAATCAAATGATGGTGACCCCGCACAAGGTGAGCAGTCTGATCATGGCAGGCGCTTGTAAGGGAGGGAATGGCGTAGGCAAAGAGTGCGGATGGCGTCTCGCTCCGAGAGACGAGTCTCCAGAAAAGTGTTCCGAGGACATTAAGCAGCGGCAGCGGCATTCCTTCCTGCAAGAGCGCGGTTACAGGGCAGCCAAGGATCGCATCTGCGTGTTCAGGGGGTCAAGAATTGGCCGCAAAGCCTGTCTATCGAAGTGTGCAGGCTGTTAGTGGACTGTTTGTAGATTCCAAATATAGTACTGCATGCAGGTCAGATAGGCAGTGCCAGGACAGCCGTCGCCATGGGCATGCAGCCATGTGCAGGCGGATTCCACGAGAATGTGCGTTGGACAGATGAATGGCCTCATACACAGGACCATCACATTTTAGAATCAGGAATAACTAACCTAGTATTCAGACTGGCGCATGCAGGAAGAGGGGTGACCTCAGGCAGACAAATTGGGGACAGGGGGTTTCCACAACAGACGAACCATGATCTGCCAGGTGTCAACCCGTAGTAATGTCTTATCAACGTATCCGTGCTGGACTGCCAAGCTCTGGGCACGTGGACGACCTTGGGATTGGCAGTGAGATTCAATAGCGTATCATGTTGCAGTCATGGCATGCAAGCGGGGGTTGGGGTCAGACTTTGGCAAGTCTCTATTGCAGGAGGGTGGTGGTGGTGCAAGCACCATGCGCGCTTGATCGGCAGCTCGTGGCGACCCTTGGGAATATTGGTCGAGATGCCTATGTAGTGGCCGCCAAGGCCACACAAAACCGCCTCTCGAGCCATAAAATTACCTTGCACAGGTACGCATCCCACCACACATCGTTGCCGCATGTTATATGCGGAAACATTGTGTTGTGGCCCGGTGGAGGCCCATGCAATGCCGAGGTGACACCTGTCCTGGTATGGCTGCGCGCCACATGTTGGGGGTGCATCAGAGATGGACCAAATCCGCTAGACTACGGTATATAGAAACGTGCGATCTCCATTCTTTGAAGGTGGGATGTTCTGCTATGAGCCGTCGCTTGCCACAAGGCTTGCTCCGCACAGGGGCCGTCAGACACAGGCAGCCGGTCAGCGACCCGGGACCCCTATCCGGACATTGCAACGCGCCGGATTGGTGCGTTGCAGTCGTACATATCTGGCAGTCCCTTGTTCACACTCGCTTGTTTCGGTGGACGGGTGGTAGTCCCTCGCATTCTGGGAACTGCTCTGTGCGAGCAAAATGGAGAGCCGGGCCTTGCGGGTCGTCTTTCTGGTGACCCTTTTGTCGCTGTCAACTGCCCCTTGTGCCACTGCCAAAACCAAAACGGTGCGGTTTGGATAGTTTGCGACCAGTGAGCGTCCTTTCATTGTGGACCCATTATAATCTAGTCGTTCAATCTTGGGTCGCAGGCCGTGAAGCCGCTTCCTCGGCGCCGCAAGGCAGAGCCGGGCAGCAAGGGCCTCTCGCCGATTGCGGAGATACTGGACAATGTCGACGGCAAGTCGAATCCCAGCATACCCGACGCAAAAACCCTGGTGACAAGCCCGCCGCCGACGACGAAGAGCTCGCCACCGCCCTCCCCTCCACCGCCATCGCCCCCCTTCCCCCTCTGCCACCCTCTCCACCCCCCCCTCCACCACCATCGCCCCCCCTCCCCCTCCACCTCCCCTCCACCCTCCTCGCCCCCACCATCACCACCTCCTCAACCACCCGCGTGCCCGGGACTGCCTATCGATGTATACTGCATCCCCATCAGGAGCGCCGTAGGCACGGGATGTCTGCTCAAGGTGGCCAAGGCGCAACCTTGGTCGCCGGTCTGGTTCAACCTGGAAAGCACCTCCGGAGAGCTGCTCACTGGAATAGTGGATTTGGAGAATGGTGCTACGTCCGGGCACAAATACTTCTACCTGCATGGGAGCAAGGAGTTCCAGGCCAACTTCACGGGGACGGCCGGGTACACAAACGATGAACACGAGTGCGCGGCGCCGGTAAAGATGTACGACCCCAGCGCCACGTACACCTACCTGGGCACGCACGCCCCACCCTGGTATTGGACTGGCGAATTCCGAAAGTTCAAGGTCGACGTGCCGGTGGAAGATGGCAAAATCCAGACGGTGTACTCATTCTATCCGAGTCGCTCATGAAGTGGCGCTGGATATTGCTGATACTGACCTCCCTGACTTAATTTGGGTTTGCAAACATAGATGACAACTCAGGGCCCTACAGTAGGGCAGGGCGGCCTGGGTGTTTCACCGACTTGCCCAGACCGCCAGCCAAAGTTGCTGTGGACAGCCGGTCGACAATATGCATGCACTGGCCTTGTTGTGTGCGCCTCTTTTCTGGCGTCCTCCCTTTACCTGCTGTGGCGGAGACCCCTGGCCCCAACCTGCCTGACGTCACCCCTACCCTGCATGCGCCAGTCTGAATACTAGGTTGTTTGCTCCTGATTCTAAAACGTGATGGCCCTGTGTATGAGGCCATCCATTTATCTTACTCATGTCCTCGTGGGATCTGCCTGTGCATAAGCTGCGCGCCCATGCTGACGTCTGCCCTGCCTCTACCTATATAAACTGCATGCAAAACAATATTTGTAGCCTACATTTCTGTCCACGGACCGAGTCTGTCACAGAGATCGTTACGCTTCCCCGCAATCCGGAACAATCGGCCCAGGGAGGGGGCGGCTCTTTGGAACAAGTGTAGAGATTTGGCCGGGAAGCGGACCGATCCCTGGTGTGACACGACTCGTGGGCTGTTTGTAGGTTACAATTACTGTTGTTCAGGTTCAATGAGTAGGTCTCAGGCAGGGGAAAGAAGGCTTGGTTGACCATATGGTCTAGAATGGGGAAAACCCATGTGGCAGGGCTTACCATGCACATGCAGGGCCCCTGTGCTGTAGCACAGGGGAAGAAAGGCCTAGGGCTGGATTGATACTATAGGAATGTGCAAGGGCTGGCTAGGGCCAAGGCAGGCAAGGTGAGGGCGCCAGAAAGGGGCGCACGCAACACGGCCTATATGACCTGCTTGCAAAACCATAATCGTAACCTACAATCAGCCTACGAGTCGTGTCAATTCAGGGATCGGTGCGCTTCCCGGCCAACTTCCAACATTGGCGGCGGGGCGGCGCGGTAACAAACCCCACATGTGAGGCTGGGGAATGGGTTCATGGAGATTCACTGGGGTAGGGAGCGCATGTGTATCCTGCCCGCCACAACGGATGAAGCTTGATGCCCAGACCCGACTCCTTGCAAGCAGGTGAGCCAGAGCGCGGCTTTTGCAGCCTACCGGCCAGCCTCCTGCCTTTGGCTGGGCTCAGAAAGACCGACACCATGATGCCTTCATTGACCGGGAGGAGTGCACACCCCGCCAGGACACGTCTGGAGGCTCGTTGCGGCGGACACACAGGTGAGGCGGACGTGCACGGGGCGGGATTATGTTGGACAACCGTCCTTCTCCTTGCTGCCCTGATAGCATGCTGGCCAGCAATACTGCGTACCAAACGCGCGGCCTTGCTCTTTTCATCTGCAGCTTGGCCCTTGGCCGGTGAGAGCATTTTACGGCACTTAGGCGGCTTGTGAGGGACAGCCGACGTTCCTCTCAAAGAATTCGGGATGCGACGCGGCGCCGAAGCACCAGCACCACTGGCCGAGGCATGCCAACGGGCTCGAGGGCACCTGGTCAAAAAAGGTAGGCTGCCAGGTATGCTTGCTAGCATTGGAGTGCCCTGAGTATCGTTGACGGGCATTTACATGATGTGGAGAGGTCTACGTTTGAGCAGCTGTTCGAATTCGCTGCAGGCCAGGGCACATGCAGCGATGATTGCTGGTGTCAACAACGAGGCCGGCGCCTCTGAGCCAGTCTTGGAGTGTAGCAGACACCGACGGTCCCCGTCCTGATCCTTTATCGGCTTGACGGTGTGTGAGGATTAAGCCAGTGGTGGCTGCAGGGCTTGCGATGAGATTGGCATGGTGCCGGGTGCGTCAACGTTGCTCGCCGGCTGGCGGCCGCAGGAGCAGCCGTGCTTGGACATTGGTGGCGCGGCAGCGACGAGCGCATGGCCAGTTCGCTTGAGCTGTGCCGTGAACCTCAGGCATCACCAATGCCCCTTGCTGCACATGTGATGTCTCGCTGGCTTCGTCATCAGCCATGGTCGGGTGTGCTGGGCGGCGGTTTGGTGTGTACCCGTGAACGCCAGTGGCAACCTGACTGAATCGTTGCCTGTAAACCATGGAGTGATCCCCATCCCTGCCCCATTGAGTTTTGTAACATCTGCTGGCAGGGCGGCGGAAAACGCCAAGCAAAGGCAGGTGTGAGCAGACGTGTCTGGGTGCAGGTTGATCACGTGGTGCCTACAGATAGTGGATTCAGCATCTGAAACAAAACGCAAAAACAGACGGCGTCGAGTATTACAAGGACATAACGAGCAGGCGGCTAACTCAGGCCGAGTGTTGGAATTTGGCCGGGAAGCGCCCGATCCCTGGCTGTGACACGACTCGTGGGCTGTTTGTAGGTTACAATTATGGTATTTGAAGCAGATCATATAGGTGCAGGCAGGACAGACGTCAGCATGTGAACATGTGACGACGTGAGCAAGCATGCGCGGATCCCACGTGGACGTGGATCGGATCAACCGAATGCTCTCATGCATAGGAGCAGCACGTTTCAGAGGAAGAAAAGCACAACCTAGAGACCAAGGCCAGTGCATGCGGGTTGTGATCAGCCAATTGGCGTTGTCGTGTCGAAGCGTTCGTATATGTAGATGGTCACAAATTGGCCGTTGCCTACGGGGACCTTGGTCCGGTACTGATCGGCCGTGATTGTTGAGGACACGAAAGCCCTGCCCATATAGGTGGTCTCGGCGCTGGGGTCGGTCGAAAGAACGGGCCAGCTGCAGTCGAACTCTTCCTTGTACACGGCCTTGCCCGTCGTAAGTCTGGGTATGGCCTTTTTGGTGAAAAAAGATTCTTCCAGGTAGAAAAAGCTGTGCCCGTAAGTAGCGTTCTTCTCGAGCTTCACATACGATCGAATCCACGCACCAGAAGCGAATTGCAGTTTGAACCAGACCTCTGAACCGGGGTCGGCCTTGGCGACCTTGGCGAGGCATCCCGTGCGGCGGTCCTCCTTGATCCGAAAAGGGATGCAGTAGGCCTCGATAGGCGTGCGTGTACAGGATGGCGGCGAAGGGGGCGGCGGAGGGGACGAAAGGCCAGGGCTCGTTGGCGATTCTGCCACCAAGGCTTTCGCACCCAGTGGGCCGGCGCTGTCCTCCAGTTTCTCGGCAACGGCGATGGCCGAGCGGTCGGCGCTTGACAGCAACTGGCGGCCCCCACGGCTCATCCTCGAGATCTGCATTCAGGGAGATGAAAATATGGGCTCATCATCGATAAGGTCAGGGTACCCAGGCGTCGAGAGATCCAGAAAACATACCGGTGTTGTGCGGGCATGGGCCGTGGGAACAGCCGCCAGCGCCAGCAGGGCCACCACAAAGACGAGACGCCAAGCGTTGGTCCTCATTGTGGAGGCCGTGAGTAGGATGTGTAACGTGGCGTTTTTCTTGAAGTGAGTGGAGGTGGATAAAATATGGGGTTGGTAACCCTGGGCTCCGGCCTTTGTACGCGGTAAGGTTGCGATCCGGCCGACCGGAAAGGAGATCCGGCAGGCTGTCAGCGGGCTCCTGATTCGCTGCATCGACTTGCCCACCACTGTGTCGCCTGATACTCACAATGCCCCAGAGCATACACCAGCTTTCAGATGATCCAGTAGGAAAACCCAGGATCTTGATACGACCTATTCTGGCAGCGAGGGACATGTGCTGACGCTCGCTGGACCACGTGTCGAAAGCGCACATTCGGACGCCTGAAATCTCCCATCCGGCTGAACATCCGCGCCGTGCTGGCCGATTGTCTTCCTCCGGAATATGCGAACATGTGCGTGACGTGAAGCTTGATCCCGGAAAGAAAGTGCTTGCTCGATCGTGAGCCCAGTGTTCGGGGTCTGCCGGCCGTAGTCTGGGGCGCATTGCAAAGCGACCCGTCACGTTCGTGCCGCAAGCGGGGCGGCGTCGGCACGGCGTCGAACTCGTGTGACTGGATGTAGGCTACAGCTGCAAGCTTGTAGGGCAGTGAACTAGGGCTCAGGCAGGAAGAACCTGCTCCCGGAACACGCGGCATCCGGAAGCTCATCGAGCACACAGATCAGACTGTTGCGGGTTCGCCCTGCCCGCAACCAGCATCTCTAGGCCTGTCCTCCATAAACTGCTTAAATCCCTGCAATTCCTTATTCCGAATCCCCTCTTGTGCCATTCCCTGTCCCCCGGGACACGTGTCATAACCATTTGTCTGAGCCCGTAGAGATGTGGCCGGGAAGCGCACCGATCCCTAGTTGTGACACGACTCGTGGGCTGTTTGTGGGTTACAATTGTGGTTAGTCAGGGTCTTCAAGTATGAATTCAAGCAGCTAGAGGTTGGCGCCAGGGAAGCTAGGCGCCAGAATGTGGTGAGCCCTGAGTTTGAATATCCTCATACTCAGGGCCATCACGTGGAGTTGGGAAGGAAAGGGCAATCAAGGGTTTGGGCAGGAGATGGAAGCTAAGAAGATACTAGGGTGAGAAGGGGTTAGGGCTAGGCTAGGGCATGCAAAGGGGTTGTGGACTGGGCTGTCCACAACAGATGAACTCTTTCTTGTGGCTCCGCAAAGATGGAAGAGTGGTAACCCCTCCCATGGCGAGCGGCCTGATTAGGCGAGCGTGTGTACGCGACAGAATGCCGCAGGAACATAATGCGGATGGCAGTTCATTCCAAGGGACGGGTTGCCAAAGGGGCTTTCCTAGAAGATAGGAAGTAACTACGGTGGCAGAATCCTTCCCTTCTGCAAGAGCGCTGCCATGCAATGGATGAAAATCGCATCCGCGTGACCTGGGGCTGGGGAGGCTGCCCCGACGCGCACTTGGTTTGAGATGGACGGCATCTGACGCCCGGTGCATTCCAACGCGGGTGGCTTGGCACTGTGGAGGACCATGCTCGAGCGTTTCCACGCTTCACGCTTGTCCGGCACCCCACCGGCGACTCTGGCTTGCTGGGGCGCAGCACCGCGCACTCCCCACGGTCAAAAGGCGTCCTAGTAAGCCCAGGGGTGTGGCCCCCAATGACGTGCCCCGTACCACAACGGAACTTACGTCTGAGAGCACCGCATGACTGCCTGTGTTACGTTGCTGAGCACACAGGCGCTCTCTTGCGAGCTGGGGACGCACCAGACATCCCTGACTGCCTTGGGAGCGGCCGCCTGCCTTGGGAGCTAGGCGAGCATGGGGCAAAACCCTCCAATCCAAACAATTCACAATTTCATTCTCCCATGTGATACAATACCCCACAGATGCTTCGACTGGCCCGGGTGGCGACGGAATGGCCTCTGGAGAGTCAAGAATTGTGTTGCCATGTCGCACAGCCTGGGCGGCTGCGTGGCGATGTTGGGCACGCGTCGCGGCGCTTACGCGGCAATTATCGATTGAAAACGGTTGAAGGCGCGCAATGTGTTGAACGGGCCTTAGCCGGATATGCCATGCCGTTTGGAGAGCTCGCGAGAGGTTGTCGGGTGGGATCCGATCCTTGCGCCTTTGCTCGATCCGAAAGCGGAGATGGACTGTCCGCACCCATCTACCGTGGTCGCACGCACACTTTGTTCCTCCCCATGATACCCGGGTCCTCTATTATCTGTTGAGGTGACTCAGCCGTCCATTCAGAGCCTCGACGGCTGTGATGGACCTCATCGGAGGCTACGGGTGCGGAGGTGTAGGAACCAATGTCCGCAATGTATGCAGCCCCCTCCTGCCCGTGCTTTGCCGTAACACCGCATCTGTGACGGCATGCTAATTGCAGGGATGCCGGGGGGAGCCCAAGCTCCTCCTCGCCGTCGGCCCCGGACTCCACCTTGGCCGTGGTCTCTGCCGCCCCAGAGGTGCCTGGGATGTTAGGAGCAGACCTTCACTAGGGGTCCATCTGGCGAGACGAACATGCAGCAACATTTCTTGTCCCCTCCCCGTGCAGGTAGATGCCGTGGGCTACGCTCTCCAGGCCGACAGGGTGGTCAGCGAGGAGGCCACGCGGCACTACCAAGGTGGGGATGCTGCCTGGCACATCGTGCCGAGTGCCGCACGCCGCAGCATAGACACGAATCCGCTTGCTTGCACGCTCTGACCAGTCTCCCTTCCCGCCCACTCCAGCTGCGGAGGCGAGGCTCGTGCGATACAACTTGCCGGCGGAGATGATGCACGCGCCCGCGCTCGGCCCCACCCCCAGCTCGGGCCGCCGGCCGGACGCGATGCGCATGAACCATCGAACGGGGCACGTCGAGGACTCCAACCTTTCCTCCTACGCCTTTGACGAGCAGTACAACTCGTTCCATAGGTGCGCAGAGGCTGTGGCCTTGAGGCGGGGTGCGTTCTGGGGAAGTCACGGCTGCCGGGCGCGCAGCGTGCCGCGGCGCTTGTGTTTTTGGTCTCCAATCCCACGCTCAGCTTGGCCACACCCCCGTGCAGCCACGGCGTCGCGGCCGACCCGGCGGGGACCCGCACCGTGTCGCTGGAGGGGCGCGCCGCCGCGCCGCCAGAGGCCAAGCGTCCCAAGACCGAAAAGGAGCGGTACACGGTCGTCCCCGCAGACCCCACGCAGCCCTTTACGCTGCGCAGCCGGCAACCGTGGGCCGGAAAGGAAGCGTTTCCGGAGCAGGAGCTCACGGACGAGCAGCGCGCGTTTGCGGAAAAGGTGTGTGGGCGTGGCGGCGGAATGCGCTGGCCACTGGAGGCTGTGGCGGGGGTGGAGGGGCATGGCAGGGTCGAACGTGGTTTGGGCATGTGGGCAGGAGATTTGCTGGTGTGCAGTCGAGTGTTCACTGCTGCACAAGGCCTCGCCGCGACGCTGCGCTCACGCTGGTCGCCCGCTGCCCCTCCAGGCTCGGGAAGAAAAGGCGGAAAAGGAAGCTGCTGCCGGCACTGCGGAGACGTCCATCTTCCACGGCCGCGAGCGGCGGGATTACCAAGGTGAGAAGGCGGAAGAGTTTGTTGGGGGGTTATGCGGGTGGTGTTTGGTGCGCGGCGGCAGAATGCGCTTGACGTGTAGTGCCGGGCTTTGGCCGGGATCACCAAGGGCCCAGGCGAGGCTTGGCGTTCACGGCCCGCCCTGGCTGCGGCCAGCGCACCGCTTACTTTTCGGTGTCCAACCCCGACGTTTGCCCGCCCCGCGCTCGCAGGGAGGTCCTGGCTGGAGCCGCCGCGCGACCTGCGGGACGAGAGCGAGCAGTCGTTCCTCCCCAAGAAGCACCTGCACACGTGGGCGGGGCACACAAAGGGCGTCAACGCGATCAGGTGCGCCTGAGGGGCCCGGGAGCGACGCTTGGACTCTTGCGCGGGGCGGGCAGCCAGAGACGGCTGCGCCACGTGCCCGCAGGGCCCCGCGTCACCCTTTCCACGCCGCCCTCTTCCGCGCAGGTTCTTCCCCAAACACGGGGCACCTGCTCCTCTCGGCGGGCCTGGACGGCAAGGTCAAGATCTGGGACGTCCACAACCAGCGAAAGTGCCTATGCACCTACCTGGGTCACAGCAAGGTGCGCTGGCTGGGGGTAGGGGGTGGTGGTGGGGATTTGGAATGGCGAGGCGTTGCCGTGGGTCGGCGTCGAGGAGGCCGCGTCGAGGGCCAGACCCGTTCCAAATCGGCTCCCCACCCTTTTCCCTCTCTCCCCCCCCTTCATGCAGGGCGTGCGCGACGTGTGGTTCAGCCGCGACGGCTCGCGCTTTGCGTCGACGGGGTACGACAAGGCCATCCGCGTGTGGGACACGGAGACGGGCGCGGTGCTTGGAAAGTACGGCGAGGGCAAGATGGCCTACACGGTGCGCTTCCACCCGGACGAGGACAAGCAGAACGTGCTCATGGCCGGCACGGCCGACAAGAAGATCATCCAGATCGACACCGACACCGGCGATGTCGTGCAGGTAAAGAGGGGGGGGGGGGGTCCGGAGGGGTGCGGTAGTTCCGAGCTGGGGCGCGACGCAGACTGTGCATGGACCTGCTCCTGGCCTGAGCTTCATTGGGGCACACGCATCATAAATTACCTATTCTATCAAGTGTAAACACCATTCACGCTCTCCTCTGCCCACTGCTATTCAGGAGTACGACTACCACCTGGGCGCCGTGAACACAGTCACCTTTATCGACGAGGGCCGCCGCTTTGTGTCGACCTCGGACGACAAGACGATCAGGGTGGGTGGGTGGGTGGGGTTTGGATGCATGCGCATCTGCGTTGCCCCACTGATAGCAGCAGTAGTAGCAAGGCTCCACCGCGCGTGCTCGCTGCCCCGCTTCGTGCCCGCCAGGTCTGGGAGTTTGGCATCCCGGTCCAGATCAAGTACATCGCGGACCCCGGCATGCACGCAATCTCCGCCGTCAGCGTGACGCCCAACAAAAAGTGGTGGTGCGGGCAGTCCATGGACAATCAGAGTACGTGTGAAGAAAGAGGGGGGGGGGGGGGGGAAGAGAAGAGGGGGGCCGGATGGGAGCGAGATGACTTTGGTGGTGTATTGTTGTTTTGAAATGTCGTGCTCTCCTCGAAAGGACCACAACAACTCGTCATCAGCCTCCTCACTCATCATCCTACTGCTACTACTAAAAACACCGCACTCTGCAGTCGTGACCTACAGCGCCACGGAGCGAGTCAAGCCCAACCGGAAAAAGACGTTCAAGGGCCACACCGTCGCGGGTAGGGACGGTGCAAATTTTGAGGGGCCCAGGTTTGCTGTAGATCTGTCACCAGAGTCGTGAAATAGCATTTGCATTCTCACATGCGTGCCCCCTCCCCCCCTCCCCCCCACTCAATACCCTCACAGGGTACGCGTGCGAGGTCAGCTACTCCCCGGACGGGCACTACGTCACGTCTGGCGACGGCGAGGGCAAGCTCTTCATGTGGGACTGGAAGACGACGCGCATCGCTCGCTCGCTCAAGGCGCACGAGGGGCCGTGCATCGGCAGCGCCTGGCACCCGCTGGAGACCTCGCGCGTGGCCACCTGCGGCTGGGACGGGCTCATAAAGTACTGGGACTGAGCGCTGGTCGGTGGTTGACGTGTGTAAGGATGTGGCGCAATGGCTAGAAGAGATGTGCTCCCTAGGCGTGCGAGCTTGAAATGACGAGCACTAGAGGGAGGATACTCGAGGGGGTGTGCTGCCCCACTTAAAAAAGGGCAAAGAAGCGTGGCCTCTTCGCGACAAAATCTCATCCAGTGCGGATTGATTGAAACCTGCCCTCATCGATCGGAACTCTCCCACTCTTCGCATCAACAATCCCTGCATCCATGGCCATGGCGCTGTGTGATCCATTAGAAATTCCTAAAGACAATCGAAACAGACTATACACTTGTGTGCCATGATCTAAACCTGCGTCCATGGCGGTGGCCGAGTCGAGGACCAAGGTGGTGGTGCGGCGACTGCCGCCCGCGCTGGAGGAGGCGACATTCCGGGCGGCCCTGGGCCAATGGATGGACCGCACAAACTGGATCGACTATTGCGCCGGAAGAGTCACGTGCGTCTGTGGAGTGGGCGGCGTTGTGTGGCTGCCGGACAACGCCGACTGTGACACTCACCCCGTTCCCCTGTTACCCGCAATCCAGGCCGAAGAAGGCGGTGTCTTCAAGGGCCTACCTCAATTTTAACACTCCGGGGGACGCCATGCAGTTCCTGGAGGGCGCAAGAAACCAGAACCTGTCCCTCGAGGACAGCAGTGCGTCCGCCTGGCTGTGCGTAGGGCGGGGCCTGGTGGTGGTGGGAGCCCTGCTTCACTCTACCAATGGACGTGCATCTCGTTTCTGCTTTGAATACATCGTATATTCATATCAGTTCCACGAAATGAACTTGGCGTGCAGGCTCCAGACCGAGTTCGCTCCGTTCCAGCGGGTGCCCAAGCCCAGCAGACGCCGCGACCCCCGGGCGGGCACCATTGACAAGGGTAAGGCCCGGATGTGCACAGCGCCTGCGTGCACGACACTATGCCCGCCACACTCTTCGCAGCGTATTCACTCATTCCCGGATCCATGCTGACTCCATGGCAGATCGCGAGTATCTGGCCTTTGTCGCGGCCATGGAGGCCGGGGGGGAGGCCGTGTCGCTCCCCGCGGTGGAACGCCGGACAGACCCCGAGGGCCCCACGCCCCTCGTAAAGTACCTCCTCGAGCGGCAAGCGGCCGCCGCCAAACGCGGCAAATCCGGAGCCAAGGCAGCCAAGGACAAGGGGCCGGAAAAGAAGCCTTCAGAGGCGCCCGCCGGCGCCGTGAAAAAGGATGCCGAGAAGAAGCAAAAGACGAAGGGGCAAGGCGCCGTCTGCAAAGTCGAGCGGAGCCGTGGCCGACAAGGCGGCCCCCAAAGGCGCAAAAGCCAGCGCTCCGAAGCGCGACTCGAGCAAGAAGCCGGTCCAGATCCTGCAGCGGCGGGCGGCGGAGCCGGGCGAGGCGGAAGGCGCCGCGGCCCTGAGCGGGGCGGGGCCGTCCCCGCCCTGAGTGGGGCTGCTGCAGAGCCCGGGAAGCCCAAGCCCCGCGAGCCCAGGCCCGCCCCACCCAGCGCCGCCCACCCCAAGCAGAGCGGCCCCAAACCCAAAAAGGCCAGCCAGCCCCCCGCTCCCTCCAAGCAAGCAAAATCGGCGGGCCCAAAGCCAGCAGAGCCCAAGGCGAGCGGCGACGCGGCTCCCTCCCAGACGCGCAGCAGGGCTCCTCTGATGGTGGGCGATGCTTCCAGCGCCAAGACAGCACCCAAACCCGATGCCAGGAGGCGGCACGGGCCCGGCAAGGGGAGCGCATCGGCCCGGACCCCGGCGGGCCCAGCATCGGGCAGCTAAATTCCACTAAGGATCTGGCAACGTTGCATTACAAGCTGGGGGCATGCGGGGGGCAGTTGCATACACGCAGTGCCTGGAGCGGAATGCGTTCATTCTCAATTGAGGACGCACCGCCTTCCGCTGGCTGCTGCTCGGGGCGCCTTTGCCCGCTGGCGCAGCAGCGTCTGGGCACAGCGTCATTCCTGGCCAGCGGGCCGCGCATCGCCGCTGGTGCTGGCCAGGAGCTCAGAGTCTGGCGGCGTCAGCGGGTTTTGGTGGTAGCCCAAGACGACGTTGAGGGTGAAGAGCAGCGAGCTGATTTGCTCAAAGTTGAGTTTGCTCCCGTCGCTGCAGTCACAAAAGAAAGGAGGCGCACCCCGTTGGTCTGTCAGCTGCAGTACAAGCGCCGCTCGTGAGCGGACGACGGGCAGCTAAGCCTTCAAGGGCCATACCGATGCACAGCCCCCCACCCTGTAATTTGACTTCAGGACCCTGCTCATACAAGAACCAAAGTGCCCCCCACCAGGCCACGTGACATGCCTGCTTTGAATCCAAAATTTGAAGACACGGCTGTCGCACCGAAGCCCGTGGGACTCGTCGCCGCACTTGCCCGAACCCTGCACGTGATGCGATTGCGGGCTATCTCGTGAAAAGGTGTGGACCCCACGAACACATCTGGGCACTGGCCATGACTGCAAGTATCCCATACAGGGTGCAGAGCAGCAAGCACGCAGAAGGGATGCATGCCCCCCACCCCCACCAACCCACCCAATGCCCTTGCCTGGATGAGTCCCTGCTGGATCTGGACATTGAGCCCCGTCAGCGCCGAGGCTATTTGCAGAAGAAAGCCCGGCGTCGGCCGCTTTTCCCGCACGGTAATCTACAAGGCGGACGAGAGCGGGGGAGCGCTGTCAGCGCGCGACGGCCATTACCATAGCGCACACAAACAGCCAATGATAACACCACTCAGGCCGCGACGTCTTTCACAACACCCAGACTTCTCTCCACGCACCACGGAGCTTGCGTCGTCCTCTGAATTGGAGATGCTGATGTGCCCGGATGTGAATTCGGTGGCGTTGTGGGTGCGGCTGGAAGCCGTCACGCAGATGAGCAGGTAGTCCCGGATGCGGTCGGCCAGCATTGCGGCGGTAGTGTCCTTGAGCTTCTTGCCTGTGAAATGGATGGGGAGTAGTTTTGGTGAGCATGCGAGTTGGCTCATTTTTTGTTAACGGGGCTGCGCTCGACGCAAACTCTGCGGGACAAGCCCATCCCTCAAATCCATCACAGAGAGGAGCCTCGGCTCCTCCCTTTGCGTCAGGCAAAACCCAAGCCCACGCCCTCCCTCTGCGCGCCGCACCGCTCAGACTGGTGACCCAAAAAGTGTTGTGGGCCGTGCCTTCGACGTCTGTGTGCACGACTGCATTCTGTGCCACCAAGTCCATCCCATTCAGCACCCAGGCAATGATGCGGAGCAGGCCTGCGGGACGGGCGGGGAGGAGGGTGAGGGGGCAGGGTTGATAGGGATGCTAGATTATTTATCTATAGGAGTTGGTGGCGTCTCGTGATGTGCGGGTTCTAATGATATTCCATGGCCAGGCGCCAGGCATCTGAAACTGCATGGCCCCGCACGCTGAGCACCCCCCTCCTCATGCCATTGCCCTGCCTGGGTAGTCCTTGACCTCCACATCCAGCACCGTGGAGCCATCCTCGCGCTCGTTGTCCACGGTCACGAATCTGAAATGGGTGTGCGCGGCATGGGTCAGAATGCGATGATGGCGCCTGGTCATGGTCATGGCACATGCCCGCCAGCAATCCCTCCACGCACGCAGGCAGGCAGTACTCCGACTCCGAGTCCTCGCCATCGCTGATCGAGCCCTCTAGTTCGGTCTTGAAGACCGAGGACGTGGCCCTGGCCTTAAAGAGTCGCGCCTGGGCGGGCCTTGCCCACGGCGCGTGGAGCTGGCAGCAGGGCGGGGCTCGGGGCCGGGCCACGAACCTGGCTACCGGGCAGGCCCCCACGATCAGGCTGCACTGCATGGTGCGTCGCGGGCTGGACAGATTTTGCAAGACAAAATGGAGCGTGTTTGAGCCCTCCCTGGGTTGCTCTCACGTTATTTGGGTCTGCGATTGCCCCGGCGTATCTGGCAGCCGGGTTTGTCCTGGATCGGGTCGTGCACCCCAACATGCATGCGGGAGAGCTCCTTGTATTCCCGTGCCCACTTGCAGGCGCGCGCCGTTGCACTATATCACAGACAAAGGTCATCAAGAGTTGGTCCAGAAGGTAGATAAGAATACACCCTCCCACGCTGCGCGGGAGGAGGGACGGGTCCCACTACGACGGAGCAGAGACGAGGAGGCACAAAGAGGGACGGCGTGGGCCGCAGAGCAAGAGTCCGGAGCGGAGCCCGCGAGACGTTCGGTCCGGACCGCCAACAACGAGAAGGAGAGTGCCTGAATTCCTGATGCTGTCGGGGGCGCGTGCCGTCTTGATCCGAGCCAAAAACCATGATTGGCTGGCGCCTCCCGATCAATCACCACTCAGTCACCGAACAGTCCCCGACTGATCGATCAACCACCATGATCATCGCTCCATCAGTGCTCCAGGTCCTTGTTGAAGACGATGATGGTGGCGGTCATGTTGTCGCAGCCGATGCCGCGCGTCTCGCGTGGGTCGGTGGCCACGCAGGCGTTGAGCAGGTCGCTGGCGATGGCGGCGGGCGGCATGCCCTTGTCCAGGCGCTCGTTCACAAAGTCGACCACCTGCTGGCTGCTCATCACGTCCCAGATGCCGTCGCAGGCCATGACGATGAAGCGGTCGCCCGGCCGCAGCTCCTCCACGACCACGTCCGGCTCGGCGGTGATGATCTGGTCCTTGGGCTCCAGCTGCGCGTTCATCTTGTACCGCAGGTCGCCGATGGCGCGCGAGAGGTTCAGGTTGCCGTTGACGCGCGTGATGCCGCCGACCTCGGACAGGAAGCCGCCCGCGGCCACGATGCGCGCGCGCTCGCCGGCCGCGCTGGGCTTGTGGTCCTGCGACAGCGGCAGCGCGCGCTTGCGCCGGCTCAGCACCGCGCGCGAGTCGCCCGCGTTGGCGACGAACAGGCGCCGGCCCACGATCAGCGCCGTCACCGCCGTGCAGCCGGCCTGCACTTGCGCCTCCAGCGGCGGCGCGGGCGCCGCGCCCTCGGCGCCGTTGGCCGCGCCGCTGCCATTTTGCGCGCGCTGGAGGTTGACCAGCCGAAGCAGCATGCTGTACGTGTCGTTGCCCTCGTCGCCCTCCGACTCAGACATGGTGTCTGTGTGTGGGTGGGGGTGAGTTGGGGTGGGGTTAATACGAGGCAGGGTGGTGAGACGATCCGGTGTCGAGACGGTCTGGTGGCGATCGATGATCTACCCAACGATCGACCGCTCTCGAAAGGTGCGCAGTCCGGGGACCATGCCTCCTCGCATTCCCAAAACCTTGGCGGCGTGCCCACTCACATAAACTCATCCACCCACACGACGCCCCTCCCTCTCGCGAATCTCTCCACCCAACGCACGCTTCTCCAGGCTGCGGCGGATGGTATCCAGCTGCGCCAGGCCCTCGGCGGAGCGCATGCGCTCGTCCATGCGGTGAAAGGCGTTGGTCAGGCTCTGGCCAAACTTGCCGTCCTTGAACTCTGGCGCGCTTTCCACCTCGTCCCGTATGTACAAGGCGCAGAATTTGGCCACCTCGGGTCCGCCTGCGGTGATTTGAGAATGAGGAGGGCATGGGTGCTTGAGTGCGCTGGCGACAGCTTTCAGCAAGATTACTGGGTCCAAGTTGTTGACTTGTAGACTGATGATCAGAGGCCTTGCACAGTGCGCTGGTCTTGCGTCCATTCGTGCACAAAAACGGTCCCACAAACACCCTGCGCTCCAACATTCCCTCCCATAAAAGCCCACCGCAGCCAATTGCACGGCAATCACAGCACAATTTCCCCTTCCAACTTCCAAAACCCCTCAACGCAAACGCACCGTGTCCGTCAAAAATGCCAAAAATGTAGGTTTCAGGCCCCAATTGCGCCGCAAGGTGCGCATCCTCCATGTTCTTGCGCCAGCCCTGGTGCGCAGACACGCCATAGCTCAGGAAATCCCCCGACTCCTCCACGGTCTCCTTGTCGGTGATGGGCGAGGCCAGGTACTGCGCGCGTGGGAGGGAGGAGGGCGGGCCGATCAGGGGGCGACCCCCGACCCCACTCGCAGGGCCCCCAGCTTCCCACACACTCTCCCCCGCGCAATGCCCCTGCTCGCACCTGACCCATCGCTGCAGCTCGCACGAGCACTCCCTGGACAGTTCAAGGCTCCACCTGTGCTCCCCGCGACTCAGCTCCAGGGTGTCGAAGCCATGGCCCTGGTCAAGCGCGAGGCGAGAAGCTCACAATTCCAGCCGCTCAGCGCACACAGAGCAGGCACGCCGACAGGAGCGACTGGTACCAAACTTGGTGCGCTCAATCGCGCCGCCCAGCCCCAAGGCCGTGGCCCTGTCGGGGAGGAGCACAGTGCTGGATCGGGTGTGGCCATTGTTTTGGCGGGAAGATCAGCTCCCCCTGGTACGGGACAGGGTTTTGGAGGAGCGATGCCTCCCGCGTTCACGTTCGGAAATCCCAGGTTTTCAGCTTTTCAGTTTAATCACATCCTGCTCTATTGATACCAAGCCCCCCGCCTCGTATCTCGTGCAACAAAATCTTTGCAGGGTCAAGGTGCTCGTCACGTGAAAATGAAGCGGTGGACGACGGTGCTAGCGAGAAAAGTTCCAGCTGTGATTGAGAACGTCCCCCAGCGCCGCGGGCGCGGCGTCGCCGCCGCCGCCCCTTTGCTGCGGCGCGCCCGGCGCCGCGCGCGGCTGCTGCGGGCAGGCCCCGAGGTCGGGCACTGTTGCGCCGACTTCGTGTGCGAGCAGCCTCAGCAGCCCAATCACGTCGGCCGTGGACGCCAGCGTGTACCTGTGTTGTGTGTTGGGCAGGGGAGTGGAGAGAGTGGTTGGATCAGGGTGTTACGTAGGGTTGATGTGTGTGGGAAGACCAAAAGCAACTTGATCAAGCGACTCGAATTAGTCAGGCACTGCACGCCGCAATGTGACGCCCGCATCCACACCAAGCACCACGCACAAATCCGCACCCCAACCCCCACCCCCATCTCCCCTACCAAACCCTCATGTGCACCCACCCTGCTTTGCTGGTCAGGCCGCGGCCCACGGTGCAGGTGAAGGAAAAGGTCGGGGGCACGGGGAAGGGCAGGTCGTGCGGCGCCACGGCGTGCACGCCGCCCGCCACGGTGGCCCCGCCGTGGTGGTGGTGGTGGTGGTGCGGCGCGGGGTAGGCGGCCGGCCCCGGCCTTCCTTGCGCGCGCTCGTGCGCGTGCCCGCGCGCCGGCTGGGCCGGCTGGCGCCGGGCTGCGCGGGCGCGCCTCCGCCCTGCAGGCGCTCGGCCAGCGAGGGGGACAGGTGCTGGTCGCGCGCGGCGGTGGCGGCGGCGGCGGCGGCGGTGGCGGCCGCGGCGTTCCTGGCGGCGGCCGCGGCCTGGCCCGCGCCCGGCCGGCCGCCGGCGGCGCCGCTCTCGGGCTCGCCCGTGAGCAGGGAAAAGATGTTTTCGTCGCGCGACAGAAAGTGTCCGGCCACCAGCACAAAGTCGACGTCCTGGAGCGGCTCCGACTCTGCCATGATTTGCAGCACGCGGCCGAGCATGATGCCCTTGCTGATGCCCACGGGCCGCACCTCGATGCTCCGCCCACCCTACAGAGTTGTGTTGGGTGGGGAGAGGGGGTGAGCGATGAAGAAACATTAGCACACCAGGAGCGAACATCACGAACAGACACACTCCCCCACCCATACACAACTCCCCCAAACTCTTCACCCTGACGACGTCGATGGGCGTGGAGCTGATGGGCCCGGTGAGGAGGTGCTGCAGCAGGTCGCGCGCCTGGATGCGCCCAAACTCAAAGTCGGCGGCGCGGTAGTTCCAGACGATGCTGTACTGGCGCTGCTCCACAAAGGAGCGCGGCGTGCGCTCGCAAAAGTACTCGAAGACGAGGCTGACCGAGTCCATCCAGTCGCCGACGGGCGGCTCGACGACGGTGGTCCACTTTTGCGCGCCGGGCGCGCGCAGGAGCAGCCCGTTCTCGGCGGCCAGCCAGACGGGCGCGCCCTCGAACGCCTCCTCCAGCAGGTCCTTGTCGCAGCCGGACACGATGACGACGTGCGTGCCCGCGTCGCGCGCGATGGCCGGCGACGGCGGCCACGGCCTCGGGGTCGGTGCGCGGGCGCGAGGAGACGACGTCGAACGAGGCGCCGCCGCCGCGGCCGGGCTCGCCGCCGGGCGCCAGCGTGCCGGTGTAGCCCAGCACGACCAGGCGGCCCTCGCGGCGCGGAACGCGCGCCCGACGTCGGCCGGCGGCAGCGGCGCGGGCGCGCCGCGCGTGCGCAGCTCGGCCTCGACCGCGGTGTCGTCCAGCTCGCTGATAAAGGTGTCGGCCCAGGTCTGCGCCGTGTGCACGGTCACGTGCGCGTAGTTGTGGTTGTGGCGCTCGCGGCGCTCGCGCTCGGGCATGGCCAGCGCGTAGCCCACCGCCGCGGCCAGCTCGTTCACGTTCCAGGGGTTGACGAGCAGCGCCCCGGCGCCCAGCGACTGCGCGGCGCCCGCAAACTCGGAGAGCACCAGCACGCCCGCGTTGTCGCGCTGGCAGGCCACAAACTCGTAGGACACCAGGTTCATGCCGTCGCGCAGCGAGGTGACTAAAGCCACATCCGTAATCGCATACAGGGCCACCAGCTCGTAAAAGGACAGCTGGCGGTCCAGGTGGTAGATGGGCACGTGCGTGAGCGTGCCGTAGCGCCCGTTGATGCGGCCCACGATCTCGTGCACCATGCTGCGCAGGCGCTGGTACTCGGGCACGTCCGTGCGGCTGGGCACCGCGATCTGCACCAGGAGCACCTTGTCCCGCCACTCGGGGTGCTCCTCCAGGAACTTTTCAAAGGCCAGCAGCTTTTGCGGGATGCCCTTGATCATGTCCAGGCGGTCCACGCCCAGCATGACCTTTCGACCGGCGTAGCGGTTCAAGAGTTGCGCGACATTCGCCCGCACTTCTGGCGCCTCTAGTGCCGCCGTGAAGCGGTCGGGGTCGATGCCGATGGGGAAGGCCGCCACGTGCGTCAGCGTGCCGTTGTCCTCCACGCCCGCCGGGGTCGCATCCAGCCCCAAAATGCGCGTGCAGGCCGACACAAAGTGGCGCGCATAGTCGTAGGTGTGAAAGCCGATTAAATCGGCCCTTAGCACCGACCTTAGAAGCTCCTCGCGCACGGGCAGCGTGCGGTAAATCTCGCTCGAAGGAAAGGGCGTGTGCAAGAAAAACCCGACCTTCATCTCGGACCGCGCTTCTTTGAGCAGCGCGGGCAGCAGCATGAGGTGGTAGTCCTGCACCCAGACGATGTCGCCCTCCTCGTACTCGGCCAGCACCGCCTCGGCAAAGACGCGGTTGACCGTCTGGTGCGCGGCCCACTGGAACTGCAGCGTGCGCGTGTCGCTCAGGTTGCTCTCGATGTTGAGCGGCACGTAGTGGAAGAGCTGCCAGAGCACCGAGTTGCAAAAGCCGTTGTAGTGCAGGTCCACAAGCTTCTGGTCCAGGTAGACGGGCGCGTACCCCTCCTCGTGCAGCGCGCGCGTCAGCGCCTCGCGCTCGGGCCCGGCCTCGATGTAGACGCCGGGCCAGCCGATCCACTTGGTGCGGAAGTGGCCCACGCCCATGAGCGCCGACACCAGCCCGCCCGCGCTCACCTGCAGCTGCCACTCGTCCGCGCCGTCCTTGTACGCGGACACAGGCAGGCGGTTGGCCACCACGATCAGACGGCGCGAACCCGGGGCTGCAGGGAGCGGCGGGTACAGGCTCGCCGCGCCAAACTCGCCTGAGCCGCCCGCGCCCGAGCGCGGGCCGCTGGCCGCCACGCCGGGCGACTCGCTCCGGCTCGCCGCCGAACCCTGCTCGCCAAACAGCACCGTCGTGCTCTGCGACTTGCGCAGGCGCTGCAGCAGCAACCGGTCTGCGCGGTGTGGGGATGAGGGTTGGTAAGTGATTGGGAGGTAGATGACGTGGGCAACGAGTGTTGGTAATTTGTTTGTCAATGAGCATTGCTGGCGAGACATGTGTTTGCATAGCTGATTGACATGCCGCGCCTTGGAAGCAGCAACACAGTCAAAAACCCGGTAGTCCTCCCCGCAGAGAACAAGACTGTCAAATCTGACAGAATACTCCAAGACACCGACTATATTCACCAATCTAAAACGCGCACACTATGCCCGCCCACCACCGCGCACAACCCAAACACCCACCCAAACAGTCCAAACGCATCAGCCAGGACCCTTACCGACACGAGACGGGGGAATGCGGGGAATGTCCTGGTTGGAGTGCGCTCGCTCCAGGGGCTTGCCCGTCGGGGGCGCCCCGGGCGACTGGGGAGGCCCCAGCTCATCCATCTGGCCGGGTGGCCAGCCAGGGGCGGGGCTCCGCGGTCCTGGCACCCTCCTGCCCCGATGCGGTCAAGCAATCCGATCAAGCAACGACGATGGCGGCCCTAGGGAAGCAGGGGGCTCCCCTCCTCGCGCCAGAACTGGCACGGGCCGGAAGGCCCGTGTCGGGAAATGGCGCTCCCTGCCGAGCAAAACCTGCCAGGGAGCCAGCCAAACAGCCGACTCGAGGTGTTGGGTTGTGCTGTGGCCATGGGCATGCCCTTGCCTGAAGGTCTGGGGTGCAGCCATGCTCGCTAGGACCGCTCCGGACGGGATCCATTTCCGAATCTGGGTGGGTGGTCAGGGCGATCGACACAGGTGGCAAGCACAGGAGATCGCGGTAGAAAGCGCGGCACGGCCAGCAGACCCGGCCGGCTATAGCGGATGTCGCCCACCAGGCCGTCCCTCTTCCAGGCTCGCATAGGTGCTTCACAGGTGAGGGAAACTGGTTGCAGGCGGGCGGAGAGGAGCGGCGACGCAGCCGTCAAAGGGTGTTCCCGGGAGTGACGGCCGTCCCCCGTGCCTCGCAGGTGATTCGCCAAGATGGTGCGCCACAACAACGTGGTGCCGAACCAGCACTTCAAGAAGAAGTGGCAGTTCAATGTGAGGACCTGGTTCAACCAGCCGGCCCGCGCTCTGCGCCGGAGGAAGGGTGAGTCGGAGGTCGCCCTCGCGCGCGCTGGTGGTGTGGTGCGTGTCCGCGACGCCCGAGCCCGGAGATGGGCTCGGGCCCAGGACCCTCTTGGCGTTGCTTTTTATCTGCGTTGCATGAGCGAGGTCGACCTGGGCGCGGACCCGACTGACCGAGCTCGCACCCTCCCCGCACTGCAGCCCGCGTTGCCAAGGCCAAGTCGGTCTTCCCCCGCCCCACGGCCGGCAAGCTGCGCCCCCTGGTGCACTGCCAGACCATCAAGTACAACATGAAGCAGCGCCTGGGCCGCGGCTTCACCCTTGAGGAGCTGAAGGTGCGGGGCTGAGGGTGATTGACTGGATGTATGACGTGCATGCTCTCTGGTGGTGGGGCACTGTGCATGGCGTATATGAGCACACAGAGAGTTGAGGAAGCTCTGGTCTGTTTTGGTACCGTCTCTACCTGGCACGAGGGCAGGTTCAAGAATTCCAGAATGTCTCACACAGTCTTATCCCCCACCCATCCCCCTCCCCATCAGGCTGCTGGCATCCCCAAGCGCTTTGCCAAGTCGATCGGCATCGCCGTGGACTACCGCCGCAAGAACCGGTCCCTGGAGTCCCTGCAGGAGAACACCGCCCGCCTGAAGGCCTACAAGGCCAACCTGGTGCTGTTCCCCCGCAAGGGCGGCAAGCCCGCCGCCGGCGAGGCCTCCGAGGAGGAGCTCAAGGCCGTGGTGCAGCACACCGGCCCCATCATGCCCGCCGTGGCCGCCACCCCCGAGCTGGAGCTGGTGCCCGCCGCCTCCCTCGCGGGCCGCGGCAGCGCCTTCAAGAAGCTGCGCCGGGCGCGCATCAACTCCCGCCTCAACGGCCTCCGCAAGAAGAAGGCCGCCGAGCGCGCCGCCGCGGAGAAGGACCAGTAGATGCGCTCACTGCGTGCTGGTTCCTCATTCGCTCCCCTGTAACTTGCCGACCCGGAAGGACATTCGAAAGGAAACAGGGGGTTTTGACTGGGCATGGCGAGCAGAATCCAAACTGTAGATGAGCAGCCGCTCGAATCCTGTCGACGAAACAGGACACCGCGTAGTCGATACCTGACCGTTCAGTGGGTGGCATGTAGGGCCTACAATTGCATTTTGAAATATATATCGCGGTCATACATTGGTGCAATCGTTGCGGGCATACCTGGTCGTGCGCCCCTGCTCGACTCCCGTCATGGCACCAAGGCACGAGACCAAATTCACGCGGATGCGTGTTGCCTTGATCATATACATCACCTAAACTATCTGCAATGCACCCATGCAGAAAAGTGATGGGCGCACTGGAGGATCTGAGCGACAGTGGGTCGGAGAGCGGTGGCGAGGAGGTGGCCCCGGCCAAGAAGCCCAAGGCCGCTCAAGGCGTCACCCTGGACGAGCTGCAGCAGCACGGGTACTCTGGAGGCCCCAGTGTCCTCTTCGTTCCCCCTCCTGAACCAGAAGAGGGCAACTGGACCTGGTGAGTCGAGTATTGTGGCCGATTGGGTCATGAGGAAGGCAATGGGGTACCTGGTTCTACTCTGGAGTCGTGTTATCTGGGTTTTTGAAAATGGTGGGCACCTCCATTCCTGATAAAAACAACCGCACACAGGTCTTCAGGGAAGGATCGCGAAAATGACAGTGACTTGCCCGAGTCAAGAGAGGTGCGCGGCCGGTGTGTGTGCCCCGACGGTGGATTCCAGGGGTCTGAAAGACATTCCAATCACCGTGGCCGCCTGTGACTACAATATCCCTGATAGGAGCGCGAGAGGACAAGGGAGGCGGTGACCACGGGGCTGCAGGAGGAGATTCGCATCTCCAGGGCCGCAGTGGCCCAGCGTGAGCGACTTCAGCAGGCAAAGAAGGAGGAGGAGCTCGAGCGGAAGCGGCAGACGTGGAAAGAAAAGGTGGGTGCCTGCTGCGCCGAGCGAGCACGGGACGGGCGACAACATCACATCCCTGTGCCGATCGCTTCAACAGACTTGCTGGACCTGTGTGGCGCTCACAGCTCTTCAGTCCACTCTTCTCTACGACATTGCCATTTCCACGACAGGAAAAGCGCAAGAGGGAGAGAGGCCAGCAAGCTTCCTCCAAGAATTATATCGAGGAGGAGAAGAGGCGAGCACGGGAGTACGGCATCGTCAGTGGGTTTGACACCTGAGTGGGACACACCCAGAGCATGCTGCATGGCGCCGTGGGGGTGGAGCCTCGCGCGGACATCTCCTTCGGCATAGATCACATTCAATGCCAAGCAAGACGCCAGCTATAAATTCGCAGCATGTATTTAAGAGCTTAGTTACAGAATCGCGCCATGTCGGATGAGAGGGAGGACACCCGGGCCTTGGCTTCCAGTCTCGCCGGTCTGGCCTTGGCGGAGTCGGTACGTGCGCTGCCATCACACAGCCTGCCCACCGCACACGACTCCCGGATATATGACAAGCACAGTGTAAGATCCCATCTACCTCGTCCCATGCGATAGGCCTCAACAGCACATGAGGATGGCGCCGACTCGGCAGACGATTGGGAGGCCCTCTGCGACGACGAGGCCGCCCTGCACATCCCCACCGCCCCCAGCGCGCCGCCAGCCACGGCACACGGCCCGGCTCCCAGCCTGAGGCGCCCTGTACCGCCTGAGGAGCCCCGCAATGCCATCCCCTTTGACGGTGCCCATGTGCTGGAGTTGCGGGGCCTGGCGCCCGGCGTGCGGACGCGGGACGTGGAGTCCTGGCTGGAGACAGTGGACGCCGTTAGTCCGGCGGAGACGCGGCCCCTGGTGCGCTGGGTGGACGACGCCAGCGCGCTGGCCGTGTTTGTCGACCCGGCGGCCGCGCGCGCCGCGCTGGCGTGCGCGGGAAGGGAGGCACCCATCGGCCGTGCGTACGCCTGGCCCGAGGCCTCGGCAGCTGCCCGGCAGCTGCCCATCTCCCAGCTCCAGCCGCCGCGACCGCGGCCACAGGGCACCGCGGTCGTCGCCAGGCGGCTCATCGGCGCCGCGCTGGCCGTGGACCTCCGGGACCGCAAGAGCGAGGCGGAGCTGCGGGACGCGCGACGAGCAAAGCTCGAGGCGCTGGAGAAGGAAAAGGCGAGGCAGGCCGCCCGGCAGGTGGCGCTGGATGAGGCCTGGGAGTGAGGGTTGGGGCCGGTGCGGCCCGCCGGAAGCCGGCACAGCTGGATGGTGATCATATTGGTGTGTGAGCGATGTAACTCAATCTTGGTGCAGCATGCTTGGCAGCATGTTGCTGGTTTCATTGCTGATTTCATTTCTTAGACTGTAACGGTGTGTATACGAAAATGAGCCCAGCAGTCTATGTTGAAAACTTTGTTTTGACCGTAAGTACCGTGTTGAGTGGAGAGCCATCCATGAGTGTCCTCGAAGATGAGCCGACTCCCAGCCACCATGACGCAGCCGTGAGCCGTCGGCGAGGATCCGCACCTTGATCGCGAAGTATCGAGAGCTCCACCTGGCTTGCCATTGCTCGAGATCGGTGCATTTTCGTGCATCATTTCAGAGATACTTAGATACCTTTTAATTTATTTAGACGCTGCATCCGCTGGCTGGCGCGTCATGGCGGTCCAGTGACGCAGCACTGGCCGCGATGCCGTCGGACGGGGACGCCTCTGGGCCCGAGGAGGGCCCTCCCCGGCCCGACGTCGTGTCGGACGACGAGGCGCCCGTGGGGCCCAGCCTGCCTCCGGAAGCAGAGGATGGCCCCGCTGCAGAGGAGGAGGAGACGGACATCGGGCCGGCTCCGCCAAAGGCCAAGAAGCGCAAGGTGACGATGGAGGGGCTGGAGCTACCCGGTGCCGCCATCAGATTTTTAATTACTCTAAAAAGATAGGCATGGTTGAATGTGTCACAATACTGACATACAACGCGCGCTCGCCGTTGACCAAGCGCAGGTCTTGCAGTTCGAGGCCCAGTACCTGGCTGCCCTGCCAGACGGCGTGCAGTACGAGCAGTCCTACATGCACCGGGACACGGTGACGCACGTCGCGGTGGCCCCCGGCCCCGAGTTCTTCATCACCGCCTCGGCCGACGGCGTGGTCAAGTTCTGGAAGAAGAAGGACCTGGGCATCGAGTTCGCCAAGCAGTACCGCGCGCACCTGGGGCCGGTGACGGCGCTGGCCGTCTCGGCCGACGGCACGCTGGCCGCCACGGCCTCCACGGACCGATCCGTCAAGGTCTTTGACGTCGCGAGCTTTGACATGATTGCCATGCTCAAGCTCGATTTCGAGCCTGGGGCCCTGCAATGGGCCTTTGATGTGCGTAGGGTTTCTTATGTGGGGAGCTGCTTTGTTGTTTGAGAGGATAGTATCTGTGTACATATATTCACTTGTGTGCTCGGTATCTCATGTCTCTCTCTCACCCACCCACCCACTCATCGCGCGCAGCGTGGGGACTCAACGGCCCGGCTGGCGGTGGCGGACAGGGAGAGCGGGAAGATCCATGTGGTGCACCCGCGCAGCGAGCGCGGGGAGGAGGTCCGCGGCACGTGCACGCTGCACACGGCGCCCGTGACGGCTATGGTCTTCGTGCCGGCGCTGCGTCTGGTCATCAGCGCCGACGAGCGGGGCGTGGTCGAGTACTGGGACCCGGAGACCTGCGGCGCCGCGACCGAGGGCTTGAAGTTCACCTTCAAGCTGGACACGGACCTGTACGCGCTGGCGCGGGCCAAGACGTCCGCGCTGGCGCTGGCGGCCAGCCCCGACGGCGCGCGCTTTGCCGCGCTGTGCCGCGACGGGCGCGTGCGCGTGTTTGGCACGGCGACGGGGCGGCTGGCGCGCGTGTACGACGAGTCGGCGGCGGCGGCGGCGGAGCTGCAGCGGTCGGGCCCCGAGTCGCTGCGCCTGGAGGCGATCGACTTTGGGCGGCGGCTGGCGACGGAGAAGGAGCTGGGCGCGGCCGGGTGGGAGGCCAGCCTGGCGCCGGGCGCCGCGCGCCCCGCGCTCACCTTTGACGCCTCGGGCAACTTTGTGCTCCTGCCCACGCTGCTGGGCATCAAGGTGATCAACCTGGCGACCAACGCCTGCGTGCGCGTGATTGGCGCGGCCGAGGGCGGCGAGCGGTTCCTTGGGTTTGCGCTGTTCCAGGGCGGCGCGCCGCGCGGGCGCAAGCTGCTGGCCAGCGCGGCGGCGGCCGACGGCGGGTCGGCGGCCGCGGCGGCGACGGCCGACCCGACCATCGTGGCCTGCGCCGCGGGCCGGCCGCGGCTCTTCCTGCTCACGCGCCGCGAGCCGGCCGAGGACGGCCGCGACGTCTTCAACGAGCGCCCCGTGGGCGGCCTGGCCGAGGGCGCCGACGAGGCGCTGCCCGGCGCCGCGCCCGCGCTCAGCCTGCCGGCCGGCGCGGTGATCCACACCACGCGCGGCGACATCACGGTGCGACTCTTCCCGGACGAGTGCCCGCGCACGGTGGAGAACTTTACGACGCACGCGCGCAACGGCTACTACGACGGGCTGCTGTTCCACCGCGTGATCCGCGGCTTCATGCTGCAGACGGGCGACCCGCTGGGCGACGGCACGGGCGGCGCCTCCATCTGGGGCGGCGAGTTTGCGGACGAGATCAGCCGCGGCCTGCGGCACGACCGGCCCTTCACGCTCTCCATGGCCAACGCGGGGCCCAACACCAACGGCTCCCAGTTCTTCATCACCACCGCCGCCACGCCCTGGCTGGACGGCAAGCACACCGTGTTTGGGCGCGTCGTGCGCGGCATGGACGTGGTGCTGGCCATCGAAAAGGTCAAGACCAACCCCCGCACCGACAAGCCCCTGGAGGACGTGCGCATGATCAACATCGAGCCCAAGGCCAGCGTCGAGTAAAAGGAAGACTTAGAGGTGCCAGAACCTGGCAGCTCATGACGCATGAACAAGTGCGCATGCAAGAGAGTGGCTGTGCCTGTCCTCCCAGACCCACTGTGCTGTGCACCACTCTCCTCGTGTGACAGCTATGCACGACACGCCCTGTCACCCCAGGCAATCTGCTGTGCGCCCGCATCCCGCCGCCCGCGGGGCATGGCGACGGCCAGCCCGACCAAGCGGGCGACCGGATCACCGGAGCGACCCGCGGGTCCACCTTCCCACCGACACCCGGGCCCAGACCCAACCAGAAGCGGGCCCCAAAAGGCACCTGATCCCCTTCCAAGCCCTGTAAAAGACGGGCATCCTTACTGCTGATCCCTAAATGGCCCCCGACTCGCACCAGCTGGCAATAGCGAGGCCACGGAGTCGGACTCCCGATCCGCGCCCAAGGGTCACGTGCGGGAGCCGAGCGTGGGGGAACCTCTGGGAGCGCTCGGGGCCCCAAAGGCACAGAAACAGGGGGCTCGCGCAGGCTGTTTCGGGGCTGCACGCCAAGAGGGAACGATGTCGTGTTAGAACCAATAGCATTGGGCCCCATGAATCCCGTCTACTACAAGTCGGGGTATGTGCAGAGTTCGCCATCCCTGCTCAACCTGACGGAGTGGCAGGAGAAGGAAAAGGCCAACCCCGTAAACTGCGCTGTTGACAAGGATGGACAACTACTGGTGCGAAATGGGCGGATGGCGTCCTGGGGAGCCCGTTCCCCAACCGTCGAGTCATCACGCGTGCGTCCCTCCTCTGGTCGCAGGACAACTTGACACTCGAGCTGCGCGTGTCCCCGCCCGAGATCACGATCGACAACAGCTGCCATGAGCGCTATACATTCGTCAAGCTCACCTCGGCCAACATGCCCGGGAGCCTCATCCACGTGCGTTTGGGCGGGGGAGGGTTTACGCTCGCGGGATGACGTCCGTTCCCGTTGCCGCGGATGCCCCTGCGGGCCTCGCTGACGCCGTCCGGGGCCGCAATGCAGGTGGTTCAACATTTCAAGGAGCTCGGACTGCACGTGCACCGCAGCCGGGTCACCAGCTGCGGGGGCTGGTTTGTCGATGGTGCGTCCTGTGTCCTGGGGGTGTGGATGTTTTGTTGTGGGTCGGAACAGGGAAAGGAGGCAGAGTTTTTTTTGTGGAACGGAGGACTTGGGCACTCTGATTGTCAAACTCGTCTTTCCTTATTTCCTCTATGGAAACCTTCTCCAACACAATCAGCCAACCCCTCTTGTGACCTGTCTCGCAGACTTTTACTTGACCGAGCCCAACGGCCAGAAGATCCGCTCGCCCTCCAAGCTGCACAGCATCGAGCAGATGATGGTGAGCTACTTCAAGCGCGAGCGGACCTTCTTGAATGGCGACGAGACGGACGACGACGACCGCGTGGTGTCGACGGTGTTTGAGCTGGCCGGCCCCGACGGCGTGGGCCTGCTGGCCGACGTGACCACGCTGCTGCAGAACAACGGCTGCAACGTGCGCGGCGCCGCGGTGTGGACCTACCACGGCCGCGTGGCCTTTGTGCTGTCGACCACCGAGCACGGGCTGCCCATCGCCGACCCCTACAAGCGCCAGCGCCTGCGCCAGCTGGTCACCGCCATCATGGCCGGCCGCGCCGGCGCCAGCGAGGCGGTGACGGTCCGGCTGGAGGACGTGCGCGGCGAGGTGCACCCGGACCGGCGCCTGCACCGCCTGATGCTGAACGAGGAGCTGGAGCTGTGGAAGAGCGGCTCCGGGCGCCGCTTCCTGTCATGCGGGGGGCAGACGCCGCGTGGCGTGTCGGGGTATGCCTTTGACAGCCAGGCAGATGATGATGATGATGAGGGGGTGGAAGAGGAGGCAGGCGACGCCTCTCCTCACGACCACGGCGACTCTGACGACGCGCTGCTGGATGTCCACGGCATGGAGGAGCACGACGCCGTGGCGGGGCCCGCCGGGGTCTACGGCGCCGCGCCCGACCTGACCGTGGAGGCCGAGCGACCGCAGCAGCGACACGGTGTGCCACGAGAACGAGGCCGGGGAGGTTGGCGCCAATGGCGCCGACCGTGCCGCGCCGCTCGAGCGGCGGCAGCCGTCGCTGCGCGCGCGGCGCGCGGACGCGTCGGCGCCGGCCGACGGCCCGCTCTCGCCGGCGTCGGTGCTGGCGGCCCCCGAGCCAGGCTCGTCCCTGACCACCACGGCCAGCCCCGGCGCGTCGCCGCCGCCCGCGCGCCGCATCAAGAAGGAGCACTCTGGTGTGGCGTTACAGACCGCGACGGGGACGCGCTCTGCAACCGCGTCCGCGCGCGAGGCGTCCGAGTCGTCGGCCGCGTCGACTGTGACGACGACCACCACCACAGCAACAAACACTCACCAAGCGGCATCAGCCGACGTCGACGGGTCGTGGCGGTCCCCGAAATACGACCGCCCGATCGTGGACCTGGAGCTGTGCCGGAGCAGCGGGTACTGGATCGTGTCCATCGCCTGCCGCGACCGTCCCAAGCTGCTGTTCGACACGGTGTGCACGCTGGCGGACCTCAACTACGACATCTGGCACGCGACCATCGACGCCTTTGCGGACGGGAGCGCGCTGCAGGAGTACCACATCCGGCCGCGCTTTGGCGACCAGGGCTGGGACGAGGGCGCGGCCGCCTGCCTCAAGGCCATGCTGGAGGGCTCCATCCAGCGCCGCTTCCCGCGTGGCATCAAGCTGCACGTGCGCTCCGTCGACCGCTTTGGCGGGCTGGGCGAGATCACTCGCGTGCTCAAAGAGGCGCGCCTGAGCATCACGCGCGCCAAGGTGCGCACCTACGTCGCCTCCAACTCGTCCGGGCACACCTTTTACGTCCTGGGCGAGGGCGGCGCCGTGCCGGGCCGCGAGCGCATCGCGGCCGTCTGCGCAAGCCTGGGCGCCGCGCTCGTGGACGAGGCCAAGGAGGGCTCCCTCCGCGGCGCCGGCTCGGCCGGCTGCGAGCTGAGCAAGGCCCACCGTTTCACCATGGCATACCTCGAACGCCACGCAGGTGAGGAGTTAAGGAAGAGGAGGGGGTGGGAGGGGGGGGGGGGGGGGATGTACTCTGGATGCATGCTTGACTTTGTACTATTTATCTACCTTAGAACACCCTCCCGAGCTCTTTCTTCTTCCTTCCCCCAACTCACTCACCCATTCCCCCACTCTTACAACACAGGCTCGCCCATCTCGAGCTCGGTAGGGTCTGTGTAGCCTCAAGAGAGATTTTCCATGTTTCCGCACGATTTCGTCGCGGCCCGGCCGCGGCGCGCGCCCCGTCCCAACCCCGCTCTTTCCCCCTCGGCGCGCGCCCGGCCGGCGCCCCCGCACCCCAGCCGTCTGCCTCCGCACCAGGACCCTTCTCCTCTCTTCCAAGCCCGTCTCCCGCTGCCTGGGCGGGCCCACGCCCAGCAGCCCCCCGACTCTACCCACCACAACCCTCCCTCGAGAAGAAGAAGAAGATTATGCCGCGCCTGCTCTGCGGTCAATGAAGAAGAAAGAAAGAACGCGCAGGATGCGCGGCAGCTCCACATAGTAGCCCTCCCCTTGCTTTCGCTCTCACCCAACCCCCCGGAGGCCCTCTCCAGGCAACTGTACCATCCCCCCTTCTTGTCGGGACGAACACCCCAGTATTGCCTCACTGTCGTCGGTCATGTATGCATTAATTTTTTGGTCTAGATATATCGCTGCGCTCGTGTGCTCCAATGGATTTGCTGTCAATGTGAGAGTGTACATCCATGCATCGCACCACTATTGCTGATGAGGATGACATAGAAAAAGGTGGATGATGGACGAGGGTTTGTTTGTGGTGTGCATGTGTGGTGGGAAGCGCATGCCATGAATATATCAAAGGGTGTATGTGTGAGAGAATTATTGGAAAGAGGAAAGAGGGCAACGACGTAGTAGTGAGGAATGCCAGTTACCAGCAGCATTCAAAAGCGGCCACACACCAAAGGAAGCAATGCAACTGGGTGCAAATCGCTCGCCTGCCATCTAGGGCGCAGCCCTTTTCCATACCCCGGCTAGTACGCCTGTCGCTTGGTGTCGGCATCTGCCTGCAGAAAGGGCCCCGTCTTGAAGGGATCCTTCGTCTTGACCACGAGGTGCGGCTTGCCCTGCAGGCCCCGCACCATGTTGATCAGGCTGGTGGTGATCTCCAGCCGGGTGCTGGGGCTCGCGAGCGGGCCAAGGAAGAGGTCCATCAGCGCCTCCAGCAGGGCCGGGTTCCGCGTCTGCGCGGCAAACCACGACTGCTGGTCGCGGCCCCTCGCCGGCGTGCACGCTGCGGGGCGGGAGAGAGAGCAGGGTGCGAGGTAAGTGACCCTCATTGGGAATACGGTGTCCAGACGCCCAATGCCGACTGCGCGAAGGTCTGGCAAATGCTCAACCTCATCAATCCCACTATTAATTAACCACCCACCCACCCCTTCCCAAACAAAACACACACCTTCGAGAGTAAAGCCGTTGCCGTAGGGCCGCGCGGCAAAGATAAAGGTGCTCCCGGCCGGGACGCGGATTTTTGCCTTTGGGGTCGCCCTCACCCGCCGCACCAGCTTCTGCACGGGCGCCGGGAGTGCCTTGACCAGCTGGCCGACGCGTGAGAGGTCCTCCACCGGCGCGTTGTCTGGTCGTAGGGGTATGGAAAGGAGGGGTTAGGGAGCCCACTTTGTGCGTGCTGGCTGGGTCCGGTGTGTCGCTCCGGGAGAATGTGGCACTCAGAGACCCCCAAATCATCAAATCATCTCCCCACCCCCTTCTTCAGTCACCCGCCACTTTCCCTCCACGCACCTTCAAGCTCCTTCATGAACAGGCCCAGATCCATGGCGGCCTCTCGTGCCTCTGGCGAGTCCTCCTCCTGCTCCAGCGCGGCCACGAGCCCACCGACCAGGCGCCCCGGCAGCTTGCGCGGGCTCATGTCCCGGCAGATCCTCACGGCCAGCGTGAACTCCACGGGCCCCGCGGCGCGGCTGAATTCCTGCCAAAAGGGCGGCGCGTCCGCCAGGTCCTCGGGCCGCGCCGCGCCGAGGTCCTCCTTGAAGGCCAGGTCCGCCCAGACGCCCACCGCCCGCGGGTTGGCGTACATGACCCACATCAGCTCCGGCTCCAGGTCCTCGGGGATGGCCTCCTCCAGCTGAGACACGCTGGGCAGGCCGCCGCCCCGCCGCGTCGCCAGGCTCGAGCGCCACACGACCCCGCCGCCCAGCTTGGTCTGGCGGGTAGGAGAGGTGATGAGGGATTTGGGCAATGCGCGACAACGCAATTTGATACAGATACTACGCCTCATCTGATTTCGCTAAAACGACACCCTCACTCATCCCAAAAACCGCCCTCACCAGGTGCGCCGAGCCGTCCACATCGTCGTTTTCGAGCGCCTTGGCGGCCGCCGGCCGCCGCATGTCGCTCGGCTGGGTGTCTTGGATCATCCAGCGAGGAATTGTCCTGGAATGGATTGGGAAAGAAGAGCAAAAGGGCGTCGTCAGAAGTGATCTTGGAGGCGCAGGTGCACCTTTGCTAGGCGCCCGCGCGACTCGTGCTGAACCCCAGCGCTCGGTATTCCCGTGAGCAGTCAGGGCGCCGCAGTGGATCCACATCTACAAATCAAACGCATGCGCCCCCACCAGCCCGCCTGTCCACCACCCAGCGCGCACCGCATGGTCTCCCGAAGGCCGTTGCCGTTGGCGAGCGCCGAGGCGTCGGTCTCGTTTAGCCGGCGCAGGCTCATTGCCGCAGCCACGGCCCTCTCCAATGACCGCTTCGTGCGCTTTGACGAGGTGTCCCTCCCTAGCTCATCGAGCCCCTCCGTCGCGTCTAGACCCTCCGCTTCGATCCCTTCTTCGAGGCCCGAGGGCTCAGCGGCATCCTCTGCGGGCTCCGCATCCCAGCCGCCACGCTCCTCATCCTCTTCTTCCTCCCTGTGCGCGGCCTCTGGAACAAATGTCTCCTCCACCTCCTCCTCTCGCTCCTCCTCGTCGGATCCGTAAGACTCTAGGAACGCCTTGTACGACGCGTCGTCCAGTGAGCGGATGGCCTCCTCCAGCTGCGCAATGGGCACCAGACACTCCGGTGAACCAGTCCAATCGCTGCAACGCTCTCTCCGGGCGTACCCCAGCCAACGCAACCTCAAATGCCACGCAGCCGCGCTCCCACCTCTCTTATCTCGGCCGTGGTAGGAACCTTGACTCGTCCATCGTTCGCCATGGTCGGGCCGAGGCCCTAGGCGGCGGTCGCCCCTGGCAAGGCCTCAATTCCGGGAGTCCGCACGGCTTGGGAATGCCCCAGAATTTCGGCGTAGGCTCGATAGATTAAATTTTCATATATGTGAATTGATCTATAGGCATGCACGTGCGGGTTCTCGTGGCCATTGCTGGGCAACAGCGTTGCCGATCTCCGATAGTGATACTTGCCTGTGGATTGCAATCTCGTCCTGGACGCAGGGAGCCTGGAGCTTTGCCACCTGCAGCAGTGCCACCTCCACACAGCTGGAGAGTAGGACTGCCAGGCACCCAATAAACGTTCAGACTTGGTGACAAGTGCAATGAACATGGGTTTAGTGTCGGTGGGCATCTACTACGTGGAATTTACAAACCCCAAAAGACGGGCAATTCTGCAGCAGCTCTCGTCCTCAAGCTAGTAGCTCAACAGGCACTATGCTGTGACCATCACCCCAGCCCACTTTTCTCAATCGATTCAGTGTACATGGTTTTGGCACATTTTTTTTATTTTCCTTAATTAATCAAAACCAAATGACCGCTTCTCTGCATTTTCAAAAATGCCACCTGGCCCTCCAGCGAAGCGCCCAGTCGGTCTGGGAATGAGCGTGGTACTGCATGGTACCTCACAGGGGCCGACAATCGCCTGGGACCCCGGTCTCTGGGCACCGTCTTAAAGCGACGGCGGGCGACGGACTCTCCCCTTTTGGCTCAAGTCAAGATGCGTGCCAAGGTACGGTGTAGGCGTCGTTTTGGTGTTGGAATGCACAGCCTCGTCCCCACGGGAGCCTGCGGGGAGGCGACCGTGTGCCTGGGCTGCCCCGGTCTGAAGACAGAACCAGTGACTCACCCGCGCTCCCAACCCATGTCCTGTCGCAGTGGAGGAAGAAGCGTATGAGGAGGCTGAAGCGTAAGCGCAGGAGGCAAAGGGCCAAGTAGACTGATGTCGACTGGCCCGGCCTAGCGAGCTCTGCGCCTCGGCGCCTGCTTGCTTTCTGTGCCCAGCCTTTCTTCGTGATGTTGTAATACAACACCGCGATGCTAAAAGTTCAATGAGGATGTTGTGGGCGTCGACGACGGTGTGCCGGCACACCGTCGGGGAGAATGTTCCTCCGGGCGCGGGACCCAGGTGGTGCAGCCTCCGGCAGGAGAGGAGGCAGGGGTGATGATTTGGGCGTGGCCAGCAAGACGTGCGCACTGAGGTGGGGTTGTGGATTTGATCCCATTGTGAGGGACAATGTCACAAGCTTTGGGTACGTAGCTTGCTCCGATCGATAATGGGGGCTGAGAAGAGAGGCAAAGACAGTGGGCTTGCGCTACCAGACACACTATTATTGGGCAAGCGCCGATCAAAACCGTGGCCTGAGGAGGAGGATGCAGCTGAATAGACAGCGATCCGGCAGTTTGTATCCACCGAGTACGTCGCTTCCAGTGTGGCATGCGTGGTAATAGGCAGGGCCCGCTTTTGTTGATCTATGAGAACATGCACCGCACCAATCAAGCAGCGCCGCTGAGCAAGGAACGCTCTATACCCTCCGGAGCGATCCAGCGCACTGACAGGTAGACTGACAACTGTATAGGGCAACAGCTACTGCCTGGCCCCAAGACACTGCCAAGGGCTGATCGAGTGCGCTGCGCAGCGCTGCCAGTCGGGGGGAGCGGGCCGGCCTCTCCGATCGTAGCAGGGTCCTCCCCACGGCCAAAGGGGACTGGCCGCCACGAGGTACACAAGCGCCCAGCGAACACCCTCCCCCCCCTGTATTCATCGATCGATCGTGTCACGCCATTCACGAATCGCGATTGCAGGCCCTGAGAAAGGCCCATCCGACCGGAGTTTGCATTGGGTGCATCACGGTAGGTGTCGACGGTTGACCCGGGATTCGAGCGAACCGCATTGTTCCCCCATCCTCTCCATCATGAAACGGACGCGCTGGTCTTCACCGCGCTCCCTAATTCCGGTCTGTGCAGTCTCGTGAGGGACCAGGGGCCTCGGGCACAATGGGCCAGTTTCGCGTGCTCAACCTCTTCAAGCCGTTCCAGAGGATCATCCCGGAGGTGCAGTCCCCCGATGGGCGCCGGATACCCTTTAGGTGCGCGTGCGGTAATCTGATTGATCTTTCGGGTACCTAGTACGGTGCTGGGGCGATTGCTGGGCGTGCGTGGGGGCTGTAACCTGCGCTGAGCCCCTCGCTCCCCGAGCTGTCGTGCCGCAGGGACCGCCTGGGCTACACCCTGGTGTGCCTGGCCATCTTCCTGGTGTGCTCCCAGCTTCCCCTGTATGGCGTGAAGTCGTCTGCGGGCGCGGACCCCTTTTACTGGGCCCGCGTGATCATGGCCTCCTCTCGCGGCACGGTGATGGAGCTGGGCATCGGCCCCACGATCACGGCCGGCCTGGTCACGCAGCTGCTGACGGGCTCCAAGATCATCGACGTCGACTACAACGTGAAGAGCGACCGCGACCTGATGAAGACGGCCGAGTCGGTGCTGGGCCTGATCATCACGGTCGGCCAGGCCATCGTCTACGTCTACACGGGCATGTACGGCGAGCCCAGCGAGATTGGCGTGGTGGGCTGCACGCTGATCGTGCTGCAGCTGCTGGTGGCGGGCGTGCTGGTCATGCTGCTGGACAACATGCTGAACAACGGCTGGGGCCTGGGCTCGGCCATCTCGCTCTTCATCGCGACCAACATCTGCGAGAGCATCGTGTGGAAGGCCTTTTCGCCCTACACGCTCAACGCGGGCCGCGGCCCCGAGTTTGAGGGCGCCGTGATCGCGCTGTTCCACTTTTTGCTGACGCGCCACGACAAGACGCGCGCTTTGAAGGACGCGTTCTACCGCCCGGGCCTGCCCAACCTGATCCAGCTGCTGGCCACGGTGGCCATCTTCTGCATGGTGGTCTACTTCCAGGGCTTCCACGTGGACCTGCCCATCCGCTCCAAGCGTGCGCGCCAGACCTCGGCCTACCCCATCAAGCTCTTCTACACCAGCAACATGCCCATCATCCTGCAGTCGGCCCTGGTCTCCAACCTCTACTTTGTGAGCCAGCTGCTGTACAAGCGCTTTGGCGGCAACCTGCTGGTGCGCCTGCTGGGGCGCTGGGCGGTCGAGGGCCCCGGCGGCCAGATGGCGCCCGTGGGCGGCCTCGTCTACTACATCTCCCCGCCCGGCAGCCTAGCCGCCGCCGCCGCGCAGCCGCTGCACACGCTCGTCTACGCCGCCTTCATGCTCGGCGCCTGCGCGCTCTTCTCCATCACCTGGATCGAGGTCAGCGGCCAGTCCGCCGCCGACGTCGCGCGCCAGCTGCGCGAGCAGGACTACTTTGTGCAGGGCCACCGCGACACCACCAGCAGCCTGAAGAAGGAGCTCAACCGCTACATCCCCACCGCCGCCGCCTTTGGCGGCATGTGCATCGGCGCGCTCACCATCGTCGCCGACTTTCTGGGCGCCATCGGCTCGGGGACCGGCATCCTCCTCGCCGTCACCATCATCTACAACTACTGGGAGATGTACGAGAAGGAGCGCGCCCAGATGGGCGCCGTGTTTTAAGCAGTGGGCTGTGGTGGAGATTGAGATGGTGAAGTCTTAGCCTCTTCTCTGGTCAATCTGAGTTCATAATCCTCCTCTGATCATGATGCATTGTGCTTCCTTTTCAACGCTTTGCTCGAGGCAGAAGAAGAGAGCAGGGAGAAAATAGAGGGTGGTGGGATATGAGAAGGAGGAGGGGTGTTGGTGGAGGGTGTTAATGATGAGGCAGAGCGCATCGAGGCGCCGTTGTGAATCACACGAGAGAGAGAGAGAGAACCAAGGAGGAGTGAAGCCACATAAAAAGGAAAAAATACCCTCCTTCTCAAGCTCCTATCAGAGGTGCTCGGCCTCGTCGTCGTCGCCGCCGCCGTAGAAGAGGTCGGCCCCGCCCGCGAGGGCGGCGCCCTCGGCCTCACGCGAGGCCTCAATCACGGCCTCCACGCGCTGGCGCGTGGGGTCCAAGAGGACCTGCCCCGCGTCCAGCGCGCGCGCGGAGCGCTTGGTCTGCCGGCCGTGCTTGGTAGACAGGCCGCCCGCGCCGTGCAGCGCCGCCGCAAACGCGTCCTCCGACGGCCTGGAGATGGTGTAAAGAGAAGCCGTCAATGAGGAGAGGTACACAGTATCTCAGGGGTTTTTCAAATAATACATAATGGAAGAGTCCTGCACATTCCAAGAACAGGTCACCTCCCTGATTCTACGCACATGGGGTTTTGAAAGGCGGCGGCAATGCCCGAGAGCTCCACCTGCCAGTCCCAGGGCTGAAAGGCGGGCCCCAGCGAGGCGAGCACGCGCGCCCGGGCTGCCGGGTCCTCCAGGGGCTGCGGCTGCTCCGGCAGCGCGTCCACGGCCGGCGCCCTCATCCCGGCGACGTCCTCGTCCATGGCCTCGGGCTCGGGGGGGAAGGCCGGCGCCTGCACCGGCACGGCCCCGGACACCGGCCCGGCGGCCCAGGCGTCGGACGCGGCGGCCCTGGCCTCGGCCGGCCGCTCGTCGTCGGGGGAGGGCCTGCGCCAGGACGGGGTCCCCCGGGGTCGCGCGCGCGTGCAGCTTGACCAGGGCCCGCTCAGCTTCCTGCTGGGTCTCCATCACGACCTGGTGCCGCGCCGCCGGTTCCGGGTCCGGCCGCGGCAGGTCTGGCGTCTCCTGGTACGTGTGCGCGTCGGGAAAGGCCACAAGAAAGGAAGGGATGTGCGGCGGAGGCACCTGGGATGGGGAGTAAGCGGCGATGGTTGATGGGTGTTGGCTGGAAACTAGTGGCGATGGACTTCTTACTGTGACGCCTTGCGACACAATCCAAGCGTGCTGGCCTCTCATCCACTTTCAGGAAACCACATACCTCGCCGCGCTCGGCAAATGTTGGCGCTCGTTTCGCCCTTCTTTCCAAGGGAAACTCTACAATCTTCCCCTGGAAACCTGAATCCTTCTGCTCGGGCGGGGGTAGAACGCAGGATGACAATTATAGCCACAATAACACCAGAACCCCCGACCCATCATCACCCCAACGAGCCTTTAATAAACGTGCCTGGGTCTTCTTGAATGTCTCCAGGTCGCGGATGGAGACTCCCACATCGTTGAGGGCCAGGAGCTGCGTGTGTGGCACAATGAAAAGTCGGAAGTAGCGCGCACACGCCTCCACATGCTTCCACAAACCTCACGATGAACCAATGTACTATAATAAACGGCGCCAATTCCCTACACCAAGCCTATGCACCCTCTCTCCCACTCGCGATGCAGCGGTGGCCTTCCCGGAGTCCGCACCACGTCCATCGCGTTTGGCTCCGTCCGCCCGGCGAGCTCCGTGTTCTGATGGCTGAGCCGACCCACTTCCTCCATGTATCGAATCGTCAGTTCTGAAAGAATGGAGTAGGCCGACTTTTGCATCGCGTCAAAGCCCGTGTCGTCGGCCAGCTGCGCCACGGCCAGCTGCGCTGCGGCCAGAGCGTACTGGTCCGACATGGTGCTGCCAACTTCACAAGGCCTTACATAGTCGTCATTAAATTATGTGGGCATGTTGGATCATATTGGTCCTGTCGCCAAGTTGAGCAGCAAGGCAGTCGAGTGCTGGAGCAGCGAATTCATCCTGATCGAAGCGCACCGCACGATCAAGCAAACACAGGCGGCATCGTGGGCTCACATAGATTAGACGCAACTGCTGCGTCTTTCGTATGCCTCCACTCGGCGAGTCACGCCTTGTCCCTTCAGCCCTTGATTGTCTTCTTTTGGTATCCTCAGACTCATAAGATGCCAGCACTGGTACAGATGCAAAGGTGTGCCCCGTTCTCACAACCCCTTGGCTTCTTGGCGCCGCAGGCGTTCCCGGATCTCAGTGGAGGAGATGTCGGCTCGGAATGTCTCCTCCGGGATATCTTCAAAGAGCCCAGCCAGCTCTTCGGGCACCTGCACATCCGCCATGGTCATGAAGCGACCGGACGCCGCGTCCAGACGTCCGGCAACCAGGAAGCTGCACCCCAGGTCCAGTATCCGCCGGAGCTGCCATGCGAAAAGGGAGGAGATGGAGTGGGTGGCTTATTATTGAAAGCACTGCTGCTAAAGGCGCCACACATGGCCAGGGTATAACCTTAATTGTTTATAAGGAGGAGCAGGTGTGTCTCCCCCTGCTGAATAGCTCCACGCACCCGCCCCCCCGCCCGACCGCCCGCCACCCGGCTTCCATCGCACCGCAGCAACCATGCCGTCGTGCCCGCCATAGTACTTGGGGTTGACCAGTCGAATGGCAGTGTCGTGGCCCACCACAAAGGTGCTGCCGGGCAGCAGCTCTGCCTTGGCAGAGTACAATGGGCACTGCAGGGAGCGGAAAGAGAGAAAGGGAACATGAGGGTGACCGATGGAGCTGGATCGGTCTGGCTCCTCGCGAATGTTCAAGCAAGCACGCTGCATATGTTTCAGGAGCTAGATCTACAGAGCACAAGTTCCAGACATTCTTACTCAAAAACAGCAGCCCGTGCACGCACCCTGGTCAGGATGACTGGCAGCCCAGCCTCCTCAAACTGCGTGGCTCGCCGCAGCACTTCCTCCTCCACGAGCGTGCCCTTGTCGGCGTTCTGCACGGCCAGCTCAAAGGCGCCGCGCTTTCCTGGCCGCACCCGCAGCGCAGCCTGGAAAAGAGTGATTAATGGCTTGATCAACGAGGGAAGTGCATCAATCGAGAAAAATTAATACACGCATCATCCAGGACCCCGCACCTCTAGAAGCTGCCTGTGGCCGTGATGGAGCGGGTTGAACGACCCCGGCAGGTACACCTGTCCCGGCCTGGGCGCATCGACCAGGACGTGGCCTGGCCGCACGCCGGCCTCCGCGCAGCGCGCTTTGCCAGAGAGCAACCGGCGCACGGCGGCCGAGAGCGGCGAGTCGGCGTCGGCCGGCGCTGACCCGGGCCCGCTCCTCTCCAGGCGGTCAGAGGGCAGGAGCCCCAGGTCAAAATCGCTGGCCAGGCGCCTGAGATCTGAGGGACCAGCTTCGGATGACGGCACACTTGCCATAGATCCAAGGGACTCGGCCAGGGCCGCGACGATGGCGCGGGACACGAGGCCGTCCTGCTCCCAGCGAGCGCGCCCGGCCGCCTTGTCCAGGCCCAGGTCCCAGTGCCAGGCCGCGTCGCCGCCGCCAAAGGCCGCGAGGCAGGCCCGGTCCTCGCCCCGCCGAGCGCGCGTCGTGCTCAGCGCCGCAGTGCAGGCGAGGCCGAGCACCGGCGTGCCAAAGGCCGACAGCGCCGCGGCGCGCTCGTAGGCTTTTTGGGCTAGCAACGCGGCGGTGCTCGCGCTGGCGGCGCTCGAGATAACTGGCGCGGCGGGAGCGCCGCCCCTGGCCTTGCCCAGCAGCGCCTCCAGGGCGGCGGGGCTGTACGGGACTTGCACATCCAGCACCGTCTGCGAGGCCCCTGGCGTTCCCAACAACCACGATATTGCCTGCTTGAGTTGAGAATGTAGAGGTTTTCGAGGTTGTGTGACCAATCTGGATGACTAATGTCCAGGGTTCACCACCCAGCACCATACCTGGACCCCACCGCCGGTGACGGTCAGGGCTATCTGGGGTCTGGTGGCATGGATGGCGGTGATTAGGGACGACACGTCCGGATCCAGGCCTGCAGAGGCGCTAATGGCGCGGGGACTGCCCTGGTAGTATACCGTGCGCCAAGCTCGGGGGGTGGGGTTTCTATATGGCACGCGCCAGGCTGTGCGGAGCCTGGATCCAGCGCAGCAGGGTCTTGATGGCAGCAGGAGCATGGAGACTCGGAGAGCAGGGAGCGTGCAGACTCATGCAGCTCGCAGGGCTCTTATGGGACCCCCGTGTGGCCGTGCATGTCGGGCAAATGGTCGGGTTCCGATCAGATCGGCGAGCACGACATGTTCGATAAGCAGCATGAGAGATGTGGTCGGCGTGTATCGATTTACCGCTCTGCGAGTGATGCAGACCTAATTTTAGTTTGCATACATACAGTTTCGTTGCATGACCATTGCCTAGACATTTGATTGCCCCGCGCATGGCAGTCCAAGTCGGCACTCCTGTGCGCTGGGCCTTCCATGCGCCGGCCACGAAAGGCAGCGACCTCCCTCGGGCAGTACTAGCAGGAGCACGTATTCCAAAGGGGAGATGTTGTAGAAGAAATTTGTTGGGAGCTTCCGCAGGGCGGAGAGAGCGGCCCCAAGTCTGTGGTGCCGCTACGGAGGGTGTTGCTCGGGGAGAGAATGTATCGCCGGCCCCTTCAGCAATGAGGTGAGTTGAGAGACTGGGGGTTGGAGGCAAACAGCCCATGTCGCTTGTGAATTGTTGGCAGATGCGTCTGCCAAGGTGCCGAGGGAGTGGCCAACTACTCGTGTTCCTTGTGCATTCACGCAGCCATCTGTGCCCTCCATTTGTACCAATCTTTCTCACCCACCCTTTTAATCCACTTCACCTCTGCGCAGAAAGTTCTCGCTGCGGCGCTACCTTGGCGAGACAGTTGGCAACGTCGCGTCGCTGCACACGTGTTCCTGGCCTCGAGCCCTGCGGGGGGCCTTTGCCGCGCTGCTCTTTGCGGCGGCCCTCATATCGACCGTCGTCGGCATCGAGCGGCTGTGCCTCATCTCCCTGTCCAAACTCAGCGCGTGCGGTGCCCGGCTGCTGCCCCGCTGCTTTCCTTTTTGCTAGGGTAGTCTTGACCGCACATGGCCGCTGTGGTATTATTATGTACATTGCACAACTCATAGAAATGACCGTCGCTTGCCCATGCGTGGAGGATCATGGTCACGAGCCGTCTTCCGAGTGCTGGGGAGCAGTTGAAAACGCAAAGAACTGCAGTCGCAAGAGATGGGCTGTGTGCTGCCCTTTGAAAAGGGGAAGAGGGCACGGAGGGGACCTGCAGGCAGCCGGGCGGTTGGTCCTGAAACGCACTGGCCTAGAGAGGTAGGGGTCAAGTGCAGATAATTGTAGCCATTGCTGCACAGTGTGGGGTGGAAAGGGGTGTATATTTTTAGTTGGAGGAGGAGGGGGAGCGCAACGTGGGCTTGAGACGCGAGGAGGGGGAGGACGAGAGGAAAGGAGGGACGCGAGGACCTTGGTGTGCTTCAATCGGCGCCGCCGTTGACAGCATCGACAGACTCTGCCTCCTTCTCATCATCCGCCCCTTCCCCCTCCTCTCGTTCCGGCTCGGCAATGTCCCAGGCCCCGCCGGCCAGCACGCGCTCGACGTCGGCCACGGAGCGCGGGAGGACGACCAGGCGCTCGGCGCCATTTGCGGTGACGACCACGTTGTCCTCCAGGCGCACGCCGCCGAAAGTCATGTAGGCACGCAGCTCTGATTCCACCAAAAACGGCGCCAGCTTTTCATCCTTAAAGGCAGGCTCGAGCAGCGCCGGCACAAAGTAGCAACCGGGCTCGACGGTGATGACCATCCACTCGGCCAGTACGCGCGCGGTGCGCAGGTATTTCAGCCCCGGCTCGCTGGAGCGCTCCGGGGTCCAGCCGGGGATGTAGCCGCCGACGTCGTGCGTCTGCTTGCCCAGAAAGTGACCCAGCCCGTGCGGCATGAAGAGCGCGCCCAGGCGCGCGGCCATCTGCTCCTCCAGCGCGCCGCGCAGCAGCCCGGCGCGCGTCAGCGCCCCCAGGATCTCGCGCTCGGCCAGCAGGTGCATCTGCCACCAGGGCACGCCCGGGCGCATGGCCGCCTCCACCGCCTCGAGCGCCCCCAGCACCGCCTCGTACACGGTGCGTTGCTGTGGAGTAAACGTGCCGCTGACAGGGTAGGTCAGCGTCAGGTCGGAGCCGTACTGGTAGTACTCGGCGCCGCAGTCGGCCAGCAGGAGGTCGCCGCAACGGATACGCCGCGCGTGCGGCGCGCCCGAGTGCCCGTAGTGCAGCACGGCGCTGTTGGGGCCCGACCCCAGGATGGGCGTGTAGGGCGCAAAGCGGCAGGCGCCCGACGCGTAGATGTCGTTCAGAAAGGCCGATTCGCACTCGTACTCGTACATTCCCGGTCTGTTAGTAGGAGGGGGGGGGAGGTAGTTGAGTGGGTGGAGGAGTTGGGTGGTTGTTAGAAGATGGGGAGGTGAGCTCTAGGTCTAAATTAGCATCCCACCCTCCTCTACTCCCCCCTCACTTGACCGACTGCATGAGCTTGATGTGGGAGCGGGCCGCGACGCGGCAGCAGTAGCGAAGGACCTCCAGCTCGCGCGGCCCTTTGTAGACGCGCGCGTCTGTAACAACAGGAAAGAGCGACTCGCACTCGCAGCGAAAGGCCTCCAGGCCGGGGAAGGCCGCGGGCGGGAGCAGGAGGCCGCTGTCCGAGTTGACCCCGGAGAGCAGGTGCAGCGTGGGCGGCGCCAGCTCGTGCAGCACGCGCCCGCACCTCGTCCGTCCAGTAGACCTCCTGCACGCCGTACTTTTTGCGGTAGCCCGCCAGCGTGGGCGTCTCGCCCATCCACACGGCGTGGTCGGCCTCCAGCCGCGGGAGGAACAGGATGGACCGCGCGCTGCGCACGTCCAGCAGCGCGATGCAGCCGGGCTCCTCCACCCCAAACAGGTAGTGAAAGTACGGCTCTTGCCTGGCGAGGTACAGGGGTGGGGTAAGGGGTGGAAGGGTTGGTTGGAGAGTCTGTACTTGTAGGGTTTTGACATTGGCCGCAAAAGCAGAACCTCATTTCCTGCTAGATAATACCCCACATTGTCATACAAAATGAACAGCCGCCCTTCCTCCTTCAAATACGTACTTGAACAGGATTTCCGTGTCTGTGCTGTAATTATTCTGCTGGATGCCACCCTGCGGGAGGAGAAAGCCAAGATGAAGTGTTGCAGCGCTTGGATGCGCCTCTCGCACGCGTTGCTTGAAGTGCTGGTCTGTGCACCCCAGCCCGGGCGTCCTCACAAGCCCCTAGCGCCAGTCATCCCACAACCCCTCACTCCCCTCTCCACCACACACACAAACACACACACAAGGACATTATGTCTCCATACAATTTCACCCCCCCTCAATCAGCTGCCCCCGTACTTGAAACACCATGACGCCCATGTCATCCACGCTGAGCCCGCACTGGGACTTGTAGCGGTGGAGGACAAAGTGCCGGATATCGCTGTGCAGCGCCACACGATCCACCCTGCGTTGCCAATACACGGCAAATATGACACATGAGCAGTCACGACCCGCACGTCTGGGCCCTGCCGCGCGGTGCGGAGCGCGACCGCGGGCCACCCACCCCAGTCCCGGAGCCGGCTCCGCAAACCCCAGTGCCTGGACCGGGCGGATCCAGGGGATCCATGCCAGCCTCCCAAACGCGACACACATACGCGCATATCCAATTTCAACAACGAGTACGTCCACGCGCCCCCCGTCGTGCACCTGAGGCCCCTGCCTAGCTGATAGCAGTGCGGGGGACACGCTGCATCATGATCCATGTCCGGCGCCATCCCGTCCAGGCACGACCTTGCCGCTCCAAAATGTCCTAGTCCACTCTGAAAAACAGTGGCCCAGCTGGGAATCGAGCTCTACCCGGTGCGGTGCTGCTACTAGGATTGCGGGCAGGCAGCCGGTGCGCCATGGGTTCCCCCGGATGGCCCTGGGCTCGGGACGCCACGTGATTTTTGCCACCGGGAGCCCACATCCGATCCATGTCCTCGTCTCGTGCGGCGAGGGCCTGGCCTGGTCGACCAGCGCGCCCCTACACCTCTTGATAAAGACGTCCTCGTCAAAGGACGAGAAGATAGTCTCACCAGAGGAGCCTCAACGTCGCGGTGCCTGTCGAGGCATGGACGATCGAGGCCCTGGGGGAGAGCAGCACCAAGAGCAGGTCCCTGGCCAGACCCCGACCGCGCAATGCGCTGCATGCTTTTCAAGATCGCAGGCCCTGTTGTTTCATTTGACAGAGGACTTTATTGCCGATTTCTTGCGCAGGTCCTGGACAGGGCCGCCCTTGTCTTGAAAGCTCGCTTGCTTTTGGAGGAGAGCGGCTGGGTCGACGTGGTGCGGGAGCTCTGCCGAGGTACGATTTTTTAATGTGTGGTGTGGGGTGTTTTTCAGGCTTGGTCGTGGAGCACGACGGTACCTTTGCTGGGTTGGTGGAATGGATGAAGAATGTGTGCTGCAAGCGTTCGGACCGGTGCGTCCAGGACTTCTGACAAAAGCCACCTGCACCAGCATAGTTCACCATCGCGCCCGCCCCTTGTCCCTTGCAGCCCAGCTTCGACAGCACCGGTCGCTGCTGAGCGACGACGACACCCAAGCACCCGGGGTCCCGCCGGAGCAGCTTTTGGAGGCGGTGCGATCCCAGGCACTCCGCGCCGTGCCCGACCACATCAAGGCAGAGCTCCTGGGCGCCCTCCTCCGATCGCTGCAGGCGGCCTTGTGAGCGACTGAATTTTTGGCTTTGCCTGATTGAAGTGCACAGACCGACGCGTGTTGGTGTACGACTAGGAGGAGCGTCGATCGTTCAATCACGCCGCCAGCATGCACGTGACGCTGGAGGACTGCGGCATCAACTGGGTGCCTGCCGACGGGCAGCGACTCTTCCTGGACGCCGCGGCGGGCTGCCTGCACACGGTGGAGGGCAGGCTGGTGACTTCCCTGCAGCTTCCCGATGGGGACCGCGGCACCGCGGAGCCCGGGGAGGCGGCTGCCCGGGCCGCGGCCCGCGGCCCGCTGCCCAGCCCGCAGAGCTCGGGCAGCACGACCGTGCGCGCGGGGCTGGTGTCGGCCGGGCCGGCCGTGCGCGCCATGCTTTCCTCGCTGGACGGCTCGATGACGGCGCTGCGCCGCGGGGGCCGGCAGCTGGAGATCTTCGACCACGCCACGGGCAACCTCTTTGTGGAGGCGCCCGGCGCGGCCGAGCCGGGCAAGACCGGCCGGCGCGACGTCGACCTGCTCGGCTTTTTCTGGGTGCAGAACGAAGTCGGCGAGCCCCGGCTGGTCATGGTGACTCCCCTCGGGCTCGAGCTGTACGACCTTCAGGTGAAGAGAGTTGGGGGGTGGGGGGGCTGTAGGGCGACGTAAACGTGCGGCACCCCAAATGGGTGGATGCATCTTCTTGTCAAGCAAAGCTGCATCTCCAACGCATCCCTCATCACATCCCTCCTCCTCCCTTTCCTCCTCTTCCAGCCGAGCCGTCAGGGCCTGCGCCCGCCGGTGACGCTCTCCGTGCCAGACACGCAGTGGCACCTGTACGACCGCGCCTGCCGATTAGTCATCCTGGGGTTTGGCCCCGGCGGCTCGCGCATCCAGCCGGTGCTCTTTGTCCCCGGCAGTGGCGCGACGGTGCGGCTTCCCATGCTGGACCTGGGGCCGCCCTGGGCCAGCTCGCCGGTCCGGGGCGCCGAGTCGCCCGAGGGGGCCCCCGTGAGCGCCAGCGACGGGGCCGGCGCCGCGCCCGCCGGGGCGCTGCGCGCCCTCCTCCCGGGCGCCGCGGCCCCCTCAGCTCCCCCACAAGCGAGTCGCCGGCGGGCAAGCCAGGTGGGCCCCTGGTGCGTCTGGCTCCTGGCGCCGTACAGGCGGGCACACCTCGCCTTTTACGACGCCAGCGCCGGCGCGCTGCGGCTCTACCGCCTGTTCCGCGATGCGAGCAGCCTGGCACGGGAGTACCCCCTGCCCGGGCCCGCGCGCCGCATCGCGCTCAGCCTCATCGACAACGTCGTGGCGGTGCACCTGGTGGAGTCGCACGTGACCCTGCTGTACGACATCGCCGTGCCCGGGCTGGAGCCGCTGCGCCGCGCCGCTGCCCATCGGCGGGGCGGGGCTGGGCGGGGGCGAGGCCGGGGGCGACGCCCAGCCCGCCGTGACCCAGGGCGGCCGGCCGCTGGACGCGGAGGACTCGAGCGGCAGCGAGGACGTCTCCGGGGATGCTGACGCGCTAGGGGGTGACGGCGCAGGAGTTGACGCAGGAGACGACGCCGGGGACGATGACTCGTCCGTGACTGAGCGAGCAATGCCCTTAGCGGACAACTCATCGCACCTCGCCACCCCAGTCCCACATCCATCGCCCCCCTCGCCTGCCGCCGGCACCGCGGCGTCGTCCCTCAACGCCCTGCAGCTCTACCTGCCAGACTGGGCCCTGGACGCCGGGCAGGGGGTCGTCTACCGCTTGACCCTGGATCTGGAGGAGATGACGCGCGCCTCCTCGGACTGGGACATGCGCGACATGCTTTCTTTCCTCCGGCGGCGCAGCCCCAGCGGCGTGCCCTCACGCGACGCACGCGCCATCTCCGTCCGCCTGCTGCGCCAGGCGGTGGCCGACGGCCGCGGCCTGGCGGCCGTCCGGGCGGGCTTTGACGCCGTCGCCCCGGCGCCGGCCCGCGGGGCCGCCCCGGGCGGCAGGCGCCCGCGACTCCGGCGGCGCCCACGGCCCCAACAACAGACACGTCGGCCGTCGTTCTCGGAAAGCTCACGCACGAGACCTCGTCTGTCTACGCCTTTTCCGTCCTGGAAGAGCATGGAGCCTGCTCCGGCGAGCTCCCATCCGAGGTGGGGTGTGTAGAGGAGGAGGAGGATGGGGGGACTCTGGGTTGTAGTGCGTTTTGAAAACACAAGAAATGATTATTTTTAAATAGAAAAATCTGTTTTGAGAAATCCTCAACTTCCCAGCAAACCTCATGATTCAATCAACATCAATCTGCTCAGGTGATTGCCTCCCAGCTGTTCCGGCCGCTGCTCGAGGCCGGGCGCACGAGCCCCGACCGCCTCCTGGGCTGCCTGCTCGAGTGCGTGGCCAGCTGGGAGTGCTCGGGCTCCGAGCGACTTGACCCAGGCATGGGGCTCGTGCTCTGGAGCATCCTCAAGCAGCTGGTGCGTGGGCGTGGTGTTATTTTCTGGCAGTAGGGTGGGCTGGCGTGGAGATACGCTCATCGTGGCCCAAGCGATGACATCGACACTGCCAGACCTGCTTTTTTCCAGACACTGGCACTGCGAATTCTCTCACGTCCAGAAGAGTAGACCCCAATTACTGTAAACCTTTGCCTTTGCCCCTCATCAGAAGGAGACGCATCGCGTGCAGCGGCTGCTGGCGGACCACCCGCTCCTGATAAGTCCCGAGCTTGCAAAGCGGATCCTGGCCGACGGCGCCGCGGCCGGCGTGACGCCCGCGCGCGTGGCGCAGCTCTTTGTCGACGCCGGCCACGCCGACGAGGCGGTCAGGCTGCTGCTGGGCCGGCGCCAGGTGGAAAGCGCGGCGCGCCTGGCCCGGCGGCTGCGGGTGACGGCCGTCCCGCCGGGCGAGATCCTGGAGGCGGCCTCGGCCAGCGGCGACGCCCTGCTGCTCGCCTCGGTCTACCGGCTGTGCGCCGTGCACGCGCAGCCTGCCATCCCGCCCCTCCCCATCGTCGCGCTCAACGCCAGAGCCAACTACCCAGAGGCCTGGCGCTGAGACCAACGCGGTCGAATGTTTTAGAATCGCTCTTGGTTTGCTGCTTGATGGGGATCGCGCACGTCTATCAAGCTCCAGAATCTTTGGCATTCACTCTGAAGCAGGTAGTAGTGATCAGGCTCGGGCGGTGCCCCTTGCACGATGGCTAGACGAGATACTTTTCACATCCTTACTTGCCATCTTAATCTCCACCGAGGCATCGTATGCAAGGACAAAACTGGTAAATAATTACCTATAAGAAAGCACCACACTGCGACCATCACTCGGGCTTGCTGGTGTAGTGCAGCGGCTTCTCGGCAGGTCCACGGTCCGGGCGGGGCAGGTCGAAGATTTCGAGGACGCGGCCGTAGGTGTTGCCTCCCAAGCGGGAGATGGGTCTGTACTTTTCAATGTCCACTATGAGCTTGCCACTGGGCGACTTGCCTGTTGGGCGAGGGAATGGGCGAGGCACCATGTGGTGAGGCACCAGGCATTTGGTGTGGGCAGGCATCATGTGTGCCAGGGGGACTCGGTCAAGAATGCCGGGTGACCCCCCCCCCCCCCCCTTCTTAAATCCGCACCTGCAACACCCTCTGCAATGTGCATGAGGACCACCTCGGCAATCACGATCGTGCCCGTGATCTTGCCGTCCTTGTTCACAATGTCTTGTGTGTTCTTCAGACGGCACTCCAGCTGCACGGCCGACTCTTGCACCCGCGGCGGCCGGACCTGCGAGAGGCCAGGGTATGGCACGTGAATTATCTAGAGAGATGCAGGGCTCGCGCATTCGGACCTGGCAAAGATACTCTCCCTCCCCCCAAAATAGAACCCACGCGCCTTTTTGGAAGCAATGGGGTGCAGGCCGGAGAGCTCAAACTCGTTCTCGCCATAGTCAAAATTGCCGCAGCAGTGGTTGGCCGCCTCCACATACCACTCGCTGATAATGTTGACGACTAATTCCCTGCGAGGATGAGTCATGGGCCCGGTAAGCGTCGTCTGTGGATGCCCAGCACAGAATCTGGCACTGAGGCATGTGCACTGGTGATTGAAATAGAGTACAAGTCTGGTGGCAGCAGCCGAGGTGCTGCCATTGCTTGACCCAGTTGGCTTGGCTGCAGGGTCAAAGCCCACCAGCAATATTAAGCTGGACCGCCGTGCAGGTCTGCCCACATGTCCCCTCCACCCCTCCTCCTTAACAACTAGCGCCTCTCTCCACCCCTCACCCCGTCTCCAGGACGTTGACGAGCGTGTCCTTGCGGCCGTGATCTCTGTGGCGGGCGGCCGCAAAGCCGATGGCCAGGGTGGGCGGGTCGTGGCCCATGGTCCCAAAGTATGAAAAGGGCGCCAGGTTGGTGCTCTTGCCGTCCGCACTCACGCTGGAGACAAACCCAATCGGACGGGGCACGATGGAGGAGATGACCAGGGGGTACAACTCGCTGGCGGGTGTGTGGGCGGGGTCCACTGTGTGGTACTCTGGCGGAAAGGGGGCTGGCTGGGCCTCACCGGGCACCCACTCGGGGTGCGGTGTCGTGGATCGGATGTTCTTGGCGGGCTGTGAAAAGTCCCGAGTGGCCTTGGCCAGCGCGCTGGGCCGACGGGGGCCACGCAGGATACGCGTGACCCCCGCCAGCGCAGCACCCCCCGCAATAAAGGCCAATGCACATTCCCGGACATGCGAGTCCATGATCAGCAAGGGCACTGGGCCAATGGAGACGTGATATTGCAAGTTTGACTGAAAGTTTGGATTTCAATGTCCTCAGCTTCACTTGCATGCTGCTTGTGTCAAGTTTGTGGACCGCGGGGTGGTGTCGTCGTCATCAGTCGCGATCCGCCGCTCGCGGCCCAATCCCGAAAGCCTCCACAGAATCACAGTCAGGATAAGCAAGTGCCTGCGGCATTCACTGATGATGAACGCCTGCTCCTACCATGTACACTGGCAGGGTCCCATGGGGTAGCAGAAGAAAAGATACAAGAAATCCGAAATTCAATTGGGCTTCTGAATTGGGCCCATGTTGCTCGTCCAGCAGACCGGGCCTCGGCCCACCGCGCCTGCCCTGAGCCTCGGCTCGATTCCAGGGGCCCGCATTCGCCCTTTCCGCCCCTTTGTGCTGCTCAAAAAGAATGAGATCGAGCGAAACTGGCGTCGCGTCGGTGTTTTGCGGACCAGGCGAGCGGCTTGGGCCGTGCGTGCCGTCGACGAAGATGCCCAGGAGTCGCTGGACGAGACGCAGGCAAGAGGTTACGAGGGGCAGCGAGCTCTGGCACCTTTGGTGATCAATGTCATCGCACAGACCTCGTACAAACATGCACGATTAGACTCTGGCTCCTTGAATGCCCCTTTTTGCAGGCACTGGCAGCGCGGGTGGCTCGGCTCCTCCTGGGGAGCGACATTTTCCTGGTGGGCATGATGGGGTCGGGCAAGTCGGCGGTGGGCCGTCAACTGGCGGCCGCGCTGCAGTACGACTTTGTGGACTCGGATGCGAAGATCGAGAGCGTCTACCAGAAGCCCATCCGGGAGATTTTCAAGAGGGATGGCGAAGCGGCCTTTCGCGATCAGGAGTCGTATATTCTCAAGGTCTGTTTTGGGGCTCATTAGCAGCGTGTTTGTTCGATGGAACTGCTCGTGTGGGAACTGCTAGTGAGGGTGTGCACTGCCTGTAGTCCTGGTGGGAAGGCTAGGAAAATGCCGCATTAGTGAGCCTCACTTTCCGGCGCCTCCCCAACAACAACCCCCCCCACACACACACTTCCCCTGGCAGCAACTGGCCCAGTTCCGGAACCAGGTGGTGTCGACAGGCGGGGGCGCCATTCTCCGAAGCGTCAACTGGGAGTTTATGAGAACCGGCGTCGTGGTCTGGCTGGAGGGCGCTCCGGAGCTGTTTGCGCGGCGAGTGGTCGCCGACGACCTTTCCAACCGGCCCCTGCTCAGCAGGGGGAGCGCAGCGGTGAGGAGAGGGGTGGATGTCGATTGATTGTCGATTGTTTGTATTTGGGTTTTTTTGTATGCATATCCATTGTGCGATAGTTGCTTGTAGATGAGGAGATGGGATATGGGTGTTGATCGTAGGGCATTCTTAGGAGGACGATAGTACAACTCTTGGATTACTTGACGCCTCCCATTACATCACCACTCTACCCCACTCTCCCCTCTCTCTCTTTTCAGAAGCAGAAGGATCCGGAGGAGCAGTACAGGGAAGCGCTGGCAGACATTTCCCGCCTGCTGGACAGGCGGCGACCACTCTACGAGATGGCCGACGTCGCCGTCCCGCTCGAGGCCGCGGGCACCGGCCCGGAAAAGGGCCTCGGCGCGCCCATTGCCGAAGTCGTCCACCGCCTCCTGCTCGCGCTCGAGCTACGGCTGACGCAGGATCAAAACCTTATCTTCAGGGAGCCAGCCTCTGAGGACTTTCCAGAGGCCCCTGCGCCCATTGCGGCGGAAGAGTGATCGGTAGCTGGGTCTGGAGCGGTGGCCTCGATTTGGATCATCCCAGCTCATCAAAGTAGGGCAAGGCGTGTAGAAAGAACAAGATATGGTCCTGTCATTTGCTTTTCTTCATTGTCGCTAGGTACCATATTCAACACTATATATATATATGTGTGTGTGTATCATGTACAAATTGGCTGCAAGACCGGAACAGGTCTTCACCGCTGACCATTTTCTTCAACGACACCCATATCGCTGCTCTCTCGCACTGTTCATGTACGCCGTTGGAACAAGACACACTCTTAATACACGAAGATGGACGAAGATACACTGAAGATGCAGAATACGTTGACAGGCATGCACAGATGGGTGTTTTGAGAGACATACACTGTGGAAAAGTTTATCGAGGTGAAGGCGCAATGAAATAGGGTTTATCCCATGCACATGTATGGGGGTTGGGGTGAGCTCGTCAAAATTGTAGTAGAGTGGGAATCGGCGGCGGTTGGTGCGGTTTGCGGGTTGGTTTGGATGTGGTGGGCGCCGGAAAGGGCATGGTGTGATGGCGGGGTTTGCAGGCGGTTTCTCTTGCTGGCAGCCCTTTGCGAGTGGGCCGGGGTTTAGCCGAGATTTCGGGCTACATGCACGGATGACTTCCGTACCGGGCTGCTCAGTCGGTGCAAGGCACCGCTTGCTTTCCAGGCTCACTGAAGCAGTGGCCTCGGACCCAAAACACGAGACATCAGCCCCTCAGCACAGGGGCCGATGTGTCATCAAAAATATCGAGGTCTGGGTGATCGAGCAGCCCATCCTCTGATTCGCTCGTCGCCAGAGCCTCCCGCTCTGTGGAGTTGGGAGGCGGATTGATGAGGAACCCAAAGCAGAAAAAGGATCAGAGCCAAGGGAACGCAGGGACCGTCTTTGTATGAATGGGCCTCGGGTGTTGAAGCATCTGACCAACTTCTTCCAAGCAGATGCATGTCAAGGACACTCCTGTCAACCCAACATGCCCGACACTGCAAGCCCTCCACAAAGAATCTACAACAGTGCCCTCTTCCCATTGATCCACCCACCCAATATTACCCTTGTGAGAAGTCGAATCCGGGACTACTGCCAGCAGCGTGCCCACTTGGTTGCTGACCGCCCCGCGCGCGGCTATGCTGACCAGCTCCTCCAGTGCTCCGCCATGCTCCCCGCTTTCCACCTCCTCATCAAACAGTGGAATATCCTCATCCTGAATACGGAGAGAAGATAGATAATGGTTGCAATCTGGACACGGGATGGCATCTAAGTTGGGCAACAGTGGAGGGTCTGGCCCACTCTGTTCAAAGCCCAAACACTCTTCCAACACTTCATACCGTCAACAAGAGCTTGCGGGCAGATCTCGATGTCCCGCTAATTGCAGTCTTTAGGCCACCGCCGCGCTCCTTTGTTCCCTGCGACAATACAACGGAGCTCGTGATACCTAGACTGCGAACGCGCCTGGGCGTGACGAAACGCACACGCATGCAGGACGGCAGTCAACAATTCCCACGCACCCGCGCGCTGGCCACATAAGCGAATCCGACGACCAGTATCAGAATCGCCAGCCTAGAATTCATCCTCGAGAAAGGTTGCGAGACTCTGTTGCGCAATGCCCGCTTCAAGTATTCGCGATTGCGTGCCCTGCGCGACCAACGGAAATCGTGCCACTGCTGCCCGTGTCGTATCAGGTCTGTACGCCCACGCGCAAGTGTACAACTCCAAATTCAAGTTGTACAGGGCATGTGTTGCACAACAGTGTTGTGTCGCACCCCGATCCGGCGACGTCTGTCCGTCGCGGAACTTGCGCATCGGGATCTGCGAAACCATTAAGCTAGGCTGGAAAGCCGGAATGACGCTTCCTCGCTCGGGTTGTGGGAGGGCAGTGTGGGCGGATGGGGCAATGGTACGTTTTTAGGTGCCGTACTTCTCTGGCAAAGGAGAGTAGTCTTTTTGACGCTTGAAACACTATTTAGTCAAGGAATGCATGTATTAGAAGTGCACATGGTCGCATACTGCCTGCTGTGCAAGCTGCGTTGCACTTTGCCTTTGAAAATACAATCCCAGAAAGGGTTTGCACTACCCCACACCCCTCTAGACTCCACTTCTATCGCTCCCTGACCCTCAATACCCACCCCATCACCCAAAAAATAGGCAGTGAGACTTACAAGATACGAAAAACGAAGCCGAATATCTTCATGCCTGTTGGGCCCGGCGCCCGATCGCGGGCCCTGGGGCCGCGCGGCGCATTCGACCATGCTTCAAAGCATTCTACAGCGTGACATTCTTTCCTTGGCGGGAGGGGGCCGCAATAATCATATGACGACCGAGCAGTTGAAGAAGGAGAAGAGAGGGGACTGAGGTGCCTGGGAAGCCACCTTGATTCTCAGCCCTCCTCAACCCTCTTCTCCATCCTCTTCTTAGCCGCTCTCGGCCGCGAGGTCGTCCAGCCCCGGGATGGGGTTTTGACGGGCCTTGACGCACTTGGCCATGGTCTTGGAGGTGCGCGAGACGGCGTCGGTCTGGTAAAAGTTGGCGACGGACGAGACGAGCGGGACGGCGGCGTCCAGAGCGCCCTTGGCGCCCGCGGCCGCGGCCTCCAGGACCGCGCCGGGCAGCCAGATGGGCTGCTCGAGCGCGCCGCGGCGCGCCAAGTGCGGAGCCACCTCGGCCAGGCGCGCGCGCACGCCGCTGAGCGAGTCATAGGGCAGGCTCTCGCCGACGACCTCGCTGAGCGCGCGCACGATCTTCCAGTCGTCGCGCGCCTGCGCGGGCGGCGCGACGGCGCGCTTGGTCGCCTGCGCGCGCCCCTCGGCGTTGACGTAGGTGCCAAACTTTTCCGTGTAGGCCGCGCCCGGGAGCACGACGTCGGCGCGGGCCGCGCCGCGCTCGCCGTGGCTGCCCTGGTAGACCACAAACTCGGCCGAGGCCGGCACCTCGTAGTCGTCCGCGCCCAGCAGGTAGACGACGGACGGGTTGGTGGAGGCGGAGGCCGAGGGCACAAAGCCGAGGTCCAGCGCGGCCTGCGTCCCGGCGTCGTCGCCCAGGAACGCGAGGCCGTTCCAGGAGGAGGAGGAGGCGTCAGAATCACCACCCTCACCCTCCACACGAACCAGCTCGGCCTTGGCGGCAAAGGCGGCGACGCGCGCGAGGGCCGCGGCGGCATCGGGGCGCGCCAGCACGCCCGCGCCCACGATGACCAGCGGGCGCTTGGCCTCCTTGAGCGCCTTGATGACTTTCGCGTCGGCCAGCGCCGCCTCGAGGTCGGCGCCCAGGTCGCGGACCGGGTAGGTCAGGTCCAGCTCGCCGCCGTAGACGCTGCCAAAGGGCACGCCGGCCACGGCCAGCGCGCGCAGGCGGGCGTTGAGCACCGGCGCCTCGACGCGCGGGTTGGTGCCGATCAACAGCACCGCGTCGGCCTCGTCCACGCCCGCAAAGGTCGTGTTGAAGCTGTACCCGGCGCGGAAGTCGGCGCCGGCCAGGCCGCCCGACTTGAGCGACCCCTCGGCCACCGTGTTGCCCGAGCCCAGGCGGTTGAGCAGGTCCTTGAGCGCAATGATGGCCTCGGCGTCGGCCAGCTTGCCGGCGACGGCCTGGATCGCGTCCGGGCTAGCACCGCGCAGCGCCTCTGCGACGCGCGCGAGCGCCTCGGGCCAGGTGGCGGGCGCCAGCTGGCCGTCCGCGCCGCGCACGAGCGGCTGCGCCAGGCGCTGGAGCTTGAGCGCGTCGATCTGGAAGCGCGCCTTGTCGCTGATCCACTCCTGGTTGATCGCGTCGTTCAGGCGCGGCGTCACGCGGAAGACCTCGGGGCCGCGCGCATCCACCCGGATGGCCGCCCCCATGGCGTCGCTGACGTCCACCGACTCGGTGGTGGCCAGCTCCCAGCTGCGGTAGGTAAAGGCGCTGGGCTTGGCCGTGAGCGCGCCCACGGGGCAGAGGTCGATCACGTTGCCGCTCAGCTCGCTCGTCATCGCCCGCTCGACGTAGGTCCCGATCTCGCTGGCGCTGCCGCGCCCCGTCACGCCCAGGTCCTCGATGCCGGCCACCTCCTTGGCGAAGCGCACGCAGCGCGTGCAGTGGATGCAGCGCGTCATCACCGTCTTCACCAGCGGGCCCAGGTTCTTGTCCACCACGCTGCGCTTGGCCTCCGTGTAGCGACCGCGGTCGGAGCCAAAGCTCATGGCCTGGTCCTGCAGGTCGCACTCGCCGCCCTGGTCGCAGATCGGGCAGTCCAGCGGGTGGTTGATCAGCAAAAACTCCATCACGCCCTCGCGGGCCTTCTTCACCAGCGGCGTCGTCGTCTTGATCTTCATGCCGGGGCCCGCGGGGAAGGCGCAGGACGCCACGGGCTTGGGCGCCTTTCTCAATCTCCACCAGGCACATGCGGCAGTTGCCCGCAATCGACAGCCGCTGGTGGTAGCAAAAGCTGTAGGGAGGGGGGTGGGTGGTTGTGTGAGTAAGGGTGGGAGTGTGTACTGAAAGGTGTATTGAACATTTCGATACATTTAAAGAAAAGCATCACCTATGATATCATGATTGCAATATCGCCTTCTCCTCCATCCTTGGCCCCCAGAATGCTGCCGCCCCTGGTCACTCAACCCCATCCTCCTTCCCCAAACATTACAGGAACGCACGACCACCCGCACAGTACGCCCTCGCCATCCGCCGCGATCCAGATCCAGCGACACAAGCTCACGCCTCGTATCATGAATCGCAAACCTCCCCCCCTCTCAATTCCTTTCGCCACCTCCGCACCGTGGCACGTCCACTCCGGCAGCGTCGCACGCCTGAAGGACGTTCGAGCCCTTGGGCACCCTGACAGGCTTGCCATCGACTATAACCTCAATCTTGCCATCGTCCACGGGCTCCGGGGCGGCCTGCGCGGCCATGGGCCGGGACGGTACCCTGCTCCATTCCGTGCCCCGACGGGACACACGCTGAAGGGCACGCAGCCTCTGCATTGCGCCCACCAGTTGGCCTAGCAAGGGAGCAGGGGGTCTCAAACTGCACTATTTGCGCGGGGTTTGGGATTGGGGTGGGGCTTGAGCCCGTCCTGCCCGGGCCCAGGCGATGATTGAGACCGGACCACGGGGCAATCCTTCTTGGCGGGAAAAGGCTAGCCAAACTGAGCATGGCCCTGCAGAGGCTGTCCCTGGGCGCCAGTGCTGGGTTGATTTTGTGGAGCTCGAAAGCTTGCTAGTGAATTTTAACAAAAAAAATTACATCCATGATGATTCTAAAATGAATGGCTGTGCACTCTATTGTACAGAGTACTGACTGCAGTGACAAAAGAGACCGAGTAACAGGCACGAACCGTGGCTCCTACATCAAGAATCAAGACCAGCCAGAGCACGTTCCACGCTATGCCTGCACCGCCTCCACTGACGGCAAAATAGTGAACAGGAGCACGCAGTCTGCTGGGCTCTGGTCTGGCGTCTGCCAGTCCGGATGGGGGGAGGTTGGATCTTAAACGTAGTTTGCGATAGCGCTCCGTGACTCCTCCCCACTTCGCAAGCACCGTTTCCTTCCCTTCAAGATCCCTCACCTGGGACTGGTCGGGGACGAGCGGGTGCGACACCCGCGCAACGCGGCCGGCGTCCGAAAGGTTGAGCAAATGCGTCACCTTGAGGAGCCCTTGCGAGTCCATGGCCACCTGTCGGGGAAGGGAAGGGTGAGCTTCTGACGCGCGTGCATGACACAGAGGCTCGAGTGAGGAACGCTTCCCTTCACGGAACGGTCCGCCACGCGGCCTATGCATCTCCCAGTACCTTGGTGGCGCCTGCAGCGGGGGAGGACCCGGAGGCCGTGTGGGCCAGCAAGGCTGTCGACAGGAATCGAAGGCTGTAGGTGGCCTGGTGGGTCCCCGGCTGGCACGAAAAGCCGAGCAGCTGCGCCATGGGAACCTCCACCTGCGAGGGAAGGACGGAAGGAGAGGCAGGGGGGTCGGACAGATAGTGCAGAATTGTAGTATTCCTAGGTACCCAAACCAGCAGTTTGCCGAAAAAAAACTGGCTATTTTTAGGCCAGCGATGCGTGACCCCCCCCTCCTCTCCAAAAGCCTAGGCACCTCCAGTCGCAGCGTCTGGTCGCTGCTCAGAAACGACAGCCCCGCGGGGTCGCGGGAGACGCGGATGCGCGCACTCTTCCCGGCCCAGTCGAGGTCGTCCACCGCGTCGCGCAGCAGGGCGCCCGGCGCGATGAAGGAGGCGACGGCGCCCTCCCAGTGCTGGTCCAGCCGCGGCGCGCTGCCCGGCAGCTCCACGGCGCCCAGGTGCGCAAAGGTCACCTCCTGCGCGTGCCAGGAGCGGATGACGAGCTCCGCGCCGCGGCCGGGGTACTGCAGGGTCACCTCCGCCACGCCCGGGCCCGCGCTGAACAGCCCAAACGCCGCCAGGAGCTGCTCAAACCTGATCCCAAACTGGATCTCCGGCGCACGCAGCTCGTAGAGGTGGAACGCCTGGGGAGAGGTGGGGTGCGGGCGCGGAATTGTCCTTGTATGAGTTTTTTTGTTTGGAACACCGTAGCACGAATTGTTGACAAAAGCGATTGCACAAGTGACTTGAGTTGCTGGAATCTCCGTCTCTGCCTCCCCACCCTGACCCTAACCCTCCAACCTCGCTCTTCAGGAGGGCCGAGCTCTGAAAGCACTTGGACTCGTGCTCCCAACAGATTGTCAGTCCCGATGCATCAAACTTGACAACGCACGTCTGCAAACAAGGAGAGGAGGCTTTTTGCGGGCAGGTGGGTGGTCCCAAAACAGGCAGACTGTGCCGGCCCAATGCAGGCCCCACGTCAGCCCAGCCATGCAAATTCCACACAAGGAGCAGCTCGATCCAGGCGCACCCATCAGCCATGCCCCGTCCTTGTCGCACGTGCCTGCTTGCTGGAGGCTTTAATGCCCTTGAGGGCGGCGATGAAGCCTTTGATGTTGCGGCTCTTTGCCAGCACCGACGGAGGCGCCGTCATCGCACCCTGATGTCCGTATTGCGACACCTCGCGTGCGCGTTAATGCGAATGCATCGACTATTTCATGTCCGATTCGAGAGCCAGTCGCGGGAGGTGCGAAATTACTCTGCTCGAGTATCCGGAGATCACTTTAAACAAGGGGACGAGCACCGATATTTTCCAGGAGCAATTTATATTCCAAAAGAAACACAGCACATGTGAAATGTTTTTTCCATGTCACCCAAATAATGCTCAGCGTGCCCTGTTGTTATCGGGCGTGCTCATTGCTTGGGGCCCCGAGAGGCCTTTTCGTCGAGGCCCGACATGCCGAATCGCCTCCGCAGCTCGGCCGTCACCTCCTCCAGCTTGACCCCCTCGTGGTTTAGGAGCACGAACGCGTGATACAGCAGATCCGCGGCTTCAGAGACGGTCCTCTCGTGGCCTGTATTGGAAACAAAGGGAGGGAGCAAAGGTTGGGAATAATAGGAGGGTGCAGAGGCGAAGCCGCCAGCGCTGGCCCCGCCGCGCATGCCTCCCACGGCACCCTGCACCCCTCAAACACGCACGCGCCCACCTTCGCCCTTCTCCCATGTCTGGCAGAGCTCCCCGGCCTCCTCGCGGATCTTGCTGCACAGCAGCGCCGGGTCGCGCAGGAGCTTGACCGTCCAGCTGGGCTTGGCCCCCGGCGCCTCGGCCGCGAGCCGCCGGCCCTCGATGATCTCCTCCAGCGCCCGGAACGTGGGCAGCGGCGAGCCCGCCCGGCTCTTGTGCGAGCCCTCCAGCTCCAGCGCGTCCTCGGACCCCGGCGCGAGGCGGACACGTTCAAAGTAGCAAGTCGGCGCATTGGTGTGGCAGGCGGGGCCGATCGGGACGGCCAGGTAGATCAGCGAGTCGTGGTCGCAGTCCAGGTGCACGCTCACGACCTGTGTTTGGGGGGATCAAGAAGATAAGATTGAGATTGGCGGCTGAGATGTGCAGCGACGGTTGGCTGCCCGTTTGGGATGCTGCAGAGCACCGGCATGTGCCGTCTCGGGCATAGCATTGAAGATAACGTAGCTCATATATTTAAAACCCCCAGTTCATGTTATTATCATCAATCATTTACAAGGGAAAAGTCGCACGCATCCACACACACGCCAGCGAATTCTTGCCCAGGGTATGCAGAATATCTATGACAACACCCCCCAGCATACCAGGTCTCACCTTGATGAAGTGACCAGATGTCTCGCCCTTGCACCACCGCCCCTTTCTCGACCGGCTGTAAAAGGTCGCCAGCCTGCAATCACGGCATGTGGGGTATGCTTGATGCTACCCATCCAGGCATTGTGCAGTGGGACTCCATCGCCGCCCACTTTGCCGCAAATCAGCACACCCACCGCCTGCACCCAACCGTCCTACCCTGTCTGGAGCGTCTCGACCAGCGCCGCCTCGTCGCAAAAGGCTTGCATGAGAATCTCCCCCGTCTCGACGTGCTGTACAATCGCAGGGATCAGCCCCTGGGCATCCCACTTGAGCTTGGAGAGGGGCAGGGCGCTCGCAGAGGCGCGCGGGCGGACAGTGCCGGACCGTAATCCCATCCGTGTCGCGCTCGGGGTCCTGGCGGAAAAGGGTGCGACGTGCAGACGCGCACTGGACGCCAGCCCTGCTGGGCGCAGGGGCCCGGCCCGGACGTGCGCGCACGCGGTGCACAAGGACCCCAGGCTCATGGCTAGGTGATTGTAAATTGGTATTTTATAAAACGATTAGTCCATGCAATGTAGTAGTTTCTCTTGAATCGCGCGTGTTGGGTGTCCAGCTCTCGTTGGGACCGTCATTGCGAGCACGGGCATCCGATCGTTCGCCGGCCCCGCCAGGCGGCGCATGGCAACACAAAAGGGTTCTGGCAGCCTGGCGGACGATGCCGCTCTCCGGATAAGAGATTGACGCAGAATAATTCAATGACGCCCGGTTTGTTATTGATCTGAATTTATTGGAGAATGAGGACGTCCAATGTCGTGCATCGGGATGGCGCACGCTGCCGAGGTGAGCGGCCGAGCGATGCCGGCCAGCCCGCCCAGTTCACAAACGGGCTCGGCGCCCCAGAATCCCGCCCCACAACGCCATCCATCATCCAAGCCGCGTCAATAATGATGGATGCGGATTTCTTACCACCTATAGCGGACATCACTGGAGCGACATGGCCATTGTTACCGATCGTGCGTGGGCACGTGGTCTGGGTGCAGGATTCCTGGGCGGTGGGGGCGCCTGGTCCTGCAGTGCCTGCACCATCCAGAGTCAAAGTCCGCCTTTTGGTTGCGAAACAGCGCAGCACCGGTTTGTGAGTATCTGTGTCTTTTGTTGCCAATCAGGCTACGGATCAGGGTCGAGTGCTCCATGCAATCCAGCCTGGCCAGCAAGGTGACACTCTTGAGTGGGACGTGCTTGGTGGAGTGGACGTGACCTGTCCATCTAAAATAACCTCAGGTTCCCGCATGTGCCTATGCCGTGCTTACAGTTTTGTGACTGAATGAAATCGGTGTTTGCGCCTCTGCCTGGCGCAGGAGGGCCCGGCCAGCGGGGACGGGTGCTGGGAATCAAGCGCTGCGCGGAGGAGTGAGCCGGCTGCTGGAGCAGCGGGCCGGCGGCGTGATTCTAGGCAAGCCGCCAGAGTCGCTTGCGTCCGGCATATTTTTGCCACACATCTACTACCACACTTTCCTTACGTATCGTCGCCGCTCCCACGCGCTCGATCCCGTGGACCCATTGTAGTCTTGCTTTCCATAATATGTGTGCCGCGACTCCTGCCGTGACTCCGCAGCATATTGATAAGCACCTTGCTCGACTGCCTCCCCGGCTGGCTCTGCAGTCGTCTCCCATGTGGGCACCTGGCGACGGACAAATGAGTGAAGTAGGGGGGGTGTTTGGGTCTGCTGTGGAATGTGCAGTGTTGAGCTTGTACGGGGGAGTTTTATGCCAATGCGAGGGGCTGGACAGCGAGTGCTGCTGCTTGACCCGTGCCCTGCTGGGACACCCAAGTCGCTCGCCGCTTTGCAGAGAGGTTTTGGCGCACTGTATGCACAGGTGCCGAGTGCATGCGGCATGGTCGTCAGGGTGCCGATCAGCGTAGATATTGAACCCCGCATCCCCCCCCTCAGCCCCCCCCTCCCCCGGGGTGTGGTCACCTGCGCAGAAGTAGCAGGTCGGCTGCACGCTGGTCATGGGCGCCGGCGCGCAGCTGAGGTGCCCGCACCGGCCGCACGTGGCGCAGCGCGTGTTTCGGATGTCGTCCAGCAGGTAGTGGTGCCTGCAGCCGCCGCCCGCGCGGGTGTAGGGCGCGTCGTCGGCGCCCCCGGCAGTCGGCGCGGCCGCAGCGGAAGCATGCCGCGCCCGGGGCGCGGCCCGCGCCGCGGCACGAAGCCGGGGCAGTCGCGCGCCTTGTGCCCGGGCTGCCGGCACTTGAAGCAGAGCGCGCGGGGGCAGTCCCAGGGCGTGTGCTCCAGCGAGGCGCACACGTGGCAGGGCTTGGCGGCGCTGGGGTTGGGGCAGTCCCGCGCCAGGTGGCCGGCCAGCCCGCACTTGAAGCAGCGGGGGCCGCCCCCGCTCGCTCGAGGTCCGGGTTGAAGTACCTGCGTTTGTGTGAGAGGGAGGTACAGAAAAGGTGGGGGTTGCTGCCTTTCATGTTGGTGGGGCCAGCGTGGGGCACCAACTGTGCTACAGTCACCAATTTCCCCACTTATTGATCGACCAATCAATCAACTACCTGGGCTGCCGCAGGAGCCGCTTGAGATCCGGTTCTCCACCGTCTTCCAACGGGTCCTCGTCCGCGATGATAGAGACACCCGCCGGGAGGAGAAGGGGCGTGGTGGAGAGCTCCACCTGTGGCATGGCAACCTTGACGGTGGTCGCGGGGGCGGCGCCTGGTCGCCCTCTGCAGCAGCGTCGGCACTCGTCCCATCATCTTGAGAAGGGCGCTCATTTGGAGCCAGGACCTCCTTTACTGGCGCCACGGGGCTGGTGGGCTCGGTCGGCGGGCCGTCGTCCTCCGAGTCGCTCTCCACCCCTGCCACCGACTCCCCCTCCTCCTCCTCGTCCTGGGAGTCGAGCGAGATGACCGAGGGCGAGGAGGGCTCTTCAAAATTCTGCGGAGCCGCCCTTGGCTTCTTGGCAGGCGACGGTATTCTTTTCAATCGCAGGTCGTGCAGCTCGCTGCCGCTCTCGACCTCGCTCTCGCTGCTCGAGCTGCTGGAGGACGGCGAACTCGCCGCTTCCTAGCTCCCTGGCGCTCGAAGCGGACCTCTTCATGGCGGCATGCACTAGAATACTTGCAAAGCCAATGCTTGGCAGTAGGCAGGGCGAATCCTTGCTGCTATGGCCTGTGAACAGCGGCCTCAGCGTGACGCACTGGCCGGCTGGAAGATAAATGTCTGATTCTGCCAAGCAGGGCCTTCTCTCCCGGCTCGTCCACAATTGATATGGATACAGCTGGACGGACAACGACTTGCCAACGTTGTGCTGGCTGCACCCAATTATAATCAATGATGATTGGCATATGATGGTTGATGGCAGACCAGGCACCCCGAAGGCTGCGCATGGCCTAGCCCGGTGGGATGAATTGTCTGGACTCGATGCGCACATATCCGGGCCGCTCGTGTGTGTGTCCGAGGGCTTGGATGTATTTGTTAGAGCATATTTCTGTCAAGTCGCGGTCTTGGGCTATGCAACAGTAGCTGTGAGGTGGCCTGTCGCTTGGATAATATCGTCAAAAGGGTCCTCCCATGCAACCACGGCAGCCGCCAAAATTGCTGTCCCAGTAGACACATAAAACTGCGCGCAAACCTTCATAGGTGCCAATCGATCGCGATTGGCTGGAAATCTAGCATGTCTCATCGAGATTGCCCCCAAATAGACGCCTCATCAAGGGTCCCAAACTCCCCTTCGCCACAGTCCTATCTGGAACTTCCGAGAATAGCGAAGGTGGCTTTGCCGGGAGTGTGGGTCTGCGGGGACTCCCGCTGCCCTATTTCCATAATTCAGGCAGCACAGACCTTGATAATTAGTATTACGAAGCGCAAGCACTGGAGACCCCCCCTTCAGCCACCCAGCACAGCCGGTGCCTGGCCCCCTCCGCCAAAGATCTGGCCATCGGGCGCTCTGCCGGACAAGCTTGCGTGACGCCGTACGTTGGCGAGCGCGGGCTCCGCAAGTCGGCGTCGGCCGGCCCACGCGCGCGTCGTCACATTGCGTTACAAGGCGCAGAAAGGGAGCCAGACGAGGCATTGTGAGGCCCTCACCGCGCCGACCCCCCATCGTGGGATGCTGTAGCACGTATTCCCCAGACGCAGCCGGCCGAGGCGAGCGGCGCCCGCTTTTTCCCGCACGATGCAGCTTCCTCCCTCCCAAAGCTTGGACAACCTCCTGGCGGGGCTGTCGACGGACAGATGGTCGGCGGATGACCTGTCGTCGCAGCACGACATGGATCTCGACCGCCTCCCGCACCCGCCCCCCGTGCTCGTCAAGGCTGAGGTGGGCGGGCTCTGGGCCTGGATGGGTCTGTTGGTGCATTTCGAGGGGAATGGGAGGGCAGGAGGGTTGTAAGGGGTGCTGGCGCGTCTGATCGGCGCTCTAGGGCTGGGGGGCTCCGTTTTCGGTGATACAAGGAGGGAGTGGATACGTGTGACAGCAGGACTGCTCAGACTCGTGCCACCCCTCTCCCCTTGCACAGACCCCTGACAACGGGCAGCCCCACCAGCAGCACCACTTGCCTCCCGGCTGGATCCCGCCACCAAATCTGTTGCAGCAGACGCTTCGGCTGCACGCCGAATCGAGCGACCAGTCGGTGCCGTGGTCGCCTGCGCCGCCGGGCGGCGAGACGACGCTCAACTCGCAGCAGGTGGAGTTTGCGGCGCTGCTGCGCCAGGCCGGCATGACGGGCCTGTCGGACGACGACATCCGGCACCTGTATGCCGTGTCGGAGGTGTACGCCATGCAGGCGGCCTCCACCGGGCAGCCGCTGCCCATGGTCGGGGTCCCGCCGCCCATGGTCCCCGTGAGCCCGCCCGGCGCGCCCGGGCGGGCGCGTCCGCGGCCGGCGCCGACTCGCTCGGCGGCGCGGCCGGCGCGTCCGGCTCGGCCGGGGCCAAGCGCCGCGGGCGCCGCCCGGCCGACACGGCCAACCTCACCCAGAAGCAGCTGCGCGCGCGCGAGGCGCAAAAGCGCTTCCGCGACAAGCAGCGCTCGCGCATGCAGGAGACGGAGGAGATGGTCTCGCAGCTGGCGCGCGAGCTGCAGGACGCGACGCTGGTCCGAGACGCCAGCTCCAAGAAGCAGGCCGTGCTCGAGCGGCTGCTGGAGTACAAGGACGAGCAGGTGGAGGCGCTGGAGTGGCAGCGCGCGCTCAACCCGCCGCCGGGCATCATCATCTCGCCCGAGATCGTGGAGATCATCCGCACGCGCACGGTGCCGGGGATCTACACGCCCGAGATGCTCCTCCGCTACAACCCGGCCGGCTACAAGGAGAACCTGGACGAGCGCGGCTTTGTCAAGGAGGCGCCGCCCATCGAAAAGTGCTTTGAGGACTGGCACGAGATGGTGGTGGGTTTGCAGAATCTGTTGGATGGGGCACTCGTGGGCGGGGGCCGCCTGCACAACCGCGAGGGAATGCTGGAGGCCGCGGCCTGGCTGGGCCGGCCGGGCGCGCCCGTCCCCGCGGGCACCGCCAAGCCGCGCTTCCGCGAGGTGGGCGACGAGCCGCGGGGCGGCGCGGCGACCGCGACCAGCAGCTCGCTCACCACGCGCAGCGCCGGCGGCGACAGCACCAGCAGCGCGACGGGCGGCGGCGCTGAGGCGGGCGCGGGCGCATCGTCCTCGGAGGGACGTCCAGTCAATCCCTCGCAGCAGTTGGCAAGCCAGTCCGTGTCGACGCCCAGCGGAACAAACACCTTGACCGCCTCTGCGACCACCCCAACCCACCTCACCAGCCCGCCCGCGGCGGCGCTGTGCGTGGACACGACCGACCCGCGCGCGTCGCAGCTGTGGGACTCCATCGCGCGCACGCTGGTGGATGCGGCGCAGAGCGGGGGCCCGCTGGAGGCGCCCGAGTCGTCGGACGACGCCTCGCCCGCGGCCTCGCCCGTGGTGGCCGACTCGGCGTCGTCCGAGGACGCGCGGCGGGTCCCTCTCGCCGCCGGGGCGGCGCGAGCGCGCGACGCCGCCCAAGTCGTCGACCTCGCTCACCCTGCCCGCGGGCGTGGTCATCCAGCACGGCCCAGACACGTACCACTTCAGCGAGCAGGCCTACCGCAGCGCGGGCGTGCTCCTGCGGCGCATGGGCCTGCTGGCTTGGCAGCAGGCAGTACTCTTTCCGGACAACGCGATGAAGATGACCGCCGTGCGCGGCGACACGGGCAAGGCCGAGGCCGAGGAGGCGCAGGACGTCGCCACCTGGCGCGCCATCGTGCGCCGGCTGTGCCTGCGCCCCGAGCAGCTGCGCGCGATCGTGGCAGCCCACCGCGAGTTCCTTGGTCCAGGAGAAGGAGGTGCTCAAGCACCGGCAGCAGATGCTGGCCGCGCTGCGCAACCCGGCCTTTGCGCGCCCGACCGGGCGCTCGCAGGCGACCTACATCCCGCACATGACGGCCGCCGTGGAGGCGACGCAGGGCCTGATGAAGGGCATGCAGGTCGAGCACGCGGCGAGCTGCGCCTTTAGCGGCGCCATTTTGCGGTGCGCTCGACTTTCCGGTGCAAAAGGCCATGCTCTTCACGCTTTCTTGGCCCTATTATCCGCAGCACAACATCATCGGCACCTGCGCCGCGCTGGAGCTGGGGCTGTCGCTGGAGGAGTACGCCTCCATGCCGCTGCCGCCGCTGCCCGAGGGCGCCTTTCACGCCGCGCCGCCCGTGTCCGCGCCGGGCGCACGCGGCGGCGCCCGCGCACGGCGCGGCGGGCGGGAACGGCTGGGGGCCGGGGCCGCGCCTGTCCGAACTGCACCAGGCCCAGCTCTCCAGCGTCGACTGAGGAGGAGAAAAGGAGGAGGATTGGGAGGAGGAGGAGAAGAGAGGGTGTTTCTCACTACCGTGGACCGTCCCTTGCCGCGCGTGACATCCCTCGCTCCCCGCCCTTTTTTTTAACTTCCTTTCCCCCAAATCAATCAATCAATCAATCAATCAATCAACATCGCCCCTTCTTCTGCGTTGCCTCCCCATATTATTATCCCCCTCGCGCGCCAATCCACTCACACCTTCAAAAAACGAAGGTTGCTAAGTTTGTGCCCCGAAGGCAAAGCTCTACGGCGTCTGGATGGATCCGGCCCGTGGAAGACCCCGGGCTCTCCGCCCAACGCACGCACGCCACCGCGCTGCGCAGGAAACCCCCCTTTTTTCCTCAGCAGCAGTCGATTCGTAGAGCCCTTGTCGCATTTTTGTCTCCATCCCCCTCCATGCATACCCTCTCTGCGCCAGATGCCCCACTTTTAGCGTTGGAACAACGCCCCTCTTGACAAGACTGTCCGGGGACCGCTCGAAATGGTCCCCTTGCGATGCGACACGCTCCCTCCGCGCTGTCTGTTGTGGGGAAGAATACTTGCCTCTCTCTCCCCGTCCGTGGCGCCAATGAAGGAGCTGCTGCCAAGCCGTTTGACAGTGCGTAGTGATGTTCCCCTCTGATCTTGATCCTGAAACCGGGATCCAAGTTTTGCCTTTGATATGTAAGACGCTAGCTCGTCAGGGAGGGGTTTGAAGTTTTATAGAGAGTGATCTGCGCATTGCTGCGCGGGATAGCGAATAAAGGAGGATAAGGGGGCGACGTGGAAAGTGCTTGGGCAGCGCAGCAGCTTCAACTCGGATTGTGATCCTTGCGTCTTGGGCTCCACAAAATGGCAGCGTTTGTGGCGCCCTCCATTCCTCTGGATCGTGCCTGGATTGCCAGCTCCCTGGCAGCAGCTCTAAAAAACATCATCCTCAGTCTTGCGCATCGCTCTCCTCGTCGGCAGCGCTCGCCTGCCCTCGGCCTGCCCTCGGCGCGGTGGGCGCCGGGCCCAGGCCGGGGTATTTGTCGGACCCGCTCCAGCGGGCGCGCCAGGCGTTGAACTCCTCCATGCTCGTCCCCAGGAGCGCGACGTAATTTCGCTCCGAAAAAGCGAGATACGATGCCAGGCTCCCCGTCTTGCCCGGCGGCAGCCGCCCCACGAACTGTATTGGGGGGCAGAAGTGTAGAGGGCAGGTCATCGATTGGATTTTATCAGGTGCACAACCTCATGACACATTTCACAACAGCCATTTCTACTCACCTGCGCAAACAGGGCACGCTCGGCAATGCGGGGCAGGGAATAATTAAGCAGGTTTGGCACTTTCGTCAGGGTATCCACGACCCTCAGTTTGAGGTGCTGCTCGATAAATGCCACCTTTTTCCGGTTTGTGAGGGTGTTGAGGGATGTCCGGAGGATGGCCGGGTACGCCGAGCACAATCTGGATCGGGTGGAGATTTCAGGGAGGTGGGTTGGAAGGAATTCGGGACAGCTGTCTCGCTGCCCTCAAAGCCCCGTTTGGTCATGACAGAAATGGGTAGTACGTCTCTCTTGGCAAGGTGCACTTTGGAGCACTGCTTTTGCAGTGCCAAAAAACTCGGATCACGCCTTTGCACCGCCTCAGTTGCACGCATGAGCATCTTCCATCCCCTCGCCCACCCACCTGCTCAGCTCTTCGCGGGAAATTCCAGCATCGAGGTAGGAGCTGATGATCTCTTGCACAGTGTGCATGGAACAACTCAAAATATTGGAGTTGGACAGTATGAACTGGCGAGGGGGCAGAGTAGAGCGATTGATCGGCAGGGGGTGTGAGAAGAAGCTCATCGGAAGCTCACCATGTGCACTGCAGATCAGGCGCTCGACCTCTGGCCATCACCTCTTCAATTCACCACCACCCAACTATGGTCACGCACCCTACGAAGTCCCTCCGGGGACAAGTCCAGCGAGTCCTGCACAAACTGGAGGCTGGGCGCCAAGTTGTTGTCAATGGACAGGCCGACCATCTGCGGCTGGCGCTTGATGGCCTTGAGGGCCTCTGCCCGGGTCAAACCGACGCCCTGCAGCCAGTCAATGAGCGCGGCTGGGCGGCCCTCCGGGTCCAGCACTGCAATCTGGGGGCACCGGCACCACAGAATCCGGATGTCGTCCGGGGAGAATCCCAGCTCCTGCAGACCCTCAAATGTCATCTGCATCACCGCCGGCTTGGCCTGTGATAGAATATAAATGAGAATTGGTTATGATTGTCCATTGCTTTTTGGGTGGGGTCTGTGCTGAAATAACGCTTCTTGCATGCAATTTTTAGAGTCACCCCTTTCGAGCATCTCCACAGCCTGATTGCAACCCCATCCCATCTGGCAAGCCCACGTTGCGGATGCTCGGGTATCGACGCAGCATGAGTCCCATTTCATAGGGAGAAAATTTCAGTTCTGTCAGAGTCGTGATGATGGTCGAGTAGGCTTCGTGGCCCTGTAGTGTGTTGAGTGATGGGCAGGAATGGGCCTGGAGAATGGGTGCGACGAGTGCCGCGGGCATGCATGGCTAGATGACAGGGGATACCCACTTGTCCTGTTGATTATGAGGTTCAGTCTCAGTCTCAGCAAAAACAGAATGCTAGCTAGGGCACGCCCACCATCCCCTTATCAACTTTCAAAAAGTCCCGGCAGCACCTCCTCGCCTGGTTTCTGAATGGACCGGTCTTTGGGACGGGGAGCCGGCCAATGCCTGGCGAGGCGGCCAGCATATCAGCGCCTGGCGTCTGGCCTCCATGCAGCGCTCGCTCCAGGGCAGTGGCCATGCGCCTGGCCTGTACTGCGGACCATGGCGTCGCCCGGTCGCCAGTACGCCCGCTCAGCGCCGCCCTGGCCAGGGCCCCGGCCCAGCGCGGCAGCATGGCCGGGCCAAGGCACCCGCCAGCCGCCCGACGTGCTCTGCAGGCGCGTGCTGTGGTGTGGCCTTGAGCGATCAAGAGTGTGGATTATATTTATTTGATGAGTGCGTAGGGAGAATGAGCTTTCGTGCGCCCATGTCGTAGCGAGGACTACTACGAGCGTCCTTCCATCGCGTCGCCCGTCATGCTTATCGAGATTCGCTCTTCTTCGGAGAACTGAAGGGTCAGGTACCTGTTGCTTGTGGTATACGACTCTGCAACAAGTTGCCTTTCCTCTGAAACTGTCCTGTCTTCTCGGGAATTGCAACGAAATATGGAGGAAGAATCGGACCAGATAATCATTTTTTTTGTAAGGGCAGGGGGTGCGAGCCCAAGCTCTCGCAGGGCGGTGTGGGCCCGGCGGATGATTCCCTTCGCCTGAGCCACCACCGGCATCACAAAAACACACCAGTCATCGCTCAACTCAGAGCGGGCTGCCGCGCTGGGAGGCCAGGGTGCGGAGGCGGAGTGCCTGGAGGGCGATGAAGCCCGCGGCGTCGCGCTGGTCGTAGGCGCCGCCGTCGTCCTCGAAGGAGGCGACCTTTTGGTCGAAGAGGGAGTAGGGCGACTTGCGCCCGACGACGATGGTGTTGCCCTTGTACAGCTTGACGCGCACGGTGCCCGTGGCAAACTTTTGGGTCTCGTCGATGAGCGCCTGCAGCGCGGTGCGCTCGGGCGAGAACCAGAAGCCGTTGTAGACGAGCTCGGCGTACTTGGGCATGAGCTCGTCCTTGAGGTGCGCCTCGCCGCGGTCGAGGCGTGATGCTCTCCAGCGCGCGGCGCGCGGCCAGCAGCACGGTGCCGCCGGGCGTCTCGTACACGCCGCGCGACTTCATGCCCACAAAGCGCGACTCCACGATGTCGACGCGGCCGATGCCGTTGGCGCCGCCCAGCTGGTTGAGCTTGGTCAGCAGCGCCGCGGGGCTCAGGCGCACGCCGTCGATGGCCACCGGGTCGCCGCGCTCAAACTCAATGTCGACGTAGGTTGGCGCGTCGGGCGCGGTCTCGGGCGAGACGGAGCGCGTGAACATGCTCTCGCTGGGCTCGACCCAGGGGTCCTCCAGCGCGTTGCCCTCGTACGAAATGTGCAGCAAGTTGGCATCCATGCTAAAGGGCGGCTCGTTGCGCTTGCCCTGGGGCACGGCGATGCCGCGCGACTCGGCGTACTGGATGAGGCGCGAGCGCGAGTTGAGGTCCCACTCACGCCAGGGCGCGATGACGCGGATGTCGGGCTGGAGGCCGAGGTAGCCGAGCTCAAAGCGGACCTGGTCGTTGCCCTTGCCCGTCGCGCCGTGCGAGACGGCGTCGGCGCCCACGGCGCGCGCGATCTCGATCTGGCGCTTGGCGATGAGCGGGCGCGCGATGGAGGTGCCCAGCAGGTAGACGCCCTCGTACAGCGAGTTGGCGCGGAACATGGGGAACACGTAGTCGCGCACAAACTCCTCGCGCAGGTCGTCGATGAAGATCTCCTTCACCCCGGCGGCCTCGGCCTTCTGGCGCGCGGGCTCCAGCTCCTCGCCCTGGCCCAGGTCCGCGGTGAAGGTCACCACCTCGCAGTCGTACGTCTCCTGCAGCCACTTGAGGATGACCGACGTGTCCAGGCCGCCAGAGTAGGCCAGCACAACCTTGTTCACCTTGCCGGACTTGCCCTGGGCGCGGGCAGCCGTGGAGCGGCGGGCGCAGACGGGGGCGGGGGCCACGCGGCGGGGGACCGCGGGCCCGGCCAGGGGGGCCGGGCGCTGAGCAGCGAGCGGGCGAGCGACAAGACCTGCGCGCCAAACCAAACGTGATGGGGTGAATACGGGGGAGAAATATGGCCTATATTGCTCGAATACATCCCTGAAGAAGCCACATCGCCTTGTAGAGCAACTCCGACCGCCAAACCCGGCCGCGACCAGCTAGGGCTCCTCCGGGGGGATGGAACCGCAAGCACCCACCCCAAACCCCGCCTACCTTGCATCGTGACGAAACTCAAATGATATGAATGGTAAAAGTTGGCAAGAATGATGATCCAACTGCGTATAACCGGCGAGCAAGCACGCCGCGCCCCAGACCAGTCGTGACTTGCAACGTGTTCTCATGCGAATCCCGGATGATTGGAGCTGGGGCCCGAGCGCGCGGTCTCTTGGGCCGGGGGAAACGACACCGGGGTGGACCAGACAAAACCGGACCAGCTGTCGCAGGCCCGGTGTGGCCTAAAACTCGTGGCATGACTTGTACACTTGGGGTTGGGTCTGATCGCCGCCTTTCGGGGGCGCTCGTGGCGGGGACGAGATCGCGGCCTGGGGTCAACCCGTCTCGGAGCACGGAGCACGCACGCCCACATGGACGCGCACAGCGAGGGCTTTCTGTGACGGTACTCTAGCAGGTACAGGGGGTGCGGGATATGGTTTTGGTTTGGGGGTATTTTGAGATGCAGATTGTCCGCTGTACCCCCATGTGGCCTGGTGCATGCTCTTCCTCATCCGGCCGCTCGCTGTCGTCCTGGCAGCGATGCTGGCACATGCAGAAGATGGACCCTGCATCCGGGCGGGCCTGCTCCACTGCACGCCATCGCGCCTTCGCGTTTCCGTGGGAGAAGAAATTACCCTGAGCGTGAGTGATGGGCCCGCACAGGCCTTTGCGCTGCGGGAGCGCGCGTCTGATGACGACACATTTTTTGTGACGCCCTTCATTCCGGCCGGCTCGCACACCACCTGGTGGGTCTTGCGAGGGGTGGCGATCGCGCAATGTGCCAGTTGGACTGTGGAAACAGGATTTCGGAATACCACAATCCGAACGTTGATGGTATTTTGGGGTGCTAGAATCTCGAATTCTGGTCGTTCTGCGGTGTCTGGGAAGGCTGGCAATGAAGGCAAATTTGCCACTTTTGCATCAATCAAGTCCACCTCACAAGCACATTCCCGCTATTATCCTCCTCATCATTTCTCTTTCGACAGGAGGCCCGAGCGCCAAGGTGTCTATAGACTGGAGAGCAGCGTATTTCCCCACAACAGAGTTCGCATCCGCGTGCTCCCTGAGGCTCAGTGCCAGCAAGAGAGCCGGCAATGCGCTGGGACACCCGGGCACCACGATGCTTTTGCGCCCACCAATCAATCAAACACAGACCAATGCAAGGCTTCAATACCTTTTCTGGCCCGGCTGCACGAGGCGCTGGCGAGATATTACGGCTCCGGTGCCCGCGCCGAGCTCGCCTATACGGGGCAACCGGATACCTGTCGTGTAGAACTTGGAAAGTAAGAAAACTCAACCCAGGAATGCTCGCCAGCCCACTCGATGCATCGCCCCGCTACAGGGAGGATGTAGCTATTCAAACAATCGTTACTATTAAACATCGCACCTTGAAAAACAAACCCAAGGACACAAAGCGGCCTGTTTTGGCCGGACAAGGCACTTCGACATCCAAACGGTGAGTCGACTGTTGGGCTCAAGATTTTGCGCACCCGAGCCCTACGCGTGCACCACGCCCTGTCGATACCGCAGTAACATTTGTCTTCAAATATACTGCAGATTCAGGATGGAGACAGTCCCGAGCACATCTGGTCGGGAGTGGGAGGCGATGCCTCAACCCATCCTCGTGTTCCGTGGCAAGAATGTCGCTCGTGTCGACAGCGGATCCGCCTCGAGCCAGCAGGATTCAAGCAACATTGAGTGGATGCAGTGGTGGCTGGATCTGGTGGCCGATGGTGGGAGGACTTTCAAGGTTAAGGTACGGAAAGGGGGTGGTGGTGCCTGCCACGGCTGTCGATGAGCACTCTTATCGGCGAGCAACGAGTGCATGTCTCCCGGAGGAACCAGGCCGACATCGACCATGCGCTCACTGGAACTCCAACCCCCCGTGACCAGGATGTGGATGCAAAGCATGATTGGCAAGCCAATGGCTCAGGAGCAGCATCGGGATGGCACGAAAAGGTGGGGTGGCGAGTGCCTTCTCTGGGGGAGGGCGGGAGCTGCAGAGAGGCTAGGACACTCTTCATAAACACTTCTCCCACCAACCGCTCCCGTTGCCCAATTCAGGCCGTGCGGTGGACTTTTGGCCGCAGCAGCGACGACGCAATCAAAGCGTACCGCGTGGAACCAGATGCGGCGGAGGCCTGCGCTGGATCTTTGACCGCTGCGCACGCTGATGCAGGCGCCTTGGCGGAAGAGCTGTCGAGCGAGACAGTGGTTTTGGTGGAGGAGGCCTGCTCGCTTTCGAGCCTGGAAGGCGCCGAATGTGCAACCCACTCGTCTGAGGAGGAGGGAGCGGCCACCCCTGAGGCGGACCTGACTGCATCGGCGGCTTCGGCTGACCAGGGAGTGTGCTCCTCTGTCGACTCGACCAGTTCTGTGGCGCCGCAGCTGTGCGACGAGCCACAGCCAGAGGCAGAACCGGCGCCTGAGGCGAAGAATGAAGCAGCGGCCGCGTCTGTGGCACAGCCACTCTCTTGCGGCACCCCGAGCGACGATGAGGCCCCATCAGCGCCTAGCGAGGAGGGGTCCCTCCCCAGCACTCAGGAGCCGGCCATTCTGAAAGCTGGCCTCAAAGAGGAGACCAAGGATGCCCCGCCGCCGCGCAAATCGGCGCGTGCCCGCAAGTTGGAGGCGAAGGAGCGCCGCCGGGAGGCGGCGCAGCGCCTCGCGGCGGAGCAGGCAGCGGCTGCCGAGCAATCGGCCGAGGAACTGGCCGTCCCCAATGTGCTTCCAGCGGCGCCTGCATCGAGCACGGGCAGCGACAACCAAATGAAGAAGAAGAACAAGAAGAAGAACAAGAAGAAGAACAACAAGCAGACCGCAAATGGGCCGCTGGACGTCATTCCTGCCCCAGAGACCCAGCCAGCTGCGGCTTCCACCCCCTTGCCCAAACCCAAGCTCTCATTTTTGGCCATGCTTCACAACGCCCTCTTGCGGTCGGTGAGCGGCGACCAGGCGCGGCTGGCCCGCGCATACGCGTCCCGATCTGCCGCACGTTGCTGAGTAGCCTTTTGACCGTGCCTACTATCGCGATTCCGCCTTGCAGTATGATGCGCATGCTTGCAGGAATGATCCATGCCCACATTTGATTCTGAGTACCTCGCTCCATGGAGCTCGGCTCATGTGCCTTGTCGCCCTCTTTTGTGCAATGCACCCCCGGCAATTGCCACTACCCCCCTCGTGACCCGTCTCGTGCCCGGCGCTTGTCCAGATGGACTTGCATATCGCACACTGTCTTGTGCTTGCTTTGAAAACGATTGTATAGCTGTGTGTGTACTATCGATCGGGACTGTCTCCTAAATTTCTTCGCAGTAGCTAATAACCATTCCTTTGTAATACGTTCCATTGCTATGTGTGCTTTTGAGGCAACAACTACGGGATCAATACGGTACACAGGCCTTGTCCTCCAAACTGCAGCGCAATTGCCTTGCTAGTGCACAAATCTTCCAATTTTGCCATCGTCAAACCAAAAGCGTCCGATTCTCTGACGATGTTGAGCTTGCTCTTGCTGTGGGAGGACCAAACTCCTGCCCCCCACTCGGCATCGTCGCGAAAGAAATCCGCGGCGGATAAGTCCCAGATTCCCTCGCTCTTCCTTCCCGGTTGGGTCCGTGCCACCCGTACATAGGTAATTCGCGAAATTGAAATATGCAACCTTGACAGCATTTATTTTCTAGGTGCTGGATTGACACACCTGCGCGCGCGCTCCGTTCTGCGGTCTACACCATGTGGAAGGCCGGCTCGCCCGGCCCGCCTCGCAGGCTGTATGTCGCGACGAATCTGGGCACCAAGCTGCTGGTCGTGGCCGCGCAGGATTGGACCGTGACGCAATTGAAAGGTAAGGCTCGCCTCGCGGAAGGGCGCGCATGTTTGTGCCGTCTGCCGGAAATCAAACTGCCTTGTTTGTCTGGTCAATGTCTCTGCGTACCATTTGCACATGCGCGCAGGTGAAATTGCGCGCGTCCACGAGCTCATGCACGTTGAAGTTGGTCCTGTCGTGGTGGAGGCGGTGCTGACCACGGTCGGCCAGCAGGAAGGCCCCACCTTTGGCGCGGCTCCCCCTGAGGGCTCCTACCTGGTGCCGGACCTCTACAGGATTTCAGGTGACCTACAGATATCGTTTTTGCTATGGAATTGGAAGCCTGACCTGGAAATTATTCAGAACTCAAATGCTAGCATTAAGTACTGGTGGTGCAATGTAGCTAAAGACGTCATCTCCTCTTCTAATCCCTCACAGAGGCGCTGCCCTCTGAGCCGTGCTACCTTTGGGTCTGCTGCGTGCCAGCCAAATCCCGCGTGCTGAAAAAGAGGAAAAAGGCGCTTCTCGAGGACAGCGCTGCCGGCGAGACGTCTGCGGTGAAGAGGACGGCGGTGCGAAAGATGGCGAGTCCCTCGCCCGAGGGTGGCCTGCTGTCTGAGACTATCTGCGTTGCTCGACCGTCGCCGGCCCCCGAGACCACGACGAAGAAGAAGAAGAAGAAGAAGAAAGGGCTGACCGCAATTGCGGAGGAGGAAGGGGACAAGGCAGGCAAACCAGCGGCCGCGCCTGTCGCACCCAGCGCCGAGCTCGCCAATGAGCGCCGCGTCACGCCAGAGGTGCCCGCTGCATCCGAGGACGAGGGAGCAGAGGCGCGCCCTCCTCAGACCTTGGAAAAGAAGAAGAAGAAGAAGAAGAAGAAGAAGAGCCTCAAAGGCGAGGAGCCAGAGGTGATCGCCGAGCCCAGCCCGGTGGAGGCCGCGCCGGCCGCGGGCAAGAGCGCCAAGAAAGTCAAGGCCGCCGCTGCTTCACCCGAGCCTGCGCCGACCCAGCAGGAGGCGCCGCTCGAGCCGCGCGCCGCCACCAAGGATCCGGGGGAGGTGACACAGGAGCCGGCGGCGACCGCACCTGCCAGCGAGGTCTCCGGGGCGTCGGTGCAGGCTGCCGCGTCCCTGGCCACGCCCTCGCTGGCCGAGGGTGGGCGCAAGGGGCCCGAGACGGCCAAGCTCGTTGCGGTCAAGGAGGAGCCCGGGACGGGCGCGGGCGCGGGCGCGGAGCCCCCCCTGGCGAGCGCGACGATCGCCACCCGCGTGTCCGCGGAGGAGGGCGCCAAGGAGGACCCCACCAGCAAGTCCCCGGCAAGCAGCTCGAGCACCCCCGGCTCGTCGTCGATCTCGGAATCGACGTCGGGTGCCTCGTCCCCGGGGAACAAGTCGTCGACCCCATCTGCTGCCACCAGCTCGACCACAAAGAGCGGGCAGACGGCGCCCGTGCAGGACAAGCAGGGCAGCGCGGCATCGACGGCCAGCGCCTCTTCTGGCTCGGCGCAGACGTCTCCAGCGGCATCGGCGGCCACCACCAGTGCGGGCGTGAGCGAGAAGTCCCGGGGCACCACCAGTGCGGGCGCCAACGATAAGTCGGGGACCACCACTAGCGCGGGCGCCAGCGACAAGTCGGTGGCCTCCACTAGTGCAGGCACCAGCGATGGGTCGACGGCCACCACTAGTGCGGGCGCCAGCGGCAATTCCGGGGCCACCACCAGTGCGGGCGCCAGCGACAAGTCGGGTGCCGATGCCAAAAAGGTAAGCTTTAGAATTGATATTTGGGCGGTGGAGATATAAGAAAGGGGAGGCAGTCGAAGCGCGATGCACGCTTTGACTGTGTATCTCACAGGCAACACTGCCCTTGCCGACCGCAGGTGGAGGATGAGAGCGCAGTGCCGGAGACCCCAGCGGCGACAGAGCCGGAGGCGGCCAAGGGGCCGCAGCCGACCTCGTCCGACCAGGCCGGCTCCTTGAACAACACTTCCAAGATGCTAAAGCCGGACCCGCTGAGCCCAGCCGCGTCCCCCACAGCCTCTGCGTCCTCCGCTTCGGGCTCCTCCACCTCGTCATCGAGCTCCGGGTCCACCGCATCCTCGAGCAGCGGGACTTCGTCCAGCGGGTCGGAGGAGGAGGAGGCGGCCGAGGAGGAGGAGAAAGAGCGGCCCTTTGAGCAGATCGGCGCGCTCAAGGCGCTGCTGGCGAGCTCCGTGGAGGGCAAGCCGATCGCCACGGTCGAGCAGCTGAACGAGCAGCTGGCCCTCCGCAAGGCTGAGGAGGCCGCCGCCGAGGCCCCAAAGGCACCGGCCAGGAAAAGGGGCGCGCCCGTCGCGGCCTCCGAGTTCTGGATGCAGCCGCCCAACAAGTTCTCGATGCCCAACATGCGAAAGATCATCCGGGAGATGCTGTTTGAGCTCATGGGGGAGGACCTCAAGAGTCAGGGGCTCTCGGCGCCGCAGTCCCACACGCTTTGGAGGGACCATGCTCGCCCAGCGTGGTACACCTTTGACGTAAGCCTGGCGGGAAGAGGGGTTTGGGGGGGAGGATCAACCTGTCGCGTTGCTCTCTAGACCGGGCCTGGCTACGCGATGGTGTGCCCTCCGCTCCCGCGCCCCTCCTTGCACCGTCCTGCTTCGCAGCGGAAATCCGCCAAATTATTGCACTCTCTCTCAACGTATTCCTTTCCCAAACGCGCAGAGGTGGGACTCCCACCACGTTACCCAGGCCAAGAGGGCAGAGCTGAACAAGATTTTCCTGGTGCTGCAGAAAGAAAAGGCAAAGCGGCGTGGCATCAAGCTGTGAGCGAGGACGCACAATGCATTTTGTGACGCTGCTTAGAATTGTTGCATATACCATTTCATTGTCATTGTAGCACAGACAGCATCTGTTTTTGGCGAGGGTGTCCAGTGTGGCATAAGGAAAACCTTTGATGTCCGGCCTGTGGAGAATTTAAGCAATTATTGGTGTCCCAGCGCACACGTCATCCCCGTCCGCTCGGAGCCCTGATTTGTCCACAGCCCGTTCGCGAACTCAATCGCCACGCATGTTGCCAATGCAAAATAAATGACTACATTGTCAATCGTCATATCGATCCCATCGCAGGCCGCTTTGGCGATCTTCTCGCATGTTTAACAATGGGCATGGGGAGCCCACCAGGGGACGGGACGCAGCCGGTCGGCACCTGGGCTGGGGGTCGTGAGTGAGGTCCATGGACGGGCGACCATGTGCGAGTGCGACGATGCAGAGCGGCTGGCAAGTGCCCTGGACGCCATCCCAGCTGCTCAAGGGGATGAGCAGCTCTCGGTGGAGCCCGTGCTCGAGGTGCTGGCTGAGCCCCGACTGCTGCGGCACGCCAGCATCGTGGGGGCAGCTGGCCGGGCCCTGGGCTTCCTGATCCAGCACTATGAGCTCAGCATCGCCGAATCGGAGGAGGTATACCCCGGCATTCCAGCGCTCTTGGCGCACCCAGACGGCACGGTGCGGGCCTGGGCGCAGCTCACGTTTGACGCGTGGCCGCCTGCGACGCGGGAGGAGGCCTTTCTGCGCTCCCAGGACTGGCAGCCGGTCTTGGAGTGGCTCCTGCAAGGAGCGGCGCTGAGCGATGCTGGGCAGGGCACTGTGATTTCTGGCGATGCTGAGCGTGAGCTGCGCGGCGCCGCTTCGGCTTGCTTTCGGTGCTCGGCCGGCCATGCCATTGGCGACGCGTTCACCCCCGACCCAACGCTGGCGTGGTCAGCCGTGGCCAGCATCTTAATACACCTTGGTGCTCTGGACACGAGCTCACACTTTTCAAAAGAGCTCATTCTGAAGCCAGTCCTGGAAGCCGTGGAGGCTCTTGTGTCACGCATCGCCAGGGTCTCGGCAGCTGGCCTGGGGGCCGAAGCAGACAGTGCAACATGTGTTGATACCGGCCGCTTGCTTGGCGCCGCCATCAGCGTGCTGCCAGCCACGGGCCGGGCGGCACCTGGCCTAGCTGCATCTGTCATCGAGCGCCTCTGGCTGTCCCCAGGCGTGCTGGCGATGCTCGATGAGGGCACAAGGGTGACCACGATCGAGGCCCTGGAGCAGTGCGTCTTGTGCAGCCTTGATGCAGGTGCGTGGCGGCGTGTGTGGTGGCAGGGCAGCGCCCGCCATACTCAAAGGCGGCTATCGTTGTAAAGATTTAAAGTCCCCCCCCCCTGTTCTTGCCCCTTACAGTCAATGACCAGGGAGGCAGCAGCAGCCTTCTGGAAAGCGCGCTCTGGCTGCTTCTGGAGCACGTCCCTCGGACCTGTGGCCGAGCGCGGGCGAGTAAAGGAGCCGAGCGTGATCCCGGCGCGGTGGCTCGGCGCGCGGCCCTGCGGCTGGTCGCGGCGGCGTTGGGCTCGCCGCGGTGCGAGGCGAGCGCCCTGGGCTCGCTGCCCGCCTGGCTGCCGGCGCTGCTGGCCTCCCTGTCGCGCGCCTGCGCCGCGCCGAGCGTCTTAGAAGATGTGGGCGCCGCGCTGGAGTGCGCCGCGGCGGCGCTGCAGCGGGACGTGGCGTGCCTGGAGAGGCACGTGGGCCGGGAGGGTGAAGGCGCAGCGCCCGCTCGCGTCATCCCCGCCGTCTGGGAGCTGGTCACACGCCAGGCGCGGCCGGGCGCGGAAGACGCGCGGCCGGCGCCGCAGCAGCTCGCGCAGATCGCGCTGCGAGCGGGGGTGCGGCTCGGGAGCGCGCTCGACGGTTTTGGCGTGGATGGTGCCGAAAGGCCCCGCGGTCGCGGTGGCGCCTCGACAGCCCCGTTCCTGGGCGCAGGAGCGGCGCAGAATTATTCTACAACCACCAACCCAACATCCAACCATGCAAGCAATCTTCACCCGCCCAAGCCAACGACATTCAACCACCGGTTGCCCGGCGGCTTTGTGCCGCACACGAGCATCAGCAGCACCATTGCGGACCGGCTGCAGGCGGCCGGGGCCGACGCCCAGCGCCTCGCCAGGTTTGACCTGGGTGTGGTGGAACGCCCCGGGTACAGAGACGCGGCGGCCGTGGAGGTGACGGGTGCGGCCCGCTTCGCGGCCGAGCGCCTGCTGGACGCGGTGGCCAGCATGCTGACCCGGTGGGCGGCCGACGCCCGCGGCTATGGCGGGCACACACAGCCGGTCGACGTTGCCGCATGGCCGCCCGAGCTCACGGCCGGCCTGGCGCAGGCGCAGCGGCTGCCGCAGCTCCAGGCGGCCGCGCGGCTCTTTCTGGAGGCCGCGACGCGCGTGCCCTGGCCCGGCACGCTGCGCGCGCTGCGCGCGTTCCACCCGGCGTCCTGGCCGCCGGAGATGGAGGAGCTTGCGAGCGCGCACCGAGCGGGCGGGAGCGGCGGCGTACGAGAGACCGACGACGCGGGGCGCGACGCGTCGTCGAGGGCACAGCCTCCCAAAAAGACTGCGATGGAGCAATTTAAGGAGGCGTTTGGGGTCCGGCCGCTGGCGTCGCAGCGGCCGGGGCGGTTTGGCACCCAGGCGGCCGCGTTGCCCGCGCCCGCCAGCTTCCAGCCAGCTGCCGCGGCGCCGCCGGCGCGTGTCGCCGAGGTGGTCAACCTCGTGGAAGACTCGCCCAGTCCCCCGGCGCGGCCTGCGCAAAGGCCGTCCGAGTCCGCCAAGCAGACTGGAGCTCGTGACCTTTCTAACATTGACGAGAGGATGCTCTGGCCGGCCGCCTGGCCCGGGAGGGAGACGGCGCCACGTTCACAAGCAACATCATCCGGGTCTGCGGCTCGGCAGGATGCTCCCGCGCGCACCGCGCCGAGCGCGCTTGTCCCCCGGTCGACAGCGCTGGCCCCGCGGTCGACGGCGCCGCCCTCGCGAGCGGCGGCCGCGGCCGGCACGTCGCTCCGCTCGGAGCCACCAGCCCTGGGCGTCCGATTTTCCGGGACCTTTTGCGGGCGCCCCGTGCGATCGTTTGGCGCTAGCGTGCAGGCGCGCCAGGGCTGGGACGTGTCCCGCCCCGCGCGGCCCAGCAGCCCGCGGCGGGCGCCCGTGCCCGTCCCGCTCCTGCCGCCCGCGGCGGCGCCGCCGCCCGCCACCTGCCCCACGAAGCTCGATCCAGCTGATCTCACCCCAGGCAGCCAGGCGCCTCGGCCCGGCCCCCGCCGCGCCCTGGCAGCTGCGCCGCCAGGGCCGCGCGGAGCGCCCGGCCGAGGCCGAGGCGGCGCCGGTGCTGACGCTGGACCAGCTGCTGGCGCGCGTGCTCGAGTGGGAGCCGCGCGCGCTGGCGCGCGGCGACGGCGCCGGCGACGCGGACCGGGACGTGGCCGCGCTGCGCGTGCTGCCCCGCTACCCGAGCGTGGGCGCCTATGTGGAGACCCTGGCGCGCCTGCTGGTGGAGGAGGTGCGGGCGCACGTGCAGCTGGCGCTCGAGGAGACCGCGGCCGTGGGCGCGCTGGAGGCCGGCCGGCGCGCGACGAGCGAGGATGGCGTGCTGACGCTGCGCGCGATGGAGTGCCAGCGCGTGTCAGACCACGTCAACTGCATGTGGGAGTGCCCGGCGCGGGGCGGGCCGCGCTTTGTCGCGGACGACCTCCTCCTCGTCTGCGACGCGCCCCGAAGGAGGGCGGGGTGCGAGGGCGGAGCGGCTGGCGCGGAGGGAAGACTTGGACGTCGAAAGGATGCCCTAGCGTCCTCGAGCACCAACGCGGAGACTGCCGCCACACATATTGACGCGCCGCCGCCCGTGTTCTTCTGCCTTGTGACGTCGGCCGAGGTGCGGGGCCAGGAGGCGCGGCCGCGGCGCCGGGAGCGGCAGCTGGTGATCAAGGCCCGGGGGCCCCTCGGCATCGAAGGCCTCGTCCGCGCGCCGGGCGTCCTCGCCGTGCGCGTCGCCAGCATGACGCCGCACTGCCGCCAGCTGGCGGCGCTGGCGCGCTGCCCCCGCCTCGGCGCCTGCATCCGCGCATTCCTGCTGGACCCGAGCGCCGGGTCTGGTGGGCGGGCGACAGAGGATGAGAAGGCTGAAGATGAGAACGACGCCCCGCCTGCCATCTTGGAAAAGCAGCTCAAGGCAGCCATCCCGGCCGACGGCCTGCGCGCCGCGCTGGCAGCGCGGTACGACCCTTCGCAGCTGGCGGCCATCGCCGCCGCGGCCTCGGCCCGGCTCCGCGCCGAGACGGGCGGCGGCGCGCGGCTCGAGACGGTGCTCGTGCAGGGCCCGCCGGGGACGGGCAAGACCAGCACCCTGCTGGGCGTGCTGAGCGTGCTATTGCTGGAGGGCAAGGATGTAGGCGCTTCTGTTGGTGAATCTGGGGTGTGCCAGTCCTCTTCTTCGTTGCGCTCCGAGCCAGCCACAAAGCAGCCCTGCAGCGCGTCCACTCCCCAAACCCATCCCCGCCGGCGCGTCCTGGTCGCCGCGCAGTCCAACGCGGCCGTGGACGAGCTGGTCTGCCGCGTCCTGCAGCGCGGCCTGCTCGGCCGCGCGGGCGAGGAGCGCAGCGTGCGCGTCGTGCGCGTGGGCGCGCTGCAGTCGACCCTGGAGCTTGCGGCCAGCGTGCACATCGACGCGGTCGTCGCGCGCGCAGAGAGCGAGGACGCCGGGCTGTCCCGCGCGAGCGACCTGCACCACAGGCGCGCGCTGGACCTGGAGAGCGCGAGCGGCGCGCTGGCCGAGCTGCAGCGCGAGATCGACGCGCTGGAGGCCCGGCTCGCGGCGGCGGGGGGCGGCGCGGAGGACGAGGGCGGCCGCTGGGTCATGGAGGGAGATGGTAATTTTGGGGGGTTGGGAGACTAAGGATGATTATTGGGTTGTTTATAGGGGTGGTTTTCAAAAAAAGGAGAGCAGGTGGTGGACGCATGTCAATTGATGACTCAGATTTGACCCTTTTCAAATATGCAGGCAACCCGGGTGGTGCTTCCGAGGCTGCTCGGCATACGAAATCTACAGAGCCTCCAACTGAGCCGCCGGCGCGCGGCTCCAAGCGGCGCCACGAGAGAGACGCTGGCCAAGCAGGTGCCGACGTCTCTGGCAAGGCCGTGCGGCGTGCGAGGACGGGCGCTGGCAGCGACGCTGCGAGCGCCGGTGCACACAGGGCGGACAGACCAGCGCACACGAGCCGCCAGGCCAGCGCTTTGGCAAGACAGCCATCCCAGCCCGTCGCCAACCAGAGCAACATAAACGACCATGCAACGCAGCGCCAGGCATCGCTTCCAATCCCCAAATCCGATGCTTCGACGCCCGACGCCCTTCAAAGCCAGCTCAAGGGCCTGTTGGCCAGGAAGCGGGACCTGCAGCGACAGAGGTCGGAGGCCGCGGCCAAGTTCAAGGCGGCCAGCGAGGCGTCGACCAGCCGCCGGCGCGAGCTGCGGGCGGCGGCGCTGGCGCAGGCCGACGTCGTGGCCGGCACGCTGTCGGGCATGGGCGGCTCGGACCTGGCGGCCATGCTGGCCCTGCACCACGCGTGGGCGCAGCGCGCGCAGCGCGAGCACGGCGATGGAGGGCCTGGCCGCGCGGTCGCGGGCGCTGCCCGCTGGCCGGCGGCGGCGACTCCTCAACCGCCACCCAACGCCGCGTCCCTGCTCTTTGACGCCATTGTGTGCGACGAGGCGGCGCAGGCCATCGAGCCGAGCGTGCTCATCCCGCTGCACCTCCTCTCCCCGGCCGGCGTGCTCGTCATGGTCGGCGACCCCGTGCCAGCTGCCGGCCACGGTGATCAGCCGCGCCGCGGCCCAGGGCCTGGCCCAGAGCCTGTTTGAGCGCTGCCAGCGCGCCGGCGCGCGCACGCTGGTCCTCTCCCACCAGTACCGCATGCACCCAGCCATCTCGGCCTGGCCCGCGGCCCGATTCTACGGCGGACGCCTGAAAGACGCCGTGACCGCCGCGGACCGGGCCGCGCCCTTTCACGCCCAGCCCTGCTTCGCCCCGCTCGCGTTTTTTGACTGTCGCGAGGTGAGGTTGGATGGGGGTGGAAGTGCTCTAGTTCTTGTTGTGGTTGTTGGTTAGTCCTGCTTGGAGTTTGTACTGAAGGAATGAGCGTCCCGATCAACCCTCATCACGCTCAAGTGTCCCTGCACAACCCTCCTCCTCTCTCAAGGGTTCCGGCCGGCGCGGCGTGCGGGGCTCGTTCGAAAACCTGGAGGAGGTGGAGCTGGCCAGGACCCTGTGCCTGGGCCTCGTGCGCGCCTACGCCGCCGGTGCGCAGTCGGTCGCGGTGCTCGCCCCCTACGCGGCCCAAGTGGCGCGCCTGCGCGCCGCCTTTGAGGCCTGCGAGCCCCTGGCGCACGTCCAGGTCTCCTCCATCGACGGCTTCCAGGGCCGCGAGGCCGACGTGGTCGTCTTCTCCTGCGTCCGCGCGCGCGGCCAGGGCCGCGGCGGCGGGTCTGTGGGCTTCCTGGCGGACGTCCGGCGCCAAAACGTGGCGCTCACGCGCGCCAAGCGCGCGCTGTGGGTGCTGGGCGACGCCGCGACCCTGGAGAGCAACCCCTCCTGGGGCGCGTTTTTGCACCACTGCCGCGGGCGTGGGTGCCTGTTTCGGGCCGAGAGGCCCTACGAGGCGTTGCTCCGCGCGCGGCGCTAGGACGAGTCTGGGGTGTGGCGATTCGTAGGACAGGTTCTCAGCTGTGTTGGGGTGTTCATTGATGGTGGTGATGCGGAAATCTCCTGAGAGCACGCCGCTCGCGGTTGCTCTTTTGAAAGGGTGCCTCCTGCTTGGCGAGCCTGTGCTGCCGTCGACACGCCCGAGCGCGGGTTCATTCACTATCAGTGGTCACTGCTTCTTTTTATCAATTTTATCAACCTCGGTTCGCTTTTTGGAAGGCATCTTGCCAGCATTGCCACTGCTCGAGCTGTGGGCTCGGATATTTGTCCACCTTTTCGTGCCTTTAGGACAAGGCGAGGGGGCCTACATATCATGACCCTTGGCACACTCATCAGAACCACCCATTCAACAAAAAACCCCTATCATTCTCTTATATCAGTCGGGTCAGCTTACAGTTCACGCTACTGTGGGAATTGCACAGAAAATTTCGCAGTGCCTCCGGTGCGGGTGGAAAGGGCGGGACGCGCTGCATCAGATTGCAGGAGGTGCCAAGGGAGGAGCCAGAGCTGTCAAAGAGCCGTTAGGGGATGGAGACGAGGGTCAGGATGGGTATACTCTTGCCTCCAGGCAGGAAGCGTCTGCGCGCGCCGTGCCGCGAGCGGGTCGTCCCTCTAGTCAATGTTGGGGATCCAGTCGTTGAGGATGGAGTAGGTGGCGTAGTAGGCACACCCTGCAAGGAAGAAAGGACCACCATGAAGGTACGCAGGCCGGGCTTGGGTCAATCGTGCCATGCAGCGCCCAAAAACCTTGCATTCACACGGTTGTTGAGAATTGCACGGATTTCCATACACACAAACATCAACCATCTCTCCACCAAAAAATCTCCGGCCCAGCCACGCACGGTCGTTATCGGCGGGCAGCTGCTGCCGGATGTAGCCCCAGTTGCACTCGACCGTGTTGTCGTTGATGGGGCACTGGAAGTCGATGCCACTGCTTAGGACGCCCGAGTCGTACTCGCACTGCGCGTAGGCGTCGCGGACGTTCTTGCCCTTGACCTCGCACTTGAGCTGGGCATTGCTTGGGCACACGTGGCACCTGGGCGGGTGGGGACGGGTCAAGCCACGTGACGCGTGAAATAACTTTCGGAACCACTGTGGTCGCAGGACACCGCGTCACCCGTTCGCAGCGATTTGGGCAGCTATGACAGCCTCTTACTCGATTTTACTGGGCTTCCACTCCTCCGTAAACGTCCCACTGCACTCCTGAGGCTTGGGGCCCTGCGTTCGTACAGTCAGACTCGCAACGTCACGGGCGGGGGTCCGCATGCCGACCCAAACCCGGCATCGGTCTCCATGTTGAGGCACCATGTGCCATATAATGCCATTATAAATATATTTACGGCCCAGACTGCCGCTCATACCGCGGAAGCTGCCTGCAAAACTCGGGCGCTGGCCCCAACGCAGGCCAGGGCCAAGAGAGCGACGCAAAGCAATTTAGCCATGTTTCCGAGTCGAGTAACAAATTTTCAGATATTGAAGAGCAATTGCGTCAAAATCGGTCAGGGCATCTGGCAATTTAAGCTTTCGGAAGCTCGCTCACACCTGCCCAGAGATTCGAGCCTTCTTCCGGCCGCTAAAAATGTTCGATCCGGGCGGAATGTATGAATGGCCCTCATTCTTTATCGTAACCTTGTCTGGGAGGTGTCCCGTAGCAGACTGATTGCAGGCGAAGCATGCAAAGAAGGTCATTTGGGTTGAGTTCACTGGATGCAAATGCACGGTTTAAAGTCGTAGAAGTTCTAAACTTCTCGATGACAGAATTTTCCTCTTCAAACTGTTTCCATAAGCTCCACACCGTCTAGTTTACAACTCACAATAGTGGACAGGCCAGGCAATGGATGGGATGGGTGGCACAGGGACACGTCTTCTCAAAAGCAAAGTGCGCGGGGCGCGACAAGCTTAGTCAGAGGGGTTCCAGGCCTCCAGAATGCGCTGAGTGGGCTCGGCAGCGCAGCCTGTCGAGAAGAAAGAGGGATAGTAGAAAATTGAGGGTGGAAGATGGCTGAGTTGACCACGTTTACTGCCTTGCGCAATGCGTTCGCTTACTATATTTCCTTCATCAAAGACCAGTGCATCCAATCACACCACACCTCCGCCCCAGACACACCCATCCGCCACACTCACCGGGAAGCTTGCCCAGGACGTCGTTCCAGTCGCAGTCAGCCTTGCCGTTGGTGATGGGGCACTCGAAATCGACCTCGCGATCCAGCACGCCGGGGTCGTACTCGCAGTCAATCTTCTCAGAGCGAATCGTGCCGCCCTCGTGCTCGCACTTGAGCTGCGCGTCGCAGAAGTGGCACCTGGGAGGAAGAAAGAAGGATAAGAGGTCAATTGCAAAGGTCCTCTCCAGGCCACGGTATTAGTCATCGGCAGCCACGACCCCATCAGTCTCCATGCCATCATCCTTGGCACACAAGACCCTGACCCTCTCTCTTTTTCTGCATTATGTCAACGTACTCGATCTCATCGTGGTCCCACTCGTTGCCGCTGAAGAGGCCCGAGGAGCACTCGTCGGGCCTGGTACCCTGAAGAAGGGGCAGAGGGGGCCGTGTCGGAAACGCGGAAAAAAATTGGATCCTCGGCCGTGACGTTGTCGGTCTCCCCTCGGACGCCTCACTTCGACCTTACCCCACATCGCGCCAAATGCAACATCAGGAAAGCAATCAACATTATATCCGCCCACGACAACACCAGAGTGCCTCCCTTGCGTGCGCGCAACCGTACCGCGTTCTGGAGGAGCTGGCGAGCGGCCATACCGCCGGACGCGGTCATCACCAGCAGCAGGGCGCACAAAACGACCGCCTTCATCTTGAAGACTTTTCTTTCAGAGTATTTGTTTGGAATGAACAAGTGACAATACTTGAAAGTGAGGGGAATGCGTCGGGTTTATAGTCCTGAGGCAGCCCCTCCAAGGATTTGTTTCCACCATCACCAGGTTCCGCGCAGCCGGCGTGGGAAGAAATGGAGCCAAGCATCTTGCGGGATTTTTGTATGAACTGGTAAAAGCGTGTGTCGGTGAGTAATATTAATTGTGCACAGAAAACGCAAATGGTTTTGGCCAATGTGGTATGTGGTAGCACATCATCATTGGAGTGCTCTTCCATTCGCGTCTCCGCCATCGGCGTGTCAGCTCGGCGCCTAGATTGCTTCCAATAAGCGTGTGAAAAGCGCATGTACAGTGAAGAACGCTGTCTCTTTGCGCAAGTGACCGTGATCGTGCATACTGTCTGTGTGCCAGCAAACTTGGCGCGGTACGACAACCTGATGGCTTTGCGTCGCATGACGAGGAACGAGCGAGGGTGCGCGTCCATCGGGCAGGCGGTGCAGGACTACCACGTTGATATTGCACTTCTCTAGTGTTTCCGAATTACAATCCATCCACGAATATCTCTGCTGGTCTGGCATCCGCTGAATGCGCCCCCTCCTGCATGTCGGGTGAGACAATCTCGGAAGTCGAGCCATGGCTGGATTTCTCCGGCAAAAAAGTGATCTCGCGCAGGGCGGGCCGATCCAGCACTCGCGAAGCGATGGCATGGCTGGCGCGGCGGCAATCATGTTGGACGTCATGACGTTAGAAGATATATAATAGTGAAATTATTTTACCGACCGCACCTGTCCATCGAGTTCTGTGGCTGCGCAAAGTCGGCATGGAGCATCATTCCGATCGGGCGGTGTAAGGACGTCGTCATGATGGACTCGCCGACAGCAGAAGCGAGTGCAAGCACGCTGCGCGTTATTGTGTACCTGTTTGGGTCGCTCCTGATTGTTCTCGCGCTCCTGGCTACGGGTGAGTCTGCGGGGTTTGCGCTGTGATGGTGGCGGGACTAACCCAGGTGGTCTTCAGGTTCCAATTCCCACTCGATGTTGCCGCACGCACAGGATGGTACTCCCTCTGGCACGTGGCCCTCTATAAGATCCAGTTTTTGCAAGAGCTGCTCGGCTTCAAGTAGGGCACTGGGTTGAAACCGTTGTTGTGATAGATTAAGAATGCTTTCGTGGATGCATTTCCATGCAGAACCCAACCCAGCGCATGACCCAAACGCCCGCGATCCCTTGTATCACAGAAAACCCAGCAAGCCGGCGTTGCGGGACATGCGGGATCATATACAGGCCATCAAGGCAAGTGGGCCTTGAAACTGCCCTCTGTGATGCCAAGCCCCTTTGCGAGAGCTTTCGTGTTGTGCGGCCTCAGCTATTGACCCTTGGGTAGCGTCCATGCACGAATGACCTGCTGCTCTATACCCCGGTTGCAGGACGAGTACTTACAGGATGCCTCTGATGGCGTGCGGCGCGCGGTACTTTCCAATCGGCGTCGATCAGCAATGTGACGGTTGGGGCCCAGATGTGAGCTACAAGAGGGAAAGTCAAATCCTTCCAAAGGGCCCTCTTCGCGAGCAGGAGGTCTTTTTCTGCTAAATAATGATGTCAGCTCACAGATTGAAGTGTTTTGTCTTCGTTTTGACCACGTTGGCCGTCCAGCTGTCGCAGCAGGGACAGATTTTGTGCGATGAGTCGCTGCTGCGCAGCCGCCGCCGATGCCTTGGTCTGTCTCAGCAGACGCTCCAGCTTCCTGCTCAAGTGTATACAGAGGTTGAGATGTCATAATCGCTACCACCGATAGTTCGTGTTCAATGCAGAGCGCGTATGTGGGATGAGCCCTAAAGATGGCTGGAGGAAAGTACGAATTCACTGTTGCAAGTCAATTCCGGCGCATCCAACCTGTTGGTGTCTTGGATCCCATGCTCTGCGCTGGCATTCTGTGCCACGTTCTCCTTCGACTCCATCGTTTTCCTGGGATCGCCCTCTGCTGCATGTTGGGTCGCCAGGGCTCTGAGGCTTGCCTTGCACTCGCTGGCGGTGATGGCGCTTCGGGCGTGCTCAGCTATGCTGCTCTGAATGATCCTGCAAAGGGAGAGAACACGCCGATACCATGCTGGGCAATAGGATAAATAATGTGTTTGGTTTTCAATTCAGGGCCCATTCTATCAATTAACAGGCCGTGTGTGTGTGTGTGTGGATACAGCGACATCCATGGCACCAGATGGTACAGCTCTGATTGTATGTGGACCTCATGTCAACACACCCGTTGGAGACAGAGGTTACCCGCATCACCCACCAGTATCCCAGCAAGTGCACATACCGCAATTTGTTTTGCAAATGAGAAACCTGTTGCTTGAAGCCGAGAGATTCCTTTTGCACAGCAGCCAACTTGGCCTGCGCTGCTTCCGCCACTCGCCGCGCGGACGCTCGGTCTGTCCTGGCAGCTGCGAGCTCCTCATCCATACCCTATGCCCATCATTATGTAAGGACAAGGCAAGTCCTTGGTACATATATTCTCTCGATTTTTCAAATAAGGAAACCAGTCTTCAGATTTCTCCACAGCCGCACCTGAATTTTGATGTTGAGATTCTGGATTTCCCCCATGATTCTGCGAGCCTCAATTGCTGAGAGCGGCGGCTCAACGCCAGCGAATCCAGGTGGAGGGCTCTCAGAGGGGCAGCGCCCCAGCTCAGCTGACTGCGTGCAATGGCCGAGCAAGTGCGTGATTAGGTCAATGGTCTGCGGTCATTGGGTGGTGTCGGTAGAGGAAGCAGGCATGGCCAGCAGAAACCCGGCTCACTTCTGTCCTCGGCAGAGGGGGCTGTGCACTGCTTGGTCGCTCCAGGGTAGGCTGAGGGCTTGCAGGCTGAACGTTTGCCTGGGCCTGCAGGCAGGCAGAGGGATGTTTTTAGTGACATTTGTTGAAGTATGTGGCTGCCAGTCTTTCATCAATACCACTCCACAGAACAAAACCTATCAGATGACACATGCCTGAAGACTTGCGAGTTGCGCCGTCAGCTTCGTTATCTGCTCCGACAGCGCCTGTCGCTGGGAAGCTTCGTGGGCCGCCTTGAGGGTGGCCGCCCCGAGCGACCCGTGCGCCTTGTCGAGCGCGCTTTCCAGCTCGGCTCGGCAGGCGTCGTGGTGCCGCTGGGCCGCCGCCAGTTTTTCCCTCCAGGCACGCTCCAGCCGTTCCAGCGCCTGTGCTCGATCCGCCTGGGCCTTCTGCGTTGTCTCCTGCTGCACAACGCCTGCCTCTTGCAGCGCCTTTTGCAGCGTCTGCATGCGCTGCTCACTTTCGGCCAGCCGCGCCGCGGCCGATACCTCTGCCTCCTCCATTCGTTCTTTCCAACTGCGCGGTTGTTGGATAAAATGCTGTGCCGACTGAGAGCGTAGGGACAGAGCCAGTGAGTGGAGCTTGGGACGATATACTGCCTGCCTACCTGGCCTGGGCATCCACGAGATCTTGGGTGAGCCGGCGATTCTCGTCCTCAAGCCGCTGCAGAATCTTGGCGCCCACCGTGTGCTGCGCCGCCAGTGCTTCCTGTCGCGTGGAGGGTTAGGGATGGGAGTCTATTGAACAATTTTTGTTTTTTACAAGAACAAGGCAGTAACATTATCTCACAGGGCTGCTTCCAAGCCTGTAATGATTCACGTAAACCTCACACCTGGTATTGGAGCTCCAGGGATTCACGCTGCGCTGCCAGCTGCGATGCGCGCTCTTCCAGATGCGCGGCAGCCTCGCCCTCGCTGCCAAAAATTGACAGACATACAGTCTAGGTGAATCTGCTTGCATGCATTATATCCTGTCACACCGCCGCTTGCTCAACACATAATAACAATCACCTCCTCCTCCTGCCGTCCCACGCACCGGCGCTCCCGCTCCGCGGTCACTAGAGCCTGCGCTGCGGCGACCTCTGCCGCCAGCTCCGCGACAGCAGCGTCCCTGAGCTTCATGTCGTACTCGTGGCGGGCCTCCATGGCGGCTAGCTTTTCCTCAGCGCCTGCCTTGCTCTCCCTTTCCTGCTGCAGGGCCGCCGAGTCCAGCAGCGTCGCCTCGTTCCAGACCGGCAGGTTGGGCTCCAGCGCCCCACTCGTGGCCAGGAGAGCCTATGGTGGTGTGGTGGGGACAGAGGTGAGGTGGAATGTGAGTGTTTCGGTTGTAATTTGTTGTGAGAGCATACAACTTGTGGGTTCCATTGCCCAATCAAAGAAATGTATGCAGCCCTCTTATAATCTCCTTAAATGATAGTACCCCCCAGCGATCAGGCACTTTTCTCACCTTGTCATTCACGTGCATGCTCAGGATGCTGCCGTCCTGGAGGCCGAGATACAGTACCTTTTCGTCCCGGCGCAGGCACATGGCCGTCGGGGCGCTGGACCCCAGGCAGACCGTCTGCACATCGCCGGCGTCATCCGGAGAATCCAGTAAAAGGGTCACGATCTCTGTTCCCTGCACGGCGTAAAGAACGCCAAAGCCGCCTGGTCCAGAGGCTGTGACGGTCGACACGCCAGGCAGCTTTTCCAGGGAGCACGCAGGCGGCAGACTCTGCCTGGGTCAGCTGGCGCAGCGTGCCCGCACCATCTGCCTGGACCAGGGTGGCCGCTCCGCTGCTGCTCAGAAGGAGCAAGATTGCTGCGTCGTGGCTTGCACCTGCTCGCCGTGGAACTTCCAGCATAGTGAGGAGCTCCGCGCCCCCCTCCAAAGTCAACTCCCTGCCCATGGGTCTCCACGTGGGCACGGACCAGCCCTGAATGACTCCCTCGACCGTCGCTGTCCAGAGAGCGGTTCCACTGCTGTCCCACACCAGGCTCCGCGCCCGGCTGCCAGAGCACCTGGCAGCATTTTTTCAGGGTGGAGATTTCATGAGGCGGTTCTGAGATCGGACGTGCTGGTGGATGCACTTTTTTGTTAAACCCAAGCCAAGCACCCTCTCAACACACACACACACACACACACACACACACACACACACACACACACACACATTATACATACCACCTACCTAAGGGAAGCAATGAGCTCGGCTGTCCAGGTTGAAAAGACGCTGACGGTGATTGCGTGGGCCGCGGCCAGGAGACCTCCCTCTCGGTTGAAGGCCAGGGCCTCGCAGTTTTAATCGGCAGGTCTTTGAGAAGTCCAGTGCCCGACTCCAAGAGGCTGACGAGGCACACCCTGGAGGCAACTGCCACACAGGCCAGCAGCCCGCTGGGGTGGAGCGCAACGGCTCTGATCGGCTCGCCAAACACCTCCTCCTGGGGTCAATTGTGTGGGGTCAGTTATGCATTGGCAGCATACTAGGATGGCAATAGAGGCAAATTCGGATCGCCGCCTCCCACACAAATGTGACTCCCTGCGCCCTACATGCAGTAACGCGCCAGTGAGCGCATGCCAGCTCCGGAGGGTAGGGCCGGCGGCGGAGAGCAGGACGGGGCGGTGCGGGGACGAACACAGTGCGGCCACCGGCAGCGCGTGCCGCGAGGGGCACAGCCGCGTTGCCCCCCAAGGCCCCTGCGAATCGGCGGCCACCTCCCAGGCCAGCGCCTCTCCGGCTGCGTGCACCGATACGAGGCTCTGATTGGGCCGCAGCGCGCACAGCGCACACGGCAGGCTCCCTGGTGTGAGCCCCTCTGGCGCGTAAACTGTAGTCCACACACAATCTGGGCTGCCATCCTCCGCCGACAAGAGCCGGCAGCTCATCAGGACGGGCTGGCCTGCCTCATCGGCAAAAGAAAGGAGGGCCGCGTCCTTGGCGTAGGCCTCCATCGCAACGACCTTGAGGCCTGCCGTGGGCGGGACCAGTGTGGCCAGCAGGGCGCCCTCTGTGCTGGCCACCACCAGCTGCCCTGCCACAGTCGCTGCTGCCTGAGGAATCAAAGAGGAAGAAAGGGAGGAATGCCTGCTTGCCACGTGCGTTGGTCAAAGTCTCGCAGCAAATTGCACAGTAGCAGAATTGATGCTTGGCATTCATTGCTCCCAGCCTCACCAGCACAGGCTTCCCATCCAAGCTAAGCCAAGCATGCGCCGCGTAAACGACGCTTCGCTGCCTGGTCAGCGTCGAATTGATGGGCTTGCACTCGCCAGTCTCATCGAGCAGGTGCAGGAGGCAGTAGGTGCCATCACCAACCACCGAGACTGTGTGACTGTTCGATCCGGGCGGCCCTGATTCGTCTGCAAAGGTGTGCCATTGGCTATTCATCACAAGGCATGTTCTTATCACACATTGCAAGGGTTTGGAACATTTTATTTGCAATCAATGGCTAAGGAAGGGTGCACCGAACTGCCACTCGGCAATTGTGAGGATGCCCCCACACACACAACAAGACAAATCCAACACTCCTCACGCAGATACCCACTCCAAGGTCCTTTCCACGTACAGAGTGGGCTGAAACGGATCTCCAGCGTGGATGAGCTGGCTTCTTTCATAGGCCCGAGGGTCACAGTCTCCACAAGCCGGTGGCGATCCAGGGACCAAAGCAATAAGGCAACTGGAAGCTCCGGGCCGTTCCATGCCAGCGCCGCAACCCAGCGGCCAAGACCGCTCATCGCCACGGCGATAAAGTGCTGCGAGGATTGAGAGTGCATTGGGGTGCAGATTGAGGTGAAATGGCATGGAGATGTTGCTGAGGCACGACGATTAAGTAGACAATCCTCGAGCATGCACGCTTGCTTGCTGAGCCTTGCAACGATTTATAGCAAGTATCTGCACAGCACTATTCAGTTACGCAGGTGGTGGACGGGTGCAGCGACAAAGCAATGGTCACCAGGCTTGACCAGGTGTGCATGGTCGTCATGTCGGGCAATCCCCAGCAACATCTCCTCAATTGTATACGTATTCATGCATGCTCGATGCAAAATTGTTCAAAATAATCCAATATTCAATCTCGTACACTCTACTAATCTCCTTGGCAAAGCAAATCCCCACCCAGACCTTGCACTGCCCTGGCGGGGGTTTGAGCTGCTTGCGACGCCGCAGGGTGGCGGCGTCCAGCAGGGAGACGCAAGGGACCGGCCCTGCCTCGCCCACAGCCAGGATGGGGCTGTCGGCGCAGCTCGCGATGCATGTTATTGCCTCCAGAACATGCGAAAATAGCTGATCTCCCGTGTCAATCTGGTGTGCGACGATGTAGCGCCCGTAGGCGAACGCCAGTCTTGCATCGTCCAGCCGGACCACTCCGCCCCGGCAGCTGGGGTGGATACCGCCTCCGAGAAATTGCCTGGTCGCGATTTGAAGTCATGAAGGTATTGCTGGTAATCATCAGACCCATACGAAAGCTCGAATTGGCATACATGCATCCAATTGAAACAAGCAATGCCCGATCTGAGCGCGTCCACACCCTGGAGCGAGCCGCGCGAGGGTTGCCATGTCTGACCGGCGCCGATAGACTATTGCATCTGCGGCGCAAGGTAGGCCGCTATCATCTCGAATTGTGCCTTAGTAATGATTAGAAATGTATTCGTGAACGGGCATGGTCGAGACCTGCGATGTTTATTGGGAAATTATCTCTCGTGCCCCGAAACCGATCCAGAGATAACACAGCAAGGATGATCTTGATGTTGGGCGACGACAGGAGAACGCATTCTATCTGTCTTGACGACTGAGACCCCCCTTCCACAAAGGCGCCACGAACAGCGTTCAAACAGATCTCTGACCCTAATTTTCACCATCAACCACACATACGCAAGGCCTGCACATCATCTGGGTATCCTTTTCTGTTGTTAATAGGAGAGAAAAGGCCCGGTTGGATTACCAGAGGGAGAGCAGCGACGGGGAGTTGGAAGGGACGGGGATGCACGCGTGCGCTGCTGGAAAAGTCCTTGAAAAGCGACGCTCCTTTTCAAGGGCAGGGTGCGGCGCATCACGCAGAGGCCGCCGCTCGGAGTGAAAAAGAGGGTTTCGACGCGCAAGCACAAGGGTGGACACGAGCAGGAGGAGGTTGGTATAGAAGGTCCAGGTGTTTGCCCGTCTCTGCGCGTTCATTTCTGCGCGCTCCCCCCATAAAGCGCTCAAACCCCGCGCAAGGAGAACCAGCTCGCTCACTCGTCATACTTTTGGAAGATGACGCACGAGTTGTGCCCGCCAAACCCAAAGGAATTGGAAAGGACGACATCCAGGTCTTCAATTTGCTCCTTCTGCGGCCCCACGAGCACGACGGGGTCCACGCCAGGCGCAGGGTTCTCGAGGTTCAAGTTGGGGTGGAGCCAGCCGGTGCGCAGGGCCTGGATGGCGGCCACGGCCTCGACCGCGCCGGCGCCGCCGAGCAGGTGCCCGATCATGGACTTGGTGGAGTTGATGCGGAGGGAGTCCTGCGGGATGACGGCGCGGATGGCGCGGTACTCGGCCACGTCGCCCGCGGGCGTGCTGGTGCCGTGCGCGTTGACGTATTTGACACGCTCGGGCGTGAGCCCGGCACGCTCGAGCGCGCGCTCGAGGCAGAGGCGCACGCCGCGGCCCTGTGGGTCGGGCTCGGTCATGTGGTGCGCGTCCGAGGTGGCCGCGCCGCCGATCAGTTCGGCCAGGATAGTCGCGCCGCGGCGCTTGGCGTGCTCGAGCTCCTCCAGCACCAGCACGCCGGCGCCCTCGCCCATGACGAAGCCGTCGCGGTCGGCGTCCCAGGGCCGGCTCGCGCGCTCGGGCTCGTCGTTGCGCTTGCTCAGCGCCTTGCAGGCGATGAAGCCGCCGATGCCCGAGGGAATGATGGCCGCGTCCGCGCCGCCGGCCAGCATCACGTTTGCGTCGCCGCGCCGGATGTGGTCGGCCGCGCCCAGCAGGCAGTAATTGCCCGTCGCGCAGGCCGTGGAAATCGAGTAGTTCGGGCCCATGAAGCCGATGTCCATCGCCAGCATCGCGCCGCCCATGTTGGAGATGGAAAACGGGATGCAAAAGGGGTTCATCTTGCGCACGCCGCCGCGCGTCAGCGCCTCCACCCCCGCCGCGAAAGACGTCATGCCCGCCATGGCGGTGCCGATGAGCACGCCGCACAGCGCGGGGTCCAGCCCCGCGCCCGCCAGCCCCGCCGCCTCGATCGGCAGCCCCGCGCTCTCCAGCGCCTGCTTGCCCGCGATGTAGACGTACTTGATCACGTCGTCCACGCGCTTGGCCCAGCGCTTGGGCACGTAGGGGTCCAGCTGCAGCGACTTGATCTCGCCCGCGATCGTCGTCGTGTAGCCCACGGTGTCAAACTTTTGAATCTGCGAGATGCCGCTCACGCCCTCCAGCAGGCTGCTGTAAAATTGCTCGATCGTCTGGCCCAGGCTGGTCACCACGCCCTGGCCCGTGACGACCACGCGCCGCTGAGGGCGGGCAGGGCTGGAGTCGGCCGCGGCCGCCGCGCGCGCGATGCGGGACCACGCCCGGCGCACCGCCCGCCTCGACGCCGTGGGCAGCCTCGCACCTGGTTTGTAGAGGAGGGGGGAGGTTTTGAGGTCGTGCGTACGGTGTCTGTGTCTTCCAGGACGCTTGCCTCTCAGGCGTCCATCAAACATGCACGGGCTAAATGCTGGCGCCAGATACGAGTAAAGTCTCTTGCACAGCAAACTTTAAACGTTCCAAAAGATCCCATTGCAATCGTCTCCATCAGAATAGACTCATGCCCTCAAGCGTTCTAGCGAACAAACCCCACACCAAAAGAAAAAAGCAGTCTCGACGACATGGATCGTCCGGCAACGGGCCGGCCCGTCCGGCCCGTACCCAATGCCACACGCCAGTGCCACCATGCGCATCGCAATCCCCCCACAAACCCAGTCCGCTGCCCAGCACGTACCAAAGTAGTGCCCCTCGGTCGGGGGCCGCTGGTGCGCGGTCTGCATTCTCGCGGGTCCCGAAGCCGGCACACTCGCCACAGCCGGGGTGACAAAACCCAACTTGATCGCCTAGGCTACCCCCGTTTGCACAGGCGATGCACGCTCCCAGAAGTAGTGCTGTATCGAGGGAGCGGGCCCGCTACCAATTGACGGTGGCCAAACACCCGCTGCACCGCTGACAAACTGTCAGTGAGCGGCGCCGGGGTCACGGGCCGAGCTCGTCAATTGCGCTGGTGTGCGCCTCTGACGGTGACAGAATGACTATTCTACTGGATTGCAAGCGGGGACCGTCGTCTCGGTCTTCACATGCCCCGGGATCGCCGCTGTCGGCCAGTAACAGGATGCAACCCCATTCTGGCTGTGCGCCAGTGCAAAGGATTTCAGATCGCCCCGATCTCTCCGGTCACGGGGCCCCTTCCCATCGCGCTCCAGGCTGCAGGCGCGGAGGGTGTCGTGTTTGTGTCCTGAGAGGTAATTTCGGGGATATTTGATTATTAAATGATCGTGGCGGGTCAACTATCGCGGCATGTGTAGAGGGAAGGGCGAGTTTGCAGGCCAAGCCCGAGGCCACATGAGTCATGTGGCCCCAAGCCATGCGAGATTACAAATTCTATAATGATCGGTCCAGTTCATGCATGAGATCTTGCATCTGTGATGCGGCGAATACCCAGCTCTCCAGCTCGCGTCGAGCCTCAGCCCCGTCAATGGAGCGCGTCGCCGTCAGAGGAAAGCTGGCCAGCCGTAGATCTCCATCCGCGGTTCCCACCAGCAATTTCTGTAAAGAGGTTGGCAGCGTGGGAGGAATTTGATGCACAGTTGCCCGGAGGGCATCGCGATGTGCACGCATTGAGAGAACAACATGGTGTAACCAAGCCTGCCTACGTGATGGAGTGGATGAGGCATGAGCTCCATGCTCGTCGCACTGACAACATCCAGTCTCATCGTCTCTGCTGGTTGGTCCGGGCCATGCAAAAGGATGTCCCAGAGCTCCAGGGTCCCATTGGTCTGGACGGCAATGAACACACCTGGGCAGGTGGTCGGGGTAGGGGAGACGGAGAGACTGAGGTGTGTAGGTGGTGATGCCTAAAGCACAGGACGCCAGGCGAGCATACCAAGCCAGTGCTTTCCAATATCAAAACACCCCCCCACACACAAGAAACCAAACCTGGCTGTGATTCGTGCTGTGCCCAGGCCCCCGAAACGTAGGCGCTCCCCGGCTCCAGCCGGTGCTGCGCCAGCGGGGTGATGCTCGACTCCAGGACCTGGCAGAGCGCCCAGCCCGCCTCGCCAATGACGAGGCAGAGCTTGTGCTCGAGCGCGGGGCAGGGCAGGAGCTGCAGCACGCTGCCGATGGTCGAGGTCGCGTGAACCTCGCAGTTGAGGATCGCCCCCTGGGCGGGGTCCTGCGGTAGATAGGAATTGGCGAGAAGCATTGTTCATTGTGGGATGTTCATAAAAGGCAATACAAGCTGGAGATGAAAGCACTCGTGCAGAATTGTATGGATGCGAGTATGAACGCAAGTACTGGAGAGAGGGCAGAGAAAACCCAGTATCCCAGCTCTTCGCCCGACAATATTATCGGTTGCGCACCGGAGTGGGCAGGAGGAAGAGGTCGCCATCTCTGCTGCCAAGCAACAGGTGGGGCTTGCTCAGGTGGGGGAGAGGGGTCAGGCACGTCAGCGGCGGAGGCACCTGGACCAGGGGCCCCCGCAGCTGGCACCTCAGCGCTACGGATGCAATCGGCCAAGTACGCCACACGGTGATCCAGTCCCCGTTGCAGGAAGCCAGCAGGGCCCCTTCTGGCACTTCTGATGACGCGTGGCCCGAGCTTAACTGCCTGTCTTCCGGGAGCCACGCGGCTCCTGGGCGGCTCGTGCCGTCAAAGGTCCCATAGAAGCCGGCCTCTTGCGGGGACAGCGGGACGGCATCCTCCAGAATGGAGCCGCAGTCCAGCACAGCCACGTCGCACCAGGGGCTTACGAGGCCGACAGCGAGCCCTGGCCCGCGCTTGGCAAGGCCCAGGGCCCAGGGCATGTCACAGGACCAGTGTGGGGTCCAGCTAGGTGTGGAGCTCAACAAGGTGCCAATATCCAACCTGGATCTCACGCTGCTGAGCGACGCGCCGCCTTGTTCCTCTGAGGAGCAGCGCGACCGGGCCACGAGCACCACGTCCGAAGACAGGTGCACGCAGGCTGTGACGCCGCCCATGCAAGGATCAGCCTCCCACTTGTCTACGGCCTGGAAGACAGGTCTTCCTTCCCCAGCAGCATGGTCAGCCCACGCATGTTTGCCAGACCCTGAGTTATAAGAAGAAATCTCGAAAATTTTCCACTAAGCCGTACAAAAATATCCTGTAATTTTTCAAGCTGACTAGGAGATATCGTGGCCTTGCGCTGCCCGGATTTTTGAGCACCCACCACTGGCACGGTCGAGTGCTGCCTCGAGCCGTCTATCCAGCTGGACGTCCGCCATCACGCTCATCGCCGTTGTTTCTAAAAATTCTGCTAAAATTCCTGGATTCAAGACATCGATTCCAGACATCATACTGAAAGTATCTGTTTGTGTGGCGCAGTCCATCGGGCTGCAGGGCGGTACCCGTGCACGACGTAATCACTGCCACACACAATAGCCTGCGCCTCGCTAGAGGATTTACGAGTAGACCCATCAACATAATCTTCCTTCCAAACCACCCGATGAAAACAGTATCTAGTGCTGCAGACATCCCGAACGCAATCGCGACCGGCGTTCGACAGAAATTCGCAGTCAAACCCATCGCTGCGCGCGGTACTGCAGATCTTTTAGTACCAGCGCCCATTGGAGGCGGGGCCTCATGGGCGCCAAGCTGCAGCGGGCCGATTGCAAGAGCCGCTGCGCGAAAGGCCCGGCCCTCTTTCGATAACACAACGGGAGGAGCAGGTGCGAAAACGACTGGCTGTGGGGGCTTTCAGAGCTCGAAAGGAGTGCTGCCGGCTGGTGGCAGTGTGGCCATCGAGCTCGTGACCCGAGTTCATACAGTCCGTCTCCCTCTCTCTTTTGCAGGATGGTGCTCAAGTGAGTACTATTGGAGCATTGTAGTGGGCGTACAGCCAGGTTGCGAGGTTGGTTGGGGGTTAAAGGCGAGGCGACTCGGAGACTCACGCCCAGCACTGCTCCGTCGTCCTCCCTTGCAGGACTACGCTCTGCCGCTTCAGCGGCCTGAGGATCTACCCTGGCCGGGGTATCCTTTACACCCGCGTCGATGGCCAGGTGCGAGCGCACGGGCGGTGTTGCGCCCCGTGGGCGCCGAGATTTGGCGGAAGCCCTGCTGGGTACGGGTGATGTCCGTGAGTGGGCGCTGTGCGGAGGAATCCCACGCTGATCCCCTCCACCCCCCTTGTCGCTCACAGCAATTCCTGTTCCTGAGGAGGAAGTGCAAGTCCCTCTACAACCAGCGCAAGAGGCCCGCCAAGCTTGCCTGGACCACTCTGTACCGCAAGCAGCACCGCAAGGTATGGAGCGTTTGGAGGAGGTTGCGGGTTGAAATAGTCTTTATGGAGGGTCCGAGTCGATGGAATGGCTGTAGGTGGGATGGTTGCGCACATTGCCACGCGAAAGAGCGGTGGACTGCGTGGCTGGAGCGCCCCAGCCTGCCCACAACATGTCCTCAATAATCTCCCTCCATGCTGCCACACACCCCTCTCACCCCCACCCTCTCACACATCCCCCAGGACCAAGAGCTGCTGGTGCAGCGCAAGAAGAGGAGGTCGGTGAACAAGAATGTCATGCGCGGCATTGGCAACGTGTCGGTCGAGGTTCTGAACAAGAAGAAAAACGAGAAGCCCGAGCAGCGCAAGGCCAGCCGCGAGGCCGCCCTGCGCGAGATCAAGGAGCGCGCCAAGAAGAGCAAGGCCGAGAAGGCGGCTCAGAAGACCTCGGTCAAGGCCAAGGCCCCCGTGGCCAAGAACGTGCCCCGCGGCGCCGGCAAGAGCGGTGCCAAGTCCACCGGCCGCTGATCTGTTTCGCAGGGAGATGGCACCCTTTCCTTCTTCCTTGAAGGAGGGCATCGTCTGTAACAAATCCTCTATCAGTGCAGTGCGCGAGAGGTTTATATGGAGGGAAGACGATGGGAAAGTCGAGGGCTCAATCTTGTGGTAGGCAACGACCAGCATTCATGATCCCGAGCGCCCAGCTCCCGACTCCACATTCGATGATCCTGCGATGAGGCAAGGCCCATTGCGCGTATCACGCCGGCAGTCTGGGCCCCGCCGATCAACGGTTCCTTCCCTGGCACCCTCCATGGACATTTTTTGCCCAGTTTTTTGCGACCATGTCGGAAATCTCGCTGAAGATAAAGCCCACCACGGGCTCGCCGGCCTTTGAGGTCAAGGTCGCCCGGGGGGCCACGATCAGTGATCTGAAGGCCGAGGTCTCGAAAGCCTGCGATACACCCGCGGAACTCATTCGGCTGATTTACAAGGGTCAAGTGCTCAAGGACGCGTCGACTGTGGAGAGCTATGGTGCGGGTGGGGCCCCGGCTCTTGAAGCTTCCGAGGAGTGGTGCCGGCAGGCGTGCCCGGCGCAGGAGCCAGACTTTGCTCCACCACTTTGCCCCTGCAGGCCTGGATAATGAACACGTGGTGCACATGGTGAAGAGCAAGGCCCCGACCGCTGGATCACCCGGGTACGAGTCGGGAGGGTGCTGCTCCCGGACGTGGGGTGTGTGAGGGGGGGGGGGCAGAATAGCAGGCGCTTTCTTGGTAGGCGCTCAGCACGTGCACCCTCTGGTGCTCTGCAGGGCTGGGCAAGCCAGCACAGCCAGCACTCCAGCGGCGCCCTCCGGAGCCGGCGCGGCGAGCAGCGCCAGTGCCGCCCCGTTCTGGACGCCACAGGTGGGTGTCGTTGTTACAGGATGGTCGTGGGGCTGGAAGATCGATGGAGCGACTGGTGGGAGATTTAGGTAGAATAGTATATATTAAGATTTTGTATACGCGCGTGTGTTCTTGTATCTCAGCAGCAACCCACTATACTACACACGTGCCACCCGCTATGTAGGGTCTGGGCGGCCAGGCGGGGTCGACCCCGGCAGGGGGCGCATCGCAGGCTGCCCTGCTGCAGACGGCGCTGCAGAACCCGGCGATGCGCTCGCTGCTGAGCAACCCCGAGTTCATGCGGGGCATGATCCAGAACAACCCGATGCTGCGGCGCATGGCGGAGGCCAACCCCCAGATCTCGCAGGTGCTCAGCGACCCGGCGGTGCTGGAGGACATGGTCCGCGTGATGGGCAACCCCAGCCTCATGCGGGAGCACACGCGCAACTTGGACCGGGCCATGAGCAACATCGAGTCCATCCCGGGCGGGTTCAACGCGCTGCGGCAGGTGCACGAGCAGCTGCGGCCGGTGCTGGACGCAGCCGAGCCGCCCGAGGGCGCGGCCGACGGCGCGGCGGCGGCCGACGCCGCCAACCCCTTTGCCAGCCTCTTCAGCGACGTCGGCGGCCGGGGCGGCGCGGCCGCGGAGCCGCTGCCAAACCCGTGGGGCGGCGCGGCCGGCGCGGCCGGCGGCGCAGCGCCGGCCGCGCCAAGATCCAACCTCGAGGACGCGCTGGGCGGCGGGGCGGGCCTGGGCTCGATGGGCCTGGCGGTGCCGCCGGAGATGGAGGCCCTGCTGCGCGACCCGGCCATCCTCTCGGCCGCGCAGCAGCAGATGCAGAGCATGCTGTCCACGCCCTCGGGGCGCCAGGAGTTTGAGGCCATGCTGGACGCCCACCCCATGGCTCAGAGGTAGGTAGGATTTTTTGAGGGAATTGTTGGGTGGTGGCCAGCTTCAGGAGAAGAAGAAGATGAAGAGTGAAGACCACCCAAACCGCGCATTCCTCCCGCCCCCATAATACTCGTCCAGGTTTCGGGAGAACCCGGCCATTCGCGCGGCGCTTTCCAACCCGGACATGCTCTCGGCGATGCTGGACCCGGCCAACATGGCGGCCATGCAGCAGATGCAGCAGGCCATGCAGCAGCTGAGCTCGGGGCCGATGGGCAGCCTGTTTGGCGGCGCGGGTGGCGCGGGGGCGGGGGTGGGCCTGGGCGGCGCCGCGCCGCCCGCGCCCCCGGCCGACCCGGCCACGGCCTACGCGCCGCAGCTGCAGCAGCTGCAGGAAATGGGCTTTTTTGATCGCGACGCAAACCTGCGGGCCCTGATCGCCACCAGCGGCAACGTCCACGCGGCCGTCGAGCGGCTCCTGTCCAGTTTTTGACATCTCATGGCATTTTTTCTGTGTCATATTGAACGGACAGGCGTAGGAAAATAGGGTCTGGGCGTGTGACAGTGGATCGGGGTTGAGTCGGCTTGCGGGATGCGAAGATCTGTGGCAAGGATTCTCTAGGCGAGAAGGCCCGGACCAACACCTTACCTAAAGAGGGGCGATCACTCCCCTAAAAACGCCCGTGCGAGGCTCATCCGTGACGCCTTAACAAACACACTCTCCTGTGATCGAAAGATCGTGTGATCGTAGGACTACGGGCAAGCGTCCGGAGACTTGTCGCACCCCTGGCTGCAGACGGAATCCCCAGACACAACGAGCGATCACTGGCTCATGGTGCGAGGATGCATACTCAAACACTCATCTTTTATGCGATTAAATATTGCGTTCGTGGCCCGCGATTGGCCAGCAGTCAACGCGCCCACTTGTCCGACTCTGTCCGATCACTCGCGCAGGACGCCACCTCCCTGCCCGTTCTGCGGACCCCGCACGATGCCCTGCGCGAGGGCCTGGTCACATTAAAGGATGGGGCCAAGAGTGGACACCCCGTGGAGCAGGTGCAGTTGGCGGTGCAAAGCACGGTGGAGGAGAGCAGGATGGACATGCTGCGCAACGTCTACGGCTCGGGTCTCCCGGCTCGGATGCAGATCGAGCGGCAAATTCTCGCGCGGTGCGTGGGTGTGAAGGAGCTGGATGGTATGGCGCGTGTTGCTTTTGCTCTGCGCGAGGTGTATCAGCAGCGAGGGCGGGCATTCCAAGTCCCCAATCAGTTCCAAGGCTGACGCCTTGACCCACGCTCTACTAATTTCACCCACAGGCCTGGCCGTCTTCCGACCCTGCCGAGTTCGCGCTTGGGCCTGGACTCCATGACTGGCAGGCTGGACGACTTTGGCTTTGAGGATTACATTGGCCTCCCGGAGGACAGCGAAAGGCCCCCGCCCGACGTTCACTCGCTCATGGAGCAACACCTCGGCATGGCCTCTGCGACCAAGCCCCTCAAGCGGGGCCTGCTGTGAACGCTGGGAACAATGCGAATACATATGTGCAAATTTTTTTGTAAACTGCAAAGGAAGCAGCCTGCAGAGCAAGGAAGAAAGATGGGAAAGGAAAAAGGGAGGGTCCGGATACGTCGAGAGTGCGTGTCCCCAACCACTGGCTCTCGTCCCCCCGTCAGCATGGCTCACTGCCGCTGGAGCTTCAGCCTTTTCCTGCAAGTGTGGTACCAGTGAATCCAGGCATGAGTTTTCACGCCGAGCGACATCTGTACGCCTCCAGCAAGCTTGACAAGATTCTCTTGATGGCGCCCCCCCTTTTTTTCGCATCCACCAACCTGTGCTTGTGCTTGTTCATCTTGTGCTTCCTCTTCCGCCGCACCGAGTCCGCGTACATGGCGGGACCCGCGCCCTCGCCCGCCTGCAGCGCCTCCAGACCGGTCTCGACATCCGCCACGCACAGGGGGGTGAGCCCCGCCGAGCTGTTCACCAGGTAGTGAATGGCCAGGGGACTCGCCCAGGCGTCACTCATCCGCACTGCAGACGGAGAAGGGGAGAAACGAGCGCCTGAGCCATACTGAATAATTGTTATGATTGGATATCATATCGTGCGCTTGGGAAAGCGGTATTTTTCCAACAATGCATGCGATATAGAAGATGGGGAGCACCCGCGGGCACTCCGGACTCTTCACGCCTCGAGCTCCCAGCGGCACGCGTACCAGATGGTTCAACATTCTGCACGTCGCGTGGCTGCATCGTCAAGGCCAGGGGAGACTGCGTCCACGACTGAAGCAGGGTCGCTCCGTCGCTGGCGCTCGTGCTCAGGCACCGACAAGCCCGGGCTGCGCCCTGCAGGCCCACGCCCACAAAACGACGCAGGGCCGCCATAGTGACAAGAGTCTCAATCGATACCCGACCGTACGCGGTTGTATCTGCTGCATCGGACTCGTGACCGGGTGAGACCCCGACCTGGGTGGGACATGGGATTGCGGATGAGCCACCATGGCGGGAACGCCATGCGACCTGCACAAATCTTTAAAATCGAGCTGTTTCGCCAATCGAGGAGGCAACCATTGCTATGTGAGGTGAACGTAGGTGGGTTTTGTCGATACTATGCACCAGTCATGCTGAAAACCTGGGCGCACCGCGCCGCCCTCGGCTTAAAGGGATTGGGCCCGAGTCGGTCTCTGGGCCTGCGAACCCATGCCCGATGCAACCCATCGTTCTTGGGTCGCCTGTCGCTCGGGTGTCCACTGACGAGGCGATGGCATCCCGGGTCTCAATCACCGTTTGATTTCAAGCCGCCTCCGTGTCTGCCCAGAGCCGCACACGCTCTGCACTCGGCCCGAGAGGCTTTCGACGAGCAAGCAAAGGGTGTGCTGATAGTTGGTGCAGAGGATGGCAAGCTATGTGTGACCTTGTGATGCACGGATCGGGAGGGTCAATTTCTGCTCATCAATCGTGCATCCTGATTGCATGTCGGTACGAAACGCACCTCGATCCAATGTGCTGTCTAAATTATCCTTCATCACTTATTATCACAGGCCCAGCACCAGCTGCACAGGCATTTCTGCTCGATGTCCGCGGCATGCGCTGCGGCGGCTGCGTCGCCAGCGTCCGACGTGTGCTCGAAGCGCAAAAGGGGGTCGGCGATGCGGACGTCAACTTGGTGACGGGCATGGCCTCGATTGCGGCGACGAGCCCTGCCACTGCCAGGGCGGCGGCAGAGGCGCTGTCGCAGGCTGGCTACCCGTCAGCTGTGCGGGAGAGCGGGAAGGAGGAGACCCTCGCTGGGATCCGAGAGGATGCCTCACGTCAGGAACTGGTCGATAGGTACAACATTATTGTTTGAAGTGGTCATTAGGGGGATGTGGCAAGGTTACATAAACAAGAAGGTGTGAATACTGCATCTCGTAGACCAAGCACGCTCCTCCAGTGACTCATCCCGTCCCCCTCAAACCCTTCCCTACGCAGCGCCTGGCGAACGGCAACAGCCTGGGGCCTGGCGTCGGTGTGTTTCCTGCTGCACACGGGGCAGGGCCTGCTGGATGCCCTGGGGTTTTCCCACACCGCGCACTCTCCCTGGGTTTCAGCGGCGCTGGCCGTGGCGGCGCTGGCGGGGCCCGGCCGGCACATGGTCGCAAATGGGACACGGGCGCTCTTCAGGTGTGTGGATTGATGGCAAGGGTAATGAATGACATCTTTATGGTCTATTGCCTGAACGATACCAGCAGCTACAGATACCTATCCATGTTCCTACCCCTCTGCAGGGGATCCCCCACAATGGACTCGCTGGTGGCGGTCGGAATGGCGGCTGCGTTTGCGGCGGGGGCGATCCTGGGGCCCGCGACGCACGCAGACCTACTGGAGGCTCCGGTCATGCTGCTGGCCGTGATCCTCCTCGGCCGGACGCTGGAGGCCCGGGCCCGGTCCAAGATGGGCCTGGATGTCGCGGCCCTCACGGCGCTCATCCCGGAGCAGGCGCGGCTGGTGGGGTTTGCCGAGTCGGTCACCCTGGTCCCCACCGCGGCGCTGCGGCCGGGGGACACGGTCCGCGTGCTGCCAGGGGAGGCCGTGCCCCTGGACGGCACCGTGTTGGCTGGAAGGGCCTCCACCGACGACAGCTTGGTCACGGGCGAGAGCAGGTGAGAGAGAGTATTCAAAAGGGTGATGATGTTCATCTTTAAAATGATGGCCCTCCCTCTAGTCCTTGCTTCCACCATTTCACTGTTGATTTCACGCAGATTGGTGCCCAAGGAGCCCGGAAACCCCGTCACCGGCGGCGCCATTTGCTATGAGGGTCCGCTCACGATCCGCATCGGCGCCTCCCGGGCCTCCACCACCGTCTCCAGGATCGCGAGCCTTGTGCTCGAGGCGCAGGCCCGGCCAGCCCCCGTCCAGCGGCTGGCGGACGCCGTCGCAGGGCGATTCTGTTTCGGGATCATGGCGCTCTCGGCCGCCACATTTTGGTTCTGGGCCCTTGCGGGCCCGGCCCTGCTCCCGGAGGCTGTGCAGGCAGCGTCCGCGGCGGTGACCCCCTCATTGCCGCCGGAGTCAACTGCGATCTGGCCCCTGGCCACGCAACTGGCGGTCAACGTCCTCGTCGTGGCCTGCCCCTGCGCCCTGGGCCTGGCCACGCCCACGGCCGTGCTCGTGGGCTCCGCGGCGGCGGCGAGGAGGGGCGTGCTGGTGGGCGGAGGCGACGTGCTCGAGCGCCTCGCGCATGTGAACACTGTCTTGTTTGACAAGACGGGGACCCTGACGTCGGGCAAACCGCGCGTTGTTGGGGTGGGGCGAGCTGCGAGCGCCCAGGACTGGGCGAGCGATGAAGTGTTTGGTGCCGAGGCAGGTGACGCCGCCCTTCTGGCCATCGCAGCAGCCTTGGAACGGGCGACGGTCCACCCTTACGCCGAGGCTTTCGAGCAAGAAATTCTCTTACGAGGCTAGTTTGTCATTTTAAGTGTGGTTATTAGTGAACAAATGTTCTGTGTGTTTATGGTGTCCATATATTTTTTTCTGGAAGAAAACTACACGCATGTATCATCTCACCAATCAACTCTGTCTGCCCCTCTTTCAACGGCAGGAATCAATGTCCCCAAAGCCACCAACGTTGTGACCGTACCCGGCAGTGGGGTGCGAGGCACCGTGGCAGGCAGCGCCTTTGCCATTGGACGACGGCAGTGGATTGAAGAACTGGTCGGGACAACTGAGTTAATGGTTGACTTGACGTGGACTTTTGAAGACCATGGAGCCGGAGTGGATGGTCAAGACGTTGCCAAAACGAGCGATAATCCTGGTGCCGTCCAGTCAACACTGACACAATCCAACAGCGACCTGCCCAGCTCCATTGCCGGCTGCACAGAGGTGTGGGTCGCCTCTATCGCCCCACACGCGGCAAGAGAATCGCATGTACTGGGCTGCATCTATTTGAAAGACACGCTTCGACCGAGGGTGCCGGAGCTGGTGAGCGCTCTGCAAACGCGGGACTGCGCGGTCCACTTGGTCACGGGCGACGGCAGGGCGGCCGCGGAGGAGGCGGCTCGGGAAGCCGGCATTCGCCATGTGCACTATGGCCTGCGCCCTGAGGGCAAGGCCGGCTTCGTGCAGGCGCTCCGGCAGTGCAAGGGTCCGGCACAAGCACGGCCGCCGGTGATTGCCATGGTCGGGGATGGCGTCAACGACGCGCCGGCACTGGCGGCCGCAGACGTCGGCTTTGCCACGGGCGGGGGCACCGACGCCGCGCGGGGCGCGGCCTCGGTCGTCCTGGCGAGCGGCCAGCCGTCGGGGGTCCTGGCGGCCCTGGATATTGCGCGGGACACGCTCGCGACCATCCGCCAAAATCTCGGCTGGGCTCTGGGCTACAACCTGGTGGCCGTGCCCCTGGCCGCGGGCGTTGCCCTGCCCTGGACCGGCGCCGCCATGCGGCCCTCGCTGGGCGCCGCCTTTATGGCCGCGAGCAGCCTCGCGGTCGTGGGCAACAGCCTGCTCCTGCGCCGCAAGATTGCTCGTTCGAAAGGCTGACTGGGTGGTACTATATTCAACGGTGTGTGTTTGTTGGGTGGTTGAGGGAGAGAGCGATTATTTATACGCATTATACTTTGCAACTACTCGATGCTCTTGAAAGCGTCGCCCCTTGGCCTGGTGTGTGAAGCTCTTCAGATTCATCTGTGACACTAGTTTCCGATGAGACGTCCTACTCTATGTCTCAATCTGTATAGCAATGCCTTTTCAAGGCTGTCAAGCATAACCCCGCCCATGTCCTTGGCCTCTACTGCTATCAATCCGCACAGCTGTCCACATATCAGAGCTCGGTAGATTTCGACTACATACAGTGTGCGGCACACAGACCGGAATTCTTGGCCAATCTCTTGACAGTGCGGTCATCCCAGATAAGAACATTGGGGGGAGGTACCCGGTGCAGACACCAGAGGAGCGCAACCGGAAAGAAAGGAAAAGAGGGGAGCACACTATCTAGACGCTCGCGCCTTGATCACACCAACACACACTCCAATGCCGGAACCGAAACACAAACAAACAAATAGACGCGACACACTATGAGAGGATGTATTTATTCTCTCCACCAGAGCCCCATTCACCAATCGTGCTGCTCTGATAATGCTTCAACCACCCACAAACACCAATCTATGCCGTATCCATCTCACGCGTCTTCGCTGATCACCACGTCGCTGGCCGGCAGGCGGCGCAGCTCCCAGCCGCCGCGGCCGTCGAGCAGGCGCAGCTCGGCCGCGTGGTACTTGACCAGCGCGGTTCGTTGGGAAATCGTGACGAGCGTGATGCCCAGACTGAGTGCGTGGCGGTAGAGGGCCTCCTCCACGTCCACGCTGGTCGCGTTGGTGCACTCGTCCAGGATGCCGAAGCGCGGCCGGTGGAAGAAGAGGCGCGCCATGCCCAGGCGCTGCTGCTCGCCGAGGGAGAGCGTCTCGCCCCACTCGCGCGCCGCGTCCCAGCCGCCCTCGCGCTCTACTAGGTAGCCCAGCCGCACGACGACCATGAGGCCGTCCAGCTCGGCGTCGAGCAGCGCGGCCGCGTCGCGGTCGTCGAGCAGCGCCGCGCTGGCGTAGCGCTGGTACGCCTGGCGCGCCGTCAGCGGATAGATGACCTGGTCGCGCAGCGTGCCGATGGTGGCGTAGGGGCGCTGGGGCACGTAGTAGAGGTCGCTCGTGTCCAGCCCGGCGCCCGCGTCGCCCGGGCGGTGCATGCCGCCGCGGTGAAGTGGCCAGAGCCCGCTCAGCACGCGGAAGAGGCCCGTCTTGCCCACCGCGTTGGGCCCGGTGACCAGCAGCGAGGCGCCCGGGGTCACGCGCAGGTCCAGCTCGCGCGCCAGCAGGCGGCCGTCGGGCGTGGCGATGTCGGCGCGCCGGAACTCGATCGAGTCGGGGAGCGCGTCGGCCAGCTCGGAGGCGGCCGCGCGGCTGTCAAAGGCCACCGCCGCGTCCAGCGTGGCCAGCATCTCGCTCACGCGCGTCACGCCGCCGCTGATCTCCGCGAAGCGCCGCGGCATGGCCAGCAGGTCGCCAAAGGCGGAGAAAGAGGAGGTCACCACGCTGGCCAGGTAGCGGATCTGGTGCACCAGCTCGCCCTGCGCGGCGTCGCCGCCAAAGGCCGCGTCGCCGCCGCCCAGGCGCGCGGCCTGGTCCATGGAGTAGAGCAGGGTCAGCACCCAGGTCACGTTGTGCGGCAGCTGCTTGGAGAAGAACTCGTCCGCCGCGCCGTAGCCCCAGCGCTGCTCGATCAGCTGACGCAGGTGGGCCGTCAGGTTGTCAAAGCCCGCGCGCACGCGCACACCTGTGAGCGTGGGTGGAGAGAGAGAGAGAGAGAGTGTGTGAGGTGATGAAGAGTGTGGGAAGGGAGAGTAGATAAGTTCATGTGGGATGATTAGTTGGAAATATTTCACATCATCTAGAAAGATTGAACATTTCATATACCTAAAATTCACACATATACACCCTCCTCCCCCCCTCCCTTTACCCACCTTCGCGGTGGCCGCCGCCGAAAAAGGCGATGGACTCGGCGTGCGTGCGCAGGCGCGAGTGCGCGCCGCGGAAGTCGCCCTCGAGCGCGTGCCCCCGCTTGAGCAGCGCGCCAAAGTCGGGCGTCAGCGCGCGCAGCGCGCCGTAGCCCAGGCCAGCGTACAGGTAGAGCACCGCGGCCCCGCGCCGGCCGGTCATGGCGTACAGGCGCGACGAGAACCAGGCGACGTCGAGCACGGGTTTCACCAGGGTCGGAATCAGCCCGGCCAGGTCGCCGGTCAGGCGGTCGACGTCGCGCGTGAGGCGCTGGTCCAGGTCGCCCATGCCCGCCAGCTGCACGGCCGTGTAGGCCGTGGTGGGCTTTCCCAGGTAGACCCCGGCGGCCGCGCGCGTCAGGCGCGCGCGCCAGCTCAGCGCCAGCAGGTCGGCGATGTGGCGCAGCGAGGGCGCCAGCACGGCCGACGCGCAGCCCTGCGCGGCGCTGACCGCCACCAGGCGCGCAAAGCCGCGCAGGTCCTGGCGCAGCACGTGGTTGACCGCCTCGCCGTTGAGGTTGGCGATGCGGTCCTGGAGCAGCGTGCGCAGCAGGACGACGCCCGCCACGGCGCCCATGCCCAGCAGGGAGGAGCCGGCGTCGCCGCCCAGGAGCACCGCGCCGACGCGCCGCCAGCGCGCCAGCAGCGGCGTCGGCGCCGGGGTCAGCAGCGACGACAGCGACGAGTCGACGCTCGCGCCGGGCAGCGCCAGCACACGCTGGATGACCTCGTACTCCTCGGACGAGTCGGTCGACGACGACTCGGTGCGGTCGTCCTCGCTCAGAGAGGCTGCTGAGAGTGTGGTAGTTGTGGTGTGGGCGGTATTATCCAATTTGTGCTTGGAGGACACTTACGGACCAGCGTGGCGGTCATGCCCGCCAGGACGGCGCTCGCCTCGGCCGCGCGCCGCTTGGTCGCCGCGTCCGCGCCGTCTGCCAAGGCCGCCAGCGCGCCGCTGCTGCCCGCCCTGGGCGCACCGCCGACGACAATGGCGCGGCCGCCCGCTAAAAGCGCCCTCCGCGCCATGATGATGCTCGTGGTGGTGCCGGTGCCCCGGGTGCAGCCCCCAGCCGCCCTCGCCGTCGAGCGCGAGCACGACGTCGTGAAAGGCCATGAGCGCCGGGCGGTGGCTGATGGTGACGCAGGTGCACCCGGCGTCGCGGACCATGGCGCAGAAGCGGCGCTCCATGTCGACGCTGACGGCGGAGGTGCACTCGTCCAGGATTGCAAAGCGCGGGCGGTGGAAGAAGAGGCGCGCCATGCCCAGGCGCTGCTGCTCGCCGAGGGACAGCGCTTCTCCCCAGTCCAGCACCTCGGCCGCGTCGCGGTCCAGCAGGTGCGCCAGGTCGACGCTGGCCAGCAGCGCGCGCAGCTCGTCCTCGGGGATGCGCGCCGCGGCGGTGTCGGCCGGGCTGAGCGGGTAGAGCAGCTGCTCCTGCAGCGTGCCCACCGAGACGTAGGGCCGCTGCGGCACGTAGAAGATCTCGTGGCTCAGCCCGCCCTCGCGGTCGCCGCCCGCGCCGCCGGGCTTGCGGATGACGCCGCGCGTGAGCGGCCAGAGCCCGCCCAGCACGCGGAACAGGCTCGACTTGCCCGCGCCGTTGGGGCCGGTGACCAGCAGGTTGGTCCCGGCCGGCACGCGCAGCGTCAGGTCCTGCACCAGCGTCGCGTCGCCCGGGGTCACCACCGTGACGCCCTCGAAGCTGATCTCGTCGCGCGACGGCAGCACGCCAGATGAGTGTGGGGAGGACGAGGACGAAGGGTCCTCGGACGATCCCTGCGCCGCCCCGATCTCGTCCATGACTGCTTCCAGCTCGGCGATGCGCTCGGCGTAGGCGCGCAGGCGCATGAACTTGCGCGACGCGCCGCCCAGCGTGCCCAGCGCGCCAAAGAGCGCGATGGTGACGCTGGTGTGGTAGCGCATGGCGCTCAGCATGCCGGCGCGCCCCTTGAGGCTGCCGTCCGGGCGGAGGTGGCCGCCGAAGAAGGGCCCCAGGATCATGACCAGCGCCACGGTCGCGCCAAAGTACTTCAGGAGCAGGTCCTGCACCATGCCGAAGCGCCACTGCTTGGTCAGCAGCCGGTGCTGCGCGCGCACGACGTCGCGGAAGCGGCCGCGCACGACCTCGGCCTCCTTGCCGACGCCCGCGTAAAAGGCGACCGACTCGATGTTGGCGCGCAGGCGCGTGTGCACCGCGCGGTAGAGGCCCCTCCAGCGCCGCCTGGCGCTTGAACAGCCCGCCAAAGTTGGGCGCCAGCGCGGTCATGGCCGTGCCCACGCCCAGCACGTAGCCCAGCAGGCCCAGCGTGTAGCGGTGCGTGCGCGTGTAGCTGTGCAGCGCCCACGCGTAAAAGGCCGCGTCCACGCCGGCCGACAGCAGCTCGCCCGTCAAGGTCGCCAGGCCCTCGGTCAGCGCGGGGACGTCCTCGCAGATGCGCTGCTCGGCCGAAGGGATGCGGCGGTCGACGTAGGACAGCTTGTAGAAGACCATGTTGTCAAAGTAGCGCCTGTGGATGCGGTCCGTCAGGTGGCGGCCGCCACTGCAGCTCCATGCGCGAGACCCAGGATTTGAAGGTCGACTCCAGCCCGGCCGCGACCGCGCAGAGCAACACGTTCTCCGCCAGGTCGCGCAGGAACAGGGGCACGCGCCGCAAGAAGGCCGCGCGGAAGAGGTAGCCCTGCAGCCGCGCCAGGCGGTTGGACAGCGCAGTGCGGATGATCACCACGCCCAGGAGGAGCGCGATCTTGCGGCCCGCGAGGCGCAGTAAAAGGGGAATCAAGCGGCCGAGCGCGTTGCGCTGCGACGGCCGCAGCCGCTGCTGCTTATGGGTGGGCTTGCCTTTAGCATTGTCCGCCTTCAGGCTGCGCATGTGGGTGATTGCATAGGGGGGAGAAGGTGTCGTGACAAGGTTGAAATGGGCACGATGATGAGCTTTTTTTGTTATTCATGAGACAAATTGTCGCCAAGGCTTTTTATTCCCACACAACAAACATGAAACATATTCGTGTTTGAAAATGTGTTACGCGCAAACTAGCTCAGAAAGCAGCCCAATCGCCAACCCTCTCCTCTTGGAACCGCATCGACAAACCCTCCACCTCACCCCCCTGCGCCGCACCTGGCAGCGCGATGCTGCGTCGCCCTGGGCTGGCGGAGCGTACGACTCGCATAGTAAGCCGCCGCACCCGCCAACAAAATGGATCCTCCCAACTTGAGGCCCCGCGATCGCTTGCTCCGGATGGCCACAGCCAGCTGGGCCAGGAGGGCGGTCTGGGCTTTTCGGCGATCCCATTCCTTGGCGGACATGGGTGCCGTGTGGTTGCTGGGAGTCAGCCCAGTGGCCCAGACATCGGTGCCATGGAGCACGGACGGAAAAGGTCACGACTGCAGGGGACGATGGCCGCCCGGGACGTTTTGATCATTCGATTGCCAAGCGGGTTGCAAAATTGCATCCGTGCTGACATGGACTCGCAGGAAGATCAGACCCGGCATCCGTCTGGATGCCGCGCCCGTTTCGCCCATGCATGGCCAGACCTGCTGGGGGGGCCACCCGATTGATGGTCCAATGCGCTCGCTCCTCGCATACTTGTCATTTGCAAATTCTGTACAACTATATGACCGTCTGAAGAGGCGGTCGGCGCATTTCCCTGTGGCGCACTCGCCTGGGCTGCATTAAGCTAGGAACCGTGACTATATGACCATCGACAAGAGCCACGATGAGTGACCAGTGGGGCGCATCTGGCGCGAGGAAACAAGCTGGACGTACGTCTTATGCACAGCGTGGAGGGAATCGCAAGCCTCCTCCAAAGTTCAAGGCCCCGCGGAAGTGAGTCGGCTGGGGTGTGCGGGTGGGCACCTGTGGATCATCTTTCGTTGTCATGTGTGACTGAGTACCCCTTCCGCACGATTTCCAACATACCCACACCCATTCAAACTCTAATAATAACAGACCCAAGGACGAGCAAAAGGTCCTCGAGAGCGTGCGGCGCGAGTTTCGGGCGGGCATCAAGACGACGGTCAAGCTGGAATGTGCCAAGCTGACCCGCAAGCTGAAGCAGGCCTCGGGCAAAGCGGCCGAGGCGGCGAGACTGCAGACCCGGCTCACGGCGACCAAGGGCTTGGACATTGACGTCGCGGCATTGCTGGCCGCGAAAGAGGTCTTGGGAATGGACCCGCCGGCAGGCCAGCCCCTGCCTGTCCTGGGCGACCGGGATCAGGCTGCCGCGCTGCGGCGCATCGCCCAGTCTGAGCGCGTCAAGGCCCTGGCAGCTGCGCTCCGCTCCAAACATCATCTGAAGCCGGGCAGCGCCTCTACTGGATCGGGTCAGAGGAAGGAAGCGCGTATTGCCGACAGCAATCCGCGGGCGGATGCTGAAGAGGATGCAAATGGCGCGAGGAGCGATGAGGGCAGTCAAGACGAGGAGGATGCGCCGCCAAGCGAGGAGGCCGAAGCTGCGCTTGAAAAGCTCTTGAAGCGGCGCGCGGCCGCGGCGGAATCGGATGAGGACGACGTGATCATTGAGGAAGCGAGTGGGTCTGACGAAGAGGAGGACGATGACAAAGAGGAGGACGAAGACGAAGACGAAGATGACGACGATGCGTCCGCCAGGGCAGCCTCTGGTGCTTCAAAGACGCAGGCGCGTCCAAAAGGCAAGGCTGCGGATCGAAAGCCCCGGTACCAGCCCGGGGACGAAGCGATTGGAGGGGTGCGTGCTAGGGACGCGCGTGCCCTGCGCAAGCTCAGGGAGGGTGGCGTCGGCAAGAATCGGCTGGGCCAACGCGAGCGCCGGCGCCTGGCCGAGGCTGCCTTTGGGCGGCAGTCCCACCACTTTGGCAAGCGCATGAACCCCCGCGGCAGTCAAGGCAGCAAGCGGCCACCGACTGAAGGGAAGGAGCGGCCCTCTGCTGGTCCGCGCGAAAAGAAGGCGGCCCCCGCACCACCCAAGGAGGACACGGCGAACCTGCACCCATCCTGGCAGGCCAAGCGCCGAGAGGCGGAGCGCGGCGTGCTCATCGCATCGGCGCCAGCCTCGAAAAAGATTGTCTTTGATGACTGAGGACTCATTTCATTCATTACACAACTGGCATGTACCTACAGGCGACCTTGCAGGCTCAGGGAGCAATAATAAATACTCATGGGGATTCCCAAAAGATGGGTCACGTCGCTGGAGCTGGGCCCGGGGAGGGGGCCAGTGAGCCGGGCCATCAGTTGGCGGCCGTCACAATCTTCCAGTCGCCCACGCCCAGCATGCTGAGCATGGACGCCTCGGCAGTGTCTGTCTCGTTGCTTGCCGCGTCCCACAGCCCCATGAACCCGTTTTGCATCGCCTTTTCAAACTCGTGGATGCTGGGGAAGATGACGTCGCTGCCGCCGCTGCAGTTGGTGGGAAAGGAATAACAGAAGGCTGAGCCCGAGCATGGGTGGAGACGCTCATGACAATGTGCATCCCGTGTCATGACGTCTCGACTGTGAAACAGCCTTCACTGCAGTGCTCGAGGCTTTTCTCCCATAAATAGAAAGCTCCTTGCTATGGCTTGGCAACACACATAGCCACGCCAAAAGCATTTCCAAGCATGCCCAGCCTCCCAAATCGCGATCGTACCTGTAGAGAACCTTTTCCGATGCCTTGGTCACCTCCTTCTTGAGGACGCAGGCTCCCGTGGAAAACTCCGCAGGCTTAAAGTGCTTGTGCACGTACTTGGTGGGCGTCTGCATCGTATTGAGGAGGAAAAGGTTTTGATTGCTGCCATTGGTGTTGGGCCAACAAAATAAGGCACTGCGCCCAGCATTTCGGCCGGCAGCTGTCACCTCAGTACCTTGACGTAGGACACCGAGGGGCTGGTGCAGACCACCGACTTGGTGCTGTAGTCATCAGACCACACCAGCGTGCAGTTGCCCGTCTCCAGGGTGACGTTGACCGTGGGGCCCAGCAGCACCGAGGGCACAAACCCACCGCGGTACAGCGAAAACCCGCCGCAATACCTGGGGCGTGGGAGGTGTGTACATTGCGTGTCAATTGGGTACAGGGTGTCGATGAAGCGAGACACTATGCTGTTAAAATCCCTTGAGAAGTGGGAAACCACATATCACAAAGATCCTCTCCTCCCTAGTAATTCCGCCGCCACCAGCAGCGTCACACTCTCCCTCCTCGCCCCCAAACATCCCTCAAAACTTACTTCTCATACATGTCCTCCAGAGAGTCTCCGATATCCGTGTCCCCGGTGTCAGGGAGCACGGTGGTCAGGTTCATGCCGTTGAAGCCGGCAAACTTGTTGGCCAGGGAGCTGAAGCCCGACAGCATGCCCTTCTCTGCCGAGGCCAGGTAGCTGGTAAATTGCGATTGCATGGTGGTCAACGACGACGCCGGGAAGCTGGACATGAGGGCCTCGCCAATCCCTGTTGAGGGGAAAGCGAAAATGTATTATTCATCGATATTCCAGGACCCACGCCTGCCCGCTGTGGTTTCCAGAACGCCCAGCCCACCTGCGAGAACGGCGTCGGGGTCCTCGGCCCTCCCGTGGGAGGCCGCCCCCAGCACCAGCAGCAGCACAACAGCGATCGGCTTCATCTTGAATGCAAAATGGCAATTCGCGTGGTTGCCATCCAGGACTGCTGTCCCCTCTCAAATGGGGTGGACGCGGCCGGGACATTGCCTGGGCTAGGATATCGAGGCTGTCGGCGGCATCGAGGCACCCCGGGCAGGGAGGCACTCGTCCTGCTGGCTGGCTTGATTTCGTTTATGATGTCTGTACAGGCCTAGAAAGATGAATGAATGGTGTGCATGACGCTCTGTCGACCTGGACTCCCGTGTCGGGCTACCAAAACCCGACCTCAAACCCCAGCGAACGAAGCAGCTCCGACACTAGCGTCGCGACAGGTGGTCCGTTTTTAAAGCCGACGGGAAATAGCTACACAAGCACAATCACAAAAGATGGCACATAGGTCGTGCCATGGGTCGAAAGTGAGTTCAATAAGGCCACAGCAACTGCTGTGCATGTCTGTGAGACAGTTTCCTTGCCCAAAGGGTTTATGGTGGTGGTGAAGTGCAAGCAAGGGGAATAAATGCAATAATGAGCGTAGACTTCGCACCACGTCGTCGTGCTCAAGAAAAAAACGGCGCTCCACAGGTGCACGTCTTCCTGTTGCCCATGCACACCCCTTCGAACGATGGGTTTTGGCTCGCAAAGGATGGGCGCCGATCCGCGTTGAGCAGCTTCTGCTGCGCTGCCTCCCAAGAGGCCGGATCGCGCTGAAACTGGGAATGGCACAGGAACAGCTGCATGGATTTGTGAGCGTCCCTGCAAAAGAGAGTGGTACGAGGTGTAATAGAAGGGCTCATTTGGTCGGCATGAAGTTGGGTATGAGGATAGATACACAACAAAATTAGAGCTGCTGTGCAAAATTAGAGCAGCTCCAACGGTCCCTGAGCCTCAAGCCATAGGCCTCTCGCCCACATCGACGCACCTCAGTGCATCGTGGCCGCCTTCGTCTGGCCAGTCGAGCAGCACCCTTGCCAGATGGTCCTGATTAAACACCGTGTAGCTGTTGTACCTGGCGTTCCATATCCTGTAAAGCCCGGCCAGGTCCAGCATGTTGGCAAAGTCGGATCCTTCCCTGCGATAGGATCAATGTTGATTTGTCTTGTTGAGCGCCAATTGAGTGGTTTGAAGTGGAGTGTTGGAGGCATGAAAGAGTGCTTGTCATCCTCACACCAGTGCATGTGCTGTTGTAGCCATCATTGTATCTCCTTCCACCCCCAGCGTCGGTCCACGCTCTCATCGTCGTACCTCAGTCCCAGCCACTGGACATCCATGCCAATGTTTTGGCCCACCAATGTCGCATTGGGCGGGAGCACAGACCTCAACTGCGCCAGCGCCTCTTCTAGCGGGAGCCCATACTTTTCAAGAATCTCCATCGTGAGTCTGGGAGACGCAGGGAGGGAGTGGGTAAGAGTGACAAACGCAGAGAAGGAGCTTAAAACCATCCCAAATGGCCACAAGTTCTGCAGCCAACCCCCATTTCCTCACTATATCAAACCATATCAGAGCATATTGTTAGCTTACCCAGTGATGGGTGTCAGGCAGGAGACGACAGGGGCTTGGGGACGGACCACCAAGTTGAGGAGGGATCGTCCGTACATGTCCTGCGAGGGAGGGCGGCAGCCGTCAGAGTCGCTTTTCGCACCGTGGGCGGCCACCTCTCCTCGAGAATGGCCTCACCTCCGGTGCCCATGGCAGCACACACGCTTAGATACATTTTGAACAATCGTGAGCAACACCCAAGCCCCACTTACAACGAGCCCGATCTGCGCCACGGCCCGCGCATTATGGTCTCGGCCCGTGGCCACGCACTCCACGTCCAGCGCATAATACCCGGGCGGGAAGGGCGGTACCTGGGCCATGGTCGTTTCCAGCCCGCCCCAACCAAGTTTCTTTGGTCCGAGAAAGACACCGGGCGGGTGGCTGGGCGACGGCTTGATGCGATGGACCGCCATGCACGTAGATTGCCTGACGAGGTGGTGCGATCTTTCACGCCGTGTGCTCTAGGATGAGGAGGAGGCCTGAGCTGACACCAAATTTTCCTCTCGCCTGGCTGTCCAAATACGAGACAGGCATGCCCGCGCGTCACAAGCGGCTGGTTACAATTTCAAGCCGGAGACAAGACACACAATGGAACGTTTTGCAAGCGTCGACTCTACAAAATTTCCAAGCCGTCCAGAGGAACCGGGCAGTCCATCTAGAGGCGCGAAGCGATACTGTCAAGAGAGTTTGACGACGACACAATGATTTGTTTGAGGGACAAGACGGGACAAGCACGACAAGAGGGCGCCAAATCTTCACATCCTCGGACCTACTCGGCGAGGTTGCGGGCGTTGGTGACGGCGGCCTCGGCGACGCTCTCGGCCACCTCGGCGCGCAGGGGGCGGGACATGGTCTCGGCCACGACCCTCATGGGCTCGGCCTCCTCGTTCACGACGCGGTAGATGCCGTGGATGACGGCGCAGTCGATGCCCAGTTTCTTGGTGAGGTCGTAGGCGGCGCGCGAGGTGAGCACGCCCTCGGCCGTGGCGCCCAGCGTCTTGACGATGTGGTCCAGCTTCTCGCCCTTGCCCAGGCGCAGGCCGACCGTGCGGTTGCGGCTCAGGTCGCCGCAGCAGGTGAGCACGATGTCGCCCACGCCCGCCAGGCCCGCCAGGGTCAGCGGGTTGGCCCCGCTGGCCACCGCGATGCGCGTGATCTCGTCCAGCCCGCGCGTGATGAGCGCCGCGCGGCCGTTGTTGCCAAAGCCGCAGCCGTCGGAGATGCCGCAGGCGATGGCCAGCACGTTCTTCAGCGCGCCCGCCAGCTCGACGCCCACGACGTCGGTGGTGCGGTAGCAGCGGAAGCGGTTGGTGGACATGAGCTGCTGCACGCGCTGCGCCACGGCCGGGTCCTCGGCCGCGATGGTGACCGCCGTGGGGAAGTCGCGGCCCACCTCGGCCGCAAAGGAGGGGCCCGACAGGAACGCCAGCCTGGTCAGAGGGTGGTATAAGAAGGGGTGGGTTTGCGAAAAATGGGGTGCATAATATATTGCGATCCCAGGCATTGCTTTGTAAGGTTATCTCATCCTCCCTCTCCCGTCAACAATAATCCCCCCTCTCTTCATATAAAAACCTTAGCAACAAGCTTACCTCTTGCAGAGGTTCTCGGGCAGGGCGCGGCGGATGATGCCGTCGGGGGTCTCCAGGGTGTCGTTCAGGATGCCCTTGGTGCAGGACACGATGTACTGGTCCTCCCTCAGGTACTCCTTGATCCCGCTCATCGACTTGAACAGGAAGGGCGTCGGGATGACGGTCAGGATCATCTCCGCACGCTCCACGGCCTCCATGATGTCACCCGTCGCCTTGAGCGACTCGGGCAGGGGCACGTTCTGCAAAATGTGGAAAGTGGTGTGTGTGGATGATGATGGGATTAAGTGTAAGGGGATTTGTAAAGGCTAAGCTCCTCTATAGAGTCCACATGTTTGCCAGGCAAACACTGATTCATCTCCGCACCAAACATCATCCTCCTAACCCAAGACAAATCACTCCCTCTCTCTGGCCTCACCTTCAGGAAGGTCTCGTTGGTGTGCTTGGTGTTGATCTCCTCAACCGCGTGCGGCTCCATGGCCCACAGCATGGTGTCATGGCCCTTGCGGGCGCAGTGGATGGCGAGGGCGGTACCCCAGGCGCCGGCGCCGATGACGGTGACCTTGGTCAGCTCCTCGGAAATGGGTTGGACGGACATGGTTCTGCAATATTTGAGGGGGCCGTGGGTTTGCTCAGTGCGTGCTTCTCTCACGAATAAAGGGTGCAGTACTGCAGCCAGGGCAAAGCACATGCTGCCCGTGAGCAGAGAGACAGCAAGACCCCACCCACAGCACAGAGGGGCATTACGTGTTGGGATTGGGTATTGGATCAGTCAACAAGAGTTACGTCACGTAGCAAGCGAGCAAACAGGCTCTTCAATTGGTTCCGGAACGGTGACCAGCTCAGCAAGGCGAGGACGCACGAGAAGAAACTGGTGGACCACTCGAATTGCAGGAAAGCCACGACCAAAGACACAAGAGAACCGTGTTTTGGGTGCTATTTGACCTTTTACTTCACCATCACTTCCAAATGGGTTACCCAACACTTGCGCAATGGAATTAGCACCGCGGTGCCGAGGTGCCACGCAGGACGGGTCTCCCTCTCCCAGGACTTACCCTCGCGGCTCGGTACTGCAACGACGACTGGGAGACCGGCGATCGGTTGACACAAAAGTGCAGTGGAATAAAGGAGAGAAATACTCGGCTAGGCCTGATCGAGACTTTGGGTTCGGCGTGCTTGTGCCGGGCGCATGCCCCGTCAGACGGCCAGGCCGGCCCGCGCACCCCAGGAGCTGCCCGTAGCCCGTGCGCGCACCAAGTTCCGATTTTGATTCGGACAGGCACGGAAGCCCGGACAAGGATCCCAGCTTCCGATCATGAGAGCACTCAATGAACGGAACGACACGGATTGAACGCAGCTCGACCATGAACAAGCTTTGAGCGTTGTGGGATGGAGGCAGAGGCTATCTATTCGGACGAGGGCGAGGATTGGGGACCGGCGTCGCACGATGGGGCCGTGCCCGACTCACCCCCAGCCATTGTCGAGCAATTACCGCTCCTGGACAAGGGCAACGCCTTTTCAAGGCGTTCAACGTCATTTTCTCAAGCCATTTGCGGCCCAAAAAGGCCGATCAAGAGATCTGGAGGCGTGGGGCCTGTGGTCCACCAGCTCCCTGCTACCCTTGAGAATGACATTTTGCGTCCAATCCAACCTTGCGGGGTGGCAGACCCGTCTTCTGCTGTGAATGTATCTCGCTCAAGTATATTTATGAGACAGGTATTGGTCAAGGAGCGGCTGGCTGAGAGTTAAGGATGTGGGATGCGGTTGTCTGGCAGATTGTTTGACGGTCAGTTTGAACGCTCATGACAACGGGGTAAGATTTTCAAGCACCAACTCGATGCACAGAGCTTTAGCTTTGCTGGTCGAGAGTTCCGGGCATCCAAGCCGTTGGAGCCAGAGAGAGCTCTTTCTGCCGAAGTGGTTCCAAGAACAGACACTCGGCCAGCCCAGCCCAGCTTGCAGCTGCCCAGCGTCATGCCAGGCGTGTCACCAGAGGTGAGTGCGTCTCCTGGGTTCAGAAATTTGAGCGAGTATTGAAAAGAACGAGCAATTTGTGTCACATTATACGTTGCCACTGCGTAATAGGAGGAGGCGCTGACCGTCGTTCGGCTGGACCGCCCACGATCCGCCGCCAAGGCTGCGGAGGAGCAGGAGCGGGCCAGGACTGCCAAGCCCAACACCGGTTGGGGATCCAACTTTGTCAGGATTAATCTCAAGGTTGGTGCTGCAATGTTGGACTTGACAAGGGATGGTGATGCATGCGAGTTTGTTTTAAACTTATCTCACCCCCCGGCACACCCATGGATCTTGGAGCAGAAGGGAAAGGGCACGAGCAAGCACCCAAACCGGGCGGTCAAGAGCAGACGATCTTCCAAATTTCGCTCCTATGGCAAGAAAGGTGAGGTGGTTAGGAGCTGGACTGGCGGAGTGTCCTGGAAATTTGCATGTCCAAGTTCCTGCTGTTTTGGGGGACCCCACTCTTTGCCAGCCGTCTTGCGAAGCCAGATTGCTGACACGACATTTCCCGTGCGCTTGCCCTCATGCAGGCCGCGCACTCGCCGGGCATGGGGCAAACGTGTTGGAGGGCTGTGCAAACGACACTCGCACATGCTTTCGGTGCGGTGGTCAGGGCCACTGGGCTTCCGAATGTCCCGCTGAGCTCGAGCAGCCACCGCTGGCCAACAAGGTAATGAGGAGGTGAATATATTCTTGAGGCGGAATGATGGAGGTGCCCCCCCGGGCCAACAGCGCACGTGGGCGACGTGCAAATGTATTGGGAATACCAAACTGCAAATCCAGACGAGGCGCCCTGGCTGTTGGTTGCGTTACGCGTGGAGAACCAACATCCAGAGCAGCACATCAAGCAGGCAATCGCACGACCTATGCGCAGGAGGAAGACTTTCCGGGCTCAGCCATGCTGCTCCAGCCAGGACAGGACCTGCCAGCCTCTACTAGTCAGCATCAGGCGACACCATCAGCCGGCGCCTCGCTCCCTAAAGAAATCGATGAGGCACTCTTGGAAAGGTGTCGCCGCGCCGACACCACAGCCATTGAGACGGTGCTGGAGACTGTGTTTGGCCACGCGGCGTTTCGCCCCGGGCAGCTGGACATTATCCTGGAGGCGCTCCAAGGCGCTTCCTGTCTCGCGGTGCTTCCCACAGGCACGTGTATCGGAGGGACGGTCCTGATTTCATTACATTCGAGATCTGAATTACCCTGCCTTGGAGCATCCAATGCCGAGCGCCCACAAAACCCTCCGATGCAGGCGCGGGCAAGTCGCTCTGCTACCAGCTCCCAGCGCTCGTGCTTCCGGGCATCACGGTCGTCATTTCTCCCTTGGTGGCGCTGATGAAGGACCAGGCCAGGCAGATGGCGCCCTGCCTGCGGCCCGCTGTCCTGTGGTCTGGCCAGAGCGGCAGGGAAGCCATGCAGACCCTGCACGACATCAAGGCAAGTTCTTGGAGCCTTGCATTTGGAGTGCAAGTGTTTGATCACAATAAGGGGACGCTCTTCCTGGTGTTCTGTGCACACAAATCTCCTGTCTCTTGGCTCAGGCGGGGAACCACAAGGTCATCCTGGTGAGCCCAGAGCGAGTCAACAGTCCGCACCTCCTCTCAGCACTGGAGCCCCACCTCCCGCTCGCAATGGTACGAACTGTCTCTCTTTATGTTCTGACTCGAAGTTTGGTAATGCACGTGCCTCCAGTGGACGCCTCCGGCAACCCTTGCAAGAGATCCTCAGTCGATGCCCTCTTTCTTCCCAACCCACAGGTGGTAGTGGACGAGTGCCACTGCGTGACCGAGTGGGGCCACTCGTTCAGGCCATCTTACTACCGCTTGGGGCGCAGACTGCGCCAGGACCTTCCGAGCACCTCCCTCTTGGCGCTCACGGCCACGGCGACGCACCGAGCCGAGATGGAGATCCGCGCAAGTCTTGGCATCCAGAAGACCATCCGGCTCGACTCTGTGCGCCAGAATCTGCGTCTCCACGTCCGGCCAAACACCTCTGGTAGGGATCTGCGTGGAGTTGGCTGGCAAGAGGGGCACCGGGATTTGGTGCTGGGGAAGCACAGGAGATGTTCCAATACATTCACTTTCCGCGCATTAACCCCCCCTTCCTTCCATTTCTCTGTCCCAGGATTGCTGGACAGCAAGCTGGACTACATTCTGTCCCTCCTGGCGGCCGGCGGCCCTCTGCACACGACAAGGTCCATCCTCATCTTCTGCGCCTTTCGGCACGACGCCGATCTCCTGGCGGCGCGGCTGCACGCGCGGAGCTACGTCGCGCGCTCCTACCACGCGGGCAAGCACCCGCAGGAGCGGCAGAAGCTGGAGGCCGCCTTTTTGCAGGGCAGCGTCCGCATCATTGTGGCCACGGTGGCTTTCGGGATGGGCATAGACCTCCCGGGCATCGGCGCCATCATCCACGCGTCCATGCCCCGCTCCCTGGAGGAGTACGTCCAGCAGATAGGCCGCGCCGGCCGCAACGGCGACGAGGCCCTCTGCTTTGCCATTGTGGACGATGCGGAGTACTGCTTACTACGCGCGCGCTGCCTCTCGGGACGGGCACCCCGCAAGGGTGTGCAGACGCTGCTGGAGCGGCTGTTTGGCCGCTGGCAGGACTCTGCCGAAAAGGTGGGCAAGGGAGGGAGTGGAGCTGTTTATGACGACGGCGCTTGTTCAAGTTTGAGCGAGAAAGCTTGGTGGTTGCTTTTTTAATTGAGACAGACATCGTGGTTCTTGATGAATACAACACTGAAAGAGTACAAGATTTTCTCTTCCCATCACCTCGTTTGTCATCATTGCCGCTTCAGGACCAATCACAACGATGCTTTGGAGTGCTGGATCTAAAGAAGACATGCCTCGCCACCGGCCTCGGCGAGGAGGCGATAGAGTCGGTCCTCAGCCACCTCGAGGTAAGTGAGGGACGTGGTGGAAGGAATATGCTAATAGTGGGCTCAGCCCTGCACCCAGGTACCTCATACGCAGCCATTGTGCACAACATCTCTCAATCTTCATCTTACAGATGCAGAGGCCCGACCTGTTCCGGCTGCTGCCGAGCACGGCCGTCAAGGTCAAGGTGTCCTTCTTCTCAGCAGCCCCCGCAGACGTGGCGCAGCAGTGCCCCACAATCGCCACACTCCTGACGCTGTCCAAGCCCTCCAGGACGGGGGCGTACACGTGCTCTTTAGAAAGGCTGGCATCCGTGACAGGGCAGCCGCCCAGCCTCGTCCTGGCCGACTTGCGTGGCCTGGCGGCCGCAAGCACCGTCGGGTTTGAGCTCTCCTCCGAGCAGGGTCCGGCGTACGAGCTGCTGTGCCCTTTGAAAGGCGACGACATTTTTGCGCACCTGACAGAGGGCATGGTCGGCTGGCTGGACACCTGTGCCAGGCACCAGACCCACCAGCTGGACACTGCGTACCGCGCCCTCAGCCGGTCGGTCGGGCGCAAGGCGCAGAGCGACCAGGAGTCCATCCTGCGGGCGCTGATCGAGGCCTACTTTGGTGACCAGGGCCCTCAATTTGCAGACGCCCTCGAAGCCTTGCTTACTGAGCCCCTGCCCCTACAAAAGGCAGACGAGAGAGCGCTGGCGGCGGCGCGCAGGGTCCAAGATATTCTCAAGGGCGACGAGCGCGCTGGAAAGCATGCGATTTGTGAAATATTGATGGGCATCGCCAAGCCTCCCTTCAATACCGGCATGCTCCGGACCAAGCTGCAGGGGCTGTATGGCTCGTGCACCCACTTTTGCGGCTGGGACCTTGATGCGTACCTAGAGGGCCTGCTGGAATAGATGACACCAGTTTCAACGACTGGACCCCATTTATTTAATATCATGAAAATGTTGGCAAAGGCCTGTGGCTGGTAGCCCGGTCTCCAATCCTTACGCCAGGCGTCCAAGGACGCACTGCGCGCGCCCAAATTCAAATCAAATCCGTGACGATCTTTGGCAGGATGCGAATCACGAAATTAGTCGCGACATTGTCGGACATATGCAGCTGCAAATGCTCGGACATGAGCCATTCGGCAAACCATCATACGCAATAATCCGGTATCCAATACGAGACTGGGCGCAGTGCGACCTTGTGATGCCGGAACATGGCAGCCTTTACGGGATGCTGCTGCCCGACCAAGAACCCTCCCTCCCGTCTTCGTCCGTCGCGTTGAGACCCATGTTCAGCGATCGGCATGATGCTCCCATGCGACGTAAGTTCCTATATATCTTCATTCTAATTCGTATATGCCAGTTTCATACTCAAGCTAGACGTCTCTCTCTGTCCTGCTCCTGGCAGATCAATACGCTGGCAGAGCCTCGTACTCTCGCTGGGAGCCCGAAGAGGAGGGAGAGTTTTTCGACATCCTCGAAGCCAAGGCTGGCCATAAACCTGATGACATTTGCGTTGCCGTGGTGGAAAAGCTTACCACCAAGAGCCACAAGCAGGTACGGGCCGCTGGGGAATTGGACTGGGGTAACGCCGGCCCTCCCCAGCCGCGATGACCTTTTGATGGACTACAGCGAATTCAATTGCCAAGGAGGATGCACTTATTACACAGGTTCGAGATTTCTACTATAGAACCCTAAGGCGGCTAAAGTTGGATCTTGTGGACTCCAGCCTTCTAAGGAATGCCCCGCAGTTGACCATCCAGCAAGCGATGGTTGTCTACCGCCAACTGGTCAGTAGTGCGAGCCGTTTGTGTGCACTTCAACCGAGCCCTATCATAGCCTGATGATGTACCTGATATGATACCAAGACCAATCAACTCACTTGCACCGTCAGGTCCTCAAATATGGCATGGAACGAACGTCGGTCGCGGAATTGACGAAGAAGCCACATCGATATCAAAACTTTCGAAATGAGCTGAGCCAGGTGTGCACAGTGCAATGGAAAGAGTGCTTGGTTTGTATGTTCAGAATCTTGCTATTGTGTATGAAGGAGATATGCGCGCAAAATCGCTCTCCTTTCAAAACTCACCTTTTCCAGGCCGTGTGGTGTCTCGTGCACGAAGATGACCCGGTGCCTTTGCGGGGTCCTTCTGCAGAGGACGATCGGACAACTCCAGCCGATCAAGCCCTGTTCTCCGCATCTAGCGCTCACCTAGTGAGTCGCGTAAGCCGGCTCGGAGGTGCAATTCCAACTGCTCCGCGTGTGGAAGCCACACAACCCAAGGTAGGGCAGGTGCGAATGCCACCTCCTGATTTGGATGGTGGACATCAAGATCACTTTGATCCTGCGTATCCCTTGCAGGAAAAATCATACAAGCTTGTCGTCCAGTTGAGTCCCGTGGATCGGGTCACACTAGGACGGATGGAAATGGCCAACATCAATCCTTTTCTGGAGATCGTGTGCAGGTACTTGACTCTATAACAAGCGTTGTGTCAATTTGGGGTGGATTCTCGGTCAGCTTGATGTGTACGTGGGCAATGTACACACCTAACAATACCTTGCTTTGGTACGCAGGTCGAATAGATCTTTGGAATCCTTGCTCGAGCACTTGAGCGAAAAATGGTCAACAGCAAGTCGCGGAGATGGTGTGCAGCTGAGGCTCTTCCCTGTCACGTCACTACAACGCTCAACATTTTGGTCGTCGTCCAATGTCGCTTCGGATCTGAAGGTAGGACCTTAATGATCGAGTTGTCTGAGACAAGTGTTGTATAACTTCCCAAAAGTAAGATCTGATCACGCCCTGTTCACAGATGGGCGACCTTTGCTCCCGGCAAGAGCGACAGTTGCGTCTACACTATCAGTGGTTTAGCGCTCAAAGCGGTATGCGCGCGTGTAATCCGATGAGCACAAGAGGTATCTGGCAGTCATCGCTCGTCCTGCCTGACTCCTCACCCGCATTTCCCTTTTCCGGATGCCCAGGGATTGCCGAAGATGAGAGGGAAGTGCTAGCATTTTACGAGAAATTCCGGGCTGACGAACTGGTATGTCCCAACGAGGCACTGGAGGAGGGGTTGGACACACTTATTTATTATGAGAATGTTAACCTCCTTTTTGTCCGCACAGGTGATGGAGACGGACGTCCCTGCTGGGAATGTGAGTGACAACGCAAGCTCTTTGCCAAATGGCATTTCTAGCCTGCATGGTCCACATACAGCACTGCCACAGCGCTTGCATTCCGCCATTGATGGCGAGCCACCCACCAGCAGAGGTGACTCGGGCACGGGCATCCTGTTGCCTCCGCAAGGCGCACCGCTCGTGGATCGGACAAACATCGGGGCCTGGACCAATACACCGGGTGCTGCGTGCAGTTATCCTTCATGGATGCCTCCCGAGCTTTGCCAAAATCAAGATTCCGACTCCCAAGCTTCCCAAGACAGACCATTTGCAGGCTTATTTGATTCTCTACGATCTGTCCCTGGAACGTGACTGCAGTGACTATGTATCAATTATATCAATGCTAAAAGCTCCCTCGATAAAGGCGACAAGTCGATTATCACGCCTCAAGGGCCCACTGCAATTCTGGATAGAATGTACGGCAAAGGTTTACAAACCTTCGAGACCGCTACTCGACAATGTTGCAGCTACGTGGCGTGGCAATTCAGTGACTCTCAGGCCGCCAGGCCAGATATTAGCTTACAGTCTTTGTCTACGCAATGGGCAAAGCAATATTCGGCAGAGAGCAGCAGTGCACCTCTGTTTCTGCGGAAACAATTCTGCCTGTCCGCGAACAAAGAAGTATGCAGGGTGTGCAGCCACTAATCTTTCCTTGTATGTACCGCATGGGAGTGCCCTTCATCAAGAAAACACATTTGCTAGGTTCTGCCTGGAGACACCATCATTACGCTTGTGATTGCAGAAAAAAGCTTGCTCACATTTGCAAATAGCAACCAGTCCCAGCAGAGTTCACTTGATGGAGAGGTTCTAGTGTCATGGGTGATGAATCTGTCGGGTCTTGGAGAGGATGCCGGGTAATTCTGACTCCGGAAAACTGACTGGGGTGAGCGGGAGCACCTGATTCATTTTTCTTGTCACTATTCATGCCAAAATGCAATTGGTGTATACTTTTGCGGCCACTCAGTCTTATTCACGCGGCCCTGGTGCCTATATATGGACTGATCAGGGCATTTGTGCATTTATACCAGGGTGCCAACCTAGCACAGAGACGTTGTAAACCGCTTCTTAAACGCAAAATTGTCTTCTGACCAAGCTCAAAACTTCGGTGTATGTCTATTTCTACCTCATATAATCGACGCATTCGATCCATCATACTTCCCCGTGTTCCATTATTGATGTGCTCCGATGAAGAGCTGCGGGCTAGTGGCACTCCAAGTAATGACAAACATATCGGCGGCTTATCGCTTCGACCCTGCCCGTTGATAGGCACATGTTGATCACTGCAGCGGCCCTGACGAGAATAGCAAATACGCCTTTGTTCTACCGCAATACTTCTTTTCAGAGAAATCCGCGTGCTATCGTGAGTCTTCACTCTAGGGATTGCCGTTTAACGAATTGCAGTCCTGAAACAAGTGTTGCGGGCATTGCATGTTGGCATCGCTCCAAGCAAACGCAGGCCCCACTTCTCAATGGTATTTACCTGCCCTATCGTCCTCAGCAAGACTCATGGATCCATAAGCAAGGATGACAAAAGGATCAATCAGACGCCGCGCTATGGGTAAAAATAAGTGGCGGTAAATCATGATGAGCTCGTTGCGGATGCTTCGCCAATGTAGCAAAGCAATGGGAGCGATGCTGGCTGTGAATCGGCTGAACGTCTGGGTTGGGCAGCTAATGTTGTTTCCTATAATAGATAAACTGCACAGGGTGTTGAGATCTGCGCGTTATGCTGGGGTGTGTGGAACTTGGTTCCGCAAACCACTCATTAGCGTGCTTCGGCCTCCGGACCTTTTTTCAACTGTGTCATGGAAGTCCCGAAGCACAATATCCTGAATATATTGTAAGCACATTTCGAGATTTTTTTACACGAACAAGGCAGCCTGTGACTCAGCGCCGTGCCATCAGATATTCCATTCGTTGTTACAAGAATTCAGAAATTAGCTTTCCATAACAAGTCCGGAGTCTTCCGAAAGCAACTTCTGGTGGAACAAGATGGTCTTGAGAGTCGGCGCCGTGTCCTTGATCAGCTTCCTGAAGCGCTCTTGCTCGATCTCAGAGATTTCGATCCGGTACTCCCTTGCCAGCGCTGTCAAACAGTTCTCCTTGAACAACTGCGCTTGCTCCAATCGGTCACTATCGACGGACGGGCTTCCGCTGGCTGCCGCTTCCCATTGCTGGATGAAAGACTTGAGCAAGCTCGCGAAGGCATCCTGCAGCAGGGAAATACAGTGGAGGCATGTCCAGCTATGTACCGCGCGCTTGACGATGGCAACAAGCATGTTATGTCCTGCAATTCACCTGTTGATGTTGGAAAGTCTCTCGCATGTAACCGACCACCTCCTCTGGAGCACTCGGGTTCTGAGACGAGTATTGCTCGATGTCTTGCAGCGAATAAATTTCACCAGTCAAGCCATTGTCACGCATATCTTCCACCGCGTCCTACAGTAAAGTGCGTGGTTGGTGTCAGAGTACCACACTCAAAATTTCAGCTCTCCTCACACAAAGCATGAAAACCACACTCCATCTGCATTCCCTCCTCATTTACCTGCACGCGAGCCACAAGGCGATCCAAGGCACAGTGCAAGACTTCCCAGCCTGTGGCAAAGGCAGCACCGGTGCGCTGGCCAGTGTAAATTTCCTGTCCAGCTACCCATGCCGTCACAGCTTCGCCTATGGCAAATAAAATGGATAGAAATCTCGCTTTCCAGGAGCGTCTAACGGTGCTTTTCGGCGGATTGGTATTCGCCGCTGTACCTCTCCCACCCTCAGACTGTGTCCAAGTTTTATCGCCCAATAATTTGCCCTGCACATGTACCTGACACGAGGCGTAGGGACATCAGCCTGTCCACGATCATGACAATGCGTTGAGGGGCGTTCGACCACACCTCCGTTGCAGCATCTATCAACGTCGCCTCAGACTGTCAAACGAAGAGCGATACAGAAACTTAAGTCGATTAGAGTATTTGCCGCCTTCCATTTTTGGAAAGCAATCATTCCACCTTCAAGCTGCTCAAACATTCCCCCTACCCTCGGAAGCTTAAAGCATCGCATTTATATTGTCGCCGCACCTGCAATCCACCTTGGCGCAGTCGCTCGCTGAGCGGACCAATATACCTCTCCAGCAAGGTCAGCATGTGTGTGAAGGACTTGGAGCCAGTGACCAGCAACGTCTTCAGGAACACCTTCGTCACGTCCTCGTCTGGGTGTTTGCCAGATAATTCCTGGAAGAAATTGGTCCATCTCTTCTGCCGGAGTTTTGGCTCGGACCTGCGCATGTTGTCAATAATTTAGCAAACGGAGGAGGATGCACAGTTTGACACAAGTGTGATTTTCACACAAGGCCCCAAAGCTTTGTGAATCACACATCTTTCTGACGCACCTGCTTTTTCGATCTGCTTTGCCAACTCGTCCTGGTCTTGCCCGGCGAGCTTGGGCTCAGGCTTGGGCGGCAAAAGGACGTGGAAGGCCTCGGGAAGGACACCCTGAATCCTTTCCCAATAGGACAGGCGAATGAGCTTGTCGATTACCAGAGCGCAAAATTGCCTGGGGAAGGACCGAACTGGGTGCGTGAACAAAGAGTGGCAGCCAGAATAGGGAAATTGACGTGTGTGGTCGTGTAACAGAATTCGCACCTCTGTCTGTCATATTCGGGCCTAGCGAGAACATGCTCCCATCGCGCCCAGGGCCACACAAACTCGAAGCAGGACAGGTGGTAAGCCAGCCACTCTGCCAATCTGAAACACAAATTGACATCCAGTGTGTGCATCCTTGAGAAGCATTCCCTGCGATCGGTGAGGTGATTTTATTTGTGGGAGCGTGTGGCACCTGGAACAGCGCTTAGGCATATAATATGCGATTTGCAAGACTAAATTAAACTCGTACCTCACGCATGCGCTCATGGCTCTCGGGAACAATTTGCAGAGCTTGCAAAGATCCACCATCAGCGCTCCATAAAGGATTGGGCGAAACTTGGGCTTGGGAAGGCCCAGCATCTGGCAATAAATCGTCTGGCACAGCAGCGGTTCGTACTGGAACGGAACTGGCAGCCCTGTCAAGAATGTGGGCAGTAACGCGGTGATGCCACTGACAAACTTGCAATGTAGCTTCGACGTTTGTGCTCGCAAAAATGGAAACAAACCACATTTTGCTGCCCCGCGCGCACCTTGCGCTAGCCGCTTGGCGCAATCCACTCGGTTCTCTTCAAATGTTGCCATCATGTCCAATATGTAGTCTTCCACGATGATCTTCTCAAACGCCGGGCGTTCACCGTGGGTATGCTGTTTGTCAAGCAGTTGCATCGTCCTCCTCGGCGGATATGTGTTCAGGATGATTGAAGCTTTCTGCAAGGGCAAAGTGGAGATGGGGTCGGCCAATCCATCAGGAAGGCTCAATTGTCTCAAAGCCGGGTCTTGTAAAGCCCAATTTCTCACCGTTGCGAAAGCTACTTCCGAGGGAAGAACGACTGGCACCCTGGCATCTAGTTGGATGTCGGGCACGGCGTGAAGCTCCCCAGTCGCCAGTTCCATCTCAAATGCAGCGTGAAGTCTCGGGATGCTGGAGATGTTGAATGATTGCTGCGAGATGAGCTCCTCAAAGGCTGTCAGGAGCTCGGGTACAAAGGAGGTCTCTCCCATGTCGGACCTGCAACGCGGGTGGAACATGGGGTAGCATGTGAGGGTGGAGATTCAACAGCCAAGTACACCTTATAGCTGTGAGCAGTCGCCAAGCGTCTTCCGTGACCCCAATGCCTCACAGCGAGATTGTGTCCTCCTCAGAAATGGGCCGCAGGAAAGGGTGCAGGGACCCGCCCTCCATCCTTCGGAGGCTGGCATACTCTTGACCCTTGCGAAGGATCTCCTGCAAGGCAGACGGTTGAAAATCATGACTCCCAAGCCATGCCATATTTGAAACTTGTTTTCACTGAGGCAAATGAATAATCGTCCCAGCGCTTACGTCCACGTGGTCCTTTGCATACGATGGCGCATCATCCGGGCAAAAGGGGACGCATGCCAAAAGGGCGTGCACGACATGATCCGTAAAGGGCTGCCAGAGCTCCGGCTCCATTTGAGCGTCTGAGGATGAGGCGTGCGAGAGGATGCTTGTCATGTTGTGAGACCCACATATGCGCCATGTAACCATGCCAGTCCATAAACTGCCCTGGCAATTTGCGTACTTGCGGTGGCAATTGCCAAGCAGCTCTCCAGCAGTCGCCCGACGACAGCGAGCAGCTGAGCTGCGTCAATCACATTCACGCATGTCAGACTGGCCAACAGGCGCAGCAGCAGTCTAAATTGCGTGAGCGAATTGCTGTTCTTGAGCTCTCCATTGAGCAGCGTACGGATCGTGCTCAGAAGCTCTTGCGTCAGACTGTTGTCGTCCGCATTTAATAGTCCTGTCACGTGGATTCAGGAGCGTGGGTGGATGAGACATCCCGTAAGCATCGCACAGTCTACATCCCTGGCACCGCATGCCGCTGCTGGACTCTCACCGATGATCAGGGCGTACAGGGGCGTCTTGCCCGGAAGGCCCAATGCGCAGTCTATCAGATTTTGGACAACCTCTTCCCTTTTCTCCACCGCATCGCGTCTCAAGCTTGCCACCAGAGACAGAACAGCCGTCTTGTCCACTTGCAGTGCCTGCGATCGGGGGGTGGACAAGGGAGCACCCTGTCGAGCCATGCGGTGGGCGACCTTTGCGCTCCCTCCACCCACGCATCGCCTCACGCACCGGGAAGGCATCATCCCCTAGATATACTAGCTCCGAAAGAGTGGGATGCACCGCTTGAGGGGCTTCTTCGCGCTGCCGTTTGTTCGAGTTGGAGTACGGCCCGCGAGGCCGGCGGTACCCCTGGTGCTCCATGCCAGGCGTGTCAGCAAGCCGCTTTAATCACGGTCTTAATCGCTCAAAATGTCATAGACATGTTTGATGACTAGCTGCAGGGTGGATGAGGATGTCACACGCGCTGCATTGTCGCTTGACGCCTGGCAAGCGATCAGGGAGCGCCCGGCGCGATCGTCCGGCTATCGGCTCCGGGAGGCTGGCCGAGCCCGGTGAAAGCAAAGTACTCGGGGATCGCGAGCACTGTACACGTCCGTGCTCGGTAGCATTGCTTCAGATGTACTTTCGGAACTGTCAGAACTAGTCGATAGGAGGACAAGCACTGCTGGTCTCCAGGATGGCGGGCCAAGGAGGCGTCATGGCTCTGCCAGAGGTGACTGCTCGATGCAGGGCGGCATCAATTGCGTACTGTTCTACATATATCCAGATTTCAAGCATTCAGCCCACCAAACATGACATCAAACTGTGCAGGCGAGCACCAACCAGGTGCTCAAGCAGCAAGAGCTCATGGAGGAGCTGGAGATTAGGCGCAGGATGAAGTCTGTGCACGTCCCCACGAACGATGGAGAAGTCAGGAGACTCTTGCGCGAGATGGGGGAGCCGATCACCTTGTTCGGAGAGCGCGAGGTGAGCTAAGAGGGGTTTTGCGAGTGGGTCTCGGCGCTTGCGGGTTTGCGCATTTAGGGGCTGCTCGGCCTCAGTGATGTGTCTCGTCGCCGCCCATGCAGCTGGAACGATCTGAGCGTCTCAAGAGACTATACGCACTGGCTGGCGTGGAGGGAACTGTCACAGGTGCGAGCTGGGAGGGGAATGCATCGCAGCTGACACTCACCCAGCTGGGTATACGCGAAGGTTCATATGGTGTGCGTCAAATCTCCGTGCAGGAGTCTCAGGCCAATTCGACCAGGCCTACGAAGCTCCGCCGTCTACCAAAGAGCTATTTTACACGGAAGGATCGGAAGAACTTGAGCGGGCAAGGCTCCAGGTGTGATTGATCGTGCAGTTGATTGGCAATGTGGGCTTTTGTGGGTGGTGGTCGCTGGAATAGTTACTCATTACGGATGTCTGATTGACTCCTTCCTCTGGATGCACCCTGACAGATTGCACACGAGTCGCTGATCCGGGCGGCTAGGAGACTGGAGGTGGAGCGGTCTAGGAAAGAGGACGGGAGCTGGGGACAAGAGTCAAATAATGGTCAGTGGTGGGACGAGGCATTTTGACAGGGTGTCACTTGCTCTTAACTTGTTGACCCCTTTTTACGACTAGGAATGATTTCACAAGACACTGCAGAGATCATTAATTCAATTATTATCTCTCACTCCATCTTTGCAGGCATGCTGGAGCACATTTCGAACCAGATTTCGGAGATTGGGGATGACCGCCCCATCTCCGGGTGTGCATTCTCGCCTGATGGCCAGCAGATCTTGACAGGGTCTTGGAGCGGCACCGTCAAGCTCTGGGACGCAGAGCGCGGCTCTGCAACGCACTCGTTCAAGGCTCACACGGACCGCATCACGGGCATTGCATGGCACCCAGGGGCATCCACCTCGGCTTCAGGTCAGGCGCGGTGTTGATAGGTTCTCTGTGCGACTAAAACTTTGATGAGGCAAGTATCCATTTGGTTCCATCAAAAGTCTCACTCAGTCATGACATGCCCCACCTGCTTGCGCAGAGGATTCCGTGGCTTGCCTGACCGGTGCTGCGGATGGGCAGGCATGCCTGTGGTCCGCAAAGGGAACGCGCTTGCAGGCGTTTGAGGGACACACGGACAGGCTCGGCAGGGTCGCCTTTCACCCGTTTGGCAAGCATGCGGCCACGGCGAGCTTTGACATGACCTGGAGGCTGTGGGACGTCGAGACGGGCGCGTGCTTGCTGGAGCAGGAGGGCCACAGCCGCGCGGTGTACACGATCGCGTTCCAGGTATGGGGATTGTTGGAGGGATTGTCGATAGGGTGAAAGTTCCGCCCACTCAGCGCGCGTGCCTGACTCAAACACAACCTTGTCCGCGCAGAACGACGGCGCGTTGGCGGCCTCAGCCGGCATGGATGCCGTGGGACGCCTCTGGGATCTGCGCACCGGCCGCAACATTCTCAAGCTAGAAGGGCATGTCAAGCCGGTGCTGGCGCTTCGACTTTCACCCGAACGGCTACCAGCTTGCGACGGGGTCGGAAGACAACACGGCACGCGTGTTTGATCTTCGGAAAAAGGGCGTTGTAGCCGTCTTGCCAGGTGATGATTGGAACGGAATATCATGCAGATGGCCAGTGGGCCGGCTCGTCAACACTATTGCGTGCCTGATCGATATGTGAATGCATGTCTGCCTCCCACACATAATCAAACCATCTGCACTGAACCCTGCACACACCCGCCTCAATATCTCTCTTTGCGCAGGTCACACATCCCTCATCTCGCAGGTAAGATTCGAGCCCACGGCAGGCGCATTCTTGCTTACGTGTGGGTACGATCGCGTCAGCAAGGTCTGGAACAGCAGGACGTTCCGCCTGGAAAAGACCCTGGTGGGGCACGAGAGCAAGGTGATGGCAGGGGACATCAGCCCCAGCCACGCGTGCCTGATCGCCACGGCTGGCTACGACCGTACCCTCAAGCTGTATGCCCCAGACCTCACAGAGGACGATGCTGATGAGAGCATGTAAACATGCACTTGGAGGCAGAATTACGGAGTGATGGGGGGGAAACCACTCGTCACTCTAACAACCTTTCTCTCTTGTCCAGCAACTTCCAAACTGGTACTGCCAGGGGTTACAGACACAAACCATGTCTCACAGAATCAGGCAGCAGAATCATTCTTCTTCACACAAAACCGTCAGGGTCTTGCTGACATCGTGCAATCCTAAAAGCACAGCAAGCAATCAGAGGGTTTTACATGTAGTCGCGCGGGTCCGCGACCGTGCCGGCGAGGGCAGACGCGGCCGCCGTGAAGGGCGACGCGAGGTACACCTGGCCATCCTTGTGGCCCATGCGCCCCGGGAAGTTGCGATTTGTCGTGGACACGCACACCTGCGGCTCGTTCATCCGCGCAAAAGTGTCGCGGGGCCCGCCAAGGCACGCGGCGCACGAGGGCGCGGCGGGGGTGACGCAGCCGGCCTCCTCGAAGATTTGTGCGGCCGTCTTGCCGCCGCAGCCGGGCACGGGGAGCGTGTAGACGTCGGCCCAAACCTGGAGTGGGTGGGTGGGTGCGCGTTTGGTATGAGGATGACTTGAAGGGCGGAGAGCAGCTAAAGGTCATTTGAATGCTCAAGCACGAGTCAATCTTCTTCCAGACAACACTGGATCAACGTCACCCCAGCAAAATCGCGTCGTCCAACCACAAACACGTTGTTCCACACACCTTTTGCGTGGCGGGAACGAGGTAGGTCGGGACCTTGACCTGCTGACCGGCTCCGTGGAGGAGTTTGGCAGCCGCCATAAAGTCTTCCGTCTTGCCGCCCGTGCAGGAGCTGCGAGAGGGAATTTTAAAAGACGTTGTTTGTTTGTGATAACCTAAGAGGTTGGCGAATCGTGCAAAGATGCACTTCTAGAAAGTTTCCAGCACTACAAAGCCTAAGTACCAGCCTGCCAGTCGCATCCCCACTAATAAAACCTCCCCTCACCCCCACTCTACCCACCCAATGTAGACACGGTCGATCTTGACGTCCCGGCACTCCCTCGCTAGCTTCCTGTTGTCGGGCGAGTGCGGCGCGGCGACGGTGGGCTCGAGCTTGGACACGTCGAACCGGTAGGAGGCAAAGTACTCTGCCCCCGCGTCGGCGTAGACGGGCTCAAAGGGGTCGCTGGTGCGCTGCGTGACGTAGTCAAAGGTGGTCTGGTCCGGCGGGCACATGCCGTTCTTGCCGCCGGCCTCGACGACCATGTTGCAGATGGTCATGCGCTCGTCCATGTTCATCTGCTGCACGGCCTCGCCGGCAAACTCCATGGCGCGATAGGTGGCCCCCGCCACCGAGATCTCGCCGATGATGTGCAGGATGAGGTCCTTGGCGAGGAGGTAGGGCGGCATCTTGCCCTCCAGCTCGAACCGCATGGTGGGCGGCACCTTGATGAGCAGCTTGCCCGTGCCCAGGATGAAGCCCGCGTCCGTGTTGCCCACGCCCGTGGCAAACTGCCCAAACGCGCCCGCGTTGCACGTGTGCGAGTCGGTGCCAAACATGACCTCCCCGGGCTTGCAGTGCCCCTCCTGCGCCAGCGCCACGTGGCACACGCCCTTGTAGTCCGGGTTGGCGCGGAAGTCGGCGCGGTTGGTGATGTCGTAAAAGTACTTGATGCCGTAGCGGTGCGCCATGTCCCGCAGGATGTCCACGTTGCGGTTGGCGCGCTCGTCCTTGGTGAAGATGTAGTGGTCGGGGAGGAGGACCACGCGCTCGCGGTCCCAGACCTCCGCGTCCTGCCCAAACTCGCGCTGGAAGATGCCAAACGTGCCGGGGCCGCACACGTCGTGCGTCATCAGCTTGTCCACGCGCGTCCAGATGTTGTTGCCGGGGCGCACCACGCTGCTGTCCGAGTGGTTGGCGATGATCTTCTCCGTCATCGTCATGGGGTTCTTGACCTGGGGTCGTTAGAGGAGGAGGGAGGGGGGATAGCGTTCAAGAAGGATATTTATTTAGTTTCTCATCATCTAATTACCCGACAATGCCCCAACTTCAAAAACGAAGAATGGCGCCCTTCCTTTCACAAACACGCAAGAAACGCGGCGGGACGAGGCCCCGCATAATCGCCGCGCACCCTTCCTGTCGCCGCCGTCGACCTCGATGGCGCCGCGACGGTCGAGGCGTAGGCCCGCACCGTGCTGCCGCGCGTCCTCCCAGGCACCGCCCGGGGCGCCCGGGTTGTGAATGCGCAGCTCTGCATGGCTCTTGAGCTTGCGCGTTCAAAGGCCCTCCGTAAAGACTTGGCCGCACGCGCCGCAATGGGCTATACAATTCCAAACACCTTCCTATTGGGAATAAATCTTTTCTGGAGTGTGCGGGAGGGCTGTGGTGTTGGATTGGATGAGCCCCTCCGGCCCAATGCCACACGTGATAATCTGGGGCAACTTTGTCCAGATCAGCGCGCCCTGGAGGCTGATTTGTCGCAATGCCCCCATTAATGCTCTGACATTATGCGATGGACATCACTGACCCAGTACGCAGTATGGGCGAAATTAAAAATAAAGTGGCGTTTAAGATGGGCCGGCTTTTGTTTTGAGCGCGATGGTAATGCCATGACTAAAACTGCGCACAGGCCGTTTCGGTGCCTGTACCCGGTTCAATGCAACGACACATTCTCGAAGATCAGCCATTCTTGGGCAATTTTTGGATGACACTTTATAAAGTGCAATAATATCTTTGAGACATTGACGCGAACTGCCCAGAAAATGTATTCCCGGCGCGCACGAGCAAAAGGTCGTCCAATGAGAAAACCCTTTTGTTGCATGGAAGGGGCAGATCCACTGCCGCGTTGAGCACCGCTTCCTCCCGGCGCGCACCTATCGGAGCACCAAGCAAATCAAGCATTGAAAACGTTAGGAAGCCCTAGCCCCGCCGTATAGACAAAAGCATAAAAAAATTGTGACGACATTTGCCGATCATTCTTTGACCAACATGGGGTATTCTATGGATCAAGACCGGGAGGCTCGTGCGACGGGCACCTCGCAAGTCGGAGCGTCTCCGGGCCCGCTCCAGGAGAAAGCGCAGCGCGTGAACGAGGAGCTGAGCGCCAAAGGCATTAATACCTCATCCCAAGAAGCTGAGGAATTGAAGCAAACAGGGGCCTCCCCTGCGTCAGGTATGGCTGTGCGAGCATGTGCTTAAAAATCGCTCGAGTCTTGATCGGGTGCATCAGGTGTGCCAGCTCCAGTCATCATTCGACTGCTGCCAGTAATAAATCGCACTCCCATTGCTCATGCAGTGCCCGTAGAACAGGAGGGCTTCCAGCAGCCCGCAGGCGCAGGCAGCAACACCTCGACCACCCGGAAAGAAGATGTGAGCAAAGCGCTATCCAGGTCGACTTGAGTCTCTCTGCAAATGCCATGCTGTGCCCGTTCTCATCACCCACTCACCTGCTCCCACCAATCTACGCGCCCTCAGTTCTGGACGGAGGGGATCGAGCCTCCAAAGTGGGCGACGCAGTGGGCGGAGAAGATCGGGGAGGCGAGTCAGACGGCGGCAGACAAGTATGTGGCCACGGGCGACAAGATCGGAGACACGGTGACCGAGTGGGGCCAAAAGGCGTGGAACAAGACCAAGGAACTGGGCCACAGGGCGCGGGAGGAGTCGGAGCGGCATGCCGGCCAGGCATCCACGCAGACTGGCGGCGCCTTTGTGCGCGTCGGTCAGTGGCTGCAGGGCAAGGGACAAGCAGGAGATCCCTGGCGCCAGAAACCGGCAACTGCCAGCGGCGCCGAGCCCATCACCAAGCCTGGCAAGGGCCTGGAGGATCCCTAGACCTTTTGATCGATCAGCCTTCATGTGCACTTTGTTGACAGCAGATTCGCGTCTCTTGTCTCTTCATTCACACACATACAGATGAATGGTGCAATTCGTAATCCTGTTAACCACAATCTGCATCGCGAGGGCGCGGCCCCATGGGGTGGCCGGCTTCTGCACTGACCCGTAGGGGCGGCTCGTCCCAGCATCACGTGCGTAGCGACGGCGTTTTGGATCGGACTACGCGACGACGCCCATGGGCCCCCGCCCTCCAATATTCATACGAAGCGACCCAGTAATCCGTTCGCGTTGTGCGTACCCATTCCGACATTATGGAGCGGCGTCTATTACTAGCAACATGTGCCCTGCTAGCCGTGCTGGCTGCACCCAGCTCCGGGCTGGAGCAGTGGTCGCTGGAGCAGCAGGCCGCATGGACGCTGGACAATTCGCAAGGCAGCAATAATGTGACCCAAATGGCGGTCACGCTGCCGTCATGCGCGCTCTCGTCCCTGTATGACGCCGGGGTGGTCACGGAGGACCCCCTGTACAGGTGCGGTTCGACGCCGTGTCGCGGCGTTTCTCGGGTATTCTGACTTGGGCAAGGGATCAGGTTTCCATGTTTCCACTTGTCATGAACGCATGGCAGGTTTAACGAGCTCGCCTACCGCTGGATCGCGCGGGACACCTGGACATGGACGGCGAGCTTCCCGACGCCGGCCACTGCCGGGGCTGGCGCTTCCTGGGAGCTGCGCCTGGACACGATCGACGGCCCGGCCAACCTGACCTTGAATGGCGTGGGGCTGGGCACCTTTGCCAACTCGCACCGCCCCGCCCTGTACAATGTCACGGGCATGCTGAGGGAGCGCGGCGAGAACAACACTTTGGTGGTGACCATCGCATCGGCGGCCGCCGCCGCCGCCGTGGCGGCGGCCGAGGCCTACCCGTACGCGGTGCCCGCCGTGCAGCAAAAGGGCGCGCTGCCCAACTACAATTTCGCGCGCAAGGCCGCGTCCGACTTTGGCTGGGACTGGGGCCCGGCCTTTGCGCCGGCATGCGTCCTGGGCAACGTGACGTTGTCGCTGCTGGATGCACCTGCATTGCGCGAGGTCGCCGTCTCGCAGAGCGAGGGCGTGAAGGGCAACATTCTGTTCAATGTGACGGCCTTTTTCTCCGTGCCACTGGCCGAGACTGCGTATGAAGGGGAACTGGTGGTGTCGCTGGAGGGTGTGACGGCGGATGGCGGGTCGCGGCAGTGGGAAGCGAGCGACAACGTGACGCTCGTGTGCAGCGAGACACCTTCAGGAGGCTCGAGCGACGCGCTCCTGTCCGCCTCGTGCGCGCCGGGCGACGACGCGTGCCAGGCGCTGGCGCTGCCCGACCCCGGTGACCGGGTGCCGCGCGACGCTCAACCTGACGATCACGCCGCCCTTTGCGCGCTGGTGGCCCTGGGAGCTGGGCCAGCCGCAGCTGAGCGACCTGACGGTGCGCTTTGCGCCACGAGACCAACCAAGCCGCCTGGCCTCGCGCGTCGCCAAGCGCGTCGGCCTGCGCACGGCGCGGCTGGTGACGGAGCCGATCGCGCAGACGGGCGGGGAGACCTTTTACTTTGAGGTCAACGGCGTGCCCGTGTACGCGCGCGGCGCCAACGTCATCCCCAGCGACGTCCTGGAGTCGCGTGTGCGCCCCTCGGACCTGGCGGCGCTCGTCCGCGACGCGCGGCGGGCCAACATGAACATGCTGCGCGTCTGGGGTGGCGGGCGGTACGCGCAGGAGGCGTTCTACGCCGCGGCCGACGCGGCGGGCATCCTGGTGTGGCAGGAGTTTATGGCGGCCTGCGCGGCGTACCCGCGCGAGCGCAGCTTCCTCGGTGATGTGGCGCTGGAGGCGCGGCACCAGCTGGCGCGGCTGGGCGCGCACCCGAGCATCGTGCTGTGGGGCGGCAACAACGAGGTGGAGGCGTCCTTTTCCTGGAGCCTGACCACCATGACTGCGCCGCAAAAGTACGCCAGCGACTACACGGCGCTGTTTGTGGACACGCTGCGCCCCGCGCTGCTGAGCATCGATTCGCAACTGACGTTTGTGGACACCAGCCCCTCCAAGGGCCTGGAGTCGCGCGACCCCTACGTCAAGCGCTGGGGCGACGTCGCCGACCCCAGCCGCGGCGACGTCCACTTTTACGACTACGCCTCGGACGCGCTCGACCCCGCGACCTACCCGGCCGCCAAGTTTGTGTCCGAGTACGGCTTCATGTCCTTCCCCAGCTTCAGCGTCTACCGCCAGGTCAGCGAGCTGGGCGACTGGGCCATCGACGCGCCGCTGACCGACTTCCGGCTGCGCCACGCCAACGGCGTGCAGGAGCTGCGCGCACAGATGCTGCGCCACTTTGTGAGCGACGCCGACACGCCGCCCGCGGTGACGCAGTTTGACGGGCCCGCCGTCGTCATCGGCGGGCCCAGCGTCATCGTGCAGCCCAACGCCTCGGCCACGCCCGACCAGCCCAACGCGCTGCAGTTCCGAGCCTTTGTGCACCTGTCCCAGGTCCAGCAGGCGCTGGCCTACGAGACCGCCGCCGGCGTCTGGCGGCGCGGCAAGGCCGACGCCGAGGCGCGAACCATGGGCCTGCTCTACTGGCAGCTCAACGACGTGTGGCAGGGGCCCTCCTGGTCCGGGATCAACTACGGCGGGCAGTGGAAGCTGCTCCACCACGCCGCGCGGCGCTTCTTCGCGCCCGTCTACCTCTCTGCTCACAAGAACCGCGGCAACGGCACCGTGGTCGCGACGGTCGTCAACGACCTCTCCGTCGACGTGCACGGCACGCTGGACGTGGACGTGATCCTCTACGCGGCGCGCACTGCGTCCGAGGGCGTCGTCCCCGTGGCCAGGGCCCTGCCCGTCACCGTCCCCGCGCTGGGCGCAGCTGTCGCCTGGCGCGACGAGCTCGCCGCGCTCTCCGACTTCATCGTGCGCAGCGCGGCGCCCAACCAGCTCACCTTTGACTCCGACTACGTTGTGCGCCTGCGCTTTTGCCCGCAGAGCACCGGCGCGGTCGAGGGGCTGCCGGATCTGTGGTCAAGGTGGCGGGCCGACGAGCGCGGATCCTCGCCGTCTGCAGAGTCGGTCAGCGCCTTTGACTGCGAGTCCGAGGGCTGCGTCGGCGCGCTGGACGAGGCCGTCGACGAGGCACGCGCCGGCCTGGAAGAGCTGCTTGCCTGCAGCGAGGCCACGTTTTTCCCCGTGGACTTTGGGGAGGCGCGGCTGTGGGGCCCGCCACCAACCATCAACGCCACGCCCCTCGCGACCGACGAGGACGGGTCCATCTCCGTGCGCCTCTCCACCGACACGGTGGCCCTGTTTGTGACCGTGGAGCCGCCCCCGGGCGTGTCTGGCAACTTTAACGCCTCTGGCGTGCTGCTACTGCCCTGGGAGCCGCAGACGGTCGTGTTCACGCCAGAGGCGGCCTACCCCGAGGGCGCCGCGGTGAGCGCCGACTCGGCGTCGCGCCGGCTGGCCGAGATGGCGCCAGAGGACTTTGCCGCGGGCATGTACATCCGCTCGCTGCAGGAAAGCCTGCTGGACTATGACCTCAACGGCTCCGTCTCGTCCCCAACCTCGTGGGCCGGGAGCCGCCACTCCCTCGGCATCGCGCAGGCCCTTGCCCTCGCGGCTGCGACAATCGTTTTCGCCCTGTTCTGATCCCGTCGTATTCTATTCATCAGCGCCGCTTGATACACTGCTTTTGCTCTATTCTGACCCGTCCGTAGCTGGTCCCGTCACCAGCTACTCGCGCGTGCCTTGGAAACAATTCTTCCTTCTGGGACCCCCGATCCGCATCCGGAAGTCGGCACGGACGGGCTGGCGAACAGATTGTGCGCTTGCTACACTTGAACGTCCGGTTCTACTCCATTTGACTTTGTACATGCTGACTATGCTTTAAGATTAGGGAGAATGGCAAGACTCGAGCGAGTGTGCAAGCCCGGGTCGCAGAGTGCGTCGCGAGAGAGGCTCGTGCCTCGAGTGCGCCGCCGGAAGCCGTCGATCGTCCGGGGTGCTTGGCGATCGGAGTCGTGCCTCTCGAAAATCCGAAACCCTTTCCAGACTTGCCACCGAGGCTAAGCCGACCTGACATACACGAGCACTCGCTCACTGAAATGCACAAACCTGCACTTTATGAACTGTTAGTGGACCAATTTTGGCGCTGTTTATTGATCCAAAAACATAGCTCGCGTCGCCTAGGCCGACCGCCACCCACCATGGCTGGCACCGCGCTGCGGCTGTTCAATGTGGCGGGCGAGGAGCGGGGCCAGAGCCCCTCCCAGACCCACAAAAAGGCCTACATTCCCTACGTCAACGGCAGCAACCGCTGGGGCGTGCTGCACGCCACGACGGCGTCCTGGCCCCTGGCGCTGTCCAACCTCGTGCTGCTGGCCTCCGATCCGGAGTGCGAGGATCAGGTCCTCACCCGCTTCCGCGACCACCTGGTCCCCAGCTGGAGCTACGCCAGCTGGACCATTCCCTATTTTGCCTGGCACTACCAGAACCTGGTGGAGTACGGGCCCCAGGGCGGCGTCCCGGGGCTGTGCGCCTTTGTCTCGGCGCGCCACGCCTGGCTCTCGGAGCAGATCCGCGCAGGCGTGGCCGCCGGGGCTACCCAGATCGTCCTCCTCCGCACCGGCTACGATAGCCGGCCATTCACCATGCGGTTTCCCCACACCAAGGTAAGGGATTGAGCTGAGGGAGGTGGAATTGGGAGCGCTATTTGATGGGTGGAATGTGGGCGTTGCTCAACGGCAGCAGCACAACGGAGGTACTTGATATTTTATAATCGACCTTGCATCCATTCCGTATATAGCACCTGTCCTCTGCAAAGCTAATTACTTAATCCCCTTCCCAAATGCACAGTTCTTTGTGGTGGACGAGCCGGAGACGCTGCGCGCGCAGCGCGCCATGCTGGACGAGGTGCTCCCCAATCGCAACCTGCACCCGCGGCCGGCCTACGTCAACGTGAGCTGGGGCAACCTGGCCACGCTCATCCCCGCCCTCACGGCCGCGGGCTTCGACCCCGGCAGCCGGGCCGTGTTTGTGGCGGAGGGCCTGCTGCCGCACCTGGACCAGGAGTCGGTGGAGACGCTGCTCAGCGACATCTCGGCCCTGGCCTCGCCCGGGTCGACCATGGCCTTTGACTTTCTGCACGAGGACGTCCTGGAGGGCCGCGTCACGCCCGCCGGCTACGCCAACCTCGCGCTGGCCGTGGCCAACAAGGGGGAGCCCTTTGTGTCCGGCATGCGCCCCGTCTACTCCGCCCTCGTGCGCCTGTTCCAGGGCCACAGCATGCGTGTCGGCGCGCTCATGGCGCCTGCCGACCTCGCGGCCTGGCGCGCCTGCGCGGCCAAGGGCATCAAGGGCACCGCGCCGCAGGGCGACCAGGGCCAGTCGCGCTGCTCCCTCGTGTCGGGCCTGGCCAACGGCATGCCCCGCTACCTCAGCCTTGCCAGCGTTACCAAGGCCGGCGCGCGGCCGGGGCTGCGCGACGCGCCGCAGGCAATTTCCATGGACGGCGCCGGCGGGTGTGACCGCAGCGGCCGGCCGGACACCAGCGCCGGCGGGCCCAACTGCTTCGTGGCCAGCCTCTTCACCCTGCTCTGTGGAGCCAAGCAGGGGCCCGCCAAGGTCGGCGCCGCGGCGCCCGCGCCCAAGGACAAGGGCGTCGGCAAGCAGGTCTCCGGTCCGCTCAGCGTCAGGGGCAAGGAGCCGCCAGTGTCGCCCGCCCGGCGGTGCTCGGGCGCCAGCAGCAGCTCGTGCGACCCGGCGGGGGGCAGCCGCTCCGACTCGCCCGTGCAGGAGCAGTCGTCCGAGTGGATGCTGCGCACCGACACGGAGCGGGCCGTCTTTGATGGCTGCGCTCTGCCCACCGGCATGGCTTCCAGCACCGACAACGGCAGCGAGTCCGGCACGGAGACCATCACGCTGCCCCCGGCCATCGGCCTGGATCGGGCGCAGTCCATCCTGCCCCAGAGCAGCGGCTCCTCGCTCACCAGCCACGCGGCACTGGCGGCCGCGGCGGCGGCCATTGCTGAGGAGGCGAGCGAGGACACCGACCCTTGCAGCTCTGGCTCCTACGCCCCTGCCAGCCCGGTACACCAAGCCGCCGACGCGCCTCTGCCGGGCAGCGCCCAAGAGGGCACCATGAGCGTGAAGGACCTGAAAAAGCTCTTCAGCTCCCTCCCGCAGTGAGTGGATGCCGACTTGAGCATTTTGCTGCGCAATGCAGATTTCATTCTATTGTCCGATCTGATTCATGTACACAATTGCCTGAGGCCTGCGTCCTTTGCAAGCCCATTGCAGTCTGATCCGCGTTCTGCATGACTCGATTGTCTTTCGTGATCTTTTGATGAGTATTTAACCAACTATTTTCGGTCAAAAAGAGAAAACTATGAGCATTTTGCAGTAGTATGTCACATTAGGAATAGGGCAAGCTTACTTAAGACTGTGTGCACAGTGCCTGGCGGCTGAGCGTGCATTTTTTGTATTTGGGCATTTACTCGTCTTTGTATCCTCTTTGCAAATACAAACCGCCAATCCCTCTACAGACGACTCATCCTTACAAACGAGAATTGTATGAAAATCTAGTGACTAACTTCCAAATGCATGCGATGTGATGTTTCAGGGCAACGATAGTGTCATGCAATTCAAGGGAGCTCAGGTCAAGACGTGTTTGAAGTGGAGCTCGAATTGCAGTCAGCCCAGCCAGAATTGCTTCCAAGGGGCATTCACGCAGGGTGTGTTTGAAGCGACTCAATGAAGAGGCTAGACGTTGACGTTCCGCTGTTGGAAAAAGACAGGTATTCATGTGCGGATCAGAGAGGCCTCGAGGTTTTCAGGCTGTCGATTTAGCGGGGCTGGACTTGGCCTCCGACCCGCTTGGCGCGCTCACAGGGATCTCCTGCATCGAGTCCCCCGATGGCGCCGGCTGCATGGTATCGGCCTCCGTGCCCTGGCCGCCAGCCTTGCGTCTCCGGCCCTTTTCCACGTCGTCGCCGCCAGGACTGGGCGGGTACTCGGACGTCTCCGACGACCGCTCATCTGCGTCGCTATCGTCCACCAGGCCAAAGAGCTGATCGTCTTCAGACCCGTCAACGACCGCCTGCATCCTGGTGGCATCGTGCAGCAGCTTGTCCAAGTCCGTAAATCTGTTTTTTGAAGGGCGAAGGGGTGTTAAAGAAATGGTGAGGGGATTGGGTGGTCACCAATGGACGTCCTTTTCCACAATCACCAATGGTATGGCTTCTGTCAATCATGCCACCCACTCACTCAAGACGCAGTGAGGGAGACAGGTAGCGCTCTGCAATCTCCTTGTCCGAAGGAGCCTCCAGCTTGCCAGCCGCCTGTCAAAAAAGTTTATTATAGCTTGGGTGGGCGATGAAAAACTTTTACAAGACAGGACCGCCAGACACAAAATTGAGAAAGGTAAGTCTTACGACTACGATACCAAATCCAAGCTTTCCCTCCCAGCGATTGAAGCCATCAACCCACCATTGCCTCTTCTTCCTTGGCGTCCAGGAGCTTGGCCGTCAGCAGTGCCAGACCCTCAAAGGGCTGCCAGAACCGTGCGTGGCCAGCAACCCTGTCATAAATAGGGGTGTGCGAGTTGCAAGCTAAGTAGATGGTCGCCGGTGCACAGGGTTTCAACATTTCAGCCCAGGTGATACTTGGTACTCTGCCCGTCTCGTGGGCACACAGCCACCAGGCTCGACCGCAACCCTTTTCAAACTTTCAAATCAAGCCGAACCCAAACACAGACGTACATGAAGAGGATGGTGAAGATGGGCAGGGGAACCATCATGATGGGCGGTCCGATCGTCTTCTTGATGCCTGCGTGATGGAGACAAGGGTGACACTGCTGAGGAAAAATAGATGTAATTTCTATGCCAGCGAGGACCTGGCGTCGCCCAGAACTCCTTCCAAGCCAGCACACGCACCCAGAATGGCAATCATGACGATCTGGAAGATGATCAGGCCAGTGCAAGCCTGATCAAACACATTTTTCCAGATCTGCGAGGAGGAATGGAGCTAGGGGAGTCGGTGCGCTGCGGCTCGCATGCTCGCGTATCGTATTCTTGCATCCCAGACACCAATGCACACGCACCATGCCACCCGTCTGGTAGGGCTGTGTGTAGACGTAGACAAGAGAGTACTTGCTGCACAGGGTATTAGAGTGGATGTGTTTTATGAGACAGGTCATGCGGGTGACCACAGTACGATATATAAAAGGGTACCACATATACACAGGTACCTCCCAATCAACAGCATATCCCAAGCACCCGCCCACGCATCCCACTCACTGAACAATGTAGGACACAAAGAAGTAGACAAAGGCAAACGGCGTGATGATTGGGCAGATGAGGCAGAATGTCTGCAGGTGTAGGGGTGTTGGGAAGAGAAGGTGGGTGCGTTTTCTCTAAGTGCAGGCACGGTTCACGAGGTGTGTGTCACGACATCAAGCTACTCCATTGATATTGTCACTCCCTTGCAACCAATCAATTGAATATAACAACACGCACCATGCCCAGCAGCAGCGCGATCATGTCGTTTGGAATCACGGTACCGTACGAAAACTGCTGCTCAGCCCACAGTCGCCGCTGTCATTGAGAGGGGTGCACAAGAGGATTGATGAGGCCTGTTTCTGAGAGGCTCGACAATCCCATGCTGAAGTCGACATTCGCTAAGCGGCAAGCAGCCTCTCACACACACAAGAGCACAAACCACAAACCTTGGCTCTGGCCGTGCCGGCGAGCATGGATTTGACCCAGAACAGCACCAGCGGAACGGGACGCATGAGCCCCAGTGGAATGGTGATAAAGGTCTGCGACATTGGAATGTGAGGGATGGATATGTGCTGATTGTGCATAGAAAGACGACAAAGTAATGAAGGGTTCAACAGTCCTTTTAATTAATTTGCGAGCAACGGAATGTCAGCCAGTGAGAGGCTCACGACGTCACGCTCACCTGGACCATGAGGAAGGTGGTGAAGAAGATTGCCGTCTGCGGCGCGGCCGTGCCCAGCACAGTGATGATGCTGCGGACGTCGATTGGAAGTGGGTAGTGAAGCTTGGAGGTGGGGTGGTGATAGGGGGATCGTACATAATGGGCTCACTGGGCCAGTGCAAGAAATGGCGAGCGCTCTCGGTGCGCGATCTCATCCACGTTTGTGTTAATATCCGCATCACCAATCTGAAACGTAGACCACGCACCTGCCCGGGTCGTCGATGAACTGCTTGAGCTGATTGAAGAAGGAGCCAGCGATGAAGGACCCGAAGAAGACGGTGATGACCTGTGTTAGAAAGGGGAGTAGTGGGTTCTCAATTTGTGCTCGATTGCACCCATCGCAATCTTTTCAACCCCTCTCATTCCCTTCCCGCATGCACTCAGACCCCCCCCCCCCCCCCCAGCACCTCCGACCCCCGCGCAAGCCCACCTGGAAGACGAAGAAGCGAGAGACGAGGCCCAGGTCCAGTTGGCTGAGGGAGACCATGCCGGCAAACCTATTCATGGTGAGGATGATGGAGGGCACAAAGGCGAGGAAGATCTTCAGCGCCAGACCGGGGATGATGGCCGTGACCACCGCGCTCAGAATGGCAATGTTTTGGAAAGCGCTGCGAAGAGAAGGAGGGGAGAGGTCACGTATCGCGATTGGCTCACTCAAGACACTTCCAAATACTCTCTGGAGTCTCGAACATCCCTTCAAATACCACCCCTCTCACCTGACAAGGCTGTTGGTGGAAAGGATGGCCTGCACCGCCGCGACGGGGATCATGAAGAAGAGGGCCATGGCCACAAAGGCGCCGAGCATGAGCAGGCGCCGCCCGGCCCGCTCCCAGGTGCGCCAGCCCAGGTTGCCCCACACCACCTCGCTCGGCCGCGGCGCCGGCTGGCAGCGCCAGGTGGACAGGTCCTCCGTGATCAGCGAGCGCGAGGCGGCCACCTGCGAGACCCGCGAGTTGAAGGTCACAAAGGCGGCCGGGAAGTGCTTACCCCGCGCCAGCTCCTGCTGCTCCTGAATCTCCACCCGCAGCTGCTGCAGCCGATCGCTGTTGTGGGGGGGGAAGATTGTTATAAGGGTGGTGATTGGGTAAGGATGATTTTAGTTTTTAGAGTAAACGGATGATCAAGACCAATTCTCTGTGCACCCCACGCAGCGCGTTTAAAACGTGCGAGGCCCGCCGAGTGGCAACCCCTTCACACAAGACCAACCCTCAACGCACTGGAGGAAGACAAAGGTGGGCACTTTGACGGGCTTGATGCCGTACTTTTCGCGTCCCCAGGCGCCCATCGTAGCGCCCACGACGGTCGACTGCGAGGAGCAGCGTGTGACGGTTGATGAGGGGGCGGAATCCAGTTTTTTTAGTCAATCTCCTATGGAAGCGCCGCTACTCCACTGGCTTCAACAATTGAGGTGCCAAATCCATATACTAACCTCCCCCCACACCCAAAAAAGACACCTCACAAACCTTTTTCAGCTTGAGCGTCTTGCCGCGCCTCTTTTTCGAAATGTAGTCGTCCAGGAGGTCCTCCAGCTGCAGCTTCTTCTTTTCGTACTCGGCCACGAGCGGGTCGAGGTCGCTGGTGTTGTACACCAGGTTGGCCATGGTGAAGGAGTCTGGGAACACCGTCTTGAACTGGCCGTCGACCACGTCCTGGATGGTTTGCCCGGCCTTGAGCTCCTCCACGGCCAGGTCCCAGGGGTCGGGCATCTCCCAGCGGCCCGTGGCCGGGTCGATCTCGGTGGCAAAGGAGGACAGCTTGGCCGCGGCCTCGGCGTTGCTCCCGCGCGCAGCCACTTTTGCCAGGTCTGGCACCAGCAGCTTGCCCGAGACGACGCGCTTCTTGGTGACCTCCGCCAGCGCGTTGATGCGCTTGAAGGCCTTGTCCTTCATGCTCTTGGGCACGACGCGCAGCAGCGTGCCGTCCAGGCGCTTGGGGATGGTGCCGTACGCGATGGCCGGCACGTCCGTCAGCAGGATGCTGTGGCTCTCGGCGCCGCGCTTCTGGTTCATGAAGTAAAAGGTGCGCAGGCGCAGCGCCTCGCTGCTGTACCGCCACAGCACCCAAAAGGCGATGCCGGTCACGACATAGGCGATGATGGCGTACGCCCACAGGCGCGGGGAGCGGTCGGAAATGTTGGCCATGGTCGTCTTGTCCAGGTCGGTAAAGTGGTACTTCACCGTCACGTAGTCGGCGTCGTACCGCCAGCCGTATCTTTATGTGGGGGGGAGAAGTGGTGGTGGGGGGGGGGGGAGGAGTAGTAATGGGGAGGAAGGTTGTAGAGAAGGATTTGAAGCATCGATGTCGGGCAGCTTGACCAGCAACCAACCACACATGCTTCCCTTCTTCAATGCCCATCCCTACCTGGAGTATGCGGGGCCGAGGAGGCTCGCCGGGTCGGGCAGGGCCGGGACGCCAGGGAGGTACTCCCACCACTCCAGTCCGGGCGGCGCGGGCGCGATGCTCGTGTTGTAGAATGGAGGTGCCTGTACAAGCGTTTTTCAAAGGGAGGCAACACGGGCGTGAGTCGTACCATCAAGCCTCCAAGACGTGCGCGGTACACGCTCGGGTCTCAAAATATGAGTCAATCACACAAAAACTTGATGACAAGAGCACCCTGGTCCACCTCCCCACGCTCCAACTTCCTAGAAACCTGAGTACCTGGATCGAATCGACGGACTGGGTGTTGTCGGTGGAGGCCAGGTCATTGCTCTCGGCAGGAGGCGACGGCTCTGGGCTGGGGACCCAGTAAGTGAAGTTGCTCACCGGCACGGCGCTGGGCTGCACATGGAGGTGGATGCGGGTACGGCAGAGTGAGAGGGATTGCAAGAGAAGAACATACATGTAGGAATGCCAAGCGACTACCTGTGAGCGCAGTACAACCCACTATTCCCTTGGCGACTCACAGACATCAGCCGATTGACCTCCGACCCCGTGAGGTTGATCGGGAGGATGATGATGAGGGAGACCAGGCTCACAAGCACAAAGAGGAACATGCCTGGTGGTGGAGAGAGAGAGTGTGGACGGGCATGGGCATCGCAAGGCACCACTTTTGTTGCATTCTCTTGGCAGCATCCGGAACCCTTATCCTGGACCCCAAAATGTGCGCTCCAGGACCCCTCCAAACCAATTCACCAGCCCCCATCTTGTTCGCACCCATTTGGAGAATGTTCATGTACATGGCGGCATCCACGCCGCCGCAGCGGATGACTTCGGCCTGATTCATGTTGTAGACCTGTGCCACACGAGAAAAGAAGCAGATAGTCAGTGTGCCAGGACAAATCAACAGAGCTGGCAAGAATATGCTGATGCTGCTTCACTCAACACATTCCTGTTGGCAAGCCACGATGAAAGCATGAAGGCCCCCCTCCCCCTTTGCTCCCACACCAACCGACGTGCCTGAAACACCCAGTTTATCCATCCTCTCAGTCTGGGTGGACGCCCGTACTCTTCCGACCGGACATACCTACAGAATTATGAAACTGGCTCGTTAAGCTGTGGTTTTCTGTGCCTAATAGGCATGAGCGTCTGGTCTGCTCATACACCAGTCATGCGTTGGCCAAATATGAGTACTGCTCCTTCTCAATGCGACTCCCTCATTAGGTCACTAGCCTCGCCCTCACATAGCTCGCTTGACACCAAAAAAAGCGCTTGCTCAACCACCAACGCACCTTTTGGGCGCGTAAAACTTCCTGGTGAGGCGCCTGCCCCTCCACCACGAAAACAGGAGCGTGAGCACGAAGCACACGCCGATGTAGATGGCGAACGAGATGGCAAACGCCTTGCCGCTCGTAGCCATGGTGATCTAATGCCTTTTTGGCCAATCCAGCCTCACAAAATCGTATGCCCACGTACGGCTGCGGGGAATTGTGATACGAGCAGGTGAGCACCCGTGCGCCCGCCCGAGCCGCCCCTCCGCGGGCCTCCGAGACAGCTTGAAGAAATTGCAGCACTCAGACTCACCCGCTACCAATTTGCAGAATTGTTTGGGCCAAAATTTGATGGGCAAGCTCGCCTTTTCAAAAGCCGAGGTCTTCCGACGAGCAGCTACGGCGCCCGTATCTCATCCGCGGATGCCCTCGCCTCCAACTTCTAGGACCGTGTAAACAGTTTCGTGAGCGCTGATTTTGCCGCAACGTTAGAATTTATACCTGAGCAAAGCTTATTTGACCCATCACCGCGTCAAGGGCCACACAGTCGGCTCGCTGGTCCTGATCGATCCTGCACTGTGCAGCTGCGCCGAAGGACTCCATCCCACCTGGGCTCGGAGGAGTCGCGTCGCTCAGTGCAAGCGGAAAAACCCCAGCGGCTGGGCCCCTGCTCGCCTGGGAGAGGGCGAGCTGACCGCAGCCGTTTTATTAAGTCATTTTATAGACGGCATTGCCGTTTGGGTCCGAGGCGGCAGGCTCTTTGCACACGCGGAGGCGTGGTTCGTGGCCCCTCGATGATGGCCTCGCCGGACGGGACGGCGAAGGCGGTCGACGGCAACGCGGACTTGGCGAATGGGCACGAGGAAGACCATACCAAGCCCAAAATTGACATTGAGGATCCAGAGGAACTCGATGACACCAAGCCCATCGACGGCGCCGAGACGGCGACGCCGGCCGCGACGCCAGTGCCCGCCAAGGACGGTGCGATTGCGCCCCAACCCCAGCAGGAACGCGTCATGGAGCTGCAGGACCTGGCTCTCAAGGTGTTTTACGCCTGGTTGGGCCTCCTGGTACTGTCTGTACTCGTCTTGTGGCTGTGGAGCTGGGAGTTGATCCGAAGCTTGGCCTTCGGCCTGGTGCTGGGCCTGGGAGCCTCCCTCCTGCACCGCTGGAACATCAAGCGCAAAGTCCGCATGGCGCAAGTGGTATGAGGGGTGGTGCTGGGATTGGTGATTGGATAGCGGGGGAGTGTCTATGGTCGTGGGCTTGGTATAGATGGACACGCGTGTTGATGGGCACGTCGCTCATGGCTCTGTACACGGTCACACAGTGGACAGAGCCGAGAGGCTCGAGCAGACATGCCAGCATAGCGCTGTGTCATGTCCTATGCACTCACCAAACACAGTGATGGACGTTGCCTGAGCATTCATCCTTTCCAAAATTTTTCCGCAGTTGAACCTGGTGCCTGGCAGGCGCGGCATGGACATTCTGCTCCGGCAAGTGCCCACCTGGCTCAGCTTTGCGCCCTCGGAGAAAGTCGCTGTGCGTAGGGGAATGGGTGGGAGATGATTGGTGGCTGATTGGTGATGGGAGGGAGGGGCAGAAAGGTTGTTGTTTGCGTGAATGACAGTTTTGTAGAAAATTGTATATTTTTGTCCTGGACGTTTTCTTTCAATCACCCCAACTCCAGCACCCTAGCCCCCCTCAATTACCCCTCCTCCCCTGCTCAACACTTCCCTTCAATCACCCCAATCTTCTTAACACAGTGGCTGAACGACATCATCGCCAAGGTGTGGCCGTTTTACGACTACGCCATCTCGGAGCTGATCAAGACGCAGGTGGAGCCGCTGATGAACGAGTACAAGCCGCCCGGCCTGATCAAGCGCATTTATTTCCAGAAGCTGACGCTGGGCAGCAGCCCCGTGCGCGTGGAGGGCATCCGCATCGACGACGCGGACCCGGCGGAGATTGCGCTGGAGGCCGACTTTCGGTGGTCGGGCGACGCCAACATCGTGATGGGCATCGAGCTGCCGCTGGGCGGCTCCTTCACGCGCATGGCGCCCAAGGTCTCCGACCTGGCGGTCAGCGGCACCGCGCGCATCGTGCTGCGCCCGCTGGTGGACACGGTGCCCGGCTTTGGCGCGGCGCTGGTCTCGCTGCGCGTGCCGCCCATCGTGCGCTTCCACCTCAACTTTGGCAAGGCCTTTGGCGGCGCGGCCAGCGCGGGCGCCATCCGGCTCTGGCTGGACGACTTCCTGCGCAGCCAGGTGGCCGAGATGATGCTCTGGCCAGCGCGCATCGTGGTCCCCATCCTGGACGAGGCCGTGACGGGCCCGCTGGACGATTTGTATTTGAGGCACAAGGGCGCGCTGCGCGTGGAGGTGGTCGAGGCGCGCGACCTGCCCAAGGTCGACGCGCTCGGCTCGGCCGACGCCTTTGCCGAGGTCTTCACCACCGCGCACGTGCGCGAAAAAACAAAAACCAAGAAGAACTCTCTCAGCCCCAAGTGGGACGAGACGCTCTGGCTCATGGTGCAGGAGCCGCTGACGCAAAACCTGTACGTGGTGGTCAAGGACGTCGACCTGGTCAACTTTCGCAGCCTGCTGCAGCTCAACGTGCTCAAGGGCGCCACCGACGTGGTCAAAAACACCTCCCTGCTCGGCCGCGTGCTGCTGCCGCTGCACGAGGTCACCTCGCGCCCGGGCGAGGAGCACGACATGTGGCTGCCCCTGGGCACCGGCGACTTTGCCTCGGCCACCGGGTGCGGCACGGGGTGCGGCGAGATCCACCTGGTGCTCACCTTCTGGCCCTTTGACCTCCTCAAGGGCCACCGCGCCGCCACGCGCGGCGCCGTCATCGTCACCCTCATCTGCTGCGACAACCTCATCCCGGCCGACCGGCCCATCAACAGCTCCGACCCCTTTGTCGAGTTTGAGCTGCACAAAAAAAAGCGCAAGAGCACGGTGCAGTGGCGCACCCTGGAGCCGCGCTGGATCGGTGAACACTTTGACTGGTTCCATGTACGATGAGGGAGGGTGGAGAGGGATGTTAGTTCGTTTTGGTCCATGCCATGCAGCATCAGTTGGCAGCTCTATTCTGCTGGCGGAATATTCACCATGGTGCCACCTCCCTCCTACACCTATTCCCCCTCTCTCGACCGCCCAGGTGCCGCAAGACAGCATCCTGGAGCTCACGGTCTACGACTTTGACCGCTGGTCCAGCAACGAGGTGCTGGGCTCGCTGGAGATCGACATCACGGAGGAGGTCGCGCGGGCGCCCAAGGGCGACGTCACCAGGACCTGGGAGCTCGAGGACGTGCCCCTCGACTGGATGGCGCCGGGCCAGACGCGCGAAAAGTCGACCATCACCATGCGCATCCAGTGGATCCCCTACGCGGAGCAGCACAGGGGGCGACACTTTGTGAACGACCCGGGACACAAAAAGTGATGCGAGATGCACTTGCCCGTTTTCCCGTTTTGTGGATGACTCAATCCATGCTTTTAGTCGCGCACGCCCGCTTGTCACGGTGTATTCGGGGCACGACTGCGCCCTTGTGCGAGTGCCCACATCACTCGCAGTGTCCTCTACCCATCAGCCACCTTGTGTCTTGGGCGTGGTCTTGTCGCCAGCAGTCCATCACCTCAGCCTCGGTTGATGAATGGCCGACCAAGACGCGCGCTTGCGCTTGCGGCCCGAAGCGGTCACATTCCAGATAGAGCTACCTCGCATTTTCACTCATCATTCCCCGGGGCAAGCGCTTTAAACACCTTCTGCAACGCCCCCCTCGCAACCTCTTCATGACTTGAAAGCAAGACTGCCGCTTGTGACGTTCGTTTGCTCGGAAACAGAGAAATCGAGTTGTGTACAAGATGCAAAGCTGCTCTGAAAAATTGCAGGGACAGCATTTGCCAGGCTCCGTTGGCCACTGCTTGCATGCCGCACCTTTTCAAAATACAGTGCCCAACAAATAGTCTACAGGTCAAAGATGAGGTTGTAATGGTCGATGTGCACGGTCAGCGCTTGGCCTGGCGCCGCCTGGATTCCGCTAGTGGCCTCGAATCGCTCTGAGCCGCGGCTCGCCAGCGGCCCTTGGAAGGTCGTCAGCGCCGGGAATTGCACGTTGCTGTATGCCTGAGAGGTGGACGGAAGGAGGCGCGGTAATCGGGCATCCATTGCGTGTGTGGGAGCGAGTATGGGATCACATGAATACACATGGTGTCGAATGAGCCTTCTATCTGTTCCCCAGACTGCATTTCCAACTATACGCACAGACATATCTGCATACAACCCAACAAGCACCCTTGCACATCTGATACGCAGCATCAGCCCCCTTGCCTCGATGCTGGCACGCGGGGTCTTGAGGCCGGTCAGCCGCATGGGCACCGGGATGCGCTGCTTCCAGGAGAGGCCGCTGGCCCCGCCAAACACGATGTTGTCGTCCCCGGGCCCGCCGCCGAGCTCGAGGTGCGCGCCCACAAAGGGGTGGAACTGGTCGCGGATGGACTGCCGGACAGAGGTGCCGACATGTTGCACCCCGGCATTGGCCGAGACCCACAGTCCATTCGGGAGCGGGAACCGCTTCCTGTTGATGAGGGTTCGGTATGTAAATGGAGTGGCTTGTACTCTGATGCAATGATTTCTTGCTTCAGATGACTGCGGAGGTCCGTGTTGCGATGCACGGACAGGAAAGCATTAGAAAAGGCCCGACCTACCGATACTCCACGGCCCGAAGGGGCACATTCAAGTTGATGACGCCATTGAAAATAGTGTCCTGAAACGATGGAATCGAGCGTCGACCACCTTGGCGACCTTGTTGCTGCCTCTCAGAGCAAGAGAGCTCATGCAATTGGCCACCCCTCACTGCCCCATCACACACTGACCTGGCAGGTAAAACCGTAGACAAAATGGCCTTCTGGAAGTGTAATGTCCGCCTTGGCCCGCAATCTATGGAATTAATCAAGAGAGAAGCCAAGCTTGCTGCCAGTCGCAGACACAGAGACCGGCGGGGGTGCACTGAAATGAACAGTGCCCAGAGTGCCCGTCTTCCTCCAAACTCTCTCTCATCCCCTATAACCTGACAACCCTTCCATCCCGCCAACCTGATCAAGTCTAGGAAGACGATGTCCTTGCGAAGGCCTACCCGTGCTGGCAGAATGCCGGTTCTGCTGAGCGTGACTCGGATGGGAAAGAGGTTCTGGAGGCGGAGGTCCAGCAGCGTAAAGGGCGGGGCAGTCCGCTTGCCAAACCAGGAGCGCCCCGATCCAAACAGCCCTCGCTCAGGAGCATCGTAGTCCGCCATGGAATTAAAATGGACTGAATTTTCCAGAAATTTTGCAGCACGACGGAGCTTGGTTGGTGTGCTGGATATAGCCGGTGCCCTCCCTGGCGCGGGCTGCGTGGGTGGGCTGGACCAAAATACGGCACCAAGGAAATCCCTGGCACAGCTTCGGGCCACCGGCCCGGCCTGTCCTCCGGGCCCAGGAGGAAGCGTCGAGGATGGGCCCCAAGTGCCTCCCAGCGTGACCCGCATGCCAAAATTTATTCTATACTATCACAATTCAGCATCATGGGTGCAGACGAAGCTAGCGAAATGACGCCGGAAGTCATTCCGCGCGGGTTGCCGGAGGATGTTAAGCATGTCGCCCACGTGCCGGCCGCTCGACCCACGGTGGCCAAGCCTCGTGTGGCCGAGCAAGGAGTGGACAAGGAGATCAAGGAAGTAATGGTTAGCCGAAAGAGGGTGGTCGCGCCCCCGGACCGGTTCATCGGGGTGGACGACACCACCCTCATCCAGGCCCTCCAAGGTGATGAAGTCATATATATTTATGAGGGTAGTTATGGCGGGGATCCTGGAGTTTTGGGGGATGCTGGGGCCCAGGACAGGTTCTTTAAGTCTTTTCAGAGAGGCACATGAAAGGTCTTGTCGACACGCTGGGGCAAGTCCTGTTGTGTGACTGTGCGTCCCTGGCCATTCTCTGCCTCTTGGCAGGGCTGGTGGACGAGGCCACACCTGGCAAGGCAGTGGCGCTGCACAGCCTCATTCAGGGCATCGTGACACACGACCTGCTGCAAGTCAGAAGGCACGTGAAGAATGGCAATGTTGTGTTTTTGGCATGAGAAGGGGTTGGGGCTGGAGATTGATTGGGGGCAACAGCTGATACGGAGTGCAAGGCACCAAGACGCGGGTCTTCATACGCACCTCTCTCTGCACACCTCTTGCAGGAAAATCGAGCACAATCTGGGTGCCTTTGGAACGACCAGTCACGAGACGGGCGCCGTCCCCGACGAAGTTGGTGCGGCGGCAGGTCGAACGAGTGCACGACAAGCCCGCTTGATGCTGCCTGAATTAATGGTTCCGAATGAATTCTGTTCAAGGCTTTGGACAAACCCAAAACAATCTGGACAATTCCATTCCCACTAGCATCTCGCAATCATCTGCCTCCACACCCATGCCCGCAGAGTCCGAGTTCCTGGGCTTGGAGGATCTGGAGCAGGAGAAGCTGGAGCAGGTGGTGGCTATCATCAAGGCCTGCCGCTACACCATCCTCAACAAGAGCGAGTGGGAGGCGGCCAATTCCGAGGATTTTCTGGTAAGGCGGGTGGAGGATGACAGGTGCATGGGGCAAGCATGGCACGGGGGGCATTGTAGCGTCTCTGCCATCGGGCAGGTGAATCACTGCCCACCGCATGGCCCCGCCCCACCCCATGTCCCACATCCCACACGCACAGCTGACGCTCCCGGCAACGGTCAACTGGGATGCGCTGGACTCGACGCTCCTGGCCAAGTATTGGAAGGCCCACCCCGAGGAGCGGGCGCTGGTCGGGGACGAGTACGCGGATCGCGCCCTCATCTTCCACCGCGGCTTCAAGATTGCGCACATGGAGGGATACTTTTACGACCTCAAGATTGACGCGCTGCTTTCCTTTTTCGTGCTGCAGCCCGTGTGGGCATTCCTGCTCCGGCTCGCAAAGATGGTAGGGTGGCTCGGAGAGGGGTCGGCGGAGACCTTCATGCTGGGACTTTGGAGGTTGTGTCTTGTTACTGTGTTGGACGCATCAATATTGCCCGCCTTCCGACCCCTGCACATCTTCCTGCTTTCCAGGTGGACATGGAACGGTTCTTTGCGGCCCCCCCTCCCGGGATGGAGAGCGTGGGCGACGACCTGGACCCCTATGCGGCCTCCACCACGGCAGCGGCGCACGCCGATTTCAAAAAGGGCCGACTACACCAAAACACTGTCTCTATCGAGCGCCGGACCCTGGCCAGGTGGGAAGGTGGTGGGTGTGCTAGGTTTTATTTTATTATAAGCAATCGCAGATTGACAGCATTCTGTTGGGTGGGTGGAAATGCAGTGCTGTATTGACACGTCTGGTTTGTCGTAGTAACCATCACTTCTTCCTTACAAACAAAGTAATCCAGTCCAAGCACAATCCCCAATCTCCCACCCCCTGCGCAGAGTCCTCAAGGATGGTGTGTCGACGCTCAAGGCCTTTTTCCACAAAGTGCGCCTGCAGGAGGCTTGCTTTGAGGACGTCATCGTTATCTATCGCAAGTCGGACCTCACCCTGCAGACGAGCGAGCTGGACATCCTCGTGGGTGACGGCATGGTGTGTGCGGGAGGGGGATCTGGGCGATTTTTTCCGTGCATAGTAAATGCGTCTTAGCCTTTCATTTACCGGTAGATGGCTTAGATTTTGCATTTTATTGGAAAAGAAAAAATTACTGGCATTGCTGGAGAAGCCCAAGCCATCACATGGCACCCAGCAACCCCGCCCTTTCCATCTTCTCTGCTTGCAGGATCTCAAACGCAATCTGGTGATCCGCCACTTTTCCGACATTCCACTGGCGGACGTGGAGATGGTGCTCCCAGAGAAGAACATTTACCTCCCGCCGACGCTCTACGTGCAGGTAAGGGTGCCAGGCTTTGCTGGTGGAGCTGGGGAGGCGCGGTCGTGTTTTAGAGGAGATTGTTATCTAGAAAGTAATAACATTCCCTCCTTCCAATCCGCAGCTGGCCATCACGGCCCTCATGGGCATCTTTGCCGTCATTTCCAACTTCATATCCTCGGTAGGGCTAAGAGGAGGAGGGCTATTGGTTTGCTTATTGTAGATTGGTAATGTCCACTTGCGCACGATCAAATGACCTCAAACGCGTCTGACCACGCTTATTCGCCCGATGTTCCTTGTGCAGGACAAGGTCACAAGCGGCGTGCTTTCTTCCTCGCTCATCCTGCTCGGGACCAGGGCCTATCAGATCTACAACTCTGCCCTGATGAGAAAGACAGACATTGAGAAGCAGATGGCCAAGGTGAGGGATGGCTTCTTTTTGTTTGGAGGGGTTTGGGTCAGTTTGAATGAACTCATCGCTTACGTCTTGGGGGTGAGGAGCCAGAAGCAGTCATGCGGTGTCCAGTGACCACATAGTCAGCCTCATTGCGGCCTGTGGGAAATCACTCACGCATTGTGACCCATACATTTGCCGCAGACCCTGTACGAGCGATCCACAGCTGCCCAGGAAAAGGTCGTTTCGGCCTTGGTGGACGAGATGATCAAGTGAGATTGGGCGTAAATTGATAGGGGTAGCTAATGGACCCAATGCTTGGCACCCAAATATCTGCTCCTCTCCGCAATGATCAGACCTCCACCACACACTTCTTCCTTCACCAGGCAGCACACTCGGGAGCTCCTGATCTGCTACATGGTGCTCCTGGCATCCAAGACCCCAATCCCAGGTAACAGAAAGGGGTCCGTGTATGCATGTGGGGTTGAACTTATGGGTCTGTGCATATCAGCTGTGGTGGCATTCTTGTGCAACGGCAGCATTGGTACGCTCCTCAATCACCCTTCTCCCCTCGCCCCACCTCCCTGAAATCCCAGTTCCGGAGCTGGACAGGCGCTGCGAGGAGTATCTGGAGGAAGAGCTGGATCTCAAGCTCGATTTCACCAGCGAAGTGGCACTGCCCATCTTGCTCGAGGTTGGTGGGCAGTTTGGATTCGCAGTCGCGCTTGTCTGTCAAATAGCAGCACTGTTTGACGCAATTGCGACTCTCATCCTACTCCATCAAAATCCGCCTATCTTCATTCTCCATTGCAGTGGCACCTGATCGCCTTGGACACGGAAGGCATGCTCTCGCCAGTCCCTCTCGCGACGGCGCTGGAGCTGCTGGATGCGACCTGGGACAACCTCTACGACTTCAATGTAGGGATTTAGGACGTAAGCTGTGTGTGGAGTGGATGGAGGAGTGGTGATCAGTCTTCAGAATCTAAAAAGTGGCATTTGGAGTGGAATTTTAACTGCCTGTCGCGCACCACCAACGCCCCCTTCCATCAATCATGCAACACAGTCCCCCAACAAGGAGGGCAAGACAGCCAGTGGACTGCGGAGCATGACCCGACAGATGCTGGGCAAGCCTGAGCCGCCCACCGCGGCGGACAAAGGCCTTTCACGAGGTGGCCGCGGCACACACGCGCACCAAGGCACGTGCATCCGCAGATTGGGGTCTTGACTGGCCTTTGACCATGCATCGATGCGTTCACATCCTAAGATTGTGTTGCCGCTGTGCACAGGCTGTGTCTGCGATCCACTCAACCCCCCACCACGCAGAAGGGAGAGGACCAGCCGCTGCCATCCATGAATCAGCTTCTCGACGAGCAAGAGGCAGATGATGCCGACCGCGCACAGAAGAAAGCGGGCCTGTTCCACCGAATCAAGAGAAAGGTCACGCCGGGCTCTTAAGCCGAAGTTGTGTATTTTTATCAACAGACGTCGGAAAGCGAACTACACGTTTCAATCCACTGTATTCAGGCTGTGTATAGCTCTGAATTGCCCTGCTCACCTAGTGTAGTGGTGTGTGCAGACCCATTCAGACTCCTGTTCCTGGACCTCTTCTCAGTGCTCGTTCAATCCCATGGGCGGGGTGATACAAACATTCAGGTGTGAATTTCTGCAACCAGTCATTCACTGATAAACCCATGACGAAACCTTGGCCCGACCAGCAATCTCCCCTTGTCGATGGCCGACAGTTCGTGTGCCCCGCTGGCGCGCGCGTGTCCGGGTGGAGGCGAAGATTCAAATTCGCCAGTGCCGGGCGCGTCTGAAACCTGTCGGCACTCGGCACCAGCAACTCATTGGCGGACGCAATTGTACATGTGAGTCGTATTAAAAGCGACCCAGATGGCCCCTATGCGCTCGGTGATTGCGGGGGCGGTGTGCGCCGTCGCCCTCGTGGCCGTCCTGGCCGAGCACCGGCCACGCCGATCACTGGGCGTTCACAGGAGATCCCTGCAGACGTATGAGGTACGAGGCGGTTGTAAGTAGTTATAATGAGTTACAATTTGGATCTGCGGGCTTGTTTGGGCCCGAATGTGCCGTCATGCAGCTGACTCGAGCAACCCGGCTCCTACCCCCGCATCGAACATGGCAGGCTCCCGCCGTCGACCTGAGCGCCCAGTCCTGCCCATGCACGAGGGACGGCGTGTCAGGGGGCGTAAATACCACCAAGATTGGCTGTGGGCAGTGGCTCGTGTACGACGGGAGCAACGAGTTCGTGTGTTATGTCGACGACGCGAGCGGCTGCAATGCCAACGAGCTCACGCCCAGTTCCCTCTACATCGGTGCCTCCTACCGGACCTGCCCCGCCTCCACCGCCAGCCTCCCCACCCTGGCCGACCTCCTCTCCTCCACTTCGGCCGTCATGATGTTCTTCTCGGCCGTCCAAACCAGCCGGCTGACGGGGCTGCCCGGCAACAAGGTCACCGCCTTTGCTCCAATCAACTCCGCCATGGCAGCCATCCCCCTGGATCAGCTCACTGATCCCGCCTACATGCGTCTCCTGGTGCTCAACTCGCTCGTCTTGGGGGCGATGAGCGTGGAGACGCTGAGCGAGGCGGGATCTGTGCAGACGGCGGCGGGGTCTCGGTACAATGCCCGCAACGCCACCTTTGAAAACGGTATGTAATTCTATCGGAGGGAGGGCTGGTCCTGTGGCGGGGCTGCCAACTGTACGTGCATAGAGTGTAGCTGATTGTTAGCCTTTGGGACATACCTCTTCCTTCTCACAACAGCACAAATCACAAGCTGCCTGCCACTAAAGCCATCCTCACCGCCTTCCACAAATCAAGCAGGCCAACCAACGCTGCTGGTCGGCGGTGGAGCGGTTGTGATCGGGGACATCCTGGCCAGAGATGGAATTCTGCACCTGATGAGCAATCCCATCAGTTCAACTGCAAACCTTGTGAGCGTGGAGGTCGACGAACCCGCACCAGAGCCGGAGCCAAGTGAGGCGCCACGGGTGGTTCCGGGCAACGCACCCAGTGCCGAGGCGCCAGACTCGGAAGTCCCTGTAGCTGAGGAGGGGCCCGCGGCTGAGCCTTACAGCGAGGTAGTCTTGACTCCCGAGCCTGACACGGAGTTTATTGAGCCTACGGACGACGCTGATGAGGCGGGGTCTGGCAGTATGGGTGCCGCATTGGCGCCCACTACCGATGTCGAGCCGACGACCGAGCCCTCAGAAGAAGCACTGCTAGACGAGCCCACGGCCGAGGCACTGCCTGCCGAAGAGCCTACAGACGAGCTGAGCCCCCAAGTTGAGGAAGGAGTCGTTGAGGGCGGCAATTGGTTTTTTATGGCACCAGGTACCGAGTTGGAGACCCTTCCCCTGGGCGAGCCGCCAAGCGCAGAGACATTCTTCACGTCCGGGGAGCCACCAGCCTTTGAAGAGGTTGTGGGCTCTGGAGAGCCATCTACAAAAAGTGTCCCGACCCCAGAACCGGAGCTGGCAGAGGGCGAGGCGACCTTTGGGTTGAGCCAGGGCAGCTCCCTAGAGGACACCGGCGGCGATGCGGGGCAAGGACCCCTTCCAGAACCTCAGGAGGAGGAGGAGGAAGACTGGGCAGCGGGTAATGCGCCGACAGCGGACCTGGCCCCTGCAAGTCCGTTCCTGGAAAGTCCCACCCAGTTTACAACGGGCTCTCCAGCTGACTCCTCTCCGCAGCCGAGCCCTGCGAGCCCGATTCCCAGCGCTGCGAATCCGCCACCAAGCCCTACGAGTCCCTCGCCCAGCCCTGCAGCCTCGCCGCCACTCCCTTCTTCGCCTCCCCCATCAAATGCGTCAACGTACTCTCCACCTCCTCCTCCTGGCCCAAACCCCTTTATGGCCTCCTCCGCGCCCATCGATACCCTGATAGACACAGGGACGAACGACAGCAGCTCTACCAACGAGTCCTCCTCGGAAGCGACGGTTCCTGCCACCAGGTACTACTTGGAGAGTATAGGAAGGACAGACGTAGTTTTGCTTTTGCGTGGCTGCCGATGGAACGACGCATGCGTCACAATTCTCAGCTTGTATTCCCAACTCACTCACCAAAAATGCTCATCCTTTCCACCCCCCTCAAAAAAATAGCCTGCTTCCAAACAGGGTCACCTGTCCCGAGTGCAGCCCTAGCAGCTCATTCGAGCCGCTGCCCGTCACGGCCACGTCCGCCACGCCCACCAGCTCGGCCTCTCCCGCCTCCTGCGACATCAGGGTCAACGTGGAGCTCCGGGGCCCGGTGGTGGCGACGTCGATGCAGGCCGAGATCGAGGACTGCTGCGCTGCCTGCCAGGCCCTGAAGCAGTGCGTGGTCTTCACCTACTGCCCGGCCTATTCCGGGTACGTGCCGCGATTTGCTGGCCAAGGGGTTGTGTGGCAGGATGCTGATGCGAATGGATGGAAGCACAGTAATAATATCTAGAAAGCCCTTGCTATGCCACATGGACCGTCACCAGGTTATGTAAAGATAATCTCTCCCCCCTCTCTCAGATGCCAAACGGGGGCCACCACCTACCCCCACCAGCTCTGCGTGCTCAAGGGCCTCCAGTACGACCACGGCGGGCTGGCTGTGTGGCAGGCGGGCGCGGACGTGGCCTGGGTGTCTGGCACCACGCAGGGCACCACCTGACTCTGACGAAAGCTTGTGATCGTCTGCTGTCCCTTTACAACCTTTTGCTACTCTTCTGAGCACGCGTCGCCCTCCAGTGGCGCGCGCGCACAATCCAGTTGCCCGCCTGATTGACGAGATGGTCGCAATCGGCACAACACACTGTGCACACGGACACGCCCTTTGTCGGGTATGCTCCAGGCACATGCTCCCAGGTCTGAAAGCCTCTGCGCAATGCGCCGCATGCGCAATGTGTCTTGGGAAACACGCACACCACCGCTGCAAACACAACCGCTGACCGCCTCGTTTCTGCAACACTATATGAGAGAGACAAAATACCGATTATGTGTTACCTGACAGCAACGGTGCGATGGCTTGGATACACACGACGTACGTACTACCATTTCAGCACAAACACCAAGGATAGTAGTAAGATGCATTCAAAGCGGGCGCAGAGAGGCGGACACACGCATAGACTGCTGCCTCTGCGCCCGCTCCGCTCGACGCACACAAGGGCACTTCAGAGAGCGCGCGGCACAAAATCTTCCCTCACTCTCGCAAGCACCGTCGCAGCGACCCCACGTTTCAGTCGCTGTCCTCCTCGCTCGACTCGGCCTCCTCCAGCCAGTCGACAAAGGGCTTGACCGCGGCCCGGACCGCGGCGGCGGCGTCGGCGGCCACGCCCACGACGCTCGCGGCGTCGGCCCGCTTGAACCAGGCGAAGATGAGCCCCTCCTCCACCAGGTCCTCGTCGTAGAGCGCCTTGAGCACCAGGGGCCCCTCGCGCACGCGCCCCGGGAGCACCGTGCCCAGCAGCTTCTCGGCGGCTACCAGCTGGGCCAGCTGCCCGGCGACGTCGCGCGCGTGCGGCGCAAGGTAGGCCTTGCGGCGGACGACCTCCTCGCCCAGGCGCGTGGCCGCCGGGGTCTCGGCGAAGAGCGCCTCGTACAGCGCCGCCGCGCGCGCGGCGGGCCCCGTGGCCGTCAGCGTCGCGCCGCGCAGCGCGGCCGCGACCTCGGCGGGCGACTTGCCCGCGGCGACGTCGGCGCGCAGCGCCGCGACGGCCGCCGCGTCCGGGTCCCGCGCCAGCGCCAGCTTCCGCTCGGCCTCCTCGGCCAGGCGTGCCGCCTCCTCCTCCTCCGCCTTTTTCCGCGCCGCCTCCTCCGCCTTCTTGCGAGCCGCCTCCTCCTCGGCCGCCTTCTTGCGCGCCGCCTCGCGCTCCGCCTCGATGTTGCCCTGCGTCACCATCGCCGCCGTCGCGCCGGACAGCTGCTCCGCCGCGCGGCGCGCCATGGCGGCCTCGGAGGTGTCGGTCATCCACACGACCTCGTCGTCGTCCTCGTCCTCGTCGGCGTCGGCGTCGTCGTCGCCGTTGGCCGCCGCGGCCTCGTCGTCGGCCGGCTCGTCCTCGCCCTTTTTGGACTTGCTGCTCTTCTTCTTCTTCTTCTTCTCCTCCTTGTCGCCGCCGTCCAGGCCCTTCATCCGCTCCTTCTCCAGCTTCTTCACCTTCTTCTCGGCCTTGCTCAGTTTGTTCTCCGGCGGGTTCTTCAGGATGAAGGTGTTGAGCTTGAGGCGCGAGTCGACTTCAGAGACAAAGCCGCACGCCTGTGTGTGTGCGTGAGAGAGATATTTATATATGTGAGGAGTTGCCAAGCAAAAAGATGGCAAAGAAAGTGAATTGGATGAGCGCATGCATACATACATAACGTGAATGGAAAAGCATGCCTCCCTCGTCGTCTCCCCCCTCCCTCTCTCACGCTCGTCCACCAACACTGTGTTCCTCCTTTCCAAAACTATACCTTGCACTTGAGGTAGATGTTGTCCTTGCGGATCTTGACCACCGTCTCGGGGTTGCCGCAGGAGTAGCACTGGACGTACTTCTTGATGAAGCCCTCCAGGATCTCCGACAGCCGCGCCGCGTCGTGCGCGCCATTGACGATGCTCGTGCCGGAGCTCTTGTCAAACTTGGTCTGCGCGCCCAGCTCCGTGCCAAAGTACTTCAGGATGTACTCGGGAGGGCGCTCCAGGGCGCGCGCGATGTCCACGTTGTTCTCCACGTTGGTCTTGATGCCGTTGCCACGCCCCTCAATCTGCCGGGCAGGACGAAAAAGTCGGTGATGGGTCGTCCGGCCTGGCGGGGCGCCCAGGCCGCGCACGCGATCTAGCATGCACCACAATGACAACCATGATCCTCTCAAGCAACTTGTGCCCGCCCGGCACCCGCCCTCGTACCCTGGCCTTCAGCCGCGGCATCTTGTAGCGGTAGAACGCATCACCGGCGTTCTCCCCGCCAATGTTGATGGACGCCATGGCTGCCTGGGTCGTCAGCCTCGTTCACGGGAGAATAGTAAAACTCCTTCTCTGGAGTAGAGTGCGCAGGGTGCCGTCCTTTGATATCGTCGACAACGCTGCATAAGCGGGCTGACACCAAAAGGCAGGCCCGGTCGCGAAGGGTGCCCGAGAGCTATGGCCACCAGTGCCACCGCGTGAATTGCACCGAACGAGCTCTCGCACGAGTCTTGGGGAATGGTGCAGGCCAGGCCAATGGTCGCGGCTCTGAACAGCAATGCCCATGCCGAGCGGGTGAGCCGGGATCGATATCCTGTATTATCGGCGTCGCAGATTCATTTGGCGCGCCGGGGAGATCGGCGGTCCCACCCTTTGAGAATTGACCATGCATGCGCTGCCAACATAGCCTTCCGGGACAGTATCAGTCTCACAGCAGGAACAGAGCCAAGAAAAAGCTAGCATATAGGGGTCAAATGTCAAGTATCACATAGCATGCACTCAGTGGTTCCAGGAAATTTCAAAATCTGGACCTGTATACCATGACCGGCCGGCGCAGTCTGCCAATGTGGCAGGTCGCCGGCGGTCGTCACGCGGCGTCGGGCCTCTCACACACGCATTCGATTGTGCGGCCGAGAGCAGCGCACGGCTGCGGGCCGCCTCACGGAAAAGGCTGAAGTGCAGGGGTCCCCTCACAGCGGCTTTAAGACCTTGACCTTGGTGGGCACTTGCGTCCCGGAGCGCACGCGCACCGGAGCCCAGTCGTTCACGTGGTTTGGCACCGAATGAGACGCAACTGCCGAGCCATCGCCTGCGTTTGCAGGAGGAAGGGTTGCGGTGAGAGCGCTACATGAATGGGGGCATCATCATGACCACGGGACCAATGAATCCTCTGCTTCGACCCCTGCGCCCCGTCACCACACTCTAGGAGGAACCAACGCTCTCATCCCTTGGCCCGGCAGAATCACAGGCTCGCGTACCAGGTTGCGTGAGGGGATTTGGCAGCGGCGAGCGCCGCACGATGCAGAGCTTGGGAGGCCCAGACTGGAAGCGTCCAGCGTGCGAATTGCCGGGGCCCTCTGGCCAGACCGCGCGGGCGGCCAGGCCGGCCGACAGGGCGGACGACGGCCGGCGAATGGGGACGCCGCGCGCCTCGTCCCAGTCCGAGGCGCTGGCTGCCCGCACTCCATCGAATCTGGGGGCGTCCTTGCCAGCCTCAAACCCCACGATGGTGGAAAAGGGGGCCACCGTCGCTGGCACAGCGGGGGACACCTTTGCTGGGGACCTGGGGCGAGTAACAATGGACATGTGGGCGCCTCTGCAATATCCCACCACCCACCACCAGCACACGCCCACCAACTCGTCAAGAACCAGAAACCTTGTCCCATGCCCTCCGCACCTCGAGGATGGCCCAGCCTCAGGCCCGGCGCTCAGCGAGGCGAGGTCGCCGGCGCTCCGGTAGCTCGCGCCCAAGCCCGAGCTCCGAGCGGATCCCAGAACAGACTGGAAAAGGCCCTCCACGGCCATGCGCTCGCTGCTCAAGTGCCGCCGCATCTTCCCACCGGACGACGCTTCAAATTGGTGGTCAGCAGGACTCAGTTCCGGAAGGCGTTCTGGAGCATGGAGGCAAAGCCGGCGTTGAAAGGGGTGCAAATGTATCGCAACGAGGAATAAATCACGATTCATTGGTCCCGACATGGGAATTCAACCTTGGAGCCCGTTCCGGTGCCTGGAATCTACCGAATCGCACGTACACCTCAGGTGAGCCGGCCCGGCTGACGTGACACGCAAGCGCCGATTTCGCGACGCGCACCCAAGCATCGCGAAAAGCGATTCCGTGTCAGCACGGAAAGGGCGCCCGGAGATCTTTACCAAATACAAGGGCATATGACGGCCGTGACACCGATGCGCCGTGTTTGAAGCTTCTTGGGACATTGTATATTCGAGATCGCAGCCAGCGTGGGGCGCAGAACGACCTCTGTTGGGGAGGTGGTTGTGGCCCAGCCCGTGTGACCTGGTCGGTCGGACGCCCACATCGTCTCCTTTGCGCCCGCTGGTGCCTGTCCCAGCGTTCTAACAGACATACTACATATAGTTGATCTATATTTGTCCATGTCGCCCGCGTAGGGCCCTCTTCTTTCAAAGTTGGGCCATGGCGGGCACGTTACCAGGGCTCCGCGAGCTGCCGAGCAGGCGCCGCGCCCTGCTCATGGCCGCGGGCGTCGCGGCTTTGGGGTACGCCGGCTACCGTGCCTACCACTCCGACACCGTGACGGCGTGGAGGCGGGCCCTCAAGCGCCTGACCCAGCTGCTCGACAGCACCGCGGACACCCTCAACTCGGGCGCGGAGCTCACGGGCTCGCTGGTGGACGACATGCGGGCTTATTTGGACTCTGACCAGCCCGACCTCCCCCCGCGCCTGCGCCAGCTGGTGCAGCTGGCGCAGCAGGAGGAGGTGACCTCGGCGACCTCGCACACGGTCGCCGCGTTGCTGGCGGGCCTCCAGCAGGGCGCTGGCGGTCAGACCAAGGGCGCGGACGCGCCGGCGGGCCCGGACGCGCTGGACCGCGTGCTGTCGGCGCTGCTGAGCGAGCGCGGCCAGTCGCTGGTGGGCTTGGCGGTGGCGCTGGGCGCCCGGAACCTGGTGGAGGGCTTTTACGGCGCCTGGGCGGCGGCGGGCGCCAAGGACGCGCCCGAGGACGGCAAGCAGGAGGGCGACGTGCTCGACCGGCTCCTGGGCTGGCTCGGCACGGCGCGCGGCCAGCGCGCCGCGCGGCGCATGCTGGCCAGCGCGGCCGGCAGCGGCGTGGGCGTCTACTGCGACAAGACGGCCGACGTCAACGTCTTTGACCAGATGCTGTCGGCGCTGTCGGCGCGGCGCGAGCACCTCGGTGTGGCCAAGGTCTTCCTCACGGTGCTCGTGCGCGAGGCGGTGCGGGCGGCCACCGGCGAGCGCGACGGCGCGGCCACGCCGCTGTCGCTCTCGCCCTCGAGCTCCGCCGCCTCGCTCGCGGCCGAGCCGGTGCGCGGCAGCCTGCAGACCCTGCGCCGCCTGGCCAGCCTGCAGGCCGAGGGCAAGGGCGACGCGGGCACGCCCGCGGAGCGCTCGTGCGAGAGCAGCCCCGCGCGCCGTGCCCACGCCGCCCGCGCTCAGCGAGGGCGGCGCGCGCAAGACGGCGAGCGGCGGGATTGCGCGGCAGGTAACTGACGATGATGCGCAGGTCAAGAACGGGTCGTCGCGGGAGAGCGTGGCGCCAAAGACGCCCGGCGGCTGGGCGGCCACGCTAGGCAGCTGCGTGCTCGCGGTCGCGCGCGACTCGGACGGGCGCGCCCTGATCGCCGACGCGGCGGGCGCCGCCGCGCGAGGCCGCGGGCGCCGCGGCAGACGTGCTCTGCCAGCGCACCGTGGCCGTCTTCCTGGCCGTTGCCTTTGTCATCCTGCTGCTCCTGCAGATCTCCGCCCGCCTTGTATCGGCGCTGCTCTTCTGAGCCTGTTTCATGTTTGAATTTTGCTTGTCCATCGCCAGCGCCGGCGAGACGTGTGCGTGCTGTCGCTGCTGGCGCGACCTTGATTGTGCTTTGCGGGAGTAAAGAGGGCGTCGCTGACCTGAGGGGGTCAAACCCCGTGCTCACCATCTTAGGTGGGCAACCTGTTCAAGGTCCTTCCCTTCTAATCACCCCGCTTTGTCGTGCTTCCGCTCCGTGCACCAGGTTCGATGTACCTTTAAAAACAATCGTACAATCCTAAAAGTGGTACATGCTTCGCATTTCTTTCATGCAAGTACAGATACAATAGTACTTGTGCTTTTAGCAGACCACACTAGTGCACTTCAATATCATCAGTCACGAAATATGCAAACCATGTGCAAAACAAGTATCAAGTGCTTGTGGCCGTCACATTTGGTCGTGTAAGGAGCATACTCATGCTGCCGCCCTGTGGCCGAAACGAGAACCCCCCCTCCTCCTCGAGAGAGAACCTCAATCAGGCTCCCCCGCACCTTGAATTCCGGGCGCCTGCCACCCCAAATTGTGTCGCCCGATGGCCAGACGCCAGAGCAGGTTGTCTTTTGCTTTGTGACAGCATTTACTCTTGCATCGAGCTAGGCCAGTGCATGCCCGCGGGCGTTGCCGGGCAAGTCACCAGTTTCGCACCGGCCCCGACACTAGGGGGCACAGTCCGCCTGCGGCTTCTTAGGCGCTCGCTGCGCGGAAGGCCAGCCCTGGTTCGCGCTCAGACAACACTAGGCGCGAGGATGACGAGCCCAGAGGAGCGCACAGATGTCCCGGGTGTGTCTCGGGAGCTGGCAGACAACGTGGAGCTGGTGCACTTTCCGGAGGAGGAGGACCGACCTCACGTCCCGTTGACCGAGCTGGCGACCATGCTGTCCGGGAGCAGACAACATGAGGAGGGCCTGGAGGAAAACCTCTCGGCAAACTTTAGCCAGGAGTCGGAGGTCCTGCTCCCGGATGCCGCCCGGGCCACCCTGCCGGAGCACCAGAGGTGTGCAAGGGAGGGTGCTGTTAAATGTATTTTGGGAGTGCGAGGACCGCGTACAAGATTGGGGTGATACATTTTGGTGGTTTTGGGATGCATTCTATTGGTGGGACCATGGCATGTTGGCATGGCAACTGTTTTGTTGATGGGCCAATGCGCGGTATTCGTGCTCACTGTTTGTTTATGGCATGCGTTGGGAGCGGGTGCTTGAATACTTGCTGGCACTTTCTCTTAATTGCCATGGTCAAAGGACGTGTGCTGCCTTTGAATGCAAAGACACACAATTTCATGGACCAGCCACAGAGTGTGTTTTTAAACCCAACCCTGTACATCCCCTCTTGTTCCTCACAACTGTGCAGCCTCTGGCGATGGGCCTGGGGGCGGATCAAGGATGTCTTTGTGATCACACATCTGGCGGCTCGTCTGTGGCCATATGTCGCCAAGGGTGGGTAGAGGTGGGAGGCTCTAAGGAGAGGCTGGCGCCAGGCTGGCTAGGGTTTTGGCCGCCGAGGGGATGCAAGTTTTCAAATATTTGCCTGGCCAGCGCGGAGCTCAACAACCATGCCCACAGACCACCGCTGATTTCCTCCACGTCCACACATCACAGGATGGGCGTGGTTTATCAACTTTTGGCGACTGGTCCTCTTTGCAACGATTCTCTTCCCAGGGTTTGCCCAGGTGGGGCTGGTTGCTGTCGCCGATTGAAGGAGAAATGTGGTTGACTTCAAAATTTGCGTCATGAATGCTGCGCGCCCTGCATGAGTATGGACCTTTTGGTTGAATGTGGGTTGAATGGAGCATCAGTTGTGATTGAATTAGAGTGATATTGGCGGAACTCGTCCCGGGGTTTACGCAGCCCATCCGCCCGGCATCAACTGGGCCTGCGCTCAATAAATATATATTTCGCCCCCAATCACACACTCCCAGATGATCGTCTTTTACTTCTTCTCCCCGCGGCTGCTGCGGAGCTTGGTCTTTGGCTCGCAGCCGCGAAATAGACTGGACGTGTTTGTGCCCCGGCAGCGCTGGCGCAAGCGGGGCCCCCTCCCGACCGTCGTGTTTATCACCGGCGGGGCCTGGACGATTGGGTACAAAGGTGAGCCTGGTTTTGGAGATGGGAGGCTGGGAAGGGGGCAGTTGTTGTATGGGACTGATAGTTGCAGATAGGAATGCGTGATAAGATTGCTGGAACTCGGCTGGTGAATTGAATAATTGCCTAGTGTGGAACCGATTCCATTCGTAAATCCTCATCGTGAGCCACCCTCACGCACATCCATCTGACCAATCGTGCGCCTGTTAACCTCCTCTGCCAGCCTGGGGTGCCCTGCTGGGCCGGCGGCTCAGTCAGCGAGGCGTCCTCGTCTTCTGCCTCGACTACCGCAACTTCCCTCAGGTATGCGAGCATTTATCAGATAGGAATGGCATGATGCATCATTGATCCGGCAATACTTGTCAGCATGCACCACGGAACACTGTAGCCCTACTCTCAAAATGACAAACTCCCCTTGTCACAGGGCAAGGCGACCGACATGCTGGAGGACGTGAATCGCGGCATCGCCTGGGTGATTAACAATGCCGAGCTGTACGGCGGCGACCCCGGCTGCCTTTACATCGTGGGCCAGTCGGCCGGCGGGCACCTGGGCAGCCTGGCGCTCATGGCCCAGTGCGCCCGAACCGCCGCCAACGAGGCCGCCAGTGGCGGCGGTGGGGTGATGAAGAAGGGAGGTGGCGAAGATGGAAAGGCGCCGGTGGCTGCGCAAGACTCGACTGCTCCCGACAAAAACATCGCCACCATCGAGCTGACCGACCCGGCGACAGACACCTCGGTCCTGGCCGAGACGGACCCGCTCAAGTCCGCTTCACTCACCCCTTCTTCAGACCCAGTAGGCGAGTGGCCGGCGTGGAACCCGGCCCTGGTCCGCGGCTTTGTGGGCGTGTCGGGCGCCTACGACTTGGTGACGCTGGCCGACCACCTCGACGCGCGCGGCCTCAACCGCGAGATGTTTGGTGCCATCATGAGCCTGGACGGCCGCCCCGCGCTGGCGCGGCTGTCCCCCGCGCGCGTCGTGCGCGCGCTGGCGCCGGGGGCGACCGCGCGCATGCCCCCGGTGCTCCTCCTGCACGGCACGGCCGACAAGTCGGTGCCCGTCCAGAACGCACTCGACTACGCGCTGGCGCTCGAGGCGGCGGGCGTGCCCGTGCGCCTCAAGCTGTACAAGGGCAAGACGCACACGCAGCCCATCGTGGAGGACCCGATGCGCGGCGGGCGCGACGGGCTCATGGATGACGTGCTGGAGCTGGTCACCGGCAAGCCGCAGAGCCACTTCCAGTTCCCCATGCTCCCCAGCTTCCTCATCGACTGGGCGACCTACGTCTGCCCTTTTTAGATAGAGGTGGTGGGGAGAGATGATTAATTCTTGCGCTTGCGTATGGGTAAGGTCATGCCGCGGGGAAGTGACCACGCAATATGTCAAAAAGGCATCACGCTGCTTGCCTTTAATTAGTCATGTTCTTCTAGTCCTTCATTGCATGTGCCGAGCACCACGCATACAGAGTGATGACTGATTCTGCAGCTTTCTTAGTGCATGTTTCGTTTGCTGACGCGTCAAGAGACGCACGCCGTACTTTCTATTTGCTGCACACTGGGCGCCCGAGTCTGGCCCCGACAATTTTCGCTTGTAGTCTCGGCAACTGGGTCGCGCAATCAGGTTGTGCAGTGCCGTGAAGAACAAGTTCAGGTCGAAAGTCTGCCTCGAACTGTTGAAAAGAGCATGCATTCCCCCCAGCATTCAGAGGCAATGCGTGTCGTCAAGCCCAGCTGAAAAATCGCTTGCAAAAAACACACCTGTATAGAAAAACACCCAACCTAAACCACCTCACAGTCCAATGGGGAATGCACGGCGGGAGGGCACGCTCAGGAGCATGCCTGGGAAGGCCACTCCCTTGGCCGTGCCCTTGAGGAGGTCCAGCGGGCCCAGGACGTCCAGCAGGGGCGCGGGGACGCCGCCCCGCCGCGCGAGGTCGCCGGCGAGGTCGTGCCAGCGCTCGGCCTCGGCCCCGCGCCGCGGGAGGGCCGTTAGGAGCTGGGCGTGGCGCCAGGCGAGCAGCGCCGCCGCGCTGGGGTGCGCCAGCTGCCAGTCGGCCGGCAGGGCGCCGCGCTGCGGGTCCAGCTGCAGGAGCTTGCCGGCCTCGCGGAACAGCCCCTCCGCCAGGGTCACGCGCGCCGTGCGGCTGTAGACCCAGGCCAGCAGGGTCAGGGGCAGGGCCAGGCGCGGGTGGTCGTCGCGCGACACCGAGCCCAGCGCGCCCAGCGCCTCGCCCAGCGCCGCCTCGCCCTCCTGCCACCGCTGCTGCATGATGGCCATCTGCGCCGCCAGGAGCAGCGCATCCGCCTCGGCCTCGGCCAGACGCAGCCGCGACTGCAGCACGCCGCTGGGGAAGCTGGTGGGCGGGCCCAGGGCGCCGCGCGCCGTGCTGGCCACCTGCACGGCCTGGTCCACCAGGGTCCGACAGTGGCGGCCCTCCTCCGGGGACAGGGTGTACGCGCTCCGAGTCCATTCCTGGGTGTGGGTATGAGAGCCAAACATGTTGTCAAGTGTTTGAAACTTGTTCCAGGTTTTCAGTTGTATAGATCCATCCTTCCCCTTTCGCACCCCCCCCCCCTTCATCCCACTCTCTCTCTCTTTTTAACCCCCCCTATTCAACACACCTGGATCAGCGTGTGCGCCGCCCGCTCGCGGCTGAGGAGTGCAAACCCCAGATCTGGCTCGTCGAAGAAATCGGTTTGGTGTGCATCCATGTCCCGCTCGCCCTCGCTCGCGCGCTCGGGCCACTGGGTGCTCCCGGCCTCGGCCGAGGCCAGCCGCGCCGCGACCACGCAGGGCGGGGACGTGCGGGCAGGGGCCCGCTGGCCGTCCCAGCGCGTGTCCGCGGCCTCCACCGGCGCGCCCAGCGCCAGCAGGGCGCTCACGCGGCAGTAAATGGCCAGCGGGCCGGCCTGGCGCGCGGCGGCGCCGTTGCCGTTTGTCGAGGCCTCCACGGCCGTCAGGGCCTGGGCCGCGTGCTCCCCGGCCTCCTGCCACCTCGACCTGTCCGCCGCAATGTCGCACCGAGCCAAGTGCAATCTATTTGAAGAGATGGATAAAGTCAGAGAGGAGCGGGGGAAAGGGTTGAATAGTATAGCAGATTGCGACCTAGATATCCTTTTCAAGCTCTGTACAAGGTCAAATCAGAGATCCATGAATGCTGCCTGCCTGCACATTCTCCATCACTCACCGCGCGGCATTGGGGCCGGCCGGCTCAAAAGAGAGGCCAGACCTCAGGACATCATCCACCTGGTCTGGCATGGTCTGCGATTGAAATTGCGTTGTAATTGTTTAATATGAAATGATTTAAATTGATCTACCTGACTTAGCCAACCGCAAGTGTACTCTATCAGCACGCAATTGAGCATGCTGAGCTCCCCCGAGACGGCGGGCACGCACATTGCCGGCGCACACATGTGGCCCACATTCGCACCCTGAAACTGTGCACCTCCACCTCCGCTTCATACATCCTTTTATACCTGGTAGTGCTCGCGGGCGTAGCTAATCATCTGGTCCACCGCATCGCTCGCGGTTGCGCTGGCAAAGCAGCGAGGCCCGCAGGGCCCCCTGCCCGAGCACCGTGCCACGGATGCAAGCCGCTGGCACAGCATGATCGCGACAGCAAATGAATCGACTGCCCCTCAACAATCATGCATGCGGTTTCGGTGCGCCCAGTACGGCCAAAGCCCGTCCCCGTGTCTCGGCAATCTGTGCTGGAATCGCCAGATCATCTTAACCTGGCTCGCGTGCCTCATCACGACATTACAGTGCGATCATCACGCCAATACAAACGACACCGCGGATATTGCGGGCACAGCAAACCGACCAAAAATAGAGCAACACTCGTTCAAGAGGTAAGGAGCCCGACGTGCGTGCGTCACATAGGATTAGTATTTTGTCTGCATTTCTCGTCAGAGGTGGCAGAGCTGGGTGAGGCGGGTGGTGGGAGGTCCGCCCCCGCGCCCCGGAGTCAGTCGGGTAGTCAGACGAGCGTCACAACGCGATTGGGTGCCAGAGGGTCAAGGATGCGGCGCCACGAGCGCGCGCTTAGGGCAGAACGCCAGTGCGAGACCCAGTGCGGAGGAGCAGAGCCCCTGTCCTGGACCGTCGCGCCCCGCTCAGCGCCGCCCAAGGACCGTCACGCCCCTTTCCCGCCCGCCACTTCAGCGGCAGGGGGTAGCTGCCGGGGCGCACAGCTCGGCCGCCGCCGCGTACAGCTCGCAGCCGTCCCACTGGGCGGCCTGCAGCGTGCGGAGCGTGTCCTCGGTGCGCGCCGCAGAGACGGCGCCGCAGCCATTAGGGATGCCCTCGCTCAGAGCGGACGCCAGCTTGACTGCTTGCCGCAGTCCGGCCGGCAGGGAAGCATCCTGCAGACTGGCAGGAATGGGCGAGGAGGGTGTAAGGCGAGGTGGGTGCTGCTTGGTGTGTGATTTGGGTTCAATGTTGGAGTTTGATCAATTTCTCACAAACAAAACTCCACACACAGTCCTCGTGGCCACCTATTATAACGAAAAACAATCTGACCCTCTCATTTACTACTCCTACCAGTCGCCGGGCAGCCAGGACGGCTGGTCCAGCCAGTCGGCCGCGCCGTGCCAGGCCTGCTCCGCGGCCACCTTATCAAGACCCACTCTATCGCTCGCCTCCCAGCCCCGCGCGTCCGCCCAGGCCGCCTCTGGCGCCCAGGCGGCCACGTCCAGCAGCGAGTGCAGCGCGCTGGCCAGCTCGGACCCGGCCGCCGCGCGCGCGCGGCTCCGGCGCGCGCCCCTCGCTCGCGGGCGTCAGGCTCGCGCTCAGCGGCGCCGAGGGCGGCGACTCCGAGGCCAGCTCCAGCAGCCGGGCCTTGACCTGGGCGCTCGAGTAGGGAAAGTGCGACTCGCAGAGGTCGGCGGCGCAGGCCGGCTCAGCCGGCGTGCTCGCCGCGCCCGCCAGGCCCAGCGAAAGCTCCGCGCCCGCGCCCTCCGGCGTCGCCGCGTCCGCGACCCGGTCCTCACCGGTGGACCCAAACAGGTCCACCAACCGCCCGCCGCGGCCCTCCAGCCGGGGACGATTGCCCGGCCGTCTTGCGCTGCGCGCGCCCCTTGGCGCTGCTGGGCGGGAAGAGCAGCGAGTCCTCGTCCAGGCCGCGGAAGAGGGGCAGCCTGTCGCCCGTGTTGGGGCCCAGCAGGGGCGAGAGGAGCAGGGGCACCGTCAACGCGATGGGCGAGCCGACGTCCAGCGGGGACGGCACGCCTGCGGGGTGGGTGGAGAGGACGATGGGTTAAGAGGTGCAGGGCGTACAAAACGTGAGGACGCCCATTGAGGTGTCAATGCAGATCCTCTACAGACTGGAACGATGGGCGACCACGTCCAACCCAACTCCAATCATCGAGTAAAACCAACTCCGCAGCGCACGCATATAGTATTTGTTTGTCACACCCCACTCCGCCCGCGACAGGTCCCTCCCTCGCCTACAAATGCTGACCCAACACACCAACAAAGAAAAAGACCCCCTACCCAGCCCAACGTACCAGGCACACCAAACATTTTGCCTCCCCGCGCAGGAGCCTCGTCCGACGGCATCGCGCCCATGCCCGACAAGGCGCGCCGCGCGGTCAGGGGCGGCGCGGCGCCGGCCCTCTCGAAATCAGCATCTTCCGCCCCACCCTCGGCCGTGTAACTGCCCGCCTCGCCCAGCGCCGGGCGGGCCCAGGCGCTAAAGGACGTGGAGGACCGTGGCGGGCACCCGCCGTCCGCGTCGTCCACCGGGGCCAGCGCCCTCGCGCAGCGCCGCGTCTCGACGCCGCGCGGCGCGTGCCTCGTGGCCGGAGCCCGCCAGCAGCGAGATCTCGGGGGCCGCGCGCGCGCGGCGCTGGGGCCACCGCGCCCCGGCGCGCGGCCGCGCTGTCCGTCTGCGCGCCAAAGGCGGTCCCGCCCTTGGTCCCGCTGCCAAAGACCAGCAGCGTGGGCGTCCCGACGCACCCCGCGCCCCCGGGTGGCGCGACGCGCAGGCCCTGCAGCGGCGTCTCCGCCGCCCGCGGCAGCGCGCACAGGTTGGGGCTGTCGATCCCCAGCTCCACCAGGGACGTCCAGGTGTCGGGGTGCAGCGTCGAGCCCTGGCGCGGCGCCAGCACCGAGGCCGGCAGCCCGGAGGCCGGCGCCGCCGGGCTGCGGCCAAAGCTGCCGGCCGTCGCGAGCGCAGGGGCCTCTTGGGTAGTCCCCAACCAGCTGCCAAACAGCAGCGGAGACGCCAGCTCGCCATAGGGCTCCGTCCTGGCGCTCGAGCCGCCGGCGATAGGCAGAGGCGCCGTCGTGCCCGCCGGCGCGTCCGTCGGCGCCTCGTGCTGCGCCGACGCCTCGTCGCACACTGGCGCCTGGCCCTTTCCACTCGGCGCGGCAGCCTCTGCCTCGGTCTCGACAAAGGTGCTCACAAAGTCTGGCCCGGGGTGCGCTGCCTTGCGCGGCCGCTTGCTCGTGCGGACTGTCGGGTGGGCGGGGGCGCTGTTGTCGTGCGCGGCGCTGGCGACGCACGCGTCGGCGTGCTCGCCCATCGGAACCGTGCTGCTTGAGACCTGGTAAGGCCCGGTGGGCTCCGGGATGCGGTACGAGGATGCGGTCCGCGCCCACGGGGCGGGCTCCTCGCCCGGCAGCAGCGATGCCAGTGACAGGTCGCCGAGCGGACCCCTGTGAGGTATAAAAAGGATTGTGTGATTATCGTGTCGAAGGGACTGGTCTGGGCACATGATTGATCAATGCCCCCCATCGAGGTTGCACCTGGCCCGCATTGCATCCTGGCAACCCGCATGCACCGCTTGGCACAGACCCAACCCCTTGGAATATCAATCCACGCCCTACCCGGGAGCTGCCGACAGAGCGGCTGGAAGCTCAGCGTACATGGGCAGGCCCAGGGTCTCCTGGGCCGCCTCTCGGGGAATCGCAGCGCTCGCAGCCGCGGCGCTCGCAGCCCTCGCGGCAGCCGCGTGGCGTGCAGCTGCGGTCTCCCTCCTGGAGCCGGCGTTGCCTGGAGAGAGGGAGGCTTGGCACCGTCAGGGCTAGGACTCGAGGCCGGCCACCCCTCCCCCGTCGGCAGCAAAGCCCCTGGCTCCCAAACATCCAGTCAACCCTCCGCACCCGTGCCGCTCTCCCAAGGCGCCAGGCCCTCAAATTGACCCTGCTCGACCTGTGACACAGAGCACCATACAAAGGCTGTCGGAATTGCGGAAAAGCGCGACCACGCTCGCATTTTCCTCCAGCATAGTACTGGAAAACATTGCTTGTCACCCTGATAAGAAGGGCCACCTCGGTACCTTACGACGCAGGGTGGAGTTCCAATGGTTTTTGAGGGCGTTGTCGGTACGACCGGGGACAAAGTGCGCCAGCCGCGCCCACTGTGCAGGTTGTGAGTGGTTGAAAAGGTCCGGGTATTGCCAGGGCGGCTCTCTGATGTCAAGCGATAGTACATGATGGTACGCAAAGTAAGCATTCATCCCAGTCTCCCCGATCCCGTGCACGCTCGAGCAGACGCCCAGCGCGCCCACCAAAATTGGCATCTCCTCCAAATACCGCCACATTCTCATAAACACCGACCTGGTTTCCGTGGGCACGGTGGAAGCGCACAATCACCTCGTCCTCCTCCCGCGTCCACTGCCCGTGCTTGATCGCCGGATTCAGATGGTTGTGCCAGCGCTCGCGGCACTGCTTGCCCAGTCGACCTTTCAGGTGCGACGCCACCAGCGTCCACTGCTTTGCGCCGTGCAGCTCCACCAGGCGGATGATGGTCTCATCCTCCTGCGATGAGGGACAGCAATGGAGGAGGCATTTGAGGAAGCAAGACGGTGGAGCTCCAATGGCGAGTATAATTGGAAACATTTGGCTGCACTTGGCGCAATCCCGCAGATAGGCCCCCGCTCGCTCCCCGATCCATACTAAAAAACCCAAGACCGCCCGACCCACCTCCTTGGTCCAGGGGCCCTTGGACACGGATGGGTTGAGCACTTTTTGCCATCGGTGAAAGCACTGGGCTTCCGTCCGCCCAGGGAACGCGAGGGCTGCGGGTTAGGAACCAGGATTTACGATTCAATCGAGGACTATTCGTACCGCGAACGTGTCTAACGCTCAGCTCGCCCAAGCGCGTTGTTTCCGACCGACCGGGCGACAGGTGTCCTCCGGGTTTGAACCTTTGAAAGCAGACGCACCTGTCTGCTTCCAGTCCTCGACACCGTAGGCGGCGACGTGCTCGAACAGCATGGCGTCCTGTGAGAGAAGATATGTTCCTGTTTGCAGAGTCCCGAGTCCCGAGTACGAGTTCCGAGACAGGCACGGACAGATATAGCCCTTGCCCACCCGCGCACCTCTTCCTTGGTCCACGCTCCACGAGAGCTTCTCCTGGCCCTTGAGGATCTGGGCGGGCATTAAGATGGAATGTAGGGACCAAAACGCAAGGTGGCGAGCAAAGCACCGTCTCCGGAACCTGTTTCTCACCTTGTGGCTGGGGTCTCGGGAAGGGATGGCTCCGAGCGTCGTCTCTTGGGCCTGCTACCAAGGCCGACCGGGGCCTCGTTCGAGTCAAAACTGTTCATGGTTGGCTTTAGTGGTGTAGATAAAGGCCGGAGTAGCCGCCTTGCCGCCGCGACGCGGACGATGTTACGTCTGTCGGCCCGGTTTCAATGTGCGTGCGGCGCGTGCTGGGGCCGCGCCCTGGCCTTGGGCCCGGCCAAGGGAGATTGTCCATTGGCAACCACCAACTTCCCCGCACCTGCCCGGCCTGCTCAAGCCACCCTAGCCACGGCCGTGCCAGAGCAGTATGCACATGTACACTGTTACTTGACTATAGACAGCAATACGAATTGCGCGCGAGGACGCTGCCACTTTTAGGCCTGTTCGACATGGCGACAACCACCACCAAGCCCGAGACCGAGACGATCGTGAGTGCCGGCGACCCTTGTTGGGTGGTCATGGGGATGTGGAATTCGGTCCTAGTTTGTCATGATGGATCGGCCAGAATGTGCGGTCCGGGGCGCATGGAAAATCCGGGCGTCACGACTCCCTCCTCTGCTACACCTGTGCAGCCATGGCAGCTGTTTGAGCAAAAGATGACGGAGGCCAAGGCCAGCAAGGCCGCGATCGGGGCCTTTCAGCACAACTACGAGCAGCTGGTGGCGGGCGTCACGGGCCTGGTACGTTTATTGATGTGGGTGTGCTTGATATATGATATGGGGTGCATAATCTCATAGGAGGAGTATTATGATCTCCATCGTCGGCTCACCCCCCTCTCCTCCGCAGCTCCCCGAGAGCGACATTGAGCCCGTGACGGAGCTGCCCGAGCTGGAGTCTCTCAAGTCGTCGGCCAGCGAGGCGGAGCTGCAGTCGCTGCTCTCCAAGACGGCCATGCTCAAGCTCAACGGCGGGCTGGGCACGAGCATGGGCCTGGAAAAAGCCAAGAGCCTGCTGGTGGTCAAGGACGGCAAGACCTTTTTGGACCTGATCGCAGAGCAGGTCAAGTACACCCGCAAGCGCTACGGCTGCAACGTGCGCTTTGTGCTGATGAACTCCTTCAGCACCTCGGCTGACACGAAAGAGTACCTGGGGCGCGAGCACGCGGACCTCATGGCCGAGCCGGACGTGGAGCTGCTGCAAAACGCGTCGCCCAAGGTGGACGCGGCGACGCTCAAGCCGGCGACCTACGCGCCGGCGCCCGAGCTGGAGTGGTGCCCCCCGGGCACGGCGACATCTACCCCTCCCTCCTCGGCAGCGGGCTGCTGGACCGCCTGCTGGCGGAGGGCGTGGAGTACCTGTTTGTGAGCAACAGCGACAACCTGGGCGCGACGCTGGACCTGGACCTGCTGCGCCACGTGGCGGACTCTGGCAGCGCGTTTGTGATGGAGGTCGCGCGGCGCACGGCCAGCGACAAAAAGGGCGGGCACCTCGCGCGCCGCGCAGCCGACGGGCGCCTCGTCCTGCGCGAGTCCGCGCAGTGCCCCGACGGCGACAAGGCCGCCTTTCGAGGACGTGGCCCGGCACAAGTTTTTCAACACCAACAACCTGTGGGTCAATTTGCGTCGCCTGCGCTCGCGCTGGATGAGCGCGGCGGCGTGCTGCCCCTGCCGCTGATTAAAGAATAAAAAGACGGTCAACCCGCGCGACTCCAGCAGCGCCCCCGTCTTCCAGCTGGAGACGGCCATGGGCGCGGCCATCGAGTGCTTCCCGGACGCGGGCGCGGTGGTCGTGCCGCGCAGCCGGTTCGCCCCGGTCAAGACCTGCTCCGACCTGCTGGTCCTGCGCTCGGACGCGTACAAGATCACGCCCGCGGCCACCGTGGAGCTGGTCGAGCCCACCGCGCCCGCGGTCAAGCTGGACGACAAGCACTACAAGCTGGTCGACCAGATGGAGCGCCTGGTCAAGGCGGTGCCCTCGCTCTGGCAGGCCGAGAGCCTGACCGTCAAGGGGCCCGTAGTCTTTGAACGCGGCGTCGTCGTGCGCGGCAACGTCGTGCTCGAAAACGCCTCCAGCGAGCCCCTGGCCGTCAAGAGCCGCGTCCTGGTCAACACCACCATCGACCTCGTGGCCGAGCACGAGAAAAGCGACGCGCAGGCGTGAGAATCTGGTTTGAATGGGAATCATCGGTGATGATGATCATGATGATGAAGGGGGATATGCCTCTTTCTCACGGTGCACATCATCACCTATCCCACTCTTCAGATGCTGATGCACTCTTCCCTGCTCCTGCTCTGACCTCCCTTTTGCGTGATGATTGTTTGCTGGTTGTGTGAAAATGGAAACAACAAAGGAGAGCGCAACGACAGCCCAGCGGACGCGTACAAAGGACAAGCGCCGGGCAATGTGAAGAGAAGGCGCACGGCAGGCGCAGTATTGCGCGTGGTCGTCGGTTGACTGGAGGTGCATAACCTATGTTGCCTACCAATAGTCTGGATCAGGGCACATCCACTAAATCCAGTCTCCACCGAGTCAGCGAGCCACGCGAAGAAGCACGATCCGTTCAGACGGCCGCGGGGGCGTCGGCGATGACGGCGGCAGCGGCGGGGAGCGTCTGCTGCCCGCGCGCGAGGGCCTGCTCGAGCTCCCGCTTCAGCTTGGAGCCGACGTCCGAGTCGAGCGCGGCGTCGCTGTGCTTGAGCAGGTAGTTGTCAATGCCGCCATACTTGTCAATTGTCCTGTACCGGGCAAGAGGTAGATGCCGGTGAGACACATCATGTAAGGCGCAGTCTACTACTGTGAGGTAGAATGAAAGGAGGGACTCAAGCATAGGAAGACCCTCCCTTGGCCATGGCCCTGCCAGCCAAGCACTCCAGATCCTCAACACCTCAACCCACCTCAGGGCCGCGGCGGACACGCGCAACCGGAGCGTGCGTTGGAGGGTGGGACTGTACAGGCTCACGCGCTGCGCATTGGGCAGCCAGGTGCGGCGGGTCCTGCAGAGAGGGGCGTACATTCCTCGCGTTGCTTTCGGCCCACCCGGATGTCCATCCAGGCCACAAATCGCTATAGCGCCCCGCCCACCGCCCACACAACACCCAACGCGCGCAATCGTACTTGTTGTGGCCATCCTCGCTAACGTTGTTGCCGAAGCGGATGTACTTGCCAGCGTACAGCCCTCGCCGAGCACGGTTGAAGACGCCCCGCACCACGAGCTCCACACCCAGCGGCATGACGACGATCCGCAAGGCCCCGTAGTATTTCCACTATGCCAATCAAAGTTCAATGTCAATTTTCGGTTCGTCACAGTCGGACTCGGGACAAACATGCCGGGCGTGCTCGGCAATGGTGGCCAAGGGAAATCTGCATGCCGGCCCGGCACAGACCGATTACTCCCGCAGGAGAGGCCATCGCGCCTGCTCATCCGAACCAGGCCAAAGTTCACGGGCAGCCACCATTCAGAGCCCCTCGCCCCGATCAGCGCCGCAAATGGCCTTTCATCTCATAGAAGAGCCACTCGACGCCCTCACGTTGATTAGTACGACCAGGGTTGTGCGCTGTCGCGGTCATGGGCCTGCCTAGCACCATCCTCACGCAGATTGTGCTCACCTCCGTGGTGCTGGGGTCCCTGAAGCACTCGGGCGTGATCAAGTGCGTGGATTGAGGAGGTTTGGATTGCCAGAGGCACATGGGCGCCCTGCTTGCCGTAAAATATGAGCGCCTGCGGCAAATTATCCTGGTCGCAGGGTGGACACGGAGCAAATAGGGGACCCGACGGTTCGCTCCATCTTCAAGCAGGCGGTGAGGCGAATGTGTCTTGAAGTGGTTGTGTAGAAGGATTTAGTAGCCTCCTGACGGGTGACCTGTTCGTGTGCTTGAACAGCGCTGCTGGGGCGGAAAGGACTGCCTTTTGACATGCATGGGGCTCACCTGGGCCCCCATCATGGTTTTGTTACGTCTGACATGGGCTCCCATTGCGGTTCTGATGTGCCTTACACCCTTTTCGATCAACAGATCTCGCTCGGGGAGACCGTTGCTGTCAAGAGCAAGGAGTTGTATCACGACATTGTCAAGAGCTAGAAGCGAGGCATTGCCAGCGAGGCTGCGGCGCGGGTGATGACGCGGATGAGGAGGATCCAGCGCATATGCAGGCAATCACCCACTTTTCCCCGTGGCCTCACACTCGTGAGCCGCTGTCAGTCAATGCCAGGACGGATGCAGTTTTTAGGGCAAGCTCGTGGATTGCTGCTTCCATTCTCCCCGTCTGCTCCTCAATAAAATGATGTCAAGCCCCCTCTGCTCCATATGCAAAGTGTGTAATTATATTGTTTTCTTACACAGCGGCAATCGTTTTAGGGTAGGCGCGACGGCTGACTTGCGTCTTGGCGCGGTGGCCAGGCAGGTCGGGATGTTTTCGGGCTGCTCCACCCACAGCTTGTAAGGGATGCTGGCTTCACCCAGCCGCCGGGCTGCTGCTTCAAGGGCTTCAGCGCCTGGCACTTGCAAGACCACCTGCGCAGAGATACGAAAGGTCGTTTTATAGAGGTTTGACTGAGTGCAGTGGGCACCGTGCAATGCTACAAGCAAAAGCACGAGGAATTAGCCACCAAAGGTATGGACCTAGAAGTTCCATTTGCATTAGTCTCCTCCACCTATCCCCATAGCCCCATCTCCAACCTTGTGCATGCCATCAATGGCCTCGGGGGAGCAGTAGGCCTGCGTCTCGGCGTCGTCGCGGGCCTCCCACACCGCCGCCACGGCGGCATGACAGCCCTGCGCCACCACGCTGCCGAGGGGCCAGCCCAGCTGGTTCCACAGATCCTCGCGCAGCACGACGTACTGAATCAGCGGATCCGGTCGATCTGCCCCGCTTGACATGGAGGACGACATGCGCGTCGCAGCGCGGTGCCGGTGCGGCCTGGCGAGAGTCCTTGAGGAGGCCTGGCACACCCGGGCTGCGGGAGAGATGATCGGGAGGCACCGCTGCAGCCCACAGATCATGCCCACCCGCAGCGAACACATGTGTGTGAATGCATTGACAATTCAATTTCCTGGGAGTGGTGTCATGAATGTCTTGGAGCGAGCCTGCTCAGTGGCGATCTTCCAGCGTGCATCCCATTTCCGGCAAGCCGATTGAGGGGGACAGCTTGCAGAGGCTCTTGTCTCCACGAATTGTTATCAACAGCTCCTGCGAACTTCCAGCATATTCCAGGACCCAACACAAGCTCTGTATCTATGTTTCACAATCACGCTTGGTCAAGGCGCCAAGCCCAAGCAACGAGGGTCCAAACGCAAACCGGGACCCGTCTGTTGCGCAACGAAATGCAAGCGAGCCAGATAGGAATGGACGATGCAAAAGAGCTGCGTGGATGGTCAAGCAAAAGGGGGACGGAGCGGCGCCTCAGGCGGCGCCCTCCGCTCCAGCATCAGGCAGGCAGCGAGTGTGTCTGGCTCCAAGGTGCATAGAGGCATGATGAGGAGGCCCACGGCATTGGGCCAGAAATTGACAAGGGCGGCATCCATGCCGCCAGGCGGTACCGACTTGTACAGGGCAAGCAAGGAACGTGGTGAGTAGGGATATCAAGTCTAAAGAGGAGTAGGGCGGGTTCACAAGTGCGGACGTGACGAGGAGGGGTAGAAGGGTGTGTGTGCTGCGAGGCTAAAGAGGGGTACGCTCTGAGACGGGCGGGAGACGCCCACAGAGGTTCAGAAACGAAGCAAGGGTGCTGGAAAAGGGGGCTGCGGTGGTTGGACAGAGAGTGCGGCGGGCACCGGCGTGGCTGGGGTGCGGCAAAGCGTAAAGCGCTAGGCCGCGGCCCTGCACGCGCGGAGGCGGGCTCGATCCGGCTCCAGCGTCGTCCTGTCCAGCACCTTTCCATCTGCGCAGACGAGCGTGTAAGGGTGGTAATTAGGTTATTATGAGATATATGAAAAAGGGTGGAGGGGCGTCTGCACTCCAACAGACAGCGAGCGTCCCTTCAATACACATCCCCCCCTCTCTCTATACTACAACTCACTCTCGGAGGAGACAAACTCGAGGTCCAGGCTGCCGCCGGGCTGGATGTCGGCTCGGACGTAGCCCCAGCGCTCCTCGCTGTGCTCGACCCACTCAAACTGGTCTGCTGACACAAAGCTGAGCTTGCGCCCGCCGGTGCCGGCCGTGACGTGCGTCGCGCCGCCCTCGGCGGGCGGCAGGCAGGCGTCGCCCAGCACGTTGCAGGAGCGCGAGTAGGAGTGCACGTGCCCCGAGAGCACCAGGTCCACCTCGTAGCGGTTGAACAGCGGCTCCAGCACGCGCCGCAGGTGCGCGCCCACCACGCGGTTGCTCTTGTGCGGGAAGACCACGTACATGGGCCGGTGCATGCCCACGATGAGCCAGGGCGTGCGGCAGCGGTCCACCGAGCGCAGCTCGCGGCGCAGCCAGCGGTGCTGGCGCGAGCCGGGCGTGAAGTCGTGCTCGGTGCTCAGCGTCACAAAGCGCGCCGGGCCCACGCTGAAGCCGTACCAAAAGGGAGGGTTGGCGGGCTCGGGCGACGACAGGTCGTCGGACGCGAGGCGAGAGGCGGGGTTGGAAGTGATTGATTTTTCGGCGTCGTCAACGGGCATCAGACCCGCGACGCCGGCCGCGGCCGCTGCGGCCGCACCAGGCGTTTCCGCACTGGGCGTCTCCGCACCAGACATATCGCAGGCCGGCGAGGGCACCGCGCCCGCCCGCCGCTCCAACGAAGGGTTGCCGCACGCGCCCGTGGCGTTCCAGTGCGCGTTGCGCGCCCAGCGGCTCGCCTCGGCGCTGTCGCCCGGCATCTGGAAGCGCATGGCCGCCGCGACGCCGCACTCGCCGCCCGAGTCGTTGCCGTAGTTGCCCCAGTCGGGGTCGTAGGGCCGCAGCGCCCCGGACGCGTCCGGGCGCGCCGTGCGGGCCGCCGCGCCGGCCCCAGTCGTACTCGTGGTTGCCGATGCCCACCATGTAGGGCACACGCGAGGCCACGGGCTCGATCCCGGTCATGAACGTGTCCCACACACGCGCGCCCGTTGGCGTAGGCCAGGTCGCCGATGTGGTAGACCAGCTGCAGGTCCCAGGTCCGCAGCTCGTGCGCCAGCGCGGCCATCGTGTCGGACGCCCTGTCGGGTGCGGAGAGGGTGGGAAGGTTGTTGGATGATGAAGGATTGTTGTTTGAGAGAGCATGCTTTTAAGGACACACCGCACATACATGCTGCCTACTTCATCCATCACACCTCCCAATAAGAGTATATTATCAGGTACCTCGTCCCATCAACCCCACCCCCAGCTACTCCACCCCAAGTCCAAAGACAGCACTCACCCTGGACTCTTGGCGACGCGGTGCTCCGACTCGCCCATGTCCCCAAAGGCGATGAACTTGAGCGCCGCAGAGGGCGCGGGCGCCGGCGGCGCCCGGAAGATGATCGAGGACCCCGACTTGATCTTGTAGCGGTACAGCGCCCCGGGCTCCAGCCCAGTCAGCGTCACCGAGTGGAGCCAGAGGGGGTCGTACACAATGTCCCGCGCCGGGGATGAACACATGTCCTTGTTGCTGTAGGAGCTTGTGGACCCCACCAGCTCGTTGGAGCTGGGCGGCGCGTCCAGAGGCATGTCGTTCTCGTCCAGGCGCCAAAACTTGAGCGAGCACGGGCACCTGGGCGTGGGGGAGGAGGATGGAGGACTGGGTGGGCGCGCGGTGCGGGCGGGTGGAATCTTGATTACCGTGCCCTACCCATGCGTGACAATACCGGCTTCCATGCGGACGCCACCCAATCAGAAGAGCCACCACCACTACACGCCCCATTCACAACACATCATCAATAGTATCAACCATATATTCACCACTCCCTCCCCCTTGCACACGCACCCGGACTTGGCGGTGCGCCACGAGACTTGCAGGGACGTGGGGTCGCCCGTGAGGGCGAGATGCACCTGCAAATCGGAGGGCGGCCAAGTGAGCGATCCGTGCCCAATCGCGCCTTGGGCACAAACACCCACGCAGACAAACGTGGCAAAAACACATGCAAACGTTCCCATATGCCGCCGCGCGCACATCTAGCGGTCTGCAGGCCTTGTTCGCCGGGGCCGCGAGGGTCGGCAGCAGCGGCCGGGGCAGCGCCTGCACGACGCCATGCCCCAGGGAGCCCACCAGGAGGAGGGCCACCACGAGGTGGAAACTCCCCCTGAACGGGCCCGGGGCGGCCATGCGCGGGTGCGGGGCTCGCCTTCGGCCGGCCCAACACAACGGCCCGTCAGCGTCGGTTGTGCGCAAAAATCAAAAGGTAGGCGCAAGCCGCAACGCGCGATTCCCAGCCAGCGCCTCGCTCAGCCCTTGAGCCAGGCCTATTATTCAGGACACTCTGGCCATGCCAGCTCCCCAGTGGGCCGTATCCAGCCAGTGGCGCTCGCCGTGGGGCTCCCTGGAAGCCCTCCCCAAGAGAATATTCTTTTGATCCGACCTGATTTTCTGCTTCCTGGTCGAGGCCAGATTCGAAGCGGTCTCCGGCAATTACACATGATGGAAGGAGCACACATGCCACAAACTCGAAAAGAATAATGATCTACAAGTACGTTGTTGAGGGAGTGCTCAAGGTGGAGACTAGGCATACAAGGAAAAGAAAACGCGGCGTCGGTGGTTCCTGAGGCGTATCGCGCGCGGGGCAAGACAAGACACAACAGAGAGCTACTATTGGGTATTTAACAATCATGGCAGCCGGGGAAGCGGGGTGCGTGCCGGGCACACTCACCGCCGGATCAAAAGACGCACGGAGCGGTGGTCTGGCGAGGGAGGAAGGCAGCCCGGCTGAGAGCGCACCCCTCAGGCCTCGGCCTTTGGTGGAGTCAAGTGCTCCGTTTGGAGCGGCAGCGCTGGCGCGCAGCCAAAAGAATTGCAAGGGGCTGGCCCAGTTGTTCGTCGGCGGGGCAGAGGGGGCAAGGCGACGGCGCGCGACCGCGCGGCGGGCCCAGGGGCCGGGTTAGGGCCAGCCTTTGGACCCGCCGCGAGGGCATCGCTTGAAAAATTGCAGGTCCAAACGGGGAGTTCGACTCGCTCCCCGCATCAGTGGACAAAGTTGAAAAACACAAAGGGGGCGAACACGGCGTTCCAGGAGGCGTAGAGCGTCCACACCACGGCTTGGCCGGCGCCGGCCCGCTGCGCATAGGCACACATGATGTGGCTTCCGGCGTCGGCGCCGATGACCGACACGATCAGCGCCAGCACAAGCACCAGCGAGTGTCTCAGCGTGAAGAGGTCCCTGGAGCGCCCAGCCGGCTTTTTCATGAGCTGCACAGATGATGGATGGGATGAGGGGAGTCAGGGAGCGACTTTCTCGAGATGAGACTTTATACTCGGCTCGACAGGCAGGCAGGCGTGTGTGTCTGATCCTCGAGGCCCACCAACTCTCAAACCCCAAAACGCCTCACTCCCAGTCGCGACGTACGCGGAGAACAAAGGTGTAACGAGCTCGGTAGTCGCCTTGCCACGCAAAGAGGCAGGGAACCACTATCCCAAGGACCACGGCAAGAATCTCTCGCGCAATCATCTGCATGAGTAGGTGACGGGAGGCCTCTTATACTTACGCCAGCGCGACTTGGGGCGCACTTTGCATGGCCCATCCCAGTGCCCAGGTTCCGCGTACATTATGAGCCTTGAGATCCTCCATGAAGTGCTGCTGAGTCTTCACTAGCGCATAGTCTGCGGGCGGAAGAGGGGGGCTCGTGTCGATATCGTAGCCAGCAATGCATCTATTTGCCAACTGCACAGGCCCGCGACTGCCTCGAATCATGTGCACGATGCACCCATCTGCCTCCAAGTCGCCCCTTCCCTCCCTCCCCCCCCCTCTCCCCCAACGCACTCAGCACGATGGCGGCCGCGGCAAAGGGGAATCGGACGTGGCGAAACAAGGTGCTCATCATGATGATGAACGCCAGGCCGCTGCGTGAGAGGGATGGGGTGCCCCTTGGTGCAGGTGCGGGGTCAAGTTTCAGTGCCCACTCTCACATGCCCGACCTCAGCACGCCCCCCAGACCAGCGCACCTCTGCGTGTGGTGGGTCAGCTGTATGCGGTCCCCAAAAACTTCGAGCGACATGCTTCGTCGATACCTGCAGGGCGGATTGAACGGGTGGAGCATGAGCTGTGCGCCGTGGAACCGAGCCAACCAAATGGTGTTGCCAAGCCAGGCCTGGCAGCCTTCCGGTCACCACTTGGCCCCTCCTGCCCTCCCACCCTTCTCGCCCCACGCACATGACCATGAAAAGGCTCACAAGCCAAAAGACGCAAAAGGTGGAGCAGATGGCATCTCGATGCTGGGCACGCCACAGCGGCCTCTGCATGCAGACGGCGTACAGCGACGCTATGCAGGCCGTCATGGCAGCTGTGGTGGGGAGCGTAATTTTTTGCGTTGAGCGCTTGGGCGAGACGGCCGCGGCCAATGGTATCGGGATGCTATCGCCCCCGTCAACGCAGCCGACGACGGTGCACACACACCGCCCACGCACCGATCGGGAGTAGCCGCGGGGATAGAAGCCCCTCCACTCGCAGTGTCTTCATGGAAAGCACCAGGTGACAGGCCTGCGCGAGGGACGAGGCAGGCGTCGCGCTAGTACCATCCTGAATGCGCCCGCGGGCGAGCCCTCCGAAAGCCCGCCGCTGCTCCAGTCCCCGGGTCCACTCCACTCACCAATATCGTCGTCATCATGCCGACATCGTTCATGTGGTGTACACGCGCATTATATTGACTGTAAAGGCGCTCCAGGCCCTTGTTGGAGAAGAGGAGGGATATGGGGTGCTGGGGCCGAGCGGGCGCTTGGGCCCAGCAGCGACTGGCTTGTCCCATGTCAGCCTCCGAATGGCAATCCCAACATTGCAGGATGATACTGAGGTTGAGAAAGTGGCGAAAAACACCCTTGTGCCGACGCGGCACGTGGAGTGGAAGCTAGCGGTGTGGATCCAGGCTCTGCGCTGGGACGAGAAGTGCCAGCGCAGCGATCGACATAAAGGATTCACGCGCGGCACCCACGCCCTTGACGAGGTCAACCCGCTCGCACACTTTCATCAGAGTCGGCCCAGCACCCTTTACGCGCCTCCTCGTTTGTGAGCACTAGTGATTGAGCGGATGCATGCAGTGTTTGATTGTCCTACGCGGCTCCACCATTTGTTTGTGTCTTCCTTCTTCTAGCAGGCGGCGGCTAGTCCAGCAACAATTCTGAACACCTGTTCCCGAACCAGAATCGTCTCCACAGACCCGCCCACTGCATGTCCCTTTCATCGTATATCACACTCAAAAAGGGAAGAAAGAGCCAGGGTGTGCCAAATCAAATCAGTGCGTCTGGTGTGTTGGTGCGGTCTGTCAGGGGCGTCGGTCGATGGCGCATCGCATCGGCCAGCGCGACGATAGCAGCAGTTTTTCTTTCCGTATAGACGCTGCGAATGCGAGGCCGCGAGCGCTGGCCGCCGACAAGGGGTGCTCTCAACGGCAAGAAAGCTTTCGCGTGCAAGTATATCAATCCTACTCCCAAGGCAGCACAAGCGTCTCAGTCCTACAGAGCGAAGATGGAGCAGGCCCACGGGAGGGCCGCGAGGATCCAGCCCGCCATGAGCATGCGGGCGAGGGCGTGGCCGTGACCGGCCAGCAAGACCACGTACCCGACCATGCTGGCGCCGGGAATGGCGGTCAGAATCGCATACGGCAGGAAGACGATGAACACGATCAAGTGTGCGCAGCGCAGCGCCCGACCGCGGCCCTCGTCCCCGGAGTACCCCGCGACCTGCAGCGGAATGAGGGGCACGTCAGTGGCGGCGTGACTGGCGCCGGTCGGTCAGATGCGGACGCTGCCGTCCAAACTCATGCGCGACGTTGCACACAGCTTTCAGGGGACAAGAATGCACAGGGCCCGACAAACCACGGCCGTACCTGGCGGAGGAATTTGTATCGGGCGCGGTAGTCTGCCTGCCAGCTCAGAAGCAACGCCCCAGCCAGCAGGTAGGTGAAAAGGGCCAGCCAAAGGGCCGTGAACTGGGTCAAACGAGGCGAAAGATGGGGAGCAGGAGTAAAGATTTGAGGCTGATGGAGGTCAGGGCAGTGTCTCTTGTCAAGAACCCAGGCGTGCGCTTGCGGTGCCCAAAGCAGCACTGTTCCTTACCCCCACGCCCCACGCCGGGGCCCCACCTGTTGCTTGACGGCCCCTCCCTGCCACTGCCGCAGCACGACGAGCGCGACCGCACCTGCAGCGGTGACAAGGGCCTCGTCTGAGCCATTGTACACGCAATGTGCGGGCAAATGCCGCAGTGTGGTTGGCTCAGGTGCCCACTCTCCACGCACGCGACACCGAGCAACATGCGGCAAAAGGAAAGCGCAGCCGCTGAAACCAGATGGTGGAGACTGCCAAGTAGCTGGCATCCCTGCAGTGTGCATGGGACACACATCTCGTTGTCAGCTACTCCTACGAGTCATGGCTCACTTTCCGGCACGCGCCCCCGTGTTCGACAAACCTCCCCTTTCCCCGCGCACCTCAGCAGACGTCCCAAGTCCGGATCCAGCTCATACACCGTGTCGACCATGTGGGGTCGAAAGCTGCGGCAGGATGGTGGTCGTCTGAGACACAGGGCTGCTTGCCCGACGGAGGCGGTCCCAACCTCACAGAGACACATTCCAGGCGCGCCCCACGTTGGGCATGCCCTCGATTTACAGGCACAGGCATGCACACATATATAGCTTGCACCGTGCCACCCAAGACAGACCACAACGCCACCCACACCCCAAAAATTCAAATCACTCCTCCGTACACTGTATAAAAATAGATAAACAGCCAGAAAAAGGTAAAGACCTGGCAGGTGACGTCCCTCCACCAGGACCACCGCTTGGGCCGCGCAAAAATTGGCAGCCCCAGGGCAGCCACGACATATCTTGCTCCGACTGCGGCATGCAAAGGGGGATTGGGGGTGAGAACATGGCCGGGTCAGCTGGGGAATTTGTACTCGCCAGGCCCTACATGAATCCCCCCCCCCTCTGCTACTCCTACCAAAATTCGTGTCGCTGAACTTGTCATCAAATTGGAGCTTGATAATTATTGCCGTGTACGACAGCTGCGAGTGGGGGACGGGATGGCTGGTCAGGGACCCTCCCTTGGGCGGGAGTTCCCTTCGGGCTCAAAAGTGCCTGCGGTTGGGGCACACGTACCAAGGCAAAGAGGACCAAGCTCTGATCTTGCACAAGGTAAAGCCTCGACGTATACTCGCAGTAGGCATTTTCGATGGCCGGGTTGCGAAAGTGGAGCCAGAGGCGGTGCTGTCCGGCATATGCGCCCGAGGGTTTCGTGACCGCTTCGGAAGTCGACTTACCATTAGGGTCCCCTGCCGCCGTCATTTACATGACGCACAATCCGCTTGTGTGCAGTGTGGAACTGGCTTTCAACTGTGGATTGGCGCTGAAAGCCAGCCAGCTGCATTTCGTCCGTACGGGCTGTATTGCGAGTGCGCTGCCGGTCTCATCATCATCTCCAAAAAGATCCGAGTCACTAGGGTCCCAGCGAACTCGGGTGGGTCGACTCGGGCCCCTTCTTTTCGCCCCTTCTCATCAAGGCCCTTCTCTTCCATGTAATCCTTGTCAGTGTTGCATTCCTCTCATTGGGCAGTATGCTAGCGCACAGGTTTGGGGGCATCGACCCGCCAGTGACCGTCTGTGGGCGCGGGTGCTGTGGAACAAGCGTGTTTTGATGGAAGAAAGAAAGAAAGAGATCAAATGCACCCCTGGTTGCGATGGGCGTGCCCAAGATGGCGGGTGGGTTTTGCCGCGGGTCAGCAGCGGTCGCGGCGCCGCTAGGCCCGATCAAGCTGGGCAAACATCGGAAAGCGCGTCGGCAAGTGGCCGAGGCAAGGTACTGTGCGGGTAGTGTGTGCTTGGGCCGGCAGGGGCTTCTTCTTGAGCCGGAGGAAAGTAAAAACGATAGAGCATGGAGTGGGGCCCTGGGGCCGTTCACGAGATCTCGGCGGGACAAAAACGGGGAGAGAGATCTAGTGGTGTGCGTCATCTAGGGGCGCCGCGCGATGGCGCGGGTTTTCAAAAGGAAGGTGTCTATGACCGGCTGTGTGAGCGCGCACGCGCGTCTGCGCGATCGCGCACGGCCAGTAACCACTCGCCCTGCTTCAGGCCTCGTCGCTGGAGAGTCCGCCCTCCGCGCCGGCCACGCTCTGCTCGAGCGTGGCGCAGCCGCGGACGAGCAGAAAGGCGTCGAGCATGCTGCAGGCGGCGGCCACCGCGTCGGGCGCGCCGCGCACGGCCAGCCGCCGCGCCGCGCCGCGCTCGGGCGTCCGAGAGCTGCACGCTGGCGCCCGTCACCGCGCGCGCCTGCGTGATGTTGGCCCCCGCCTTGCCCAGCACCGCGCCCGCCTGCACCGCGTCCAGCTCAAACTCGCGGCGCACGAGCGCCGCGCCCGGCGCGTGGGCCGCCGCCGAGGCGGCGACGTTGCCGTTCTTGGAGGGCGAGTGCGGCGCGTGCGCGCGGCGCTCGCGCAGCCCGGCGGCCGCGCGGCGGGCGTAGTGCACGCGCAGCAGCGTGCAGATCGCGCGCAGCGCGGCCGCGACGGCCGGGAGCGCGCCCTCCACCGTGACCGGCACCGGGGCGGCGGCGTCCGCCTCATCGTCGGCCTCGCCCTCGGCGCGCGCCAGCCCCGCGCTGCCCACGTGGATGCCCGCGCCGTGCTCGGCGCGCAGCTGGCTCACCACGGCGCCGCGCCGGCCGAGGATCAGGCCCGCCGCGTCGGCGGGGACCAGCACGCGCGCCTCCAGCCGGCCGCCGGCCTCGTCGCTGCTGGCGGCCAGAAAGGCGCGGAGCAGCGCCTCCTGCGCCGCGCAGTGCGTGGAGGCCACGTCCTCGGCGCTGGTGCAGACCAGCTCCATCGACTCGGCCGCCCCCGCGCGCTCGCCCGAGGCCAGGCGCACCGTCGCGCCCGTCGCGCGGCGCAGGCGCTCGATGTGCTCGCCGCCGCGCCCGACCAGCGGCCCCACGGCCGCGGCCGGCACGAGCAGCGTCAGCGACGTCTCCACGGGCACGCCCGGCGCGACCCCGGCCTCCAGCAGCGCCCGGCCGTGCACCGCGTCCGCGTGCCCGACCAGCGCCAGCGCCAGGTGCTCCCCGCGGCCGCGGAGGCGCCGCCGGCGCCGCCCTGGGCGCCCGCGCCGCCGTTGGCGCCCGCGCGCCGCGGCGCGTCCTCGCCCGCCGCGGCCGAGGCCAGGGCCAGCTCGGCGCCCACGCGCCGCAGGCCCGCGGCCAGCGCCGCGTCCGGGCCCCCCGACGCTCACCTCCTCGTCGCCCAGCCGCGCCGCCAGCGACAGCTCGGAGCGTGCCAGCACGCGGATCTCCGCCCCCGTCTCGCGGCGGATGGTCTCGATGCGGCTGCCGCCGCGGCCCAGCAGCTGGCCCACCTGCGTGCCGGGGACGAGCAGGCGCAGCGCCGGCTCGCCGGGCAGCTCCGCGCGCACGTACTCGCCCATCGAGACCAGCGCCTCTGCCAGCGTCTCGATCTGGGACCTGGGGGGAGGTGGTGGGGAGGTGTGAGGGTCAGTGGGCGCGTCTCGAGAGGGAGGGAGCCGGGCAATGCTGTAACGTGTGGTCCAGCTACCAAACTAGGCGTTCCCGAGGCCCCTTGAAAACCAACATCGGCCAACAATCGGCCTACAGCGCATTTCAGTCATCAAATGCCCAAGCCAATGGCCCAAAGCAACAATCTGTCCCAGCACAATAAAACACCCCCCCTTCCAAGAAAAAAACAATCCGCCTACGCACTCCAGGCTATTGGCCGTCAGGCCGATGACGCGGGAGTCGCATCCAGGCAGCAAAGGGTCCACGCCGTACGAGGTGTTGGTCGCTCGCGTGCGGGCCTGGATGCTCTCGCCACCCTTTCCAATGAAACCGCCCACAATCTTGGCGTCCAGCAGCACTCGCAGGTGGGCCTTGCCCTGCGGGGCGGCAGTCTGGGGAGCCGTGGCCGAAGCAGCCGCCACAGACTCCTTGTGCTGCACCTGCTGAAAGCAAAGTCCAGAACGGCGAGTCTCAGGGCCACCGCGTCCGCGCCCAAAGCCGGGGCCTTTGCTGTCGCGCACCGGCCACCCGTACTGCGCACACTTGCCCCGACCCAAAGCTCGACAGCGTGCCTGCTCGCTACTCGCGACGGGGGTGTTCGTCCCGTCTGAACTGTTCTCCGAGCGAAGATCGTTCATGTCGCTCTCTCCAGATCCGGATACCTGGCGCCAAGTGGTTGACCGGGGGCCGTGGTGGGTTGCGAGCGAGCAAGTAACAATTCCCAAGAAACGCACTGTCCCATACACCGCAACATTGCCGGACTCACCTCAACGACTGGCTCCATAGTACCTTTGGCTCCCGGCGTTATATAAAGTATTTATATGATGGAATCTCGTGAATGAACCGACCGCGGTGGGTGCGCAGGTTCCTCGTCCGCGAGCAGCTGGGCAGATCCTCCCGTACAACACCGGCAAGCCAAGCTCAAGCGGTCGCAGCACGGCTAGAAATATAGCACCTTTGTGCCCTAATTTGCACTACGTAAGCAAATGTGATCAGTGTGGGGCTTTATCCGGAGTCCGGCTGCACCGTGACCTCCAGCTTACTTGCTGTCCGCGCCCTGGGACCGGGGGCAGGTCCTGCCAAACTCCGCATTCGGACAACCCCGGGACGAGGGCGTGGCGATCAGGGTTCCCGGAGCGGGCAGCCCGGGGCCCCGCAGCTGTACTTGGGCTCGGCTCTCCCTTGACCAATCCCAACAACAAGTCGTCTATGGGGTTCCAATGCCAAGGCATCCTCGCCAGGAGCCCGGCGGCCATCGGCCGGCCGGGCCGCGTGGCCGGCCCCGGGCGACTGCACCTGACGGCAGCAGCTTCGTCCCGTGCCCGCCCCTCCCGCATTAGCATGCTCCACGCCTCGGCAAGCGTGAACGATGACGATTGGGTCGAGTATGAGCCCGAGAAACCCTGGATTCCAGGAAAACACGGGCCGCCGCAGCGGACGGTTTCCAAGTCCTGGCGCGATGCCCTGTTCACTGCCGAAGTCAGCGCGGAGGACATGGACTACTGGTTCACCATTCCCCCAGGTATGGGTTTTTAGTAGATTGGTAAAGATGGAATGGAAAGCATCCGTGCGACAAGGTCTGCGCATCATGGTATGGGGCCACTCAAGGGGGGCTCCCCCCAAGTGGGGACCAAAGTGATCCATCGACTTTACATCATCCCTTTACGCGCATCCCTGCCCTCTGCAGGGGGCTGGCCCGAGGGCACGGCTCGCGGACGGTACCTGAAAAGGTCCCCTCTTTCACGCAACCGGGTGTACGACTCGCCTCGGCACCAGGACGTGGAGGGCAGGCGCCCATTCCACGAGGTGCAGGAGGGCGATGTTGCTACAGGGTGGATCGTTTCGATCATGCAGTACGCTGGGCTCCTGGTACGATGCTTGTGCTTGGGCAGTGGTGAGGTGTACCTTTGTGGGAGAGGAGCTGTCGCAGGAGGCACCTTGAACGAGGGTGATGGTGTGCGTTCCCACAATTTTCTCGCGATGCCACCGACCATTTAAATATTTCTGATTGATCGCTCATCACATCACGGTCCATCCACCCTCCATCGCTCCCAGGTGGACTTTGGTGCCGAGTACGACGGGCTGATCGCGATTGCGGACAAGCCAGACGGCGACGAGTGGCTGGACGTGCCCACCTTTTTCGAGGTCGGCATGGAGCTGGAGGTGCGCGTCGTCCGCGTGCTGCGGGACACAAACGTCTTCCGTTTCCCGGTGCAGCTGGTGCCGGCCGACGCGCGCCTCGCCTCGCGCCTGCCGCCGCCCGAGGCGCACTCTCCGCCCATGGACCTGCGGCACCCGCGCTCCACGAGCGAGTGGCAGGCGCTCTTCCGGGCCGCCGGGCGCGACTGCGAGCCGGAGCGCTTTGCCCTGGCCAGCGCCGCCGACATATGGCAGGAGGAGCGGGGCGCCCTGCAGGGTGACCGCGCGAAAAAGGCCCGCCGGCGGCGCGCTCGGCCCATCAGCGTTGGCGAGGCAGAGTGCGACGCGCTGGCCGTCGGGCTCTTGGCGGCTGAGTAGGGGTTTGGCGGGGCGAACAATTGTATTCTCCCAGGATCCCGGCAGTGGTCGGGTATCCATCGTTTCTTGTTTCAAAAGTTGAGCGCAGGAGTGTGCTGTATGTGCTCCTGAAACACCCGGCTCCCTTGAGTGAGGTGCATGTGAAACCTTGTTGTCCTCTTACCCCCTACTCTTCTCTTGCGTTCCCCTATTTCATTGCATGCGGCCTCCCTTGCGAATCACCTCTGCATCATCATCCCGTCATTGTCACACATGCTCTAGGCACACACAAACGCGAGGCTCCCGGTCTTTGCAGCGCAGTACAAAGGAAAAAACCAGGACACCTCCAACAACTTTGCCAAACAAGGCACCGTCTGTCAGAAACGAAATAGGGCTGGACACGGTCCGCAAGGACACACAATGCAATGGCACTCAGTCTTGCCCTTCAAACGAGACAAGGGCTCTCATCCTCTTCTTGCTCCTCTTACTCCTCAAGGTTTGGTGAGCCGGGCGCGTTCACATTCCAGCTCCTGCAGCAAGGCAAAGCCGCTCACTCGTCGGGTTTTGCCGCGTCCAGGCCGGTTCCCGCGCCCAGCGCGCCCAGCTCCGACGCGAAGTTCTCGGGCCGGAGGGGCTGGTACATGGATGCCAGCAGACGCGCCTGCTGCTCCGCCGTCAGCGCCTCGGCGCCGCCCGGCAGCTTGGGCTGGCCCTGCGCACCTGAAGCAGGCCCGTTGCCGGCGGACTCGGGGTTTGACTCCGGGCCGCGCCACTGCACGCCCATGGGGGCGCCGCGGGGGGGCGCCCCGGGCGCCAGCTGGTACCCGGAGCCCCGCGCGTGCTCGGGGGCAGCATAATAGGCGCCGTGGTCTGGCCGGGCCTGGTGATTTTGGACGCCCTCCTGCACGCCCAGGACGAGCGGCGCGGGCCCCGCCAGCCAGCCCTGCGCGGGCTGCGCGGGCCGGGGCGCGCCGCTGAGCGGGTGCTGCGCCTGGCTCGGCCCCGGCGCGCCGTTGGACCCGGGCGGCCCCCGCCCGGGCTCCTCGAGCGCGGCCGGCGGCGGGCCGCTGGCCGGCCGCTGGAGGCCTTGCCCTGCTCCGGCAGGTCGTGGCCCTCCAGCTCGGCGATGCGCCGCTGCAGCGTCTGGACGTAGGCGTAGACCTCTTCCTAAAAAAGTGGCCGTGTTGGCGCGGTCGGTGTGCGGCACGATCTCGCGCAGCGACTCGAGGCGCTCGTTGATGCGCATGCGGCGCCGCGCCTCGGCCTGCTGGTGCCGGGAGGCGTAGCTGGACTGCCCGGGCGTGGGCGCCGCGGGCCCCGGCGGAGGGCCGCCCAGGCCCCCCGGGGCCGGCCGGGCGGGTGCGGGCCTTTTTGCTGGCGGGACCGCCGCCCACGCCGTTGCCGGCCTGGCCCATGGCGCCCTGGTCGGCCATGGAGCCCACTGGGAGGGGAGGGGGGCCGCCCGTGGAGCCCACATCCTGGTAGCTCGTCAGCTGGGCGAGGCCGGGCTGGCCCAGCAGCTGGGTGAAGAGGTGCATGGAGTGGGGGGCCAGCTGCTGCGGGGCGCTGGGCTCGGGTGTGAAGGACGGCGCCGACCCGTGCACGGAGGAGGGGCCCGAAACCTGGCCAAAGGCGGAATTGCGCGCCGAGGCGGCCAGCAGCGCCTGCAGCGCGGCGGGGGGCATGCCTGGCTCTCCGCCTTCGCTGCCGACAGCCGGGGGGGCCTCCCCGCCGGACTCGGCGGGGCCCCGCCCATGGTACCCGCTATTCATTATCAATCACCGTCGCCGGCTGCACGGGCCTGTCTCGCAAAACAGGAGTCCACGTGCCGGTTTCATATGTCGCAGCATCGAACGCACGTGAATCACGGGAGCCATCCGAACGTGAGGGGGAGCGGAGAAGGAAAGGAGGAAACGTGAATGACAGGCCCAGGGAAGCAGCATGGCAGGAAGGAGCCTTGAATGTGGCTATCAGAAGGGAATTTTGGCGCGAGAGGCGGATATTATGCTTTGAAATCGAGCGAATGTTGGATTTTGTACGTGTGTCTGAGCTTCTGAGTTGCTGTCCATGCGCCGCTGGCGAGACTGCCTGCTCTCTGATCTGCGATGACTAGCCGTGCAGAAGGAATTTACGAGGTACAGCGCCACGCCTTCAAGCATTCGGCCCTAGTTGATATCTCTACTCTTTTCAGTAGAATTAATTGTATTGTATTTGGATAAAATTAGCCGCTGCCTGGTCCGCGTGGAGGTCTTTCAAACATGTTTCTGAGCACTTGCGATATTGTTAAATGCGGCTTCGTGAGCCACGCCAGGTACTCTGATAGAGGCATGGCAGAATTTGGTACATCGTCTGACGCAGAACCAAGGACACAGTTGTTACAAGTCGGCTGGCTTATGCCCGGGTTGGAGCAGGCGAGCCCGGGCCTTGATACTCGCTCAATCCCGATGCGATCGATCTTGATGGCCAAGATCCAGTGCCGAGCACGACAAACATCGCCCATTCTCCTTGCCCAGAATTTGTCCAGCACTTTTCAAGGCACAAACGTTGCCACCCGAAAACGTTCGCGATCGCCTGCCAAGCGTGCTTTCTAGTGGGGCATGCATGGCCCCTCCCTCCCTCGTGCTGCCCACTGGGCGACCGAGACCGTCCAAGGTCGCCGAAACAAACGATGACGCACAGATCAGCAAGCTGTGCGTGGGGCTGGCCACTGTTTGTTTGTTTATAGACGCGCATTGCGATTGTGTGAGGGCGTGCCGGGGAGCTATTGAAGGGAACTCATATTTTTGTGGAAATCGGACACTCAAAACACAAAAATTCCATTCTCCACCATGTCGACCAGATCGTGCGTGAGACTGGGATATTTCTCGGACCCCTACGTCCATTATTTCGTCAAGCATCCTGCCATCAGGCCTCCCCTCATCAACCGAGGTGGGTTTGGCTGGTGGCTGGCGGGCCTGGAACATAGAGTGGCTGCCAGCCTGGACCAGGCAGCCGCTCTGCACTGCACTGCTGCCTAGCGAGTGTATTGAACTACTAATGAACCTCGGATCCAACGCGTTTTCTATGCACGGTACAGGGTACTATGCTCGGTACGCGGCCCTGCGGCAGCTGCTGGCGGGCTTTGCGGCGACGCTGCGCGGCGCTCCCTTCCAGATACTGAGCATCGGTGCGGGCTTTGACACCAGCTTCTGGCAGCTCCAGGGCTCGACACTGGACATCCGGGCGTACACCGAGATTGACGTGCCGGCGGTGTGCCTGAGCAAGGCCCGCATCATTGGCAGGAATCCAGAGCTCATGCGCGGGCTGCAAGGGGAGGGAGCGAGGGCGAGCGCGGCCGAGGTTGGCGCTCGATTTCAGAGCACGGGACCACAAATAGAAAACCTCCCGCGGCAGCACCCTGCAGCGCCCTCCTCGGCGCTTGACAGCAGCCCAGCCGTCCTCAAATGTGGCGCCTACCGCCTGGCGGCCGCAGACCTGAGGCACCCGGATCAAGTAGAGCGCGCCCTGGCAGCGGTCGAGTTTGACCCCTCCCTCCCCTGCTTTGTGCTCTCTGAGTGCGTGCTGGTCTACCTGGAGCCCGAGGAAAGCGCGGCGCTCCTGCGGCAGCTGGCGCGGGCGCTGCCCACCGTCGCTGTGGCTCTGTACGAGCAGATCCGGCCCGACGACGCGTTTGGGCAGCAGATGCTCCGCAACCTCAGCCTGCGGGGCTGCCCCCTTGCTTGGCATCCGGGCAGACCTCGCGGATCAGTCGAAGCGCCTGCTCGACGCCGGCTGGGACAGGGCCGGTGCCCTCGACATGAACGCCGTGTACAGGTGTGGGCATCTTTTAGGGGAGGAGCGGTGAGGCCGGGGCGCAGGCGGGTGTTTGTCAGTGGCCGATGTGAGAGATAGATGCGCAACAGACGACGATAATGAATGGCTTCCTGCCGTACTTGAGCGCCTGGTGCATTGATTCGTCACCATTATAATCCTACTCGCGCTCGGACCCCAACCCTCTAGAGCGCTGGAGCCCAGCGACAGGCGCCGCATCGAGCGGCTGGAGATCTTTGACGAGTTTGAGGAGTGGAACCTGATCCAGGCGCACTACTGCATTGCACTGGGCATCAAGGATGGGCAGGGTGTCCTCCAGGGCTTTGGCCTGGAGCATGTGTTCCACTCCTAGAATGACTTTGCGTTTGGGAAAAGCTAGCCGGGCGCCTGCAACATGCACTCCGTCCCTAAGATCTTCGGACATCAGCTTGCAGTGCACTAGCACACTATCTATACCGCTTCAATGTAGTCTTAGATTGATCTCAGCGGCCACGCATGTTGTAATGCGGGCCACGAGGGCTGATCATGCCTGGCGACCCTGCGCACCACAGAGGATCGATCGAGATCGATCACCCGATCAGCCCGGCTCCTGACCTGGCTGCGTGTGCCCTCCGCCAATGCTGCGATCCTGGCATGACGTTGTCGCTTATCTGAGATTGATAAAGTTGTGGACACGGTGCGGATGGCACTGGCGCACAAGTAGGTACTTCCCACTCTCGCGAAGCGATCACAAGCTGCCCCAGGACCGGGGTTCATCCGGCAAACTGGCGACTGTCGCGGCAGCGCAGCCAATGGCTGCTCCTCTGGGGAACAGCATCGAGGGCCTGCTGGCCCTCCTGTCGGAGAGCGATGACAGCCTAAAGGCCTACGCCCTGGAGCAGATCAACGCCTCGGTCCACCACTTTTGGCACCAGGCCTCCGGCTCCCTGGCCGCGATCGAAGCTCTGCACGAGGACGTTGACTTTTCGCACCACGAGCTTGCGGCCCTGGTGGCCTCCAAGGTGCGTGGGCGGGGGTGTGGTCATTGATGATGGGCAGGGGCTGGCGTGCAGGCTGTTGTTGTTTGTGTACATTAATTTTGATGTGGTTGTGCGCTGAGTTTTGTGAGAGACTAGCGAATGCGCTGCTTGAGCTCTTGAATGTGAAGCATTAACGACTGCCCAATGGACGCACGGCTCCACAAGCACACGACTCCTCCCCGCCTCGCCCCTCCTCAGATCTTCTACTACCTCGGGGAGCTGAAGGAGGCGCAGACCTACGCCCTGGGCGCCGGCGCCCTGTTCGACCCGGCAGGTGCGCGCAGCGACTACGTGCGCACGATCCTGGACACCTGCCTGGACAGCTACATCCAGGCGCGGAGCGAGGCGGTGGCGTCGGGCGAGCTGTCGTTGGAGGAGCTGGACGGTGACGCGACTGGCACGCCGCCGCGCGAGCCCGCGTCGCTGGACGCGCGCCTGGGCGCGGTGGTGCGGCGCCTGCTGGACGGCTGCGTGGCCGAGGGCCAGCTGGAGCAGGCGGTGGGCGCGGCGCTGGAGGCGCGGCGCCTGGGACGTGCTGGCCGCGGCCGCCCGCGCCTCGGCCGCGCCGGCGGCGCTGCTGGCGCACGCGCTGGACGTGGCGCAGCGCACGGTGGCCGAGCGCGCCTACCGCGCGCGCGCCACGCGCGCGATCGTGGGCCTGTACGCGGCGCTGGCGCCCAACGACGCCGCGCGCGCGCGCGCGCGCGCTGGCCCTGCTGGGCGATGAGGCCGGGCTGGCCGAGCTCGTGGCGGGGCTCGTGCGCCGCGGCGGCGACGCGCTGCTGCTGGCCATGCACATCGCCTTTGACCTGGTGGACGCGCAGCTGCATGAGCTGGCGGCCGGCGTCGCCGCGCGCCTGGGCGCGCTCGAGGTTGAGCTTCGCCGGGCGGGCGAGGAGGAGGAGGATGGTGAAGAAGCTGCTGACGACGCGCACGCCGAGGACGAGTCCTCGGCCCTGCGCCAGCCGCTGCTCGCGGCGGCGGCGCCGAGGCCGCCGACGCGCCCGAGGGCGCGTCTGTCGTCCCACCCACCCCCCCCACCAACCACGATCTACACGCCGCTGCTGGAGATTCTGTCGGGCCGGCCCACGATCGAGTCCGAGCGCCGCTTCTTGGCCTCGCAGTGCCGCGCCGACGCCCAGATCCTGCGCAACATCAAGGCCGGCGTGGAGGCGCGCAACAGCGTGTGCCACGCGGCCGCGGTGTGGGCCAACGCGCTCATGCACGCGGGCACGGGCGTGGACGCGTTTTTGCGCTCGAATTTAGATTGGCTGGCCAAGGCGGCCAACTGGGCCAAGTTTGGGGCCACGGCCGGCCTGGGCGCGATCCAGCGCGGCAGCGTGGCGCCCGGGCGCGCGCGCGCGCTGATGAGCCCGTATTTGCCCGCGGCCCCCGGCGGCGCGACGGGCTCGCCCTTTTCCGAGGGCGGCGCGCTGTTTGCGCTGGGCCTCATCCACGTCAACCAGGGCGCCGAGGTGCGCGCATTCCTGGCCGAGTCGCTGCGCGCGGCCACGGCCGAGCCGGTGCAGCACGGCGCCTGCCTGGGCCTGGGCGTCGCCGGCCTGGGCAGCGGCGACGCGGGCGCGGTCGAGGACGTCAAGAATGTGCTGTATACCGACTCGGCCGTCGCGGGCGAGGCCGCTGCTTATGCGCTAGGACTCCTCACGGCCGGCCGCGCCGACGGCGACGAGCGCATCGCCGAGATGCTGGCGTACGCGCGCGACACCTCGCACGAAAAGGTGGTGCGCGGGCTGGGCATCGGCGTGGCGCTGGCGCTCTACGGCCGCGAGGAGGAGGCCGACGGCGCGATCGAGGCGCTGGCGCGCGACCAGGACGCGACGCTGCGCTACGCGGCGCAGTTTGCCGTGGGCCTGGCCTACCGCGGCACGCGCAACAACGCGGCCATCCAGCGCCTGCTGCACTTTGCGGTGGCGGACGTGAGCCGCGACGTGCGCCGCGCGGCGGTCATGAACCTTGGTTTCCTGCTCATCTCCGCGCCGGAGAAGTGCCCGCGCCTGGTCGCGCTGCTGGCCGGCTCGTACGACCCGCACGTGCGCTACGGCGCGGCCATGGCCGTGGGCATCGCCTGCGCGGGCACGGGGTCAAAGGAGGCCGTGGCCCTGCTGGAGCCCATGCTCAACGACGTCACCGACTTTGTCCAACAGGTAGGGTAGGGAGGTGGGAATAGTGGACACAGCGTTATCAGATGCATGTATATGTACACATACATAGGTATACACGCACACACATCTCACCCCTCCCACTCCCACAACTCAATAGGGTGTGCTGATCGCGCTGGCGCTGGTGCTGGCCGGCCAGCCGGCCTGGCGCGCCGAGACGCTGCGCGCCCGCATCGACAAGATGCACGCCAACAAGGGCGTCGAGGTGAGGGATGTTTATGATTGGAAAGGAGAAGAGCAGGAGACTACCTTGTGAATGTATGTGCATGCAGATGACCTTCTCATCGAGGATCCACACCTCTCTCACACACTCAAGGTGCTGGTGCGCATGGGCGCCATCATGGCCGCCGGCATCCTGGACGTGGGCGGGCGCAACTCGACCGTCGCGCTGCAGGCGCGCACGGGCGCCTTTCGGCGCACGGCCGTGCTGGGCGTCGCGCTCTTCGCGCAGTACTGGTTCTGGCACCCGCTGGCCTACTTCCTGAGCGTGAGCCTGGCGCCCAGCGCCATCATCGGCCTGGACGCCTCGCTGCAGATGCCCAGGGACTTTGCCGTCGTCTCGCGCTGCAAGCCCAGCGCCTTTGCCTACCCGGCCCCTGTGGCCGCCGAGGACAAGAAGTCACGCGACAAGGTAGAGAGAGGGAGGGGTGAAGAAGAGGGAAAGGGGGGGTGGAGATTGGAGGAAAGGGGGTGCACTATGAGGGTGTGTAGGAATTTCTTGCAAGTCTATCCTCACCGTGTGTGATGGGACGGGTGTGAGGGGTGCCAAGACATTTGGGTGGTCTGAGTCAGGATGGTTACTCATCGCACGCCTCCATTTTCACACTCTATTCCTTCTCACCCTATCTCCCCCCCCTCCTCAGGCCCCCACCGCGGTGCTGTCGACGACGGCCAGGGTCAAGGCCCGCGCCGCGAGCAAGAAGGAAAGGGCGGCCGAGGAGGCGGGCGCGCCCGCGGGCGCCATGGAGACCGAGGACGAGGAGGCCGGCGAGGGCAAGGCCGAGGAGGAGCCGGCCAGCTACACCATCCCCAACCCGGCGCGCGTCGTGCCCGCGCAGCGCCGCTTCGTGGCGTTTGACCCCGAGCAGCGGTGGCGGCCGGTCAAAGCGGCACTCTCGGGCGTGCTCGTGCTGCGCGACACGCGGCCGGACGAGGGCGAGCCGGAGTACCTGTTCCAGGAGGCGCCGCGCGGCGCGCCGCCCAGCGCGCCCGGCGTGGACGCGGCCGGCGCGCCGGAGCGCCGCGAGCCGGCGCCCCCGGCGCCCTTTGAGTACATCCCCTCGTAAATAAGTAGAGTGGTGAGGGCGGGGCTGGTGCGGTGCACGACGCCGTAATTGCCATCCCTTCCATGCCCCTCCTCCTCATGTAAGACATCGAGACATATCAGAGAAACAAGTATGTTTGGCAATGAAGTATTAAAGGCATCATAAAACTTCAAGTCGATAGAACCACTACTAGTAATACAACAACTTATTTCTAAAATGTGCTTGCAACCTTATTTGTGCACATATCAGGCACTCTTCATCGAAAGAACAAGGAAATGCCTCACGATTTTCTCGAGGTACGCCCCAGCGCATTATTCATTCAAATCCCGATGACCAATTGGCGACCAGGGCGCGCGATGCGAGATTCCAAATTTGGGCTAGCGGGGAGCACCTGTATGCACCACCGCGTCCGCGAGCCTGCCACCGCAAAGTTTGGGCGATCACACGGGCACATTGTATACCCAAACGTTTGGCATTGCCCTTCAGGCTACATTTCACGCGTTTCGGCGACGCGCGAGGAGGCCCGACCCCCTTGCCCACTGCCCCACGGGTGGCCGCGTCCGATCTGCAGGTCGTCATGCAGGCTACGCAGGCGAGGTCCCCTGCCCTGGGCAGGCCCACGAATGGAATAGCACTGGCCAACGGCCGCACAGGCCTGGCCCGGCCCCTCGGTCGTCGCGCCGCTCGATCGCCGGTGCGTTTCTGGCTTGGGTGTCTGGGAGTTGGGCAGTGGTGCGAGTGCATTTCGAGCATTTGGAGAGGCGGTATCATGAGTGGGGTCATGCTGCGTTGGAGCACGCGCATTGGACTCGCCGGGCATGCGGTCGCTCATGCGCATAGGGTGGGGTCTGAATGTTTCGTGGGCCAGGTTGAGTCTCTTGCCCGAGAGCGAGAGGAGAATTGTACACTTTCAAGTCTAGCTAAATTCAGAATTGGTTTCCCAATCTATGTCTTAATCACTTTGATTGCTCGTCATCATGTGCATCCAGCTTCATTCTCTCCTTCCAACTTCCTCCCCTTTGCAGGCGCCCACCGCGGCAGCGCAGGCCTCTGCCACCCCATCCTCAGAAAACAACGACCTGTGGCTGCCCACGCCGCACTACTGCGAGGACGTCTACCGCACGGTGCGCCGGCCGACGCGGACGGTGCAGATCGGCCGCGTCCCGGTGGGCAGCGCGCACCCCATCGCGCGCCAGACGATGACCACGAGCGACACGCGGGACGTGGCCAAGACGGTGGAGCAGGTCAAGCGCTGCGCGGACGCGGGCGCGGACATTGTGCGCATCACGGTGCAGGGCAAGCGCGAGGCGGAGGCGTGCATGCGCATCCGGGAGCAGCTGTTTGCGGACGGGTACGACACGCCGCTGGTGGCGGACATCCACTTCCAGCCGGCGGTGGCCATGCGCGTGGCCGATGCCTTTGAGAAGATCCGCATCAACCCCGGCAACTTTGTGGACGGGCGCAAGTCGTTCGAGGTGATCGACTACGACGACCCCCGCCAGTTTGCCGGAGGAGCGCGAGCGCATGCGCGAGGCCTTTAGACCGCTGGTCGACAAGTGCCGCTCGCTGGGCCGCGCGCTGCGCATCGGCACTAATCATGGATCGCTATCGGCGCGCATCCTCTCTTATTACGGGGACACGCCCCGCGGCATGGTCGAGTCGGCGTTTGAATTCGCGGAATTCTGCCGCGAGGCCGACTTCCACAATTTCCTCTTCTCCATGAAGGCCAGCAACCCGCTGGTGATGGTCCAGGCGTACCGCCTGCTGGCCGAGGAGATGTACGCCAAGGGCTGGGACTACCCCTTGCACCTCGGCGTCACCGAGGCGGGCGAGGGCGAGGACGGGCGCATGAAGTCAGCCATTGGCGTCGGCGCGCTGCTGGCCGACGGGCTGGGCGACACCATCCGCGTCTCGCTGACCGAGGACCCCTGGTACGAGATCGTGCCCTGCGCCAAGCTGGCCGCCATTGGCGAGGACATGCGCGGGCGCGGGCTGGAAGCGGAGCGTGCCTCAGCAAATCTGCAGGAACACCGCGACACGCATCTCTTCCGGCGGCGCGTGGGCGCGCTGCCCACGCAGCGCCCCGGCGACGCGCTCGACTACCGCTCCGTGCTGCACCGCGACGGCTCCGTCTTTGCGACGCTGCGCGCCGAGCACCTGGCCGGCGACGCGCGCGCCTGCGACGCGACGCTGCGCGCGCTGGGCTGCAAGATGGCGGTGGGCATGCCGCTCAAGGACATTGCCACGGCCGACTCGGTCGTCATCGACGGCGAGCTGCCCAGCGGCGCGACCGCGCTGCGCGCGCTGCGCCGCCTGCAGCAGGCGGGCGTGCACGTTTTGGCGGAGGCGGCAGCCATTGAGCGAGCGGGTGAGGCGGCCCTGCCCGGCGCCGTGGCCATCTTGGATGTCGACGAAGTTGCGAAGAAGGCGTCTTCTTCTTCTTCGGTCGCCTTGCCTGCCGGCGCGGAGCGCTTGGCCGTGCGCGTTCGCGGGACCGAGTCGCGCGAGGCGCTCGTCGCGGCGCTGCAATTGGGCAATCCGGTCCTCGCGTTCCTCGACATTGACGCCTTCCTCTCGCGCGTGCACGTCTGCCGCTGGGTGTTTGAGGTGCTGCGGAGCGAGAATATCGATGTCCCAATTGTGCACGTCCTGCGCGCCGCGCAAGGCACGGGGCGCGAGGACCTGTCGCTGCGCGCGGGCGTGGAGGTGGGCGGCCTCATGGTCGATGGCCTGGGCGACGGCGTCATGCTCGACTGCCCCGGCGAGGACCTTGCCTACCTCCGCGAGTCGGCCTTTGGCCTGCTGCAGGGCGTGCGCATGCGCAACACCAAGACCGAGTACGTCAGCTGCCCCTCCTGCGGCCGCACGCTCTTTGACCTCCAGGACGTCACCGACCAGATCCGCAAGCGCACGGGGCACCTCCCAGGTGTGTGTGATGAGGGGGATGGGGAGAAGTGGGAGGAGGAGGGAGATTCTATGCATGTCTGGAGCTCGGCTTGGTTGGGAGGGCTGTTGTATTTTTTAATCCCAATAATCGTATTTTTGACGAGGTCAAAACAAATCTCATCTTTATCCTCTCCCGATCCTCTCCCAAACAATCACAGGCGTGGCCATTGCGGTCATGGGCTGCATCGTGAACGGGCCCGGCGAGATGGCCGACGCCGATTTCGGCTACGTGGGCGGCGCGCCAGGGAAGATCGACCTCTACGTCGGCAAGGAGGTGGTGCGCCGGGGCGTGCCCATGGACTCGGCCTGCGACCAGCTGGTCGACCTCATCAAGGAGCACGGACGCTGGAAGGAGGCCGAGCCGGAGGAGGCCGAGGAGGGCGTGCTCGCGGGCGCGGCATGAGCTGTGGCGACCGGGCGCGGATGTGTTATTATTATAATGCAGCCAACTGGCCCCCTCCCTACAACCTCTGCGTCCGACCTCTGCGTCCCCTTCTTTTGGCATCGTAGACTTGCTTGATCCATCGACCGTCGTTGTCCATTATATATTTTCCCAGCCGTGGCCCCTCTGAGACGGACTGGGCCTCGTTACAACATGATGATGATGCAAGAGAACAAGCTTTGACAATTGCGATCCAGAGCCAGGGAGGGTGTGCTGTTCTTCTTACCTCACGCAGCACAGACATTCACAGGTCATTGTGATTCAACAATGATTTGTCCTCGTATGGGCGGCCTGTGATGCTCTATTAGCCTGTGTGCTGACCTCGGGTCTCACCCGAGACAGGGCAGATGGGCGCCGGCGCTCGCGAGGCTCTGCGCATGCGACGACACCCAACACGGCTTGCGAAATGAGGGGTGCGGCACCGCCTCGCAATTTCTCGAGACAGTGCATGTCGGCATGACTCTATAATCCGTATATATACTGAATTTGACGCTTTTCTCTCATCCCACCATCCTCTCTACCATGACGCCGTCGAGGGGCGCACCAAACGTCCTGGTGACGGGCACGCCCGGCACCGGCAAGACCACGACCTGCGAGCTCATCTGCCAGGCCACCGGGCTCCGGCACATCAACATCGGCGACCTGGTCAAGGAGCAGGAACTCCACTCTGGCTGGGACGAGGAGTTTGACTGCTTTGTCATCGACGAGGACAAGGTGAGGGTGGTGCGGAAAGGCTGGGCTTGGGTGCTTCATTCATTGAGCGCGGGACATTCGTATTCATGGTAGGCAGAAACTACAAATGTAAGAACGAGTAACAATGATATTTTATGCTGACTTTCTAATACTCCCGGAAACAAAACAACCCTGTTTGCCTCATTCACTTGGCAGGTGTGCGACAGTCTGGAGGCCACGATGGCGGCCGGCGGCAACGTGGTTGACTACCACGGCTGCGATTTCTTCCCGGAGCGGTGGTTTGACCTGGTCATCGTCCTGCAAACAGACAACACGGTGCTCTGGAACCGTTTAGAAAAGAGGTACGCGGAGTGTCTGGGGTCTGGGTTGGAGGTGTCCTCCCTTTGGTTTCTGCCGTGCCAAAACGCCACGCCTCGTGCGCTCTTGCCTCACCCCTCTGCATTCTCCCTCTGCCTGCAGGAACTACAAGATGAACAAGATCCAAGAAAACGTCGAGTGCGAGATCATGCAGATGATTGTGGAGGAGGCGCGGGAGTCGTACCAGCCCGGGATCGTGCAGGTCCTGCCCTCCAACACCGTGGAGGACATGGAGTCCAACGTTGACCGCACCGTGGCCTGGCTTGCGGCGTGGCGGGCGGGTCAGTAAAGACGGATGAGAGGGATGAGAGGCTGCGGATGCCGACATGGACGCGGCAGCATGGAGTTGCCGATGCGTATGCTAGAGGCGCTGAGCTGAAGGCGCCTGGTCCCAGACCGCCCCCGCCTGGATCACGACACTCACTATTTAATTTGCCAATAATTGGATTCCAGAAATGAAGCTTTTCCTGTATGCTTCTTCTCAGCATCATTACAAATGCCTTGGTTGCAAAAGTCGGGGCGTGCACACTCACACAAATGCGCAGCAAGGCACCACAGAAGGGAAGGACACAGGGTCCGTCCAGACACTCATTTAGGCAAAAGACCTTATTAAAGGCCACACAATGCAGCCTCAGGACTTTTGCAAGTTCCGCGGGAGTCGTCCCAGCCAGGCCATGAGCGGGAACTGGAGCAGGGCCAGGCCCAGGAGGAAGTAATTGTGGGTCTTGGAGTCGGGGTTGTACGTCCGCGATTCCTGCGAGGAAGAGGTGGGGACAGAGAGGGCGTCGACTGCATGCGAGAGAGCATTTTTAGAGAAAGGAAGCGCAGCGCGGAATCTCACAAATCCACAAAACGCCTCCTCTCCCACCTGCAGGATGACGCGGCGCATGGTGCGGACCAGGAAGAGGGCGGAGGCAAAGGAGCTGTAGACCCAGACGACATGGTAGCCCATGCGGGAATTGGAAAGCGTGGCCAGCAGCGTGGCGCAAGCCCAGACCCAGGTGTAGCCGGAGTAGGCGCCCAGCTCGAGCAGGGGCGCGGTGCCGCCCACGCCCAGAACCCAGAGCACTCCCTTGAGGAGCAGGGTTTGGCAGAGCCAGGAGCCGAGGGCCGAGGAGACGGCGTTGTACATGGCCTCCGGCCGGAAGCCGCCCCGCGCCAGCAGGCCGATGCCCACCAGCATGCAGTAGGTCCAGAGCGCCATGAGGGGGATGTAGAGGTCGGGCGCGTTGATGTCCTGCCGCGGCGGAAGGTAGCGGTGCCCGCCCGCGATGTGCTCCGGCGACCGCACAAACGTCCAGTTTTTGAGGAAGGGCGCAAACAGCATCAACAGCTTGGTCCGGACTGCGAGGGTTTTATGAAGGGTGGAGGATTGAAAGTGTTGAGGTCTAAGTGGAGTAGCTATCGACCCCTCGCCAAGCTACTGCGCGGCAGGGGTAAGACAGCAGAAAACCACTCGAACGTGCAGCACACCCAAATTTCTTCCCCGATCCCACCATATGCTGGCGTCACGCTAAAGTGATAGTGTATGATCCCGCCCGACAAAAAGCCTATCCGCGACTGCGTTTTGGGATGAATGCGACAAGGATTGGACACGACTCGATGGTCAAGCCGGCATTCTGTATCGTGAGTCCGCCAATCTAAGCACCTATGCCCACCAACCAGCAGGAGCACACTCCCCTCCAAATACAATAACGCGCAAATCATCATAAATTCATCAGCCATGTCGCTCCTCCCCCCAACGTACCACATAGAGCTTGCCGCGCTGGAGGTACGTCTCCCCCTGATGCCTGAGCACATCCCCGGCGATGCCGGTGAAGAGCGGGGCCGCTCCCGCCCCAAACGAGCCTTGAAAGGATGTGCTTGGATCTCCAGCTTGCACGGGCGCCGGCTGCAATGCACACATGGGAGCAGGGCGCACACGATTGATCGGCGGCCCTCTCCACACAAGGCACCATCATGCGGCAGTGGTCCGCCACACGCCGCGCTGTAGGTGTACGCCTCAACGGCACCAAAGGCGGACAATCTCAAACATTTAGTCCCACCTGTGGCGGAATAAAGACCTGCGGCGCGTTGTTCGGCTGCACGGAGGTCGGCACCCACGCGCTGTTTGCGGGTGGCACCCCGAAAGCCGGGTAGGGCTGCTGCGCCATCTTATTTGCTCGACGCCCTGTGGCCAGGCAATAAAAGGGCTCTCTTTTATGGCAAGGGCGTGGTCGCAGGCCCACCACATGCCCTTTCCCCCCGAGTCTGCCTGCTTGTGCGACCGCGACATCTGATCTGAGAGAAAATCCAAACAGGTAGCAGATCGGATGCCCTCCCGGAAGGGATTGGACGCATTTGGGTAGCCTCAGCCTTGCAAATAATTGCATAGGCATCCCTGAGCAAACAATACGCGCATGCAATATATCAGATGACATTGGGTGACGCATTATGACGCATGGCGGGGGCGTTTCATGGCGGCAGCCGCGACCATGAGCCGAATTTCGGCTTGCGGTCCGCCGGCCTGGTGGGTGGCGCCTCGGCCACCGTGCCCCCGGGGACCGCGCCCACATTACTGCAGAGCGCTCCTCTGGAACAGTCGCTCAAGTCATGAGGATACAGCCTGCAATTACGTCGCGGATGGGTCTGGATTGAGAGACCCGGTGGCATCATGCCTGCCGAGGCAACCAGCAGCATGGGTCGACATGGACCTGGGCGCCTGGGTTCTCGCTCTGGCTGTCCTCTGGGCTATGCGTCTGGCGCGCATGACGGTGCAGGAGAGCGTGGGACTTGGATGGACCCCGCTCAACGTGAGTCTTGGTGTGCTCTGTCTGAGGTTGTCAGTGCGTGGACGCATGGAGAAAGGGGCTGTTCTGAGTTTCGGCTAGAGGGGCCTGTCCTTTGCAAGCATTTTTTGGCAACGTTTTCATTGAAATCTTGAATTCCATATTCACCAAGGTTGCATTGCAATGCATTGAATGGCGATGCATCAATGTTTCTTTGTGACTTCCCCTCGCAGACTTCTGCCGACGTGCTGGGCGCTCAAGCGCCGACCACGCCCGACGCAGCCCCAAACAAATTAGAAAACGCACTTGATCGCGAAGTCACACTTCAAAAAGCGGTCGCTACGGCCCAAAAGATCAGCGAGCGGGCGCGGCAGGAGGCAGAGGCCCGGGAGCGAGCGGCCGCCCGGGCCATAGAGGCCGCGCGAGCCGAGATCGAGCGAGCCGACAGGGCGCGGCGCGACGAGCAGGCCAGGCTTGCGGCAGAGGCCCAGGCGCGCGCCGCGAGGGAGGCCGAGCTGGCCGCCCAGGCTCGGCAACGCAGGGAGGAGGCCGCCCGCGAGGCGGCCGCCAGGGAACAGCGAACGGCCGCAGAGGCAGCGCAAGAAGCGGCGCGGCGCGCCGAGCGCGCCCGGCTGGCCGCGCTGCTCCTCCGGGAGCGGGAGGAGGCGGCGCAAAAGGCCCGGGCGGGGCTCTGGATCGCGACGGCGGTGCGATTGCAGGCTCGAATCGAACCGGCCCAGGTGCGTGGTCAAGAGGTTTTCATTTGAGAGTCTTACGCTGTGCGTTGCTTTGCAGTAGACTTTTTGTCAAGCAGTGCGACAATCTATCGCAATCAGCTCCGACCATTCTGCCATTGCACAGGCTGGGGATGCCGTGCAGGCATCGGGCCTGGCCTTGCCAGCGAGCCATGTCGTGATTCTGTCCTGCGCCCTCGCCGACAAGGGCGCTGCCAGCGTCCGGGTCCCGCTGCTGGAACGGGGTCAGCTGCGCTGCCTCGACTGGACGGAGCCGGGTCTGGTGGAGGCGTTCTTGCGCAGCGCGCGAGGAGGCGACGGATGCTCTTTGAGTGGAAGGGGCGACGCCTTGCTGGCGCAAGCCGCCACGGCGGTCGGATTACGCGGCGGCGCGTGGCTGGCTTCGGACCGCATTGATATTGCATCAGAGCTCACCTTCGAATGCCCGATGCCGGACCAGAGCGCCTGGAAGTGCCTCGAGGCGCAGGCTGGCGCGCAGGGGAACTGTGCAGAGCCGGCAGGCGAGGCTGCGAATGTGTACCCTCTCAGAGCCGCCCTGCAGGCCGCGCTTGGCGGCGACGAGCCCGCGCTCGCCAAGCACTTGGAGACGCTCTGTGCGGCGCACGCAGAGGGTCTGCGCGTGAGCAGTGACGAGAGTAGCGGTGGGCAGGCAACAGCTCCAGCCGTCGTCACCTTTGTCGCGGGCGCGCTGGCAGCGGCCCGTCTGCTGCAGGAGCTCAATGCGAACACGGGTGCAGGTGAAGAAGCCCTCATCAAGTCGATGTTGGACCGATTCTTGGCGAGCAAGGCCGCAGCGTGCGAGACAGACAGCTTGTCCGGCCCTTGCGCGGCGCTCTTGGCTGCGCTGGGTCCCCAGCATTCGCTGGCTCGCGTCCTGGATCGCCTGGCGGAGGAAAACGCGTCCGAGGACGCCAAGCGCGCACGGGAACGGGCACACGAAATCGGCATGCGGCGCCTCGCCGAGCGCATTCTCGAGGCGGGCGACGAGGTGGGGCGCTCGGAAGCCAGTGGAGCCTTGAGCGCCAACGTATCCGACCCCCTGGTCGCCCGCCTGGCGTCAGAGGATCGCATCCGGATCCTCAAGAGCACGGCCCAGCACCTGCTCGACGACTGCTCAGAGACTACAAGCAACGGTCTGTCTAACAGCAGCGCCGATGAATTGCTCTTGGCCCGGCGATTCCTCGAGGCGGCGCTGACGCTCAAGCGCCGGCTTTTGGGTCTCGGCTCGCTGCAGCATCCGGCCCTGCTCCCCGAGCTCCTGGCGCTAGATTCGGCGCTGCGCGCAGACACGCGCTGGTGCGGCGACGCGGCCGGGCTGGGTGCGCTCGTCCTCCGCGTCCTGCTGAATCTGGGGGAGCAGTTCGCGTCGGCGGGGCGCGACCCGCTCTCGGCGCTGCTCGTCGTGGAGAGCGCCCAGCGCCGCTTCGCCCGGGCCCTGCCCCTGGACCACAGGGAGCTCGCGAGGGCGCAGCGGCTCTCCGCCCGCCTGCAGCACCAGCTGGGAGCCTCAGACCTGCGCCGGCTGCAGCGGGTCCGGCGCGGCACCGTGGGCGAGCCGCTGCTCGCGCTGCTGGTCTCGCGGCTCGCCGACGATGCGCTTGCTGGCAAGCTCGGCGATGGGCCCTGCCCCGGCGGGGACGATCCCACCTGGGTCGAGCTCATCGGGCCCCTGCACTGAGACTTCTGTTGCTGGGCGCGTGCGTATGTTGTTGTTCGTTGAGACACTGACTGAGACACCCATATTGCCCGGCTGTACACTGCTTCCATCTCCGCGCGCCACTCCCTGCCGCTCGACTTCTACCTTTTTCACCTCCCTTGTCCTACATCTCTGCTCACGTCTGTTACCAGCAATTATTTGAAAAAAGGAATCACATGCCCCACCCCGCAAGCGTCGCCAGGTCGCGCAGCACTTGCTCCGGGGTCAAAAGCTCGGTGGCCCCGTAGAGCACGTGCTTGGGCGTGGGCTGGGCGCGGCCCGCCCAGCACTGCAGCGACTCGGCTTCCAGGTAGTTTCCGCCGCCGATCATGAAGACGATGGACTGCGCAAACGGGCCGGCTTGCCGCGGCGCGGCGCCGGCTGGCGCCTGCGAGAAACAAGTGCAATGAATGGATTGACTGGATGAGTGCGATCGTGCGTGCACGCAGGGATCCCTCTACACCATTTCAACACCCCACCCACCCCACCCTCCTGCACCAACCAACGTGCCTTTGGATCCAGGTAGCAGTAGCCTTCGACCTCGGCGGCCCCCGAGCGCCCGTCCATGAGCGCCTCGACCGCCACGGTGACGGCCGTCTGCTGCTCGCCGGCCAGGAGGTTCTTCACGCCCTTGGTGAGGGAGCTGAGCCCCTGGCCCAGGAGGGAGCTCAGCTGCGCGGGCGCGGCGCCGCCCGCCGCGGCGCCCGGCCCGGCCGCCGCGCCGGTGAGGTTGAGTCGGCGCATGCGCCGCACAAAGGCCCAGACGGCCGCCTCCGAGGAGTCCGGGGCGAAAGAACCGGCGACGCGCTCGCACTCGGAGTCCGCGGGCGGCGCGGGGCTGGTCAGCAGCCAGACCAGGGCCAGGCGAAGCTTGTCGGCGGCCGTGCCCGCGTGGTCCTCGCGCAGCAGGGGCAGCAGCGCGTCTGTCCCCGGCGCCTTGCCCGCGACGCAGGCCTCCTCGGCCGCGTAGAAGCGGTCCAGCGCCCGCGCCTTGATCTGCCCCAGCAGCGCGGTGGCGAGGTTTGCGTGGCGGTCCAGCGCGCGCTTGCGTTCGGTCAGCTCCGGCAGGCTGGCCAGCGCGGAGAGCAGGCCCTGGGTCGCGCCGCGCACCGCCTCGGCCGGGTCGACCGCCTCGGGGCCGACCACCTCCGCGCCGGCGGCCTGGTTCACCGCCTCGGCCGCCTGGCGGTAGCGCCCCAGCTCCACCTCGATCTGCTCCGCGACCTTGGGGAAGGGCTCGCGCCCGTGCGCCGCCCAGAAGAAGTCGCGCTCGTCCACCTCGTGCACCGCCCTGGCGCCGCCGCCCTCGCCGGGGAGCTCCACCTTGTTCAGGTGCAATCCGAGGACATCATGGACGAGCGGCTTGTACGTCCACGTGTGCTGGAGCATGACCGACAGCTCAAAGTTGCGGTCAAACAGGACTAGCAGGGGGCGGTGCAGCGAGGCGGCCAGCCCGCCGGCGGCCACGTCCGCAAAGGGGCCGCCGCGCTCCGCCAGCGCGCCGCGCAGCCGCTCCACCAGCAGCTCCGCCACGTGCTCCGCCGCGCCACCCTATGTTTGTGTGGGTGTGAATAAGAGAGGTCCTCATGATCATTATGATGATTACGGATGTCGCTTTTGGCATAGAACCATGCATATATCTGTCTATCCATCCGTCACCCCCCCCACACACACATCAGACACCCCACGCATAAACGCTCTGCCTCACCCGGGGGCACCGGACAATGGGCACCACGCCGAGCGTGACCAGCACGCAGAAGAGCTGGTCCGCCACGGCCTCGGCCTCGCGCCGCACGGCGCTCTCGCTGGCGGCCGGGTCGTTGAGCGTGAGGTAGGTCTGGGGCAGGCCCAGGCTGAAGAGGCCAGGCTCCAGGGCCAGGTACTGCAGGTACTGGTCGTAGACCTGGGAGATGCGCGCCGCGGCGCCCTCGCGCGCAACGCCCTCGGCCAGCGCCTCCAGCTCGCGCCGGGCCAGGCGGCTGCAGAAGTTGAGGTAGAAGCGGTCGTACAGCGGCGCGCCGGCGTCCTGCACGATGCGCTGCACCGCGGCCGCGCTGGGCGTCACAAAGTAGACCCCGGGCACGTCGGGGATGGGCTGGCGGGCGGCGTCGAGCAGCAGGTGCAGCGTCACGCCGTGCCGCCGGAGCTCCTTGACCCTGATCAGGGGGGCCAGGATCGCCTGGGAGGTGGTTTTATGTTGGTATTGCTCAGTGGGGTGCGTAGGGAGTGTTTATGAAAGAGACCATTGTGCGTACATCAGCATTGGGTGACTAATTACGATTATGAAAGAGACCATTGTGCCTCCTGGGCAAGGGCCCCGCGCCAGACCATCATCATGTATGCGCGACAGACCCTCCCCCCGTCATCAAGCACCTCACCTGGGTGGTCGCGTCCAGGATGAGGACCTTGTACGTGTCGCCACCGCCGCGCGCTCCACCCTGGATCGGCGTGTTCAGGTGCAACATGCGGATGACCGCCTCTGCATGGGTGGTGGCAGTTTCAGGAGTTGGAGCTGGGTGGCTCGCCGGTCCGCGCTGATCGCACCGATTCACTCGCTCAAGCGCAAGAGTCATTTATCGCACCCGTCTGCTTCTGCCGGATATTGAGCGCCATCGCGCACAGGCCCGCAAGGCTACGCGAATGTCGCCCAGGATGGAGGAGCTCGGTGTCCGGCCCAACGCGTCAGTGGCAGTGCTCTCTGCGAGCTGATCAGTGTGCCATTGTGCCAAGCAATGGATTCTTCAGAAGATGCAATGCGGGCGCTCTTTAAAAGGTGCGTTCTTTGCCCTGCTGAGCTCGACCGCGCCGGGTGCCCCGGTCGGTATCGGCAGACGACCAGATCGACCGGTGATCGGGTTCCCTTCAGGGGCCCTGCACCATCCACCCATGCGGAGGCCAATAATAGCCCCGCACACCATGAAGCCAGGCATGCGAATAAATTGACAACGCACGAAATTTTGTGCAGCCTCGTTTCGTCGCTGGGCATGGCCAACGCGACCGCCCTCGCTGGCGAGGAGCAGGTGCACTTTCTGGCCAAGCACCCCTCCCTCCGCGACGGCATTGGCTTTAGCCTGCCAGCCGGCAGCAGCGTCGGCGATGTGCGGGATCAGGTCCACCAAAATTTTCCCGGCCGGCCTGAGGCTGCCTCCATTGTGGTGAGTGGCGGTGCTGCCGAATGCGTGTTGTAGCTGGTCCCTGATTGTGAGTGCCGCACCAGTCTTCGCTGAGCTATCCTGAGACGCCTTCCCCGACATGCATGCCTTACTCGTAGCTCATTTATGCTGGAAAGGTGCTTAAGGACGATGCAGAGAGGCTAGAAGCATTTCTCAGACCGGTGCGGGTCGGGGATGGGAATGTTTTTCTTTACCGACTGAGTTTCTGTTCAGGCATCAGCGTCAAGGGTTGTCAAGCCATTGGTGTCCTGCGTGTGTGGTAAAACGGGGCTCTGCTTGAGTTCTAAGTTACTTCCTGACTGCCCGCCTTCCGGTGCCCATTGCAGAACATTGAGCCGGACACGCCACAGATTCTTCACCTGGTCATTCGAGGATCGGCAGCGGCGAGCGGCGGGGAACCCCAGCCCGAACCGCCCACGGCTCCAGCTTCACAGACAGCAGAGCCCGCGCAGGAGGGTGATGCGGGCCGGGGGCCCGAGGAGGGCCCTGCTGCTGACGCCGATGGCGAGGCTCCAGAGGCCGGCGCTCGTGCGGCGCCGGCACCGGGCCCCGCGCAGGCAGACCCGGCGTCCGCGCAAGAAATTCCTCCAGCAGCACAAGCACGGCAGCGCAGCGCCATCACCCACTTTGCCGCGCTGCTGCCGGCACACGTCTCGGCCGTTGCCTCCGCCAGCACCTCTTCCGCCTACGCGGCGGCTCTGCAGGCGCTGACGGGCAATCGCGCGGGGCCGGACGCCCGGCCAGGCTTTCCCTTTCCGCCGCAGTTTATGCCTGTTGTCGTGAGTGTCGAGAGGGGGGAGAGGCGTGTTGGAAGCAGTTTGGCCATTTGAGTTAGCTTGCTTGGTAGGATGCCCAAGTGCAGTGCCCAGTGCGGTAGCGAGGGTGGTGCTTTGTTGCCCGCTTAGCCTGCTGTTCCACCAACATCCAATCACGCGCAGGTGGACGCGAGGGGGGCGCATCAGGCCGCGCCCCCTCCCGGCAGAGCCGCCGCCGTGCAGGTGGCGATCCTTCGGCAGCGGGAGGAGGCCGCCGCGGCCGACCGCCAGCGCGAGGGTCCGCCGGTGGTGCAGTTTGTCGTCAACCCGCACGGCGCGGCCGCGCCGGCCGCGCGGCCGAGGCCGGGCCTCTGGGCGCAGCTCCGGCAGCGCCTGCGCGACCCTGGCAACATCCACGTCCAGGCGCTGGTGCAGCTGGTCGTTGTCCTCGCCATCCTCTACCAAGTATGGGGGGTAGAGATCGGATTGTGCCAACGGGTTTGTGTTTTTCTTGTGTTGAGATTGGGGACGTGCCCTCATGGGGTGTCCTTCATGCCCGCACCTAGCCAGCGCATCAGAGTCTCGCACCCCCCGTGCATGCTGCAGAACTGCCCGCCCAGACGCTTCATCGCGCTGCTGCTGCTGGGACTGGCGCTGTGGCTGTCCACGTTCCCGCCTGTGCGGCGCTACCTCGCGGGGCTCGTGGGCCAGAACCCGCCGCGGCAGGGAGGCGAAGGCGAACCAGAAGCTCCAGGTACGCACGGGAGAGGCTGATGGGTGGGCTGATTTTTGTGCTGTTCGTGAGCTAGTCATCAGGCCGCAAGGCACCCCTGCTTATTGTAATGGGTTGCAGCCTCTGCGAATATTCAATCCAATGTTCCGGCTCCAAAAAATCTCAGTCGTCTCCTTTGCTGTTACCAGTCCTAGACTCGCATCCCACTCCTCTTCCCCGCCCCACACACCTGCAGTCGAGGGAGCGGATGCAGCAGCGGCCCCACCCGTAAGACGTGGGCTCGCCCAGGAGGCGGTGACCTTTATCGTGGGCTTCCTTTCCTCCATCTTGCCGGGTACGCTCAGATTGGATTGCCCCTTGTGCGAGTGCCCAAATGGGAGCACACTGCGACACATTGCCGCATGCTGATGTCGAATCGAGTCCAGCGAGAAAGCAAGGAGAACGGTCACACCCTTTGCTGCAGGCTTCCAAGTGGATCCCCACGATGCCGATGCCATTGCCGCGGCACAGGCAGACTGGGGAGATGGGGAGCCGGACGCCGGTGTCGCGGGCTAGTAGCGGATTTGATTATGGTGTTGCAGTATATGGTTATTAATGATTTGATGGGAATGATGGCGCCAACGTGGGCTGCAATCCAATTTTCTTAGTTGCGCCTGGCTGAGCCATGATAGGGGTTTTTTCCAAGGCGGCCTCCCTGGCTCGAGGCAATTAGAGAAAACAGTGAAGGCGGCGCAAAAGGGGAATGCACCTGTCACGGGCAGTGGAGGCATGCTTTTGATGCACACCTCTGGATGCGCGACGGTCGACGTCGCACCCAGACTGGTCCTCCCACCCCTGACCAGGCTCGAGTGCTCATGGCCCTGAGCACGCCTCCATTGTACACACAACACACACACACACACAGTATACACCATATTGATTGTTTCCCGCAATTACAGAGCTCAATAAGTCGATCTGTTTTTTGGCATGGGTGTGAGCGTAAGATCGAGGCATCGATCGCCCCGGAAAAACCTTCTCGCGCCAGCCTGCCACGGTGGCTGTTGTCACGTGTTGCTTCATTGCACAAAACAGCATCAAGTGCACCACAGTAAGGCCTTAAAAATAGCGAAAAATATTCAAGTTGCTACTATGGAGCCGAGAGGGTTGCATTCCCTGTCACGGCGCAGGAGTCTTCGGTGCGCACGATAGGGTTTCGGCCCATGTCACGTGCAGGATTGGCCGCATGGAGGGCACGGGTTAAAGACTGCGACGCGTCGGCGGGGTCCCCCAAATCAGCACACACACCAAGTCTCGGGTGGTCGCTGCGCCACCCATATAAGACGTAACAAAGACGCAATCATGGGTGCCCGGGGAGATGTGCAGCCCAGCAAGGTCGGGCTGATTATCGTCGCCATTCTGTGCCCCCCCTGTCGCGGTACGAAGGCATGGACTTGCCCGCAGTGATTGCTCACAATCGTGCTTGAATCATGTCTACTTGGCCAGTGAGCCTGATAAGAAGGTGGCGGATACGGCTGTACACTGCGTAGCAGCAAACCCTCGCCCCAAGCCCTGGGAAAGCTCTCCCGGAACCCTGCACCTGAAGGTCCCTTTCTTTCTCTCTCGCCCCTCCAAACGACAGGTACTCATCCATAATAACGCGCTGGACACCGATTTCCTCCTGAACCTGCTGCTCACCCTGCTGGCCTGGCTGCCGGGCATGATTCACGCCATGTGGGTCATTCTCAAGAAGCCTGCGAGCGATGGCCTGCTGGACCCTCTGACGCGCCCGGTGAGCAACGTTTGACTCGTTCAAGGATGCGCGAAGATCTGCAGCGCGTACCATCATACTGCGCTGCACCTGAGCATCTGCTCCGTGGTCTCCTGATCTGGAAATGGAGATGCTGCTTGGGCGGCCTCCCGCGGCTCCTCTGGCCTCACCACGTATTTGGGTCCCTGCCACACACTGTTGTTTGATTGCTCTTGATAATGTCATTTGACTTCCAAGGTTGCTTGTAGCTGCTGGGTGCACCGTGCGTGCTATTAGACTCTGAATTCATTTCTGGGGTCCTCCTTCAGCTGTTTCCCACACGACCTTGGATTTTTCGCCACAATTCCCGGACAAGAGGGCGCCACTCCCGCCAACTCAGCTTCTTGAAACACGGAACAGGATGCAAGCACAGTTTGGGCCCAGGCACGAGCATTAGATGCAACAGATGATATTCAATTACCAATTTTAAATTGTCTGGCAAAAATGGCTACTTTACGGGGCCAGCAACCATTCTCACAAGAGATCACCGTAGGTGCCTGCGTAACAATGGCCCTGGAAACTCGACATTCGGAGCCTGGGCCCGCCCACAAGGGCGAGCCCGTTTCGATAAAAGAGTCTTGGGTGCAGTGCGATCGCTGCGACAAGTGGAGGAGGGTGCCTGCGTCCCTGGCGGAAAGCCTGGACGAGGATGCGCCATGGTGAGGGGCCCTGCGCGCCTGCGTGGGCTTTTGGGCCTCTGTCCTGGGCGAGGTCATGGAGTTTTATGGTTTCTAGGGCCGCTATATCACGCCCACACCCGCGACTGCGCAGGTATTGCGAGCACAACGTGGGCCGCTACAACAGCTGTTCCATGCCCCAGGAGATGACAGACGCCGAGATTGACGATGGGCCCGAGGTGCGGTGTGGTGGTGCGATAGTTTGGGTGCCGTGGGGCTGGATGGCTGCAGCTGTGCGTGGCAGGGAGCGGGAGGGGGATGGAAGAAGGCTGCGGCGCGTGCGCAGGAGCGTGCTCTGTGCTTTCACTTGGTGGATTGTTGGGTTGGGGGATACAAATGCTGGGAGATGATGCGTTGATCAACATGCGTGTGCCTATTTCCACAGTCGGTTGCTCGTTGATGTTAATTCATCTGTGTTCCAAGGCATCACCTCTCTTTCATATGAAAAACACCCCTTGCGCAGACGGCGCCCGGCCCCGGCGCGGGTCCGCAGAGCCCCGCCGAGCTTGACGACGGCGGGCGCGCGCTGGCGGCGCTGCGCCGGACGCCCATCTGGCAGCTGGTGACGGAGAAGCTGTACGCCTACCGCCGGCGGCACGTGCAGGAGGAGGACGACATCATGATCTGCCAGTGCCCGCACATCTGGCCGTCCGACACGACCACGATCGGCTGCGGCGAGCGCTGCCTGAACCGCATGCTCAACATCGAGTGCGTGCCCGGCTACTGCCCCTGCGGCGACCGCTGCACGAACCAGCAGTTCTCGCGGCGCGCGTACGCGCCGCTGGAGGTGCGGCGCGCGGGCGCCAAGGGCTTTGGGCTCTTCACGCGCGACGGCGTGCGGGCCGGGCAGTTCGTCGTCGAGTACGTGGGCGAGGTGCTGGACGAGGAGGAGTACGCGCGGCGGCGCGCCTTTTATCTCGCGGCCGGGCAGCGGCACTACTACTTCATGAACATCGGCAACGGCGAGGTGATCGACGCCTGCCGGCGCGGCGGGCTGGGGCGCTTCATCAACCACTCGTGCGAGCCCAACTGCGAGACGCAAAAGTGGCAGGTGGGCGGCGAGCTCAGCATCGGGCTGTTTGCGCTGCGCGACGTGCCGCCCGGCGGCGAGCTGACCTTTGACTACAACTTTGAGCGCTACGGCGACAAGCCCATGCGCTGCCTGTGCGGCGCGGCTGGGTGTCGCGGCGTCATCGGCGGCGGCGCGGCGGACAAGGGGGGGAGTCGGGCAGAGGGAAACGTAGTCGAAGAAGACGCCGCCGCGACGCTGCACGCCTCGTCGCACTTGGACCCGGAGCCCATCATGCTGTCGGGCCGGCCCTCGCCCGCGCTGGACAAGCTCCTGGACCGCGTCGTCGGCATCGGGACCGGCGCGCCCTTTACGCCCGCGGAGCGCAAGCTCCTGGGCTCGCTGCGGCGGCGGCAGCGTGAGGAGGCGGCGGGTGCCGAGGGCACTGCGCGCCCGCCGTCGCCGCCGAGTGCGCCAGAGGATGAGAGCGCGGACGAGCAGGTCGCGCTGCTGGAGCGGAACGCGGCCCGGCAGACAGACGCGCCCGTCGCCGAGGACAAGGAGAGCGACTCGTCAGGTGGGTGGAGTGGATGGAGGGATGGGGGATGTTGGGCGCGTGTTGTGATTGAGTGGGCGAGAGCGCAGGTTTCTTGTCATCGCGCGCACACATACAGAAGATTACGACACGAGCGCGCTCACCAGACTCATCATCATCCTCTCATCATTCTCACTCACCTCTCTTTCATAAACTCCACAAACAGTCACGTCGCGGCTGGGGTCCTCGGCGGATGGGTCGGGGCGGGGAGGGCCGACGCCAAGCAAGCTGTCGGCCAGCGAGGAGGAGGGCAGCGACGACTCGGCGGCGGCAGCCGACAAGGGCGCCGGGTTGGCGGCGTGGAGCGCCCAGCGGCGCGCGCCGCGCGGGCAGGCGCCAGGCGCCAGGCGCCGGACGAGCGGCGGGGCCTCGCGGCCACGCCGCGGCGCGTGCGCACGCCGCCGCCGGCGACGCCCGCGCGGTCCGGCGGCGCCGCGCCTGCGGCCCCGGCTGCGCGCCGCAGCGAGGTGGACCGCCGCCTGGACGCGCTGGTCGAGGCGTCCACGGGGCGCCTGCGCTCCAGCGCGCCCGACTGCGTGCTGGGCCTGCTGCGCCTCTTTAAACTTGTGCGACGTCGGCGCGCTGCTCGTGGGCCTGGGCGCCGGCGCCTCGGACGCGGGCGCCGCGCTGCGCCTGCGCGCGCGCCTGGCTGACCTCTCGCTCCTGCTGGAGGTGCTCCTGCGCACCAAGCGCGCCGACGCGCGGCGCGAGCTGGTGCGCTGCGGCGCGCTGCAGCAGCTGCTCAGCGTGCTGGGCGGAGGCCTGGCCGCCAGCACGGGCACCGCCGAGGCGACGGTGGCCGCCAAGCTGCTTGCGCGCCGTGCGCGAGCTGTGCTCGGGGCCGCAGGACCTGCGCGGCGCGCGCTCCGCGCACGGCAGCTTCCTGGACGAGGTGCGACGCCTCGTGCGGCACAGCGCGCGCGTCGTGCGCGACGCGGCGCACGAGCTGCTGCGCGCGGTCGTTCCCCTGTCGGACAATGGCGGCGACTGTTATGCGGGCGGGGCGGCGAGCAATTTTGGCGGCGGGGCGTACGCCAACGGCGGCGCAATTTACAATAATAACAACACGAATGGTACCTACAATACGTACGCCCAGAGCCACGCCGCCACCCCGTCGTCCATCCTGTCGACGTCGTCGTCGTCGCCCCGGCACCGCGGCTTCGCGCCGGGCCGGGGTCCCGTCGTGCCGCCGCCAGCGGCTTCAAGTCCCTTCGGCAAGGCGCCGCTCGGCGCGGCGCCCTCGCATTTTTCACGATCGCCCTCGATCTCACGCTTTGGCGAGCGCGTGGCGGCGCGCGGGGTCGGGCCCGCTGGCGCGCGCGGGCGTCGACGTCGTCGCTGGTCGCGCCGCCGGCCGCGCGCGCTCGCCGGCCGCGCGCTCGCCGGCCGAGGCGCGCGTCGTCCCCGGCCGCCACAAGCGCAGTCGCTGGGACGACAGCACGCGCCGCACCAGCTGGCACGTGGCGCCGCCCGAGCCCGAGCCGTCCTGGACCTCGGCGCGGTCTGGGCACGCCGTGGCGGGCGCCGATGAGTCCGCCGGGGCCCCCGCGCCGCCGGCCGACTACGGCGACCCCGCCTTTTTCTCGGCGCGCATGCCCCAGCGCGACGCCGCGGCGGCGACCTGGGACGAACCCGACGCCGATTTCGCGGCCTACGTCTCCGCGGTCGTCGCGTGCCGCGTTGGAAAGTACCTCCAGCCGGACCACCCCAGCCGCCTCTCCCGCCGCCAGGCGGAGCAGGTACGGATGAGGAATGGGGAGTCTGGTTTATGAAATGTTTGACCCCTCATGTGCGCACCTCGATTGCGTCACAAAATAAACCCACTCCCTCTGACACCTCCCAACTCCCCTCGCAGGTGCACCGCCGGCTGAGTCGCGACATCTTCGCCAAGGAGCAGGAGGCGTACCGCGAGCGGCAGGCGATGCACCTGTTCAAGGCCATCGAGCGCGAAAAGATCGACGCCAGGATCAAAGAGTACGTCCGCGACTCGGTGCACCGCCTGGCAGCCCAGGGCGGCCTGCAGCCGGGGGGCTGATGCGCGCTGGCGCGGCCGACTGACCCCCACGATCCAGTGATTGGGGATTTGGTCGCTAGATCGGGAGTAGAAGACTCCCTTTGACACAATGCTTTACAACTGCTGACGACGGTGGCGCGCGGCCTTTGGCGCGCGGCACCGGGAGATGGCTAGTCGGTGGCTGAATTGTCTCTGCAAAGACAGTCCATCCCCCGGCTACCACCAGCTCCCAACAATGACCATGACCATCTGACTCTAGGCGGCGCCTTGCACAGCGCGCTTGCCTCGCCCTTTCTGTTCGGTCCCGCGCCGGACCGGATGGCGACCGCATTGCTCCCTCTTTCTTCTTCCCCCTACAGCGTACGTTGGGTTCCCATTGATTGACATGTGACGTGCGTGGTAAAAGACCGAGGCGACAGGAAAAGAGGATGTTTACCAGCAAAAGCGGGGATGAGGACAGGAAAATTGTTTGTGACAAGTAGTCAGAGCGTCTTATTGTACAGCATTTTGAGCACCCTGGGGGCGAGTCTTCAGAAAATGGACGCCCTGCTCGTGCCTCGACAAGCCTGCGTCTCGCCCTGCCAACCCTAATCCTCATCAGCATCGTCCCCGCCATCGCGCCCGGCACCCTGTTCGCGGCGCGGGAATCGCAGGAGGCGGATGACCGGGAAGCGGCAGATGCCGGCGTGGTCCCAGGACAGTGTTGCCAGGATGTCGTGCGTGCAGGCGGCGTCCACGAGAAAGTCCTCCGGCTCCAGGCCCACGGCGGGGGGCGGGATCAGCTCGCCCAGGTCGTCAAAGGAGGAGGAGGCCGCGGCCTCGCTCTCCCGAGGCTCCAGCCACACCCGGTTGTCCAGCACCCGGAATTCAAGCCTGCGACGCGTTGGGGATGGGGAAAGCTGTCTTTCGGATGCGCGAATGTGGGAGCGATTGTTGTTCTGATCTTTTTAGTGGTGACTCAGGGGCGAGAGTTTCTGAACAGTGCTCAAGGAAGCATAATACCAAGGCCATCCTCCCAAGTAAAATAAACCCCCACCACCATCTCCGGCTCGCTCGACGCACTCTTCCCAGATGGCACCCGGGCCGGTCAGGGCCCGCAGCAGGTCGGCGCCGCGCGGCGGCCGGTCCTGCCTCCAGCTGGGGAGCGCGATCCTCAGGGACTGGGCCTCGATTCTGCACGACCGGACCTGCGTGGCCAGGCTCCGCACGTCGCATGTCACTACCGGCGCGCTGCGCGGCCCGGTGATGTCGGCGAACGAGCCGTGCAGGTGGAAGCGATCCAGGCGCAGGTCCCTGGGGAAGGCCATGTGGAAGAAGCAGCGCAGGGCCTCTGGCCTGGGGGTGACGTGGATCTCCTGAAAATTAATGAAGAGGTGGTGGGGAGCGAGTGAGGTGAGTCTGGGAGCACAAATAATCAGACTTAACCAAGCTGGCAATCAGAACACTCACCTTGAGCGTCTCCACCACATTGGGAGTCAGCCCCGAGAGCTCCATGACGGGAAAGCGAACGAGGGAGAGATGCGCCAGGCAGCAGAGCCCGCCCAGGACAGAGGGGTAGAAACGGTGGATGGCCCCGGCTTCCAGGGTGAGGGACTCCAGCACTGGGAAGGAGGCGAGCGTGTCCGTGCACGCCACCACGGCCCGGAGGTGCTTGAGCGAGCGCTCCGAACAGGCCCGGAATGCATCGTCCCTGAGCAGCGGCTCGCCCTCGACGCGCCGGTGGAAGTGGACTCGCTCGCAGGGGCAGACCAGGAGGAGGGGCCGCAGCGACGTCAGCTGGTCCGGCCGGTCCACCTCCACGGCCAGGGGCACCGACCGCACCGCCTCGAGCACGGTACGGCAGACCAGCTGCAGCCGTACAAGTTCATGGATCGGGGACAGGCTCTCTTCCACCACCAATTCCAGGATGCGAGCCCAGACCGCCACCGGCAGGGGAGGTAGGGTTTCTTGAATCGAGCCGGGCTCGTGCATGGCTCATCCACGCGGATCCATGGCTCGCGATGGGATTGGTTGAGTTATGAATTCTCTTGGTACGCTTTGCAGTGTCGAGGTGGCGGGGCTTGGTGGCGGGGTGTGTCGCTGCCTGCGACGACTGTGTCGTCTCGGTGCGGAAAGTGATCCAGCAACATCACCGCCGAGATCGAGCTCGATCTGGGCGATGCGCTTGGCGGAGCTTCAAAGCCGTGACTGCCCTTTCATCACAGCAAAATTACACTGCAAAAGACAGCCCGCACAAATATGCCAAGCGCATGGCATTCATGCCAAGCGTATAAATGCATCATTTTGTATGAAAAAACGCAATCTTCTTCAGGCGCCATCCCTCGCGTCAGTGGACGGCGGGCCTGGAAGCGCGGGGCGTTTGGACCTGCGTGGAGATGCTAAAGTCTGCCTCCTCCTCCTGGGGCGGCAGGCGCGAGCCCCCGGACCGGCCCTGGGGCGTGTGCAGCTGCAGGGAGGGCTGGCGCCCGGCCTTGGCGGCCGCCAGCTTGAACGTCGAGCAGAGGGCCGCAAAGGAGGGGGTGGCGCCACCCTCCTCGGGGCCCAATCGGTCGGGGGTCAAGCTGGCGGGCGCGGTGGCCGCCGTCTTGAGCCCTGCGGGGGGCGTGCTCATCGCGTTGGCGGACCCGAAAGAATCGGCGCCAAGGCTCGCCACGTTGCCAAATGGAGAGGAGGATGCGATGGACGCTCCCGAGTCACCGACAGGCAGCCACCCTGTCGGCGCCTTGCCGTGCTCGCGCCCCTCCGCCTCGCCGGGCTCCCCGCCCTGGAGCGCCACCAGGAGGGCTCTGACCTGGCTCTGCAGACAGGAGATCGCAGAGGCCTGGCCCTCCACCACCGCGGCCAGCCGAGCGTTCTCCCTGTTGCTCGCCTCCAGACCCCTTTGCAGCGTCCTGATCTGCGCGAGCGGGAGCGCGCCGCTCGCGGAAGAGTCTGCTGCCGGGCTCGATGCAGCGGCGAAAACGTCTTCCTCCTCGTCCCCGCCAGCCTCCGACACAATCGTCCGGGCCGACAGCGGCTCCCGCAGGGCGTAGCTGGCTGTTGGAGGGGTACAGAAGAGTGGCAAGGAGGGCATTGTTTTGAGAGCTGTGCATGTGATATTTTTATTTCGAGGCATTCTCGACGCAGTAGCCTAGCTTGTGCATGAAATGCTGCCTCCATCCCTCCCTTTTTCCTGAACCCATTCGCCACCACTCTATCAAAATCCCCACCTGGGAGCTCGGTGCTGCTCTCGATGGGCAGGAGGGCCAGGCGCGGCAGGGCACGCTCGGGCTTGCGTTCCTCGGCTTCAGCGGGGATGGCCGCCACCCGCGCCCGCAGCCCGCCGACAAAGGCGTCCAGGCGCGCGGCGGCCGCGGCCGCGTCGCCCCTGGCGCGCGCCTCCGCCTCCTCCTGCCGCCGCTCGCAGGCCGCGAGGCGCGTGGCCAGCCCCCGCGCCGCGGCCTCGCGCGCCGGCTCGCGGTCCGCCAGCGACGCCACAGAGGCCTGCACGCCGCGCAGGGCCACTTCGTTGGCACTCTGGCGCACGGCCAGGGCCTCCAGGCGCGTGGCCGCCTCGGTCGCGCGTTCGAGGGCAGCCTGCGCGACCCCCGGCCCCGGCCCTGGCGGCCTCGGCCGCCGCAGCCGCGGCGGTCCCGGCCTCGGCGGCCGCGTGTTGCGCCTCGCGCGCGCGGGCGGCCCCCGTCTCGGCCACCACCGCCACCTCCACCTGGATCGCGGACAGGTCCCGGTTGATCGCCACGAGGCACTCGTCCAGGTCAGCGCGCGCGTCGCGCTGCAGCGCCTCCAGCGCCTCGGTCACCTGGCCCTCGAGCGCGCCCAGCGACTGTGTCAGCGCGTCCAGCTCCTGGCGCAGCTGCTCTGAGGTTTGAGCGGCGCCCGCCGTCCCTGCCGCGCCGTCCTCGGCGCCCGGCCGCCCGCGCAGCGCGGCGCGGTAGGCGTCCTTGGCCACGCGCTGGGCCGCGGCCACGTCGGAGCGCAGCGCGCCCAGCGTGGAGGCCAGGTCCTTGCCGGCGCGCGCCGCCGCGCGCGCGTCCGCCGCCGTGCCGGCGCCCAGCTCTTCCGCGCGGCGCAGCTGGGCCCTGAGGCCGCGCCGTCTCCTCCTGCAGCTCCTCCACGCGGCAGGGCAGCTGCGAGGTGTCCAGCGCCCTGTGCGCGGCCTCGGCCGCCGCGGACCGCGCGCCCGCCTCCAGCGCGGCCGTGTCGGGGACGCGCGCGCCAAGGGCGGCCAAGTCTCGCGTCAGCGGCAGGAGTTTGGCTTCCGTCTCGGCCGCGTGCGCGCTCAGGGACTCCCGCAGCGCTGGCAGGGCGTCCACGTCCGCCGCCGCCAGCCGGGTCCTGACGTGGGGTGGGGTGGGGTGGAGAGTGGGGGCGAGGGAGAGGTATTATGGGACGAGCATGCATTTCCTTTTCTTCAAGCAGCACTCTACAACAAGATCCGCCTAGGCAAACCCCACTCTCCCCAACCGCCCCGCCACTCACCGCAAAGCCTCGGCGTCCGTCTGCAGCATCTCCAGCACGGCCGCCATCTGCTCCGAGGCCGAGTCGAACCGCGCACGCCAGGCCAGCACGCCGCTCAGCTGCTCGGCCGTCGCCTCCAGGCCCTGCTCCACATGCAACAACCTGCAAGTAGATTGGTGTATCGGCTTGATGGCGCTGATCAGACTCCGTGCATGTTGATTCAGGCCACACGCATGAAAATATAACCAAGCACCAAAGCTCTTGGCTCGCCTGCGCTCCATCTGGGCGTCCACGGGGCGCAGGGGGCTAGGCGGGGCCCCACCCGCCGCAGCGGGACTGGGGCCCAGGGTGCCCGCGTTGCCAGGGAACAAGTCCGGCATCTGAGCCACACAGGGGTTGTCGGCCAGACACAGCGATTTGAGGGCGCCAGAGTTGTAGATCTTGAGGGCATTGGCCAGGAGCTGCGCCCCCTGGCTGCCAATCGCGTTGCCGGACAGATCGAGGTGCTCCAGGGCGGTGTTGAAGGCGACCACGCGGGACAGCAGATCGGCGCCCTCGTCGTCAATGTGGCACCCGCGCAGGGTGAGGGATCGCAGCTGGGGGTTGTCCGTCAGTTCGGCAACCAGGGCCCTCAGGTCGCGCAGGGACAGGCTGCCCGAGAATCGCAGGGCGCCGTCCGAGGGGAACGGCGCCCGGCCCTGCAAGGGCGCCAGCAGCTGTTCAAACTCCATGAAAACGTTTGCAACGACGCTGTGTGTGTGCGGTCGATGTCATTCGGTCACCAGCGCGCCGCGACAGAGGGTGCGGAGCTGATTTGAAAGTTTGTACGAGATTGCGGATCGGCTGGGATTGCTATGCATGCGGCAAGGGGGCGGGGACCAGAGCATTTTGCATGCTAGTGGATGACGAAGTCGACAGTAACATCGTTTTGTATGAAAGTTAAAAAATCTATTCCAGGCCTATGGATATGCTTATGTAAGCGTGTGGATCGGCGCTTGAGGGAAAGCTTCATGCTAGGGACCCATAGGTTCTCAAGTGGTTTGCTTAACCCGCCTGCGACTTGCGGGCGTTCTGCTGAGCTGGCGCTCCAGCCCAAACTCCACAGCACAATGACCTGTTCCCCTGCAATGATGCATAATAAACAAGCACATCACATTCAAATCATATTGCACGTTGCATGTATAAGCATGCTCGCTTTGAACCACTAGGATGCACGAGCTGGACGGTGCTCGCATGGCCTGAGGGTGCGCGAAGAGCTGATGGCCATTATGACGGCCAGTCTGCACCGCCTCTCGATCGGCGGCTCCCTGCAGTCGAGTGGGTACCGGGAATTGCTGCCGCCATCGCAATCTGGACGCGCGGGGCTGCTGCGCAATGGAGTCGTCCGCCCCCTGCTTGGCCCCGCCCGACCGGGCCGGCGCAGCGCACATCGAGCGGGGCCCGCCCGCATCGGCGCACCACGCGCCAGCTCGCACGCAAGCGTACCACCGACTGCGCATCTAAAATGTGCCCAACAAACAGCGGCGGCACGGCTGAGCGATGCGCACATCTGGCGCATTGTGGCCGGCGAGTGGCCCCGCCTGCTGAGGGCCGGGCTCTGCTGCGTGGTCAGCGTCGCCTGCAACCTGGCCTCGCCCGTCATATCCGGGCGACTGTTCCAGAATCTGGTCCAGCAGCAGCCCTTTGATGGGTACGCACTGAGTAGGGTTGACAAGGTGGCTGGGACCAGGGGAGGTGGTCATGTTTTTGTGTGGAGCGGCGGTGTGGGCCGCGATGCTTTGTCAGGTTGGACTGTCTCAGGCATTGGCAGGTGCTGCCTCTGCACTGTGACCGGGGTTTAGACTATGTAGGTGGAATTCGACTACTTAGATCCACAAAAAAGGCCTGGCTGATTTCTCAGTGCCCCCATTTGTGACACACGGAGCCTACAACATACCAACAACGCGTCCCCCCCAGCGCATCTCTCTCTCTCTCTCTCTCTCACACACACACACATAACATCGACAAATCCCACCCCACAGGTACAGGCTGTGGCTGCTGGCCATGGCCGTCTGCTACACGGTGGAGCCCGTGACCTCGCAGGTGTACATCCGCGCGGCCTGCGCCGCCGGCGAGGCGGTGCAGGGAGCGCTGCGGCGGCTGGCCTTTGCCGCGCTGCTGCAGCAGCGCATGGACTTTTACGACCGCCACCGCGCGAGCGAGCTGACGGCGCTGCTCAGCCGCGACCTGGACTCGGTGCGCGCGCTGGTCTTTGCCAACGTCTCGCGCGACCGCGGCCTGCGCGCCGCGCTGGAGGCCTGCGGCTCCGTGGGCGTGCTGTGCGCGCTGAGCTGGCGCCTGGGCCCCGTGCTGGCCGGCGTCATCCTCTCCTCCGCGGCCACGGCCTTTTGGTACCGCGCGCGCGCGCGCGATTGAGCAGGGCGCGGCGCGCGCCGCGGCCGGTGTCGCCGAGGCGGCTGACGAGGCGCTGGCCGGCATCCGCACCGTGCGTGTCTTTGCCGGCGAGGCCGGCCGAGGCCGCGCGCTTTGGCGAGCGCGTGGCCGCGGCGCAGGCGGCGGGCCTGGCCTTTGCGCGCGCGCGCGACGCTGGAGACGCTCAACCGCGGCGCCACGCACGCCTCGCTGCTCGCGCTCTACGGCCTCGGCGGCTGGCTGGCCGCGCGGGGTCTGGTCCAGCCGGGCGTCCTGGTCTCGGCCATCGGCTTCACCTGGAGCCTGGTCTTTGCCGCGCAGGGCCTGCTCCAGACCAACATCGACCTGCGCGCCACACTGGCCGCGCTGCGCCGCGTCCAGGCGGTTGTGGGCGAGCAGAGCCGCGACCCGGCCTTTGACGACGGCGAGGGTGAGTAGATTGAGAGGGGTGTTCCTCAAAAGTGTACGCGCAGGTCGCCCTTGCATAATTTCTCACGTCATCGCGCCCAATTTCTCTTCTCCTTCCTATTGCAGACCACAATTTCTCGAATACACGAGTATCAACACCACCAACAACAATACAGAGACCCAGCGACCAGTCAAGGACAACGCTCACCGACGCGCAGGCCGCGCACCTGCTGGCCACGGGCGACATCGTCTTTGAGGACGTCTGGTTTGCGTACCCCTCCCGGCCCGGCAGCCCTGTGCTGCGCGGGCTTTCTTTGACCATCAGGGCCGGGCAGACAACGGCCCTGGTGGGCGCCTCGGGCGCGGGCAAGTCCACCGTCGCGGCGCTGCTATTACGGCTGTACCGCCCCGACGCGGGCCGCATCGCCGTGGGCGGCGTGCCGCTCGAGCGCTTCTCAAGGGCGCAGTGGACGCGCGGGGTGACTTCGGTGGCCCAGGAGCCGCGGCTCTTCGCCCGCTCCGTGCGCGACAACATCGCCTTTGGGCCCGCGGCCGGCGCGGGCGAGGCCGCGGTGCGCGCGCCGCCGCGCGCGCGCACACGCGGACGACTTTGTCGCCTCGCTGCCGCGCGGCTACGACACCGACTGCGGCGAGCGCGGCGGCCAGCTGAGCGGGGGCCAGCGCCAGCGCATCGCGCTCGCGCGCGCGCTCGTGCGCGACCCCGCGCTGCTCGTGCTGGACGAGGCGACCAGCGCGCTGGACGCGGAGAGCGAGGCGCGCGTGCAGGGCGCCATCGCCGAGCTGGCCCGGGCCAAGACGCTCTTGGTTGTCGCGCACCGCCTCTCCACGGTCCAGGCGGCCGACCGCATCGCCGTGCTCGACCGCGGCTGCGTCGCCGAAGAGGGGACGCACGCGGAGCTCCTGCGCCGCGAGCGCGGCGCGTACGCGCGGCTCGTGGAGGCGCAGGCGCCTGGGCGAATCCTGGATGCATAGGGCGTGCGCCCGCGGCTGGCACGGTTGACGCGGGTACGCTACTGTTTGATGTGTTGACCGAGACCGCGAGTTGCTTCAGGGAACAGGGCGCCAGTATACGTGGCCACGCAGCCATTTGGAGTACGGCCTCTCCAATTGTTGCTCGACGATTGCTCGAGCTGTCTCACTGACTATGACCATCACTCCAGATATAGTCCATTTCATCTTCATGCCACGTTGCGCAGCGTGCTATACAGTCTCCCGTGTTGTCTTCTGCTACGAATTCAATTTCCATCTGTGCCCGCACTCCTTGTTATAATGTGGACCTGGGGAAATCCTTGCCCAGGGTGCTGGATTCAGGACCTGCCTGGCCTCTTGTTGCCACATGAATTCTCACTCATAGTACGGCAGGCCACTCACGGCAAGGAATGGCGAGAAATTCAAAATTTATACAAACGTTCTCGTCTTTCAGTGCATTCATCAAGTGTCAAGGACCCGTCATACCGGGCCTGTGCGATACAAGAATCTGCGCCCCCGATCCAGAGTCGTCCAGCCCAATACCAATGCACCCTGCGGGCAGGCACATCGCTTACCACTCTCCGTACAGACCGGATCAATTGAAGTAAGAACGTTCTCAGTAATGGATATGTGCTTTACGAAAGTTTGAATCGGTAGACCCTGATGTCAGACCTTCTCTGTCTGCGAAAGCAAGTGGCCCGAGGAGCAGCCCGTCCAGCCGATTCACGTGCCTTCCGATTCCCGCGGCCAAGGAAATGGGAAATGGTGCCACCGCTTGCTCCGCGCTGTCGCTGAGGGCCCCCCACCCATGGTCGCTGGCCACCAGGAGCCCGTCCATAAAATTCCATCCTCTCCCAAGAGGCGATTGGTGACGCTCAAGGGCTGTACACCGCTCGCAACAAGGCGCGCGACCGTTTTGGCTGCGAGCGTCGAAGCTGCAGGACAGGCGCAACCCGCCCAGCTTTGGGGAGACATGGCCCACTATCCTTGTCATTTTTGACTCGACATCGCGCATCCAAAACGTGCTCGAGCATTTCCGTGCCTTGGCCTTCTGTCGATCCGGCTGGCGAAGATATTTTGAAAGGGACCGGGGTGACGCCAGGTGGAACCGGTCTCGGCACCTCCCGCAAGATCCTGTCGTGCGGTGCGATCGTACCCGTGCTCAGCAAGGTGAGCGAACATATCATGGTGCCTTGAAGGCGAGTCCTACATGCATTTGCCAGCCCCTAGGCGTGCCCCCGGGCGTCCAACGGGGGTGGTCTGGGGACGGGTCCGGGCTCTCTGGTGGGGGGAGATGACGGAGGAACCTTGGTTGATGACGGCACCATTGCGTGTGGGTTACGTGGTACACGCAGTGTGCATTGCAGTCTGCAAAATTTGCCATATGCTCTGTTCCATATTCATGATGTGCTGTATTGGATTGGCATTGGTATTGCGCGCCTGGGCCGCTGTATGTGTGCGCGGCCCACTGAAGGGTTTGCGTTCCTGGGCGGCGCTGATGCATGGGCGCTACGGGCCAACGCAAAGAAACTCAACGAATCCCCTGGTCGATCTGTGCAGGAGTAGGTCCACGTGCCATGCCTGCCGTGTGCTAACGGCGGAGCAGGAAGCTGATTGACTCTGGGTTGGAGCTGGAGACAGAGATGTCGGCAAGCGCGCCAGCCCAGGACCCTACGCAAAAGGCAGTCAGCATTTCGGAGGATGGCGTGACCCAGGACGAGACGGTGGTGGATGCACCATCGGGCGACGGAAGCCCGGCATCGAATGCGATTGCAGTCCAACAGGATGCGGAACCCGAAGCGGAGCTGACGGGCGCCGCCGCGCAGGCCGGCGCGGACGCAGTGCCTGCTGCTGACCTTGCTGCGGCCGCGGTTGGACAGGCTAGGGAACAAGCCGAGCCGGACAGTGTGCCGGCCGATTGCAATGGCAGGGAAGGAGGCATGGCGGCTGCCACGGAAGGCCAATGTGCAGAAGAAGGCACCTTGGAAGTGGCTTTGGAGACATTGCCCGAGCCTCAGAGTCAGCGTCCGGCTGCCAATCGACAAGAAGACATGAAATTGGAGGCGGTGCCAGAGCAGTCTGGACGGATCGAGGAGCCGCGTATAAAAGAGGACGCGCCGGCGACGCTGCCGGAAGGCCCCGCAGAGTCTCGCGAGTCGCTGCAGAACAGTGAGCCAGCCGGGTCAGAACCAGCTCATTCGCGCCCAGCCCCCGATGAAGCACCGCTGCCCTCTCCAGCAGCCGCCCCAACGTCGGAGGCAGCGCCGGCGCTGGCAAGCCCGCCGGCAGAGGAGTCTGACGAGGCGGAGCAGCGCGCTGAACCGGCGCACACGGAGCGGCCGGGCCGGCACGGGCGCAGGCAAGCCCAAGCCGCGGCGTCCGCGAAAGTCGGGCGGCTCGCGCCGCGCGCGCCGGCGCCGCCGCGGCCGCCGGCGAGCCTGGTGGTGGAGCAGCACCTGCACGCGCTGCCCATCTTTGTCCCCGGACCGAGCCCCGCGGACCTGCCCTTCCCGCGCCGGCACCGCTCCGCCAAGCCGCTGCGCCGGCCGCGGACGAGCCGCGCGGCGGTGAACCGCCTGAAGCAAGCCGCGCACGGCGCCCTGCCCCTGGGCACCTCGCTCGCGGCGGTGGCCCTGGCCACGACCGAGCGGGCCGGCGCGGCGCTGGACGACGAGAGCGACCCCGACTCCGGGGAGGAGTTTGAGAGCAGCGACTTTGACAGCGAGGACAGCGACGACGACGTGCGGCGCGCCAAGAAGGCGCGGCGCGAGGAGCAGGAGGAGGCCGAGCGCCAGGCCCAGCGCGCGCGGTTCGCCGAGGGCGGCCGGGGGGGACTCGGCGCGCGGCCCGGGGTCTACGCGCCCGGGGCCTACTCCCAGCCGCCGCCCTCGCTGCGGCAGCAGCCCCCCGGCGTGGACCTGCGCTACTCGGCGATGGGGGGAGGCCAGCAGGCGGCTCTGTACGGCATGCACCAGGTGAGTGAGGAAGGTGTATGAGATGCATACGAATAAATACATGCCGGGGAACCTGTTGGTATTGGAACTCCATGCCCGTGCCCTCTGACGGGGTTTTGATAGTCAAGTATGTGCTTTTGCTGACTCTCGTCATTGCCTTCCCTCTCCATAACCAACAGCAGCAGCAACAGCAGCAGCAGGCGAGCTATGGCGAGGCGGCGCAGGACGAGCGACGGCGCGCGCTGCTGCAGCAGCTGAGCGCCGCGCCGCCGCACCTGCGCCAGCAGCTGATTGCGCAGCTGCGTCACCAGCAGCAGCAGCAGCAGCAGCAGCAGCAGCAGCAGCAGGGGCTGGTCCGGGTCGCCCCGAGCGGCTCCTGTGAGCCAGGACCCGCGCGGCCCGGCGCCCGGGAGCCCCATGGCGTCGGGAGGAGGGCCACGCTCGTTCGACCCGGGCAGCGCTCCGCTATACGCGCTGCCCGTGGAGGCGCAGCAGGCGGCCATCCAGAGCATCCTGTCGCGCATGACGCCGCAGGAGCGGCACCAGCTGGGGGCCATGCCCCCGCCCCAGCAGCGGGCCGCGCTGGAGGAGCTGCACCGCCGGCACCTCCTGGCGGCGCGGCAGCAGGCCCTGGCCATGCAGCAGCAGCAGCAGCAGCGGCAGGCGGGGCCGGCCGGGTTTGCGGCGCCGCCGCAGCACCAGATGGGTGGCCAGGGTGCGGGCGGGGCCGAGGGCCGGTACTCGCCCGCCCCGGGCGCCGGGGTGCACCACCCGCTGGCCCAGCACGCGCGGCCCTACGCCGGCGGCGCGCCGTCCTCGCCCGCGAGCCAGCAGCCGCAGCAGCTGGACGCGCAGCGGGCCGCGCGCCTGCAGTCCTTCCTCGCGACCCTGCCGGCCTCGGTCAAGGCCCGGGTGGCGGAGCTCCCGCGCGAGCAGCAGGCGACGGCGCTGGTCCGGCTGCTGCAGCACCACCAGCAGCAGCAGATGCAGGCGCAGGGAAGGTCGTAATAGCACGCTCGAGATCGCTATGAAGCTGGGGTGGAGTGCTGCTGTCAGCAATGCGCGCGCCCGATGCACTGACAGCGCTCTTGCGTCCACTCCTCCCCGCGCTGATTACCACAATCACCACGGCCGATGCCATGCCTCCTTCCACGATACGTTTTCCATGTTCTAGTCCTCTCATGTGGTGCTCCTCCCAGGGTGAATGAGGCCGAGGGCACGCGCCGATTCGCGCGTGCGCTCTGCCGCCAGACTGCGGGCAAAATGTGCATACCATGAACGCTATGCGGCACTCTATTTTGTGAGAGATCTGTACCTGATGGCTGGATGGCGGAATCACAGGGGGCGGAAAGCAAATTTTGGAGGTTGAAAGTCGAGGACTGGGGCAGGCGAATCAGATCATTATCCAATTGTAGAACGAATCCTTTTCCCTGTGCGCTCCCGTGCAGAACGCATACATGGCGCAAATTTCGGACACACCGCGCGAAGTGCATTGTCATCGACAGTACTACATCATCATTTGCGCAGGCAACGGCCTTTTATAGCGCACACCTGGTCTGGCGCGGCGAGATCGTTTGTGGCCCCAGGCCTCCGGGCCGGCTTGATGGCCAGGCCATAACCAGCTCTGTTTCCGCAAGCTCAAAACTCCCTCGAAGATACAGTTTTAAGATTTAAACATGACGGTTGAGATTGCCGCGACAGAGTGCGTCTGCGCGAGTCTAGCGCCCCGCGATTGCATGGCCAGGACCACAAGGCTCTTGTGTGTGCTTGTCTCTCCAGGCTCAACTTCCTGCTGTCACCCCCTCCATGCAGCGTGATCAAAATCATCCTTCAATTTTGCAAGGAGAATGGGCTGAACGAGTCTTTCCAGGCCATCCAGGTGGGTTGGTGATGGAGAGGTGGGGTGGGGTGGAGGGAGTGTGCTTGGAGCGCAGATGGGGTGGCGTGCTTGACACACACATGCCATTGAGGGGAGCGTACAGTTTCTGATATCCTCTACTCCTTTCACACACCACCCAGCCACCCTCTCTCACTCTCCCCCCTTCTTAATAAAAACAGAGTGAGTGCGGCGTGGCCGCTCAACACGCTCCCCAACGTGGACGGCTTCCTGGCGGACATTCGCCAGGGGCGGTGGGAGGCGGCGCTGCCCGTGCTGAGCACGCTGAGCCTGCCCCGGCCGCTGCTGGAGGACGTGTACGAGCACATCGTGCTGGAGCTGGTGGACCGGGGCGAGGGCGCGGCCGCGCGCCCGCTGCTGCGGCAGGCGGCGGCCTTCCAGGGCATGGCCCGCGACGACCCCGGCGCGCCACGGCCGGCTGGACCGGCTGTGCGCGGCGGGCGCGCCGGCCGGGCGCGGCGCTGTGGGGCGCGGGGGCCACGCGCGAGGCGCGGCGCGGCGCGCTGTGCCGCGCGCTGCGGCCCGAGCTGCGCTCGGCGCCGGCCTCGCGGCTGATGACCCTGATCGGCCAGGCGCTGCGCTGGCAGCAGGCGCAGGGCCTGGTCCCGCCCGGCGCGGCGTACGACCTGCTGCGCGGCGCGGCGGCCGACGAGGAGGAGGGCGAGGGCGGCGAGCTGGAGGATTGGCCCGGTGTGCGCGCTGGGGCGCGCGCTGCGCTTTGGCGCGCGGTCGCACCCCGAGGCGGCGGCCTACTCGCCCGACGGGCTGTCGCTGGCCACGGGCAGCGCCGACGGCTTCATCGAGATCTGGGACCCGCGCGCGGGCGCGCTGCGCCGCGACCTGGCGTACCAGGCCGAGGAGCGCTTCATGGTGCACGCGGCGGCCGTGCTGTGCCTGGCCTTCTCGGCCGACGGCGCGCTGCTGGCCGCCGGCTCGGCCGACGGCCAGGTCCGGCTCTGGCGCGTGGCCACGGGCGCGTGCGTGCGCCGCTTCGGACGCCGCGCACGCGGGCGGCGTGACCAGCGTCGCGGTCTGCGCCGACGGGCGCGCGCCTGCTCTCGGCCGGCTACGACGGCGCCGTGCGCGTGCTGGGCGTGCGCAGCGGGCGCGCGCTGCGCGAGCTCAAGGGCCACGACGGCTGCGTCAACTGCGCCGCGTTCTCGGGCGACGAGGCGCGCGTTGTCTCGGCCGGCGCCGACGGCACTGTGCGCGTCTGGGACGCGCGCTCGGGCGAGGCGGCCGCCGCCTTCCGGCCGCCGCCCCAGGCGGGCACCGCGACCGAGGCCGCGCTCGAGCGCGTGCTGTTTTTACCTGGCCGTGACGACGTCGTGCTCGTGCAGGGCCGCCGGCGTGAGCTCTTTCTCTGCACGCTGGCGGGGCAGGTCGTGCGCACGCTCGACGCGAGCGAGGGCGCCGCGCCCGCGCCCAGAGGGCGCCGCCGACCCGCTCGAGGTCGTCGCGGCCGCCGTGTCGCCGCGCGGCGACTGGCTCTACGCGGCCACCGAGGGCGGCAAGCTGCACCGCTTCGCCGGCGCCACGGGGAAGCTGGCGGGCACGCTCGACCTCGCGCTCGCCAAGGGCGCCGTCATCGGCGCCGCGCACCACCCACGCCGCAGCCAGCTCGCGCTCTGGACTGACGCGGGGGAGCTGGGGCTCTGGAGGCCCGCCCGCGACGGCGAGGTGGCGCGGGAAGCGACCAAGGAGGAGGAAGGCTGAGGCGGAGCGGGGGGGCGAGCTTGCTCGCGCGGGCACGGCGCGTGAGACCTGCTATTCTGCCTGCTATTCGCGCCTCGGCACGCATGCATCACTTGGACTTTTGGACTCGTGCCCTGGCTTGCTCCTCTTTTATAGCAGAAAGTCAGGTCGGCTTTCACCTAGCCAGATACCTCCCCTTGAACCCCATCTTCTCCCCCTTGTGATGCCATGCCATGCCTGATTGAGTGCTGCGACCTCGCCCAACAAAATTCATATCGTCACACGAGGCATGTCGATCAAAAAAGAAGATACGTTAGGGTCAGCGGCTTCAGTACTCGGGGGAGCCGCGGCGCTCGCGGGCGGGGCTGCGCTCGCGCGGGGCGCGGTCGGCGACCGGGCTGCGGTCGGCGCGCGCGACGGGGCTGCGGTCCGGGCGCTCGTAGTCGCGGCCAGACCGGCGGTCGTCCCTGCGGATTGGGCGGAAAGGATGTTGGATTGGTGTTGGGTACCGAGTCTGACCAAAAGACCTGCCTGTCTTGGCAGCGTGGCTGATGACAGGCAATGGTCGACGCCCTCTGATTGCCGTTTCTGTGCCCGACGATAACAAGCAAGATGCGCAGTGTCCCACCATACGACAGCCTGCCCTCTCTTGTATATGCTTTTCCCCACTTGCCTGTCGGCGTAGCGGTCAGAGCCGTGGCGGTCGTCGTAACGGCTGCTGCGACGGTCGTCATAGCCGCGGTCGCGGTCGCCGCCGTAGCCGCGGTCGCGATCACCGCCGTAGCCGCGGTCACGGCCGCCGCCGTAGCTGCGGTCGCGGTCGCCACCATAGCCGCGGTCGCGGTCGCCGCCGTAGTAGCCACCGCCGCCGCGCGACGGCCGCCGTCGCCCTTGGGGCACTCGCGGGCAAAGTGACCCTCCTCACCGCAGTTGTAGCACCTACAGACCGAGTAGTAGATGGATTCAGTATGACAGATGAGCTGTTCTAGAGACCATGGTCCCTGCAAAAATCTAGCAGTCCCTTCACCCAGCGCCTCGCACACAGCCCTGTGGCCCCCTCCCATCCTTGAAAAAAACCTACCCCCGGCGGTCGCCGCCTCCGAAGCGGTCATCCCGGGCGCGCGGGGGGCGCGCAATCTCCACGCGCCAGCCGTTCTTTCCAGCCAGGCCGTTGACGGCGTCCTCGGCGTCGCGAGCGTCCTCCATCACCACAAAGGCAAAGCCTGCACTCAGGTGGTGGAATGTGCATTGCCAAATCTCGAGTGGCTTTCCACTCTGTAAGCGGCCAGGTCACGGAATAACCAGCCGATATGCTCTCAGAAATCCGAGAAATTGGACCAGGCGTCCGGTCTGCCACATTGCTGAAACCGCACACACCTACACAAGCTCCCCCTAAAGTCCTCCCCACCGCCACATCGACCACGCCGCCCCGTACGCCCCACTCACCGGAGGGGTTGCGGGCCAGCCAGCAGCTCACCACGCGGCCAAACTTGGAAAACTGTCGAGGGAATGCGATGCTTTAAGGATTGTCCCGGGCGGGGTAAAGGGGGCGGGACGAGCCCGTGATGGCCGAGCAGGAGGCGGGTCCATGAGGGGGGTGCAGGCGGGTCCGATGGGGCGAAGCAAGGGCGAGAAGGGGTCCAGGAGGAGGGAGGTCCAACATGGGGCTCTAAGGGGGGTGGATGGTCGCCGCTCCGAGTACCTCATCGTTCAGCAGAGACTCGGCGGTGTCCGGCTCCAGGTTGCCGACGTAGACCTTGGTTCCGGGGGCAGCGTCCCGCGACATGATTGCAAGGGTGTTGCTGGACGATGTGTGGTCCGAAATAGGACAATGTGGGGGGCAATGTGCGGCGGTGCCCTCGCGGTCGCCTTTTCAAGCTCCGGCGGGAGGGTCGCCGGTGGCCTCCCCCCGGCGCCAAATCGGCAGCAGCGATCGATCTGCACGGAACCCCGACAAGCCACGGGTGCGATGAGAGGGTATGGGTCGTACAGACGATCGCAATACTAGATCACCATTATGGACTTGATGCATTGCGCACAGCCTCAAGCCTGAGGGCTCCTGCGAGAGGGCTCGAGCTTTCAAACGGCCCTGCGATGGGGGACAGGCTGGCGGGCGAGGCCCGCGTGCTGGAGCTTGAGCGGGAGCTGGCATCCTGCCGGGCCCATGCCGAGGCCCTGCAGATCAGCGCCGATCAAGCGGCGGAGGTGAGGCCCTGGCGTGGTGGGCAAAGGGGTGGCTCGATGGGCCTGGTATTGTCCATGGGGTGTGGGACAACAACGTGATGCTGCTGCGTGAGAGGGGTGTAAAGGGGCGAGCCAGGACGGGTCGAGTTGTTGCCTGTGTGTCTGTGCCGCGTATATGTGCCGCCAGTGTGCGCGAGGGTTTGTGTACAATGGTTGAAGAGCGAGTGAATGCACCACTCGTTCATGCGCTGACAACGGGGGCATTGAAGCGTGGAGTTCTGCCCATTCCACCCCACACAGGCCATGCAGCGGCGCTACACGCGCCTGGAGGCCAGCTACCACCTCGTTCTCGAGGAGAAGGAGGGCCTGAAGCGTCAGAATGAGGCCGCCGAAAAGGTACATGGAGGGCTTTGTGTTCGGTCTCCGACACTGGCGAGGCCGCGTCTGCTCCACAAGACAGGATGCTGTTTTTCAGAGGGGTGTAGCAGGATGCTTATTTATTATATGTCCACCCCATCCGTGTCCCACCCCATTCCTCCTATCACCCCCCCCCCCCTTCCAACACTCGGCGCAGGCCCTGTCGAGCTCGCGGCACGAGGCGGAGCGCGCCGAGCACGGCCTGCGGGGCAAGGAGGGCGAGCTGGCCGCGCTGCAGGCGGAGCTGGCGGCGGCCAAGCGCGACGCGCAGGCGCTGGACGCGGCGGTGGCCGAGCGCGACGCGCGGCTGGCGGAGCTGACCGCGCGGCTGACGGGCGCGCAGGCGCGCGTCGCGGAGCTGGTGCGCGCCAACGCCGAGCTGAGCGGCGCCGCGCGGCAGGCGCGGGAGGAGGCCTCGCGCGCGGCGCTGGACCTGGCCCGCGTGCAGCAGGAGCGGGCGATCGCGGAGCGCGGTGCCGCGTGGGCGCACGCCGAGCTGGAGCGCGTGGGCGCGCAGCTGGCCGAGGCGCGCGGCGAGGCGGCCGAGGAGGGCGCGGCGCTGCGCCGCGCGGCGGCCGACGCGCGCGGCGCGCTGGAGCTGCGCGAGCGCGAGGCGGCGGCGCTGCGGGAGCGCCTGGAGGCGGCCGGCGCGCGGCGGCGGACGCGGAAGCAGCGCTGCGCGCGGCGCGCGAGGAGCACGCGGGTGCGGTCGAGCGCTTTGAGGCCGAGCTGGGCATGTCGCAGCGCGTGGCTCGGCTGTACCGCGAGGCCGGCGAGGAGCGCGAGCGGCGCTGCGCCGAGCTGGAGGCGGCGCTGGCCGAGCTGCGCGCCGGGGTCGCGGCCGCGACGGCCGCGCACGCCAAGGCGCTGGAGGAGGCCGAGGCCGCGCGCCGCGCGGCCGAGGAGCGCGCGGCGTCGAGCGCGCGCGCGCACGGCGCGTGCTGGACGCCGCGGGCGAGAGCGACGAGAGCGACGGCGGGTTTCGGGAGGGGGACGATATCGACTCGGACGATGAGCAAAGCCCTTCCTCATCGTCCCTCTCCGCGATGCTGGAGGACGCGGCCGCCGCGCCGGCGCCGACCGCCGAGCCAGCTGCACGCGCGCTGCGCCGCGGCCGAGCGCGCGGCGCGCGCCGGGCGCGCGCGCGCCGGCCAGCTGGAGATTGTGCTGCACGAGCTGTGCGCGCAGGTGGAGCGGCGCGCGCTGCTCGTGCGCGAGCAGCAGGCCGAGTACGAGCGGCTCAAGGCCTCGGCCGCGGCGCTGGGCGCGGCGGTCGAGCGCGAGCGCGCGGCCGCGCGCGCCGCGCGCGCCGAGGCCGACGCGCTGGGCGCCGAGCGGCGCGGCGCGCAGCGCGCGCTGCGCGCGGCCGAGCAGCAGGCGCGCGACCTGTCGGCGCAGGTCGTCCGGCTGCTGGCCGCGCAGCGGGGGGAGGGGTGCGGACGGGCGCGCGGAAAGCGCAGCCACGCTGCTGCGCGACCGACCGACCGCGACAACTTCAGCCTCTGACGTCACGGACGCGCTGCTGGTCGAGTTTGAGGACATTGCGGCGCTGCAGGCCAACAACGCCAAGCTGCTGGCGGTGAACCGGGAGCTGACGCTGGAGGCCGAGGCGCGGCGCGAGGAGGCGCGGGAGGAGGTGCGCGCCGAGTACGAGGGCGCGCTGGGCCGCGTGCGCGCCGACCTGGAGACGCTCAAGGCCGCCCGCGCCGCGGCCGAGGACATGCTCGAGCGCGTCGTGCGCCAGCGCGACGGGCTCAGCGAGCTCCTCAAAAGGCGCGGGTTGAGTGGTGGTGGTGGGGATGGAGTCGGTCTTGTTGCGAGCCCGAACGCTGCTGCGCTCAGTGCCGCCGCCGACGACGGCGAAACCGCACGAGCAGCCTCACCAACGACCATACCAGCCAGCAGTCCAGAAAACAAACCACCCACCGAAGACGCGCTGGCGAAGATCAACGAAGAATTCGCGCAGCACCGCGAGCGCGCGGCACGCGCGCTGGAGGACGTGCGTGCCGAGCTGGAGGAGGCGCGGCGCGAGGGTCGGCGCTGCGCGCCGAGGCGGCCCGCGCCGCGGCCGACGCCGAGTTTGAGCGCGCGCGCGGCGCGGCTGGGCACCTCGCTGGAGGAGGCGCGCGCGCGGGAGCAGGGCCTGCTGGCCTCCAACGCGCGCGCAGGCAGTGCTGGCGGAGACGGAGCGCGCGCTGGCGGGCGCGCAGGCCGCGGCCGAGGCCGCGGCCGCGCAAGCGCGGGCGCTGCAGGCGCAGCTGGACGGCAGCCGCGCCGAGGCGCGGCTGCACGCGGCCGCGGCCGAGCGCGGCGCGGGCGAGCTGGCCGAGCTGGGGCGCGAGCGCTTCCGCCTCGCGGCCGAGCTGGAGGCCGCGCGCGCGACGGCCGCGGAGCGCGAGGCCGCGCGCGGCCGAGCTGGACAGCAGCCGCGCCGAGGCCGCGCGCTGCCGCGACGACGCGGCCGTCGAGCGGCGCGAGGCCGCGCTGGCCCGCGCGCGCGCCGAGGCGGCCGAGCGCCGGCTGCGCGACCTGGAGCGCGAGCTGGGCGAGCACGAGCAGCGGGCCGAGGCGCTGCGCGGGGAGCTGGCGCGCGCGACGAGCGGCAAGGCCGCCGACGGCGGCGCGGCGCCCGCGGCGCGCGCGCGCGCGAGCTGGAGGCGGCGCTCGCCGAGGCGCAGCAGCGCGCCGCGGTGGCCGACGCGCGCCTCGAGGCCCTGCGCGACTCGCTGCGCAGGGAGGAGGAGCGCGCGGTGCGCGCCGAGCGCCGCGTCGCGCAGCTGGAGCAGGGGAAGAAGGCGGACGAGGCGGCGAGCGAGGTGGCTGTCGACGAAGAGGGTGGTCAGGCGACCGCAGTCGTCGTCGGCCAAGCGCAGACCCCCTCCTCCGCCCATCACGCGCCCAGCGATCTGGCGTCCAGGCTTCTAAAGGAAGAGGCCGCGGCCGCGCGCGCCGCCGCGCAGGCGGCGGAGGCCAACGCCAAGCGGTTCGAGGCGCTGGCGCGCGGCGCCGAGGAGGCGCTGCGCGAGGCGCGGCTGGCGCTGGAGCGCGAGCGCGTCGACGCGGCCGAGCGCGCCGCGCGCGCGGCGGCCGAGCGCGAGGGCCTGGCCGCGCAGCTGCGCGACTCGGCGGCGGCCGTGGACAAGCTGGAAGCCGAGGCGCGGTCGGCGGCGTCGCGCCTGGACGAGGCGCTGGCGGGCAAGGAGGCCGAGCTGGAGCGCGCGCGCGAGGAGCTGAGACTCGCGAAGCAGGAGGCCGAGGCCGCGGACCGGCGCGCCGCGGAGCTGGAGCGCGACGCGGCCGACGCGCAGGCGCGGCTGTCGGACGCGACCCGGGCCTACCAGGCCGAGGTGGTCGCGCACGGCGACGCGCTGCGCCGCGCGGCCGCGCTGGAGAGCGCGCGCGACGCCGCGGCGTCGGCGCTGGAGGACGTCCGCGCCGAGCGCGACCGCCTGGCCGCCGAGGCGGGCGCGGCCAGGGCCGACGCGGAGCTGAGCGTCGCCGAGGCGCGGACGAAAGTTGAGGCGGCCGAGCGGCGCCGCGACGAGTTGGCGCAGCAGCGCGACGCGCTGGAGCGGCAGCTGGAGGAGCTGCTCGAAAAGGCGGGCGGGCGGAAGGAAGAAGATTATGTGACCGAGGCATCCAATCCCACCTCGCCCGCAAACCTCGCGCCCGCGGTGGAGACGCTGCGCCTGCTGCGGCGCGAGCGCGAGGTCGCCGAGACGGACGCGGCGCTGGCGCGGCGCGAGGCCGCGCGGCTGCGCGCCGAAGCTCGCGCCGCGCGCGCCGCGCGGCCGAGGAGTCTGCCGCGGCGCTGCGGACCGCGACGGCCGACCGCGGCGCCGAGGGCGTGCGCGGCGCGGACGAGCAGGCCGCGCTCGAGGCACGGGTGGAGCAGGCCACGCTGCTGCGCGAGAGCAACGCGGCGCTGCGCGCGGACGCCGAGCGGCTGCGGGCCGCGCTGCGGGGCGCCGAAAGCCGCACGGAGGCGCTGGAGGCCGAGCTCGCGCCGCTGCGCGCGCGCGTCTCGGCGCTGGAGGCGGACGTGGAGACGGCGCGCGCCGAGCTGGCGCTGGCGCGCGAGCAGGAGCGGCGGTGGCAGGACCGGGCGGCCGCGCTCATGCGGCGGCACGAGGCCGTGGACGCGGCCGAGCACGCACGCGTCGTGGCCGAGGGCGCGCGCGCGCGGCGCGGGCCGAGGCCGCGGAGAGGGAGCGGGATGCATCGCTAGCTGAGCTGCAGGCGCTGCGCGAGGAGCTGGCCGGCCTGCGCACCGAACTGGGCGCCGCGCGCGAGCGCCTGCAGAGCGCGACGACAGAAGCGGGCTCCTCGCTGGGCGAGGCGCGGGCCGCGGCCGAGGCGGCGGCCGCCGAGGCCGAGCGCGCCAAGCGCCAGCACCGCATCCTGCTGACCATCGTGCAGACGGTGTGCAACCCAGACAAGCTGCCCATCGCGCAGTGGAAGCAGGTGCAGACGGCCAAGGAGGCCCGGCTGGCGGAGCTGGAGCAGAGTGTGGCCGCCGCCTCGACCAGCAGCGCCACGGCCCAGGTGGAGGGGGGATATGGATGGGGGAGGTTGGAATAGGGGGGGGTCATGGTTGTCGATTGGTGTTTTCAAAATTGATGCGTGCCCAGAATGGCGACGGAACCAATTGCGCCCACATTTCCAACCCTTCAAATACATCCACTTTCCGCCTCTCAGGCGGCCGCGCAGCAGGCGATCACCGAGCTGCGCGCCAGGGTCAAGGCGCTGGAGACAGAGCTGGAGAGCGCGCGCGGCGCGGTGGCCGAGGCGCAAACCGAGGCGCGGCAGGCCAAGGAGCGGGCGCTGGCCTCGGCCAAGCGCATGGGCGAGCGCATCGCCGAGCAGCGGCGCGAGCTGGACGCCAGCGCGGCGCGCGTCGCGGAGCTCGAGGCGGAGCTCGCTTCCGTCAAGTCGGAGCTCCAGGCGGCGACGGCCGGGCGCGCGGCCGCGCTGCGTCTGGCGCAGGAGGCACGGCGCGAGGCGGCGGCGGCGCGGGCGGCGCCGGGACGGGGCGTCGAGAAGAGGGCGCGGGCCGAGGGCGAAGCAGAGGGCCGGCGAGAGGGCGGCGTTTCTGTTTTGAAGGGGCCGAGCGACGCGAGTGCTCCTAGCGAACAACCACAGGCGCCGGCCGAGCTTCCCGTGACCAAGCGCGCGCGAACCGAGGGCGCCGAGGCGCCCGGCGAGCTGACCGAGGCAGCGGCCGGGGCCGAGCCCGCCCAGGGCCAAGACCAAGATATGGAGGCGGCCGAAGAAGAGACGGAAGCGCCCGCGCCGCCTGCGGAGGAAGAGGGGGATGCGATTGTGGAGGAAGAGATTGTCATCGAGGAGGCTCAGACTGAGCTCCAGGGCGGCGAGGACGGCGTCGATGTGTCGACGGCGGCCGAGCCGATCGTTTCGGAGCCGGTCGTTTCGGAGCCGGTCGTTTCGGAGCCCATGCTTGACGAGCCCGGTACGGGGACTTGAGTGGGTGAATGTGTGATGGTATTTGCCTAGGTTCTTGGTTTGCCGGAGGTTTCAGAATGCGTGGGCCTTGGAAAACTAGGCTCTGAATCTTTGACGTGCACCAGACGTCGGCAGGCTTTGCTTTCGTTTCACCCCCCCAATACACTTACTGCTCTGGCAGCTCAATCCGCCGAGATCGAGGCGGAAGACGTGGAGGTCGTTGCGCCCGCGGAGGCCTCAGAGCCGGCTCTCGGCCAGGGTGAGGACGGTTTCCCGGCGGAGGAACACGCCGAGGACATCTTTTCCGACGAGGGCGACGCCGAGGCGGAAGGAGAAGAGGACGTGCGCGGCGCGGATTCAGAAGAGGAGGACGACGCCGCGCCTGAGATGGCGGAGGAGGAGGGAACAGAGCTCCACGAGGAGGAACATGAGCGCGCGGAAGGCGCCCAAGCAACGCCCACGGACGAAGAAGGAGACGCCCTGAAGTCCGAAAACGAGCCCGCGGACGAGGGCGCTGCGGCGGCGGTGTCTGAGGCAGACTTTGAGGAGGCGGCCGGCGAAGCGGGGGCGGTCGCCCGCGAGGGGCCCCCCGGCCACTGCCGCACCGGCGGCGGATCCCGCGAGCGGCGGGATCCGGGCCCAGAGCCCGGCCCCGGCGGCCGGGGAGACGTCCCCGCGCGCCCGCCCGAGGCCCGACGCGCAGCAGGCGTCCCCCGTGTCTGAGGGCCGCACAGGCGGCCGCATTCGGCGCCGAAACCCGATCCTGTGGAACCCCGCGGGCAGAGGTGGCGCCGCGACGTCCCCGCAAGAACCGGCGCAGGGCACGCCCACCCCGGGAGGTGGGTTGGTGATGGGTTTTAGTGGGTGCTAGTTTTGAGTGTGCATGGGCGTTGGCGAGCCCGGACATTTGCCGATCGTGATGCGTTTCATCAAGCGGCGGATCCCGAGGTGTTCCTCATGCGTACAGCTTGAGAACGATGTGCATGAACAACAAATCTCTAGGCGTTCACCGCCCCTCTTTCCACCACCATTCCCATTCCAGGCCGTGGCGGCAGGACTGGCGGCAGAGGCGCGACGCTACGTGGCGGCCGGACGGGCCGCGGCCGGCCTGCCAGCCAGAACCAGGGCCACTCGCCCACGAGCCACCAACCCCCTCCCTGATCTTTGCTAGTCGATTTCACTGCAGGCCATGCAATCTGTAAGCCAGCGAGTTAATGTTGTAACAGGCGAAATCGAGCGGTATCACGCGACATCGAACCATGCAAATCTTAAACACCACGCGTTCACGCGCTGTGATCGGCAATCGCCTTTTCCTTGGCCTGCACCAGGCTGTCGATCGCGGCCACAAACTCCTGGGTCAAAGCCTCGACCTCCTTGCCGTGCCTGAACTTGTCGTCCTCGGAGGCCGCCTTCTTGGCCAGGTCCATGGCCACCTGTGCGTGGAGGGGCATGATACAGCTTGTTATCAGATAGTCACCATGCGGTGATGTAGGACATATAGCAAGGGTGCACATCTTGAGGCCATTGAGATGACTCCCACCCAGACAACCCCGCAAGGCCACTTCGATCCGCATCCACGCTACCTTTCTCTGGTGCCGGATGGATGCCTTGGCCTGCTCCCCTTCCTGCTTGCAGACCTTTTTCATGGCCTTGAGGCTCTCAGCAGTGGGCCTGCGAAACAGGTAGAGGGTTGCATTGAACGAGGTCGATCGAAAGCAGTCAGGTGATTGAGCAGCGACGAATTTCGTCACCAGGAACCCGACGTGCCGCCGCCCCAACCCCGCCTCAGGTCCTACCGCGGCACGGGAACCAGGATGTCCTGGCCCTCCACCCGGGGGTTGAGGCCCAGCGGAGAATCGCGGATGGCCTTGGCGATGGTCTCGCTCGTCTGCGCGCGATGGATGGGAAGAGCGGGAAGCCACTGATGTGCTGATGGCGAGGTCGTTGCCGGGTGAAAAGTGCGGGAGTCACTGGCAACAGACCATGTCTGGTGGCCACACACTTTCACAGCGATCCCAGGAACACTCTGCGCTTCGCCTACCGAGGGGTCAAAGGCGTTGAACACGAGCAGCTGGGGGTCGCGGACCGTGGCGGTGCCGCAGGCCTTCATGGGCATGTGGTCGCCATAGAGCTCCACCCGCAAGTGATCCAGCAGGCCTGCGGAGAAAGAGAGGCAGGATCCATGCAGTAAAGCATTGGTCACAGCAAGAGCGTGCCGCTCTGCCACCTGCTGTGCTCATGTCTATCCGTCATCAACCCCTGCGTGTCTCCCACATCTGTGGCCCAGCTCGTCGTCGCCCTTTCTACCTGCCGTCGCACGGCCCGTCCGCAGGCTGGCCAGCTCCTTTTGAAGGTGCTTGATGACGTCCTCCATTCCCCTGAGCCAATTTGTATGGGATGATGAGGGTGGGTGAGGTCGACATTGCATTGATTACCGCACTGCAGCACCAACACCCCAAATTGTAGCAACCCACGGCACTCTTCCGGAGCCAAGTACTCCTAGCACCCATCCTCACTTTCTGGTCGGAGCCAGGTCAAACTCCACGGCCTCGGCGCCTCCATCGGCCGCAGCAGCCGCCACAGACGCGCCCTTTTTCGCCTCTGCACACACAAAATTCAGGGGCCTTCTAGCGTCGCTGTCTCATCCATGCCATTTGTTGCACATGGGGCGTGCCCATTTCATCGATAGCAATAGCCAATATGCCACCAAAAAGCCAGAATCAGCGCACTCACTCTTGGAATAGGCAGCAGCTTGCGAAAAGAGGCTGCCAGCCGCTGCCGCAGGCGCGGTGATCAGGGCGGCGGGCAGCACCAGAGGAGAGGCACTCCTGCACAGGAGGCGAGTCCCAGGCTCGAATCGTCGGGATCCAACCACCAAATTTCTCGTACTCTTCTGTAAGAATCATGCATGCCCCTACGAGCATGCATGCAGGCCAAACCCTCGAGGCATTGCGTGTCGCGACGCACCACGAGGCGTGGCGAGCCAATCGCCAGGCCAGCATCGCACTTGGTCCGCTGAAGACACTTCAAGCCACCTAAGGGTAAATCAAAGTAATCCAGCGCAAGGCTAAGATGAATTAGTGTGCCTTTGTAAACAAGTACGAATTGTGTTTGCGGCTGTGGATTGGTCGCTGCGTGCGAGACACCGGCACCCTCCTCTTCTCTCCGGATCTCCCATCTGCAATCCCGACAGTCACCCCACGAGTGCAAGCTTTGGTGCAAAAAGGTGCACGTACCGGTAGCAACGTGGTTTCAAGGTCTTATAAAATATATTTCTACGGCATCTTTTTCAATAGATCACGGCGCTGGACACCAGGCGCAATCCATTTTGTGGGCACACCTCGGATCTGCGTGCAAAGGCCCCTTCGAGCAAGCGCATCTTCGTCGGTGATCCGGGCAAGACGATCGCCCAGCATGACCATTCCTCACGCCATATGGGGCATTAAAGCCGTGGCCTGGTCCCAATCGGTTGTGCTGGCGGCCTTGTGGTGCGGTGGGAGTGGTGGGAGAAGCTGCTTGCGGACTGGGCTTGGCGCGGCGAGGAAGGTCAACCGACACTGCGAGCCCATGCATGCAGGTTGAAGAATGCCCGCGGGCACCCACCCCCCGATGTCACCTTGCCATCCTACGGTAATGCTCTTGTTGCTGCTCGACAGAAGTTGGATGTGTTGTCTTATTAAGATTGTGGGGCGTGGTATAGGGGTGAACGCGATTGTCACCAACAAAAATCTGCCTGCTTAGCAATGCACCGCTCTTCTGGAATAATTGGATGCCCATTCACTCAAGTCTTGAAATACATCGCTCACGTTATGCCGTACGCAATGTCATTCTTTCCTATCAGGCCATCGCACATCGCTCCTTGTCTACCGCTTGGCCATGCTTTCCTACTGCCTCTTCATCGGGGTCAAGCAGCTGCTCCGGCGTGGTTTCGTGGCGCTCGTGTTTTACACAGGTGGGCAGGAGCAGGAGGGAAGAGACTAGGGAAGAGTCTTGTGGACAGTATTTTTGAAACGCTCAGGTCTTTGAGGGTAGAAAGAACTGCCTGCGCAAAATAAGAATGACACCACCGGCGCCTGAAAGCGCTTCCTTCGTTCCTTGCCAACCTCATGTTCCAAAACCTCCTCTGCAGTCTGGAATTGGTGGCTCCTGACTCTCTACTTTGCACTGGCCTCCTGGGCGAGCTGGTACGCCATCCGGCACAAGGGAGAGAAGCGGGGCCGCAAGATGCGGCTCCTGCACTGGGTCGTGGTCGCCGTCTTCCACGCCGAGTCTGGGGTAGGGGCGAGAGCGGGTATTGTTGGGGATGTAGATTGTAAGAATGCCTGGGTTGATGCGCTGCTGCGTTTGCTCTGGCTAGGTACTGAGCTGTCATTAAAGGTTTGCAACTGGTTTGAAGGCAGTGCACTGGGCCTATGAAAATCTGACTCGCCCTTGCGAAGACTCCTCGTGCCGACTCCCCCCTCCCCCGCATTGCTGCCCACCTCCTCTCAGGCCCTCTTGATCGTGGACATCATCACCTGGGCGGTGCTGGTGCCGATGCTGATGAACACCCCTGAAGGTGCCACCAAGGAGTTTTGGCGGGAACGGCTGTTTTGCCTGGAGAGTTACAGCGTGCGTGGGGATCGGTGGATGGATAAGATGGTTGATTGCGCGTTGGGAGAGGGTTGGGGCTTATGCGCAAGATTTTGATTCCCTTTCACGATGCAGTCTTTGAAGTGCAATGATGCAATGATTTAATCGATTTAAAGGGTATCTGGGCAGTCAGGTTTGCCCCTAGCCTTCTTGTCTACCAAGGGCACCCAGAGCCTGCCTCTGATGCCGGCCCAACCCACCACCCACACATCCACACCTCCCCCTGCAGCAACACGGCGCCAACTTCTTCATGATGGCCGGGGAGCTGGCCCTGAACAGCATCCCCGTCAGCCTGCCCGCCGCCGGCTGGCACGGGGTCTGGGCCAGCGTCTACGGCCTCTGGTCCGCCGCCTACTTCCTCAGGCACGGCCGCGCCATCTACCCCTTCTTGGACGTCAAGCGGCCCAACGCCTGGCTGGGCTACGTCTTCATGGTCCTCGCCGCCTGGCTCGCGCACGGCGTCGTCCAGACGGGCATCCTGCTGCGGGACGGCGTCCACCGCCGCCTCGGCCTGCACCCCAAGCGGCAGCAGTGAGCGGAGAATCGGGCTGTGATCAGGATAGGATCTTGTGCGCTTGGCGATTCATCTTGGCAGGCGGCAGTATGCCTGTGTATACCCTGTACATGCAAGTACTCCCATGCGCATGCTCTCTCATCTTAGCAAGTCAAAAATCTCCGTCGTCTGCTCCCCTGACGTGTCTCTGAAGATGATCCAAGCTGCTGTGGAAGGGTATACACAAAGCACAAAAACCCACCTGGGATGCATTTCCATATGCAAGTGTATGACCAGTCACCGCACCACCCATGATGCTCTTATAAAGATTACAAAATGAAATGCGTGCATTTTAGATGACAACAATTGTTATCCAACCCGTCACCACCACAGTGATCATGCAGCAGCCTTTTGCCGCTCCTCTTTGAGCGCCAGCCGCTGCCTCTTGCCCGGGCGCTTGCGACCAGACTTGCGGCCCTTTTTCCGCTTCGTGCCCTGCGTGGCGGGGGCCGCTTCTTCCGTGACGGGCGCTTTCGTGGCCTTCTTCGATGCCTTGCGCGGTGCCTTGCGCTCGTCCTCCTTGCTCGCTGCCTTGTCGCCGGGAGCGGCGCCCTTGTCCTCCTCCTTCTTCTTGCTCTTTGCGTCCGCTTTTCCACCCTGTCCCGGCGCCTGCACGGCCGCCGGCCGCTCGGGTTCCGCAGTCAGCCCCGCCGCCTTGCGGTCCGCCGCCGCGATCGCGGCCAGCAGGCGCGCGCGGCCCTCCTCGCTCGTCTCGATCTTCTCCCCCGCGCCCTCTCCCTCTTTGACCCAGTCCTCGGCGAAGCAGATTCCTTCGGCCGTGTCCAGCTCGTCGGGCTCGTCGTCGCTGGGCGGCGGGTCCTCCCGGCGCGCGCGTTCGAGGTTCTTCACGTGCCTCTTGCTGGTCAGGTGCTGCTGGAAGACGGCGGGGCCCAGCAGCAGGGCGTCGCACAGCGTGCAGCGCAGCACGCGGGCCTTGGCGCCCGCGGGCAGGGCCTCGCCCCGCAGCCAGGCCCTGAGCTGCGCGGCCAGCTCCTCCAGCCGCTCCTCGTCCTCCTCCTCGCTCTCGTAGTCCGACTCCGACAGCTCGCGACGCTCCAAGCCGGTGCTGGCGTCGACGTCGCCGCCCGCGTCGTCCAGGAAGGACGAGGCAGCGGATGCGTCCTCTGCGCGAGTGTACGGGTGCCAGACGCGATACCATTGCCATGCAACGCTCGCGTGGTGCATGGACTGTTCGCATAATTATTGGTCATATGCACGGCATTCAAGCGCCACGCCCACCCAGGCAGCGCGAACGGCCCTCCCTAGCCGCACCTCCACTGCTGCTCTCATCTTCGCTCCCACTCACATCCTCCTCAGAGTCTGCAGTGATGAGCACATGGAAGAGACCTAATTGAATTATTCATTTTGCATATCAAATATGCATCGTCCCATTCGAAACACATCCCGCACCCGAAGAGGAATCCTCGCTCGAGTCACTGTCGTCGGCCGTCTTGTTGGTCAGCAGCCAATCCCGCCGCTTATACATGGCTACTGACTGGGTCGTCTATTCTATAGCAATGAAATGTTTTTTTCTATACTGAAACATTGCTGTCTCGCACCCAAACCGCTCAAAGACCGAGCCGTAGCTCCCCGCCCGGCCTTGCTCGACTGCATGGCCAGGCCCCTGAGGCGGGTGCCGAACAGTCGCGCCCTGCCGATTCACCCGGGCTCATCGGCACGATGGGACGGGGAGGGGGGACCCTGCGCCCGACTAAAAGGACTGGCGAGCCGCGCACCACGATCAGTACTGCCCCGATTAGCTATCAAGTATTGGCTGTGCAGGAGTGCATTCCCTGGTATTCTTTGACGAGTCGCCGCGACGCAAGGTGGGTCCCTGACCTCCGCGACCGTTTGGGTCGCCACGGTGGGCTGGCGCACGAGAGCGATCTGTCGCTTCGAGGGTACTCTTTGTGTTGCTCTAAAGCGTTTAATCTGGAATGCGCGGCGACTGGTGGCCTCTCTCGCACGCGCAGGTGCTCGAGGCCCCGATCACCGGAAGGATGGCGACCGCTCCGGGTGCCCCCCTCCCGCCTGGCGTGCCTCCTCCCTACGTGGGTAGTTATGTGAACACGGCCCAAACGGTACGGGGAGCGTCTGGGAGCGGGAGCGAGGGGTGGCCCGACCGACTGGCAAGACGTCCGTTGGCCCTCGGGCCGGCGTCCGTTTGCTCCGTTTTCTCTCGACGCAGCGCGATTCGACTCCCCGCTCCTGTCCCACAGGTCACGAGCCAGTTTGTGCAACAGTTTTATACCGTACTGCACAACGCCCCCAAGCAGCTGCACCGCTTCTACAGCGACCAGAGCACCTTTTCCGTGGGCAACGCCAGCGGCGACGGCGCGGTGCACACGGCGGTGGGCCAGCAGGGCATTCACGCCGCTGTGCAGGGCCTCGGATTCGAGGAGGCCGTGACGGAGATTTACAGCGTCGACTCCCAGCCCTCGGCCCTGGGCGGCGTCGTCATCCAAGTCTCCGGGACGCTCCAGGGAAAGGTGAGGAGGCCTGGGGGAATGGTCTATTATGAGAGTCGTGCTGCTCTGGAGACTAATGGGTTAGTGTGGGATGGACAATGGATGTTTGTTTCTGGCTCTTTACCTGTTTTCAATGATGCCTTGTGGGGCCAACGCTCCCTGCCAGAACCATGAACTTAACCATCTCCCATTCCCTTCCTTCGCTCGCAGAACAAGACCAAGCGCCCGTTTGTGCAGACTTTCTTCCTGGCGGTTCAGGAAAAGGGCTATTTTGTGCTCAATGACATTTTCAACTTTTTGCCCATGGGTCTGACGGGTATGGGCCCCGTCGAACCCCAGGGCCCGCCCACCCCGAGCAGCACCGCTCGCCCTCGCCCGCGGCGCCCGTGCCGGCGCCTGTGCCCGTGCCGGCGCCGGTGCCAGCCCCCGTGCCAGCCCCCGTGTCGGCGCCGCTCCCGGTCCCCGCGCCGACGCCCATCGCGGTTCGCCCGCCCTCGGGCCCCGGCACCGAGGCGGCGCGCGAGGCGGCCCCGATCCCGGCCTCTGCCGTGCCGCGCGCGGCGGTGGCCGCGGGCCTGCCCGTCCCGGCCGCCAAGGCGCCCGGCGTGATCCTGGGCGCCGACAACGCCCGGCGGCCTGCAGCCGGCCTCGGAGCGGACGGGCCGCGCCGAGGCGGGGACGCCCGTCCCGGCCACGAGCTCCCCCGACTCCTCCACCGAGAGCCTGGAGGCCGCGTCCGCGGCGCGCGAGGGCCCGGCCAGCGCGCCCCGGCGGCGACGACGACGAGCGGCCCGGACGCCGCCAGCGCGGCCGCGCCCGGCGCCGGCCGGCGGCGCCATGTCGTACGCGGACCGTCTGCGGTCCGGCACGGCCGCAGCGGCGCCCGGGGTCCAAGGCCCGCGGCGGGGCCGCGCCCGCGCGGACCAGCTCCAACTCGAGCACGAGCTCGACGTCGGCTAGAAGGGAGGAGGGCAGCGCGGCCGGCGGTGGCGCGAGCAGTGCCGCCCCTGCGCGCCCAGCGTCCGCCCCGTCGGCCGCCGGCGAGGAGCCGGCGGCCCAACGGCATCGCGCGCCCCAACCCGTCGGTCTTCATCCGCGAGATCCCGCCCACCGTGACGCAAGAGGCGCTGGAGGCGGCGCTGGGCGCCTTTGGCGAGCTGCGCCCCGGCGGCGTCAAGCTGAAGCAGCAGCGCGGCCGCGATTCCTACGCGTTTGTCGACTTTGCGGCGCCGGCGGCCGCGGCGGCCGTGCTGGAGCGTGGCCTGCAGCTGGACGGGCGGCGCGTGGTGGTCGCAGAGAAGCGAGCGCGCCTCTTCTTCCAGGGCGGGCGCGGCGCGCCGGAGCGGGGCGGCCCCGGCGGGCGCGGCGGCGGTCCGCGCGGCGACCGCGGCCCGGGCGGGCGCGGTCCCGGGCGTGGCGCGGCCGGCTACGTCTCCGGCCCGCCGCCGCCGCACGTGCAGCCGGCGCCCATGACCGTGGCGGGCGGCGGCCCGCCCGTGGCGCAGGCCGCGGGCTACCCGGTGGGCGCCTACCCGGCGGCGGCGCACCTGGGTCCCATGGGCATCAAGATGATGCCGTACCCGCGGCCCATGGCCGCGGCGCCGCCGCCCTTTGGCTGGCAGGTGGGCCGCGGCGGCGGGCCGCGCGGCGGGCGCGGGCGCGGGCGGGCGCGGGCGGGGCGGCGCGCCCCGGCGCCGGGCGCCGGGCGTGGCCCCGCCGCCGAGCAAGGCCGCGCAGCAGCCGCCGCCGCCCGAGGCCTGAGCGCTCGAGTTTGATTCGCAGGCGTACACGCTTGGTATGACTTTTCAGCCCTTTGCGTTCCTTGATCCCATCCGTATGATGATGTGATGCTGGGATCAAAGAATGCGCTGGGGCGTTTTGATCTGTGGTTTGCTTATTGGCACTTGATTGGTGTCGGTCCTCTTTGCTCGCTCTCCTTTTGCTGCTCTCGTGTCTTTGTGTAACCATGAAGATCATGTTGATCTGATACGATCATGGCATATTATGTTTTTTTCTATTCGAGAGAGACACGCATTATTTACATGTATTTACAGGCACTTACAAAGAAATAATTGCGACTTACAAAGAAAAAATTGAACAACAGCGAAAATTCGCTCGCAAGACATACTTATCATCAAACCTCTACGACTTGACGGGCTTGGTGGCCACAAACCCGCAGAGGGGCCAGACGTTGAGGATGGTGTCTGGCTTGTCAGCGTCGTCGATGCTCAGAATGTCCGCCAGCGCGGCTTTGAAGGACTCGAGCGGGTCCTGGCCGCCTGGGTTCTCGCGGAGGAAGCGGTGGTAGGGCGACCAGCTGCTGAGGTAACCGATCTATCATTAGGGGGTGGATTGTGCGTGGGAGGAACGGGTTAGGCGATGCATGTTCCTTACATACTGTAGAGCAGAGGCATTGACATCAGTACGCCCACTCTGAGCCCGATCAGGGCCCATAACCTGGCCCTCGCAGAGTGGCGCTCGCCTCTTTCCAACCCCGCCGCCGCTTGCCCTCAGGGCAGTCACTCGTACCATGTCGTTGAGGGAGTAGGACTTTTCCATGGTCTGCACGGTGAGGGGGCTGCAGGTCTCGAAACTCTCCGGGCCTGGCTTCACGCCCTCGTACCGCTGGTCCAGAAACTTGCGGCCCGACTCCCAGTAGGGCCCCAGCGTGCCGTTGTGCAGCTCCTGGAAGGCCTCGTTCGCGCGCGCAAAGGCGGCCGCGTCGGCGGCCGGGCTGGCGGCCGAGCCGGGGCGCAGCTCCGAATACGAGTAGCCCCAGACCGCGAGCGCGCCGGCGGGGCGCAGGACGCGCCGGCAGGCCTCGAGGAACTTGGCGTGGTCAAACCTGCATTAGGGTTGTTGATTTTGAAAGAAGAGGGGGGATTAGTCGGAAATTATTGCGCTTTTGGCAACGTTGTAGGCCAGAGTCAACAATCAATCAGCACGTGTTTGCTCATACAAGCACTGGTGCGTCTTAGTCAGCACATTTTGGACACATTCTCATGGAAAACGAACGAGGAGGCCAGTGCCTGAGCGTCCTCGCGTCCATCTTGTCACGCCCTCCACCCACCAACCAACCAACCACACCCACTCCAATCAACTTCTTGCTTGCACACCAGTGATAGGCCACCCCGACGGTAATCAAGTCCACGCTGTCGTCTTCCACCCCCTCCAGGGTCTCGGCGGGGGTCTCGAGGTACCGAATGTTGGGCAGGCGGACCGCCTCCCCCAGCTGGGTGGAGCTGATGTCGGTCCCGATCACGCGACGGAAGCGCTCCGCAAGCACCTGCGCCACCTGACCCGTGCCGGTCCCCACATCCAGTGCCGTGTCGTAGTCTGGGATGTCAGCGGTGGCGTAGATGCTGTCGTAAAAGTTCGCCGCGTAGGTAGGCCGGTAGCGGGCGTAGGACTTGGGATCGTACTGAAGCCCCGGGTTGCTCATGATGCTTAACCGCCGCCGTCGAGATGCACACGGCTTTCTTATTTATCGGTGGTCAGATGTAAGAGAGATCGAATACAGGTCGTGATTTTGTCGTTCAATCAAGCTCATGGATGGCATCATGCATCGTACGCGCTACCTATCGACGTCAAAACCTTGGCAACGTGCCTGCTGAGCATGATCACGTCAGTCTGCTCACGGCTGGCTTCCGGGGCGCCCGCGGCATCATGATGTCGGAGTGCACATGCTTGTGTCAACTGGAACAAAATGCGTAGTCCAATGGGTGTTACAGATAAATAGAGACCGCACGATTGACCATGCATGATCAGGACAAGCACTGAGGACTGCAAAAGAAATGCAGTACTGGGGAAGCTGAAGGTTGCTTGGGCCATGTCAGGCTTCCAAGGACGCAACTCAGTTAGCAGCCAGAGCCTGTCGCGCCAGGGGCTCCCACTGATCTGCCGCCGAGAAGCCATCCACCTCCATTCCAACCGAGAGTCCTCGTAACAACTGTCAGAATGAAAAGGGGGTGGGTGGGGGATGAATTGTATTGGTCCATGTTCCACCTGATTATTACTCTCTACTCAACCCCGCCCACGAGCCCAGTCCCCATCATTCCATCACTAGCACCTCACCTGACAGACACGAAGCACGAAAAACATGTCCTTTGGAAAAGATGTCACGCCCAGCTTCTTGATGGGGGAGTCGGGGTCAAAGGGGTCCACCCTGAAATCGGGATGATTGGAGGCCATTTACTAAGATTGCTGACAGCTGTTTTGTGTGTGTGTGTGTGTGTGTGTGTGGTGTGTGTGTGTGTGTGTGTGTGTGTGTGTGTGTGTATGCAAATGAATGGTGCTTGCCCTGCGCGCCAAGCCAGCATTTGTGACTCCCAGCGCGATGCCATTTCACGTCACGGGCGCCCCTGCAATCACAGAGACACCCCCCCCCCCCCCTTCCAATGCCCCCCCTCTCTTGCCTTCCCCGCGTGTCAAACATGCCGTACGCCAGCTTGGCGGCCAGGGCGGGGTCGTGACGATCTACGACCACCCCCACCCCCGCCAGCGCCGCCGCGATCTCGTCGTCGTCCTCGCGATGCAGCGCGAGGACCAGCCGCGCAAACCCGCGCCGCAGCTCGTCCGGAAGCTTCTTCGACTGCCCGTAGTCGATCAATCCCACGCGGCCGCCTGGATGCGCGAAAGAAAGTCAGAAATTCGTGTGTGTGGCAGTGGAGGGCACTGGTCAGGACGCCAGCACGCATCGTGTCGCAGTACAATCGCAAACCGCCGCCCCCATCGCGCTACACAGCTCACCTTCCATGACGATGATGTTCCCGGGGTGGCAGTCTGCCTGGAACAAGCCGTCCAGGAGCATCATGTGCCCGTAGGCCTCGCTAACTCGGTGCAGGATGCGGCTGGAGGCCATCTGCCTCACGGATGCGGACATGCTGCGGTGAAGTGGGGGGGGTGGGTGGGTTGGGGGGTTGGGAATGGGGACTTGGCTGTGGCGCCAGGAGAAGTAGAATGACATGACCCTCTGTTGCCAACAACCAACAAGACCGGCACCACGGCCTGCCAAGCCTTTGATTAGGGAAGAAAACATGCGGCTGGACGGGTGTCCAGGCTGCCCTCTCACCCCGGTGCACACAAATCGACCACTGCTCGCCCTGTGGCGGACCTGCCGGTGTGACTGCCGAGCCGGGTGATGGGGATGCCCTTGATGTAGTCCATGACGATCATGCGATTCGTGACGAGCCCCGGAATGGGTCTGGGCACTTGGATCTTGGACCGCAGCGGCTGCAGGAGAGAAGGGGTGGGGTGGGGTGGGGTGGGGTGGGGTGGGGGGGTGGTGATGGGGTAGGGCGTGCGGGTGTGAGACACAAGAGGCCTCAAAGTCAGCCTCTGGATACTTCCCCCCCCCTTCCCCGCCTCACCTGGAGCTGGTCGGCCACGGCCTGCATGACCCTGGCCTCGCGCTTGAAGTCAAACTCCAGCCGGATCTGGTCGGCCAGCTCGTCCACGGCGGAGACGAGGTCGAAATCCATCTCGGTCTTGGAGAGGAAGGCGGCGAGGAGGCGGAGGTTGCCCAGGTCGGAGCTCATGTCCTCCAGCGCGGCCGGGTACTGCACCTTGACGGCCACCACGGCGTCGGGCGGCGCGGCGGCGCAGGCGCGCCACATGTCCAGGCGCCGGCAGCAGGCGCCGGACTCGTCGTCGGCCGCGCCCACGGCGCGCGGCACCAGGCCGCGGAAGCGCGGCCACACCAGGCCCGCCAGGCGCGCGAGCGGGCCGCGCCGGCGGCAGGCCAGCCGCGCGCGGTGCACTTGCGCCACCGAGGCGGCGCCCAGCGGCCGGTCCAGCTCGACCCAGTCAAAGGCGGCCTCCAGCGGCGCGCCGCCCAGCTGCTCGCGGATGAGCCGCGCCGCCGCCGCGGGCTCCATGGGCGGCACGCGGTCCTGCAGGTGCGACAGGCGCTCGCAGATGGCGCGCGGCACAAAGTCGCCGCGCGCGCCGATGAACTGGCCGGCCTTGAGGTAGAAGCCGCGCAGGGACAGGCAGAGGCGGTGCATGTCCGCCGCGGCCGCGGCGTGCTGCGGCTCCCACACCTCGCGCGCGATCCAGTCCGGGTCGCGGCCCGAGGCGCGCAGCAGGGCCGCGCGGGCCTGGGCCAGCTTGTACCCGCCGTAGATGGCGGTGGCCTTGCTCCAGAAACGGGCCGAGCGGGAGGCGGCCGTCCACCACGTCGTCGGGTGCTCGGGGGTCGTGGCGTCGGGCGAAGGGTCGTACGGGTTCAACGAAACCGGGTCGGGGCGCGCCACCATGGCGTGCGGGGGCTCGAGGCCTCTCGTCACCTCACCCTCGTCGCCACTGGCCTAGCCGTCATGCGCCGAGCAGGCATATGCACGTGATAATCGCTGTGAATGGGCAAAGTGATGGGTTTTGGGCTAGTCCAAATGCATACTTCCCTTTCTGCATCTTTCGCGACCACACCACCCGCCCATTCCGTGACGCCCCACCAACACACTGCTGTTCGCAATCGATGCAATCTGGATCGCTTCTCCAGGGCGCGCAAACGGGGCAGGCACCGGAATGGCCGGGCTCGCCTTGGCGGGAAACGCTCGCCGAAATCCTGGACCCGTGGCGCCTTCGCCAATCTCCACTCGGCCGCCCGGGCATCGATCAAAGGAGCGGCGTGGGCACCAGGAGGGTCCTCTTCGGGATTGTAGGGAGCAAGGACATCAGGAACCATGAAGTTCTCGCGGAACGTGACCAGCTCTCGGCGGAAGTGCCGCAAGGTGAGGCGGACGCCCCTGGGCGCGAGAGCCGGGAGACGTGGGAGCTGGCCGAGTACCGGAGGTCCTGGCCGTGTAGAGTTAGCCAGGAGGTCTCCGTGTTTGATATGGCACCGTTGTCGCGCTGCGACTGCGGCCTGGAGGACAGCGTGCCCGAGCGCGGAGCTCACCCGCGAGTCCCACCCCCCACTGCGCAGGCTCACTTCACGGCGCCCTCCAATGTGCGCCGGAAGCTGATGAGCTCTCCCCTGTCGTCTGAGCTCAGGCAAAAATATTCCGTAAGTGGTTGGAATCCGCGCGTAGTGCAAGGGGCGACGGGTGGCTTGTGGGAATCTGAAGTCGGGCTGGGAGCCCGAGCTCTTGCTGGTTTTGTGTGTCTATGACGGAGACCCAAGCAGTCGCAAGGCCGCTTGGAGGATTTATGTTGTGGGCGATTCTTAGTGGGATATGCACAACAGTAGTGTAAATCCCTGCGCGTTGTGTATGCGCTGGATTGCGCAGCACAGGGGTGCTGGGGTGCAATTGTCTGGTTGTCACCAGACCATCACCGACGCAATTCTGACCCTCACCCGCCGCCTCCCCCCTCCCTCTCCACTCCAGGTCCGCTCCATGCCCATCCGCAAGGACGACGAGGTCATCGTCTCGCGCGGCACCTTCAAGGGCCGCGAGGGCAAGGTCGTGCAGGTCTACCGCAAGAAGTGGGTGATCCACATCGAGCGCGTGACGCGTGAGAAGGTCAACGGCGCGACCGTGCAGGTGGGCATCAACCCCTCCAAGGTCGTCATCACCAAGCTGAAGCTGGACAAGGACCGCAAGGCCTTGCTGGAGCGCAAGAAGGGCGCCAAGGCCGAGGACAAGGGCAAGTTCACCGCGGAGGAGGTCAAGGCCATGGAGGGCGTCGAGTAAGCGCCAAGACCTGTACATGCGCAAGGGTGACTGGACTTGCCAGATCGCCCGGCGCGGCGCGTGTCGTGGGGACGAGCGCGCGCGCGCGCGCTTCTTACCCCGGTTGTGCTGTGCTCACCCCTGGGTGTGCCCGCTTCCACCTACCCAGTGTGCGTGCGTGTAAGCAACGCTCGCTCGCGCAGAGGCTGATATACCATCAGGATGTAGGTTCAGATCAAGAAATAGTGTGTGTGCGGTTCTTTCTCGCGGTTTTTTTACCATTTCATATGCGCCGGCGCGGGGAGGCGCGCCGATCTCGGCGTTGTTTGCCTGGTGCGCATCGGGGGACCCTCGACGACCGACATATGAGCGGGGCCCGGCCATGCAGGGCGCTGCGCGCCCCGTCAGGCATGTCATGACACTTCAGGAGCCCGATACGCCGGGGGCGTTCCTTCGGTATCACCAGTTCAAGGTACCGGACAGGTGTCGCGACAAGTGATCTGCGCAGGGCCCCGCCCGCGCCGACTGCAGCTATAGGCAATCCTTGAATGCGCAATGCGCAATGTTAACCACAACATACATATACCCGCGCCGCGCAGGTCTCGGGCGTGCTGTTCGAGTGCCCCAGCAGCTATGCCCCGGTAAAGGCCATTGGCAAGGGCGCCTACGGCATCGTGTGCTCCGCGCGGCACACGCAGACCAACGAGCCGGTGGCGATCAAGAAGATAGCGGGCATCTTCGGCAACCCCCTGGACGCCAAGAGGACCCTGCGCGAGGCCCAGATCCTGCGCCACTTGGCCGGCCACTCCAATGTGGTGGGCCTGAGGGACCTCTTCCCGCCCCCGACCGGGCCGGCCGAGTACAATGACGTCTACATGGTCCAAGAGGTTTGTTGAGTGAAGAGATTGAGCGGGAGGGGGTGGGATGCGAGTCTGTGGTTCTGGACATGTGTGGTGCTTGAGTGGTGAGGTGTTGTGGCCTGCGGGTGGGCCTTTGTGGCTCCAGTGCAAATCTCCAGGGCGTACAGTAGCTTTGAGACGCATGTGCCCACCGCCCTTTTCTTTCTTGCTGTGCAGCTGGCCGACACGGATCTGCACCAGATCATCCGGTCGCCCCAGCCGCTGTCGGACGAGCACATTTGCTTCTTCCTGTACCAGGTGCGAGCGAGCGTCTGCATTTCATTTGTGTAGAATGTGTGCGTAAATGTGCAGGCCATGCATGTGGGCAAGAGCCTTTATTTTTTGCTTGTCGTGTGAGATCGGACTCGTGCATGCGCCAAGTGTCAAGATTGCAGTGCACCCCGCCCTGCGCAGATGCTCCGCGGCCTCAAATACGTCCACAGCGCTGGCATTGTTCACCGAGACCTCAAGCCCTCCAATTTACTGATCAACGCCAACTGCGACCTCAAGATCTGCGATTTTGGGCTGGTGCGTGAGGTGCTGGTGTTGGGTTGGTGCTGGGGCTAGGCGCTTGTTTTGTTGGTGGAGACGACGCCCAGCAGCACGAGCGCTTGTTAGGGTGTCTCATTTGGGAATGACTACGACGCAGCGACACATTAACACCTCACCCTCCCCCACTGCAGGCGCGCGCGGGGCCAGACGTGAATGAGCTCATGATCGAGTACGTTGTTACGCGGTGGTACCGCGCCCCCGAGCTCCTCCTTTCTTGTGCCGACTACGGACCGCCCATCGACGTCTGGTCAGGTAGGCGTGCGGTCAATGCTGGCTGGGCACGTGATGCAACTTCCAGGCAATTGTCCTTACGGAGCCCCCCTCACAAAACTGTCACCCGTCATCCTGCAGTCGGCTGCATTTTCGCGGAGATGCTCGGCCGCAAGCCGCTCTTCCCTGGCAAGGACTTTGTGCATCAGCTCAATCTCGTGTGCAAGGCACGTTGTATAGAGAGGGGAGGTGGATGCTGCATGTTGAGGAGGGGGAAAGAAGATGGGTGATAGAGGCGGATGGGGCAACTTTTCCCCGGGTCGCGGACTCGCATGTTTTACTAGCAGTAAGCGATAGAGCCTGGGCTGCGTGCAAACAAGGCGGCAACCTTACCCTCATCAACCAGTATGGACCATTCTCTATTCCATCAGCACACACCCACACCTCGCTCCCTCTCTCCTTTCCACAGGTCATCGGCACGCCGAGGAGCGAGGAAATCGAGCGCGTCCCCAGCCAGGAGGCGAGGACGTACCTGCGCTCCATGCCCTACATGCCGGCGGCCAGCCTGGCCACCACCTTCCCCGCGGCTTCCCCGCTCGCCATCGACCTGCTGGAGGGCATGCTGCGCTTTGACCCCGCGGCGCGCCTGACGGTGGAGGCCGCCCTGCGGCACCCCTACCTCGCCTCCCTCCACGACCCGGCCGACGAGCCAGACTGCCCCAGGCCCTTTGACCTCAACGGCGCGCCCTCGCAGCCCACGCTGGACCAGGTGGGAAGGTTTGGTCGGAGGAAGGTTGGGTGGTTGCATGTGACATGTTTTTGGACTAGCAACTGGTATGGGGACCCATGCAACGCCGGCGGTGCAGCGCTCTCGTATGCTGCCAGGTTCTCAAGCAACCAAATCCACCTACCAGCTTCTCCCTTTCCCACCCCCACCCCCCTGTCCCGTCTTGCCCAGATTCGCTATGCGCTTTTCCAAGAGATGGTGGGGTACAACCCCGACTTGCAATTGCTCTAGCGCCCTCGGTGGAGGCAGACACCTTCCCATTGCGCTTTGAAAACTTGCTGGCTTGTCGCAACCGTGCAACTGTCTTCCCTACCCGACTATGTGGTACCAGCTATTCAAACATGTTACACCGTCGTCGACTGGAATGGGCCCAGGGCCAAAAACGGAGGGTGCAGTACATGGGAGCTCCAGGAGAAAGAGTGGCTGTCTCCAGAGGGCAAAATTGCAAGCTGTGTATCGATCAAGCGCCTATGACTGGACGGCAAAGGAGCGGAAAAAAGGTCTTTTATCAAAAGAGTAAAGCAAGAGTCTTATAGGCAGATGGCGGAAAGAATGAATTGGCGAGAACAAGGAGTCAGGCAAGGTGCGCAAGGGAAGTGGCCGGCGCGTCGATGCGGCGCCGAGCCGGGAATTGGGCGAGGATCGCGCGCAGGTCCCGAGTGTCAACCGTGCCGGCGCGCGCGTCACGCCACCACCTGCGGGCCCCTGCTCGCCACGCGGCGCGCAGCTCGGCCACCCAGCCCTCTTGCCTGGCCAGCCTGAAACTGATCGGGGCGCCGTCCTCGGTGACGAGCACGCGCTGGGTCGGGACCTCGAAGCACACGGGCGCGTCCCCGGGCCCGCGGCCCTCCGCCTCCAGGCAGCTGGCCGCCAGCCGCGCGGCCGCCGCCGGCAGGCCCCAGGGCAGCGCCGCTACGGTGTAAAAGGCGGCAAAGGCCGCCATGGTGGGGGAGGAGCAGCACCAGCGGCATGAGCAGCAGCGCCGCCGCGACCGTCGCGCGCACGCCTTGCCCGCGCTGCGCGCCGGCGAGCGGCGCGGCGCCGTCGGCGCGGGGCGCGGCCCACAGCCGGTCCCGCAGCGAGGGCAGCGGCGCGCGGCCCCGCAGCACGGCCCACAGGCGGCGCACGCCGCGCGCCTGGGCGGTCAGGGGCCGCCGCCGCGGCCCGCCGCGGCAGGCCCGCGGTGAGCAGCGAGAGCGCCGCGAGGGACGCGTGCAGCAGGCGCGCGGCCTCGGCGGGCGTATGGAGCAGCGCCGCGCACGCCGCGAGCGCCACCGCCAGGCGCAGAAAGGCCGTCGCCAGCGCGGCCGGGAGCGCCGCGAGCAACGCTGCGTGCGCGTTGCCGGCCCCAGAGAGCAGCTCGCACAGCTGTGGGTGCAGCTTGAAGCCTGCATGTGTGGTGTTGGATTGGGGGGAGTAATTGAGGTACAGGGATGGGTTCGAAACGGGGACCGTGTCAGAGGCGGAGAAAATTGCGTCCTGACGAGATCAGATACGAGCACATGACATTTTGCGATTGTGCCCAGGCTACTGCATGCAAATTCAATCTCTGCCACACCACAACCCTTCCTCAAGACCCACAGCAACGCCTTGCCTGCGGGGTGCGCCGAGCCGAGCCAGGCGAGGTACCGGCGGAGAAAGGCCGCAAATGCCGCGGTGTCGACGACCGTGTACGTCGGGAGGCAGAGCACTGCCACGCTCAGGAGCACGATGACCGCTCGCTCGACGATGACAGACACGTGGTGCCGCCGCCGCGACCGCACCCGCGCCCAGAAGCGGACCTGGCGATCGCTGACCGCGCGGCGCGGCAGGCACCGGACGTCGTTGTACACCACCGTGATCGGGCTGGGCCCGCTTGCTCCGCCCGTGGGCAAACGCGGCCTTGAAGGCCGGGAGCCAGCCCCATCCGGGGCAGTAGTGCAGGTCAGCCTCCAGCCACAGGCCGTGCAGGCGGGCTCGCCAGGAGAGGGGGTCCTGGCAGGGGAGGGCGTCCAGGGGGGGCAGGCCCCGGCGCAGGCAGCGGCCGATGGTCGACGGGGCCACAATCACATGTATGCAGCCCTTTTCTCTGTCCGCACAGACCGTGCACGAGTGCACAAACAGCTCCTGGAGACGCGAGTGCTGCAGGCTGCGCGGCCACCAGAGTCGGACCACCACGTCTGGGTGGTCTGGCGAGCCCATGGCGCGCTATCGAGGGCAGGGGCTAAGAGTCATGCTCTTTTTTTAAAAATGGAGGGGTCAAAGTATGGCCTCGAGTGTGCGCAGTGTCAGCGCTTACAGTGCAGCTCACCGCACCGTCGCGTGCAAGTGATCCGAAACGAAATCGCACATTATCGTTAGCGAGATGGACGCTCTCCAAATTACAAGCTGACGGTCGACTGACTGATTGCAGAAGCGTCAAGATTCATTGAAATATTGTGGCATTGGTCTTTGGCTGGCCAGTACGGTGCTGTACGGGAACAGGCCTGGCGTGCGGGCCGGGCGGTGGGCCCCGACAACCTTTCTTGAGTGGTCCTTTCCGCGAGGTGGTTGCGTCCTTGATCGGGACTCTTCCCATGCCCGGCTTGGCAGGCGCAGGATTTTCATGAGCTTGAGGAGCGACAGAATGCGGCAAACGGCTTTCGAGTGCGTCGCCACCTGAGAGTGCAGTGGGAGGGGTGCGTACTTGAGCGGAACGACGGATTGCATAGACCGCCGCCTGCCTTGGCCATTCCGGGCTTTGCATTCGCACTTGGTGCTTCCGCAAAGCCGTCACTTGCGCGCGGTCAAACCTATCGGTGTTCTGGTAGCGATGCTGGTTTTTTAGGGTCACTAGTGTCACGCCATACAAAGAATGCGCCTTCGTTCGCAGGCGTCAGATGGACGAGGTGGGAATGGCACTGCGGCCCCTGGTCCCCTTTGCCATTCAGACGGTGGCAACAATGGGTGTGTACACCGCAGGCCTTGCTGTTGCCCAGGCAGGTTCTTGGGGAGTGGTTCTATGTTTTGCGTATTGGGCAGATGTGGAGGTGGTAGGTTGCGATGTCAGGGCAGAGGGAGCTCAGACGCATGGCGGGATGAGCCCGACGCTTGTCAGATACACAGTGCTGCTCAAATGCCTGGAAAAACATAATCTCCTCATAAAAAATGTCGCCTTCATTGTTGACGACTCGCCTACCTCAAGTGCGCCCACCCTCTCATCCAATGCACAGGGCGCCGGGATGGCCATGAGGATCTCGTGCGCGACGCCCGTGCTGGGCCCGCTGTGCGGCCTGGTCGGGGTGGGCGTCGCCTCGGCGCTGGCGGGGCAGACGGCGCTTGCCCTGCGGCACGCCCTGCTCCCGCCGGGCGAGGGCGCGCGGGCCGCGCGGCTGCCGCCGCCCTGGCGCGTGGACGGCATGCTGGTGGACGCGGCGCTGGGCGTCGCGCTGTTCAAGGGCATGGGCGGCCGCTTCCGGTCCGTCATGCCCAGCGACCTCACGCGCGTGGGCGCCGTGGCCGTCGAGAGCATGCCCACGCGCGGCATTGAGTACGCCAGCGCCGGCAAGCGGCGCGAGCTCTTCCGCTTCTTCCGGCGGGACGGGTGCCACCACTGCGGCACGCGCCGCGGCGAGGTCATCGGCGACCACATGCCGCCCAACAAGGTCGCGCTGGAGGCGGCGCAGCGCACGCCCGCGCTCCTGCGCCCGCTGGCCAACCTGCGCTGGGCGCGCCGGGGCGCCGACGCGCTGGGCATCCCTGTCGGCCGCGTCGCGCAGCGCTACTACCCGCAGGTGAGGGAGCGAGGGGGGGTTTTTTCTTAAGCAACGGGGTGAGGATGCGAGTTTGTATTGTCTGCTCAGTACCCCACCAATCTCCCACCTCCAATTCTTCCGCCGCCCTTTCCTTTCCCTCCCAGTGCCGGCCGTGCGCGCAGAAGCAGGCCTCGGCCGTGCGGAACGAGCGCCAGACGCTGGTGCTGCACAAGATCCTGCACGGCGGCGGGTATTCGACCGCCTGGCACTGGTCTGGCGTGCTGACCGGGTTTCGGTACTGCCACACCGAGGCCTTTGGCGCGAGCGGGCAGGGGCCCGCTCGCCGAGGCCGGGGCCCGCCTTTTGCCTGAGGAAAGTCCTCAATTCCTGGTCCATTCGTTCGTACACATTTATTTCTGATATTCGGAAGACATTTGAGAAGATGAGGCTGTCGTTTCCTTGCTTGTATGCACGACGAGTAAATTCAGATGCAGGATCACTGCGCTGGTTGCCGATCCTACATTCGACACCTCCATACCCTGCTCTTCCGGCCCAATGATGCATACACCCCAGCTCTATCAGCTCGGAACTCCAAGGACCCATGCCTGCCATCAAGATTTTGTCGCCTGATTCTGTCGAGGGAAAATCGTGCCACGACGGGAGGAGGCATGACGGGGATCAAAAGATGTCGAACAATGGTTTCCAGGCGACAATGATGAAGTGTTGCCGATTCCAGCGCACGGGCTCTCAAATTGCACACGACAGTCGACAACGCGTATCTTTGCATCCTTGCATCGCCGATCGTTGCCGCTTTGCGTGACCGCATCCCTCCCACGCCGGCCCCGACAGCGCGAGACTCCTTGCTGCCCGCGATCGATCAGCCAGACTTGCTGGAAAGCGCGGCGGCATCAGGGCATCCATGCTCCTAGCCAGGCTTGCCCAAAATGCGCCTCGCAGCACCTGCTCCAGGGGATTCGCAGTACTTGGAGGTTTTGCCACAGAACTCGTGAAGACGTACGGCGATCCAAACGCGAGCACCATGGCCGGCCTTCAGGGAGTGCTGCTGGGAATGGGAAACCCCCTCCTGGACATTTCCTCCGTGGTGGATCAGGCCCTGCTGGACAAGTACCAGGTGCGAGTGCCCGATCAGACATGTCTTGATTTTATGTGTGGGGCGTGTGGTTATGCCGCGGCTTTGGGCCGGCGCGGATCGCGCGAGCGAGACCTTGGCCGGCAGCGCCGGCGGGTCGAGCCTTTGAATGAATGGGCTCTCAAGGGATCCTCATGTGTCGAATGATCCCATCGCTGCGCAGCTCAAGCTTGGCAACCAGATCCTGGCCGAGGACCAGCACCTGCCCCTCTTCAAGGTGCGTTTCTACGAGTCGTGTGGGTGACTGATTGTGGGGATTCTGTTGCTGGCAAGAAATAGGGAGGAGAGTGATCTGGCTGGGTGGGGCCCCTGGCAAGAGGTCAGGTGGATATCTGACCATGCTCTTGCGTCTCTGTTTAAATAATGATGAATGTTGGTACGTATACATATAACCTTGCCTCTCAACCCTCCCCACGTCCCTCCCTCTCTCCCCCGTCACACAACTCATCAGGAGCTGACCGAGAAGTACTCGCCCGAGTACATCGCCGGCGGCGCGACCCAGAACAGCATCCGGATCGCGCAGTGGATGCTGCGCGCGCCGGGCGCGACAACCTACATGGGCAGCGTGGGCGACGACGAGTACGGCCGCATCCTGGCGGCGGCCGCCGAGAAGGACGGCGTGCGCGTGCGGTACCACGTGGACGCCTCCACGCCGACCGGCACCTGCGCGGCCTGCGTGCTGGGCGGCGAGCGCTCGCTGGTGGCCAACCTGGCGGCGGCCAACTGCTACAAGACCGCGCACGTGGAGCGCCCCGAGAACTGGGCCGTGGTCGAGGCCGCGCGCGTGGTGTACTCGGCCGGCTTCTTCATCACCGTCGCCCCCGACGCCATGCTCAAGGTCGCCGAGGCCATGGCCGCGCGCGACCGCGTCTACGCGCTCAACATCTCGGCGCCCTTTGTGGTGGAGGTGCCGCCCTTCCGCGCGGCCTTCAACGAGCTCCTCCCGCTCGTCGACTACCTGTTCGGCAACGAGAGCGAGGCGCGCGCCTACGCGGCCGCCGAGGGCTGGGGCACCGAGGACGTGGAGGAGATTGCGCTGCGCGTGTCGCGCCTGCCCAAGCGCAACGGCTGCCGCGCGCGCACCGTCGTCTTCACGCAGGGCGCCGACCCCACCGTGGTCGCCGTCAACGGCAAGATCCAGCTCTTCCCGGTGTGCTAGAGGGTGGTGGTGGGAGTAGTGGAGGTTTGTGAGGGAGGGAGGTGGATTGATGGATTTTGGTGTGCATTGGCCGTACTCGCCAGATGGCGGCGTGGGTGTGTATATCCATCTCCCCACGCGCCCTTTCCTCACCACCCTCCTTCCCCCTCCTTCTCTAGGTCACCCCCATCGCCAAGGACAAGCTGGTGGACACAAACGGCGCGGGCGACGCGTTTGTGGGCGGCTTCCTCTCGCAGCTGGTGGTCGGCAAGAGCGTGGCCGAGGGCGTGCGCGCCGGGCACTACGCCGCCTCGGTCGTCGTGCAGCGGTCGGGGTGCACCTTCCCCGACCAGACCTACGGCTTTGCCTGGAACTAGTCATGATGATCAGGGATGAGAAGGGTCTTGTTGTAAATAAGACAGTCGGTGATGCACCTCACTATGGACACGTATATGTGACGACGCTGTTGCTCTGCCTCCATCAAGTTCGCACGCATGACGCGTTTAACAGACCACACACACAAGGAGGAGAGGCAGCGACAGGTACAAAAAGATGGCCAGGCAGGTATGTGATCAGTCACCATCACCATAACTACTGGTCGTCCTCCTCCTCGTGCCCGCGCTCCAGCAGGTAATTGGCCGCGAGCGACTCGTCGCGGTCGCAGATGAGGAAGGCCTCCAGGCACTGTTGCCGGCCAAAGCCGAGCGCGATGAGGCGCTCCACCGCCGCGACCTCTTCTTCCGACAGGTGCACCTCCACCACGCCCGGCTCGCCCGCGCCGGGTTCGTCCTGCTCCATGAGCGCGGCCGCGGCGCCCTCCTCGCCGTACTGCGAGGCCAGCTGCCGCACCAGCGACTGCAGGTCGGTCGCGCCCTCGGGCGCGGGCTCGTTGATCATGGCCAGGAACTCGGCCTGGTGCGCGTTGATCTGCTCCAGCAGCGCCGGGTTGCTGCGGCCCAGCTCCTGCAGCATCGGCTCCAGCAGCGCCGGGTTCTGCTGCACCATGGCGCGCAGCATCTGGAACTGCGGGTTGGAGCGCAAAAAGTCCAGCGGGCCCGCGGCCGGCGGCGCGCGCCGCCGGCGCCGGCGCCGCCCGGGCGCAAACATGTCAAAGGGCGCCGCGGCGCCGGCGGGCGGCGCGCCGGGCGCGGGCGGCGCGGCCTCGGCCGCCGGCGCGGCGGGCTCGGCGCCCAGGCCCTCGGGGGATGCCCGTCATCAGGTACTCCACCGCGCGCTCGGGGTTGTTGAACGCGGCGCGCATGGCGCGCTGGACCTCCTCCTGCGGGAAGCCCATCTCCATGATGGCCGCCACCTGGCGCTCCAGTTCCGACCCCGTCGCCAGCTGGCTGGCCGCGCTGGCGTAGGCGCTCGGCGGCTCGGCCGCGGGCGCGGGCGCCGCGGGCGGGGTGCTCGCGGGGCGGCGGGCGCCGTCGCGGGCGTGGCCGGCTCCACGGCGGCGGGCGCCGCGGCGTGCGCCGCTGGCGCCGGGGCCGCTGCTGGCGCTGGGGCCGCTGGCGCCGCCGCGGGGGCCTTTCTCTGCAAAATGTGCATCGGGCAAATAATCAATTTCGCAAGCAGATGGATCACTCGTGCGCCAGCCAGCCACAAGCTTCACCAAACGAAATGGCAGTCCGTACCAGCGACCATACAGGCACCTCTCTTTCAACAATACCCCGACAAGTCTTCTTCCCACCTTGATCACCATGACCACCACAAAGCCCGTCTCCAAGACGTTGCTCTCGGCCAGCGTGGCATCGTCCTTCAGAATCTGCGATCACAGAGGCTAACACGCGATCACTTTCTCATGCTGCTCACTGTCGTCCTTGCGCTACATCGCTCCTCTCCATGGTCCCCTCCTCCATCCAGCTCTGTTCCTGCCCCCCGTCGCACCAACATTGAAGCGCGTACCTTGCCCTGGTAGATGACATTGAGGGAATCGGCCGGCAGATCCGCGTGCGCGGCTTGAATGCCTTCCTTCACGTCTTTGATCTGCCAGGGAAGCAGGCCTCTCGGGAGGGTGGGTCGACTCTCCTACATCACCAACGCAATACTTCAGACCCAAACATCCTGTTCATGCGATCTGCCGAGCTCAGGACCCCCGCTCGATGCTGATCATGCCGACTCGCCTTGGTTTCGGGAGCAAACTCCAGCTGGAAGGTCTTGCCCGTCACAGTCCGCACAGTGAGCTTCATCTTTGCCCCTTTGACAACTCGATGTGGAGTCTGGGACCAAAGGGTGGCCAGGCTGGCCCTCCCAGGGGCTTTGCTCACGCAAGGGCACCGTTCGTCTTGGCTCTCCGCGAGGACCAAAGATATGGGCGCGTGATCTCTTGGCGCCTCTCGGATCTGGTGCCGTGACCCGACTTGGGCCTGCACAAAAGACGGCCCACGCCCAGGCCGCTCAGCCCCGAGAATCGAAGGATACCGTGAAATAATCTTCCAAAATTTTCTAGCCGCGTGGGTGTGCGTCTTTTGGAGTTGGACGTGCGCACCTACGGGGCACTGTGCGTGCTCGTGCGGCCAGCCAAGCTTTTGCTGCGCGGCTGCGTGCAAGGCGGCATGGCGCCGCGGGTGGCTATTTCCCTGCACGGGGTGCCTGCCTGTCTGACCAGGCCCGGCGTCCTGGCGAGCTTGCGGGCGCTGGCTGCGGAGGCCCACACCTCGGCTGCGGCCTCGCCCTCGGAGTCGCCCAGGCGAGGCGGGTTCGTGCCCATCGACTGGCGCACCGTGGACCCGGGCATGGAGGCCATGGAGCTCAGTCGCAGCGAGCTTCACATCAACTCTGCCCTCTGGGTGGAGCCCAAACCGGAGCTCACGGGCGAGGGGTTTGAGCTGGGGGCCGACCGTCGAGTGGTGAGCAGTAGTGTATTGAGAGGGTTGATGTGTTGGTTGGTGGAACTCGTGTCTCAGCTCCTGTTTTTGAGAATTCTTGTTGGGCGATTGCATGCGAGTAGGCAATGCGTCCCAGGGAGCTCATTCATGTGGCTCACTTTTACAATCACGCAGACGCTGCGCGACGAGCTGCCCAAGGGCGCCGTTCGCCCGCTCCCCTTTTTCTCCTCGGTGATGGACCGCGTGCGCGGCTCGTCCATGCTGGAGTCGGACTGGGAGAACCAGCGAGCCATGGTTGCCCGGCTGCCGGCGCTGCAGCCCTGGTGGGCCGAGCGCGCCGAGGCTGACAGCTTGGCGGCCGGCGAAACGCGCGGCTCTTGCGGCCGCGACGAGGGGCCCGCGGACTCGTGGCAGGGCGTTGCTCGTGGCGAGCAGGCCTCGCCGTCGTCGTCTTTGTCTTTGTCGTCGTCGTCGCCGTCACCTCCACCCTCACACCCTTCCCAGGACCCGTCCGCGCCGTGGCCGCTGCCCGAGGGCGTGCTGCCGGCGCAGTTGTACGCGCCGACGCCGCGCAAGCCCGGGTCCAACCCGGTGAACGACTGCTCCATGAAGTGGCTGGTGCCCGAGGTGGTGGCCGCGCTGGAGGCCGCGGGCCTCAGCGTGCCGCGGCGCGTGCAGGTGCGCCTCATCTCGGCGCTGACGCGCGTGGACCTGACCATGACCGCGGCCGAGGCGGGCGAGCTGCGCGGCACGCTCTGGCGCCCGGCGCGCATCAAGCTCTTCTTCTCGGGCGAGAGCGCCGCGGACGCGGTCGCCTGGCTGCGCGACCTGGCGGGCATCGCCGGGGACGAACGCGTGCACGCGTTGCTGCTCAGGGCGCCCTGGGTGCTGGGCATCCCGCGCGCCGACGCGGCCGCGGCGCTCGACTGCCTGGCGCTGCTGGAGCTGACGCGCGAGGAGCTGGCCGGCGTCGTGCTGGCGCAGCCGCGCCTGCTGCTGCGCGGCGAGGCGCTGCTGGCCGCGCTCGAGGCGCTGGAGGGGCCGGGCGCACGCCGCTGCCCGAGCTCGGCCGCGCGCTCGTGCGCGCGGCCGAGGGCGGCGACGAGGCGCTGGCCCTGCTCGCGGCCCTGGCGCACGCCGACGTGACCGCCACGGCCAGCTTTTACGGCGCGCGCGGCGTGCACGGGGGGGCGCTGCTGAACTTATTGGTCCGCCCGGGCGCGCTGCAGCCGCGGTCGCGGCTGGCGCTGGCGGCGGCCTGGCTGGAGGAGCGGCTGGGCCTGGCGCTGCCGGATCTGCTGGCTGCGCCCGACCTGCTCTCGCGCCCGCTGGCCACGGCCGTGGGCCCGCTGGTTATGCTAGCCCAGGCGCGCGGCGTGCCCGTGCGGCTGCCGCGCGACGACCCGGCGCCCAGCCGCGAGGCCGCGGCGCCGCGCGCGCGCGCGCGCGCGCAGCACGGGCGAGATGCCGCTGGCCTGGGCCTCGCGGCGCAACCCGCGCGTGGTGGCCGCGCAGCGCCTGGGCGTCTCCGCGCCGCGCTTCCAGGACGCGCGCCGCGCGTTCCAAGCAGAGCTCCTGGACTGGGCGGCGCGGCGCTGGGCGCGTGACCCGGGGCTCCTTGCCGCGATCGCCGAGGACGTGGCGCGCGACGTCGCCGAATTCGAAGCCAACCCGCGCCACCTGGCGCACCTGAGCGAGGAGCAGGGCGCGGGGGAGGGTAGGGCCGTGGATGCCGAGAGTCTCGCCCCGGTTGTGTCTGAGGATGAGGAGGATCTCGAGGATGAGAAGGAGGACGTGGCGATGGAGGCCGCGGCGTGAGGTTTGTGTATGCAATTCTGTTGTGCAAAGACATCCTTGCCGGCCTTGAATGTATGTTGACTGGAACTGCGCCGTCTGCGGATGCCGAGGAGTGCCCCATGTTCACCCGTTATCGCCTGGCGCCTCATTGCAAACGGTGCATGCCATACTCTATATAAATTGCTCTCCTTTCATTCTATTTAATTCACACATGCACACAATCAGTCAGCAAAAAGTGTTGTGAGATCCGATTGCAAAGAGCACCCCAGAGTAAAAAAGGGCACATTCCTGGCACTGTGCTGCACACACGGCAGCATCACCATCACCGTCTCAACTATCCACAATTCTATCACCTTTCTACCAGCTCGATTCGACCGTACAGTCCATAATGTTACAAGAGTGTGTCGAGTTCAGAATTGATGCCGTCTAAAAATTGATCGGGCACTGGCCTTGCCCTCTGAGGTCGGTCGCGAGAGAGGCGCCTGCTGGTATCGTCGACCTAATCGACCGGGCAGGTCACATGGAGATCCGGGTCAGCAGCTTCGGGTCCGACATGTGCCACTTGGGGGAGCGAGGCGAGGCGGGCATGTCCATGGGATTGGTCACTGCGATGGTGAGAAAGAGATCATGTGGGGGGTGAGAGGGATGCCCGGTCACGAGGACACGCCGGATGAACACCCGGCACCTCGGCGTACTTGGAGTCATGGGGGTGCTGGGCAGACTGCCGGCGTCCATGCCCTCGCGAGGGTGATCTTTCATGTCCTTGCCCTTCTGCAAGAAGACGAATATCGGAGGAAGGGCGTGTCCGGAGCCGGCGCGTGTCACCATCAAGATTTCGTTAGGGCTTCCGAAACGCCCATCGCACCTTGATTGAGGTCAGGTTCTTCATCATTTCCTGGACCAGACTCGCCATCGTGCTCAATTAATGGCGCCTCTGAGGGACCGTGCGTTGACAGAGTGCGCTAATGTGAGAATAAAAACAACCCCTCCCTGATCCCGGCACGCGGTTTTGAGTGAGTCTAGAACTGGAGCTGACGGTGCAAGATGCTCCAAGGACACGTGCAATGATACGCGGGTAGGACGTATCTCTGGATTTGGTTCCTGGTTCGATCCACACAGATGCATGTGGGCTTGGACCGACTTGGCGGAGGAGAATTGGCCGGAGGGCAGAGGGGCGACGAGGCCGTGGCTCCGACACCGGAACCGGCAGGCTCCGACATCCGGCCGTGTCGTGCACCGACCTAGTCGGGAACTGGCTGCCGTGCAGTTCTAGCCTTGAAGCGGATGTGCCGAGTTCAATTGGATTAAATAGATATGAAATATGGAAATAGATAATCAAATGAGTGATCTAGTCAGTGAGCTGCCAAAATCGTGAATTGGCAGCCGATGTGTGTGCCCACGGGCACAGTAGGGCAAAAATGTCACCGGGGAACACCTTTGCCAGCAGGCTTGGTGGGCTATTGCAACCTCATCGCCCTTTAACACAGCCTGGGCGAACAGTCAGCAGTCAGTCTCCGTCCTTGGCTGCCCTTGCGGCCCTCCACCCTTCCCGCGAGGGCTTGATCACCAGGCACTTGTGCTCTATGACCGCCCCTTTACCGCGCAGCCAGCGGGCCGCGGCCTTGTGACCCTGGAACCCCCACCACGCGGCCAGCTGGGCCACGGGGAGGGTGCCGCCGTAGCTCACGAGCGCGGCGTGCAGCGCGCGCTCCCGCGCCGCTTCCAGCGTGTGGTCCAGGCAGTAGGGCGCCAATCGCGGCGCGGCCGCCGCCGCCCGGAAAAAGGCGACCCAGTCCCCGGCCCGGAAGGCGAGCGCCGTCCGCAGCGCGTGCCGCGTCATCGGCCCCAGCTCCCTCGCCAAGCCCCGCAGCTCGCCGGCCAGCAGCGCCCCGTCGCCCGCGACCAGCGCCAGCAGGATGCCGTACGCCGCAAACTCGTCCCGGGAGCCCTGCGACAGGGAAAAAGGGCCGCGCTTGGATCACCTGCTCGACTTTTAGAGCTCCGACACAGAGCACGCATGCGTGCAGAAGAATTAGCCTCAATACTATCACGTGCCAAATTTCCTCCTCCTCCACCACCGCACACGCACCGGGACCGCCTCGGGCGCGCCGCTCTCCCAGAGCCGCCGGAGGCTGGCGTGGCACTGCTTGAACTCGGCCCAGTCGCTGGACTCGAGCGCGATGCGGGCGTGTGTCTCGTAGACCCGCACCGCCAGGCGCCCGCTCACGTGCTGGACCGTGAGGTCCTGGCGAATGGACTTGAGCTGCGAGGACGCGTACGCGTAGTCGGCAGACTGCGCGGCGGTGGGAGGAAAGCGTGTGTGTTGGTGTTTGGTTTGACTATAAGACCTGCACGCATGCATATTTGTAACCCGTGCATCTCCGACACACCAAAAAACACACTCAATGCCCTCGCTCTTGACACATCAATCCACGCACCTCGAGCCATTTGCTCTTGACCAGCTCGAGGGACTGCTCCAGCACGGCCGGCGGCCGCACCTCAGACAGTGCGGGCAGCCGCGTGAGACGCAGGTACTCCCTTTCCAGCTGGCTGCTCGTCCCGTACGCCACGCCGCACTTCGAGCCGCCCTCCCGGGCCCCCACGAGCGTCTGGGCTGGCGCGTCGTCCGGCTGCGGGCCCAGCGGCTCGAATCGGGCGGCGCGCTCTCGTCGCCGCGCGAGCTCCTCGGCGTCGGGCGCCGCCGCGGAGAGCGCTGGTCGACGCGTGGGGCCTGGCAAGGCGTCAAACTTCCCTTGAAGAGCCTTGTATGCAGCTGCTGTCTGCGTTACGAGATGTGGCGAGAGCTGATTCATAGGTGTCTCAAGACAGTCTCATGCAAACGTCTGAGCACTGAGCACCGCAGCTCACCAACACACCCACCTTTGCAACCGCCGTCTGCTCGCTGGCAGTGCGCTCTGCCAGCGCGGCCGTCTCCAGGAAAGACTTGTTGACCGTTTCCAGGCGGCCCCACAGCGCGTCATAGCGTCCGGCCTTGCTAGCGCTCGGCGCGGCCGGCAGCACGGCCGCGGGAGCCCGCTTTTTCATGCCCCACCTCCTTTGCTAGCGCAACTGGCTTGCATAAATTGTAAATGAGATATTAAATGGGTGAATAGAGTCTTGGCAAAGGCCAAGTGTCGGCGACGGCCTGTCCCGGCACTGCCCGGTGAGATTGGCGTGCCTGATTTGCTCCGACCGCCATTCATCGCGACCACTGAGGCGCCCGCCTGCGCCACAGGGTCCAGGTCTACAAGAGGACACGCACTCCTGACAATTGGATTAACATCTCCAATTATTCCAGTCTTTAGCTCGTCTTTCACGGCTCCGCATCGTCGTCGAAAATGCCCGGTACGTGTCGCCACAACCCGTGCCGTGTGATGGTCAGCAAGCGCACGTACACGGTATTCCAATGCTTGAATGCGTTCGCTCTGTCCCTCCATACGCGCAGGCAAGGAAGGCGGCAAGGCCAAGCCCCTGAAGGTCGGTCAAGTGATAAAGGGGTCGGCGGCTAGGGATGGCCCGCTGGCGGAGAAGTTCATTTTTTGGGTCTTAGTTTGTTTTCAAGGTCCCAACGAGCATTGCATCGAATCTGACCTGAATTGTTTCGATTGATACAGAAGCCCAAGTCCAACAAGGACTACGACGAGGACGACAAGGAGTTCCTCCGCAAGAAGAAGGTGCAGGGGGAGAGGTTATGGTGGGGTGTGGGGGGCAATGTCAAATGTGAGCCTGCGATTTTTTCTCAGGCTTGGTCTCATTCCAACCATCTGAGTCCCTTACAATGTGCGCCAGGAGGAGGAGGCGGCGCTGAAGAAGGCCCGCGAGTCCCTCAAGGGCAAGAAGAAGTAGAGAGCGCGCACGCATGGTCTCTGCAGGGCCTGCGCGGTTGGACGGAGCGGGCTCAAAGGCCGAGGAGGAGCGGCCAGCAGAGTGGCAGGACTGCCTGTCGTGCCGCGTGACCGGCACAGCTGTCTGCCTGTGCCTCTCTGGCTACCTCTTTGCCAACGAGTACGCCCGCCCTTCCGTCTCGCCCTTCCAGCGCCGATTCACCCTCGTCATGGCAGGCGGGTTTGCGGTGCTAGGCGCCGTCCGCGCCGTGATCTGAGTTGTAAATCGACGTTGTGAGATTTTTCAGGAGTGTTTGGTCATAGGAAGAATGACTGAAAAGTCTGGGTGGGATGGACGGAGGCTGGCTCACTTTGCCATGTGCCCTCGTCGTGGGGTTTACAAAATGAAGCAGCCTTGATTGGGGCGAGGCCCTGATTGAAAAAAATACAATAAACGCATAAAATTTTCATAATTTTGTCCCAAGACCGACACTATGTGGTTGGTCGACAATGCACGGTCGTCATTTCAGAGCGCGGCAACATGGCAGGTCCCCAGGCAGCCACCCACCGCCTTTGGGAAGATCGGGTGACAGCGAGAGTGCGGATGGGGCGGACAGGGTTTCCGGTTTGGCAATCGGGGACCAGCGTCCTCGACCAGCTCCCCAGCACGAAACCGTGAAGGCAGTGGGGACACAAATCTTGGTCCTGAGCATCGACTGAGACCCATTCCGGCCGATAGATCCGTCAGGTCGCTCCCCCCCGTTGCATGCCAACCCTCCTGTCGAGGCTTGCGGGACGGGTGCCATCACTCGTCCACAGCGGAGGTTCCGCCCTGAGCTGGGTTTCAAGAGCGTTCATGTCGAATTCGGTGCCTCCCTCTGGGTCTCTGACCGCCAACAAGCGCACCAGCTTCCTGGTCAAGCGGGCTCGGGGTCTGGGCTGCTCCCAGCACAAGGTTGGGCCTGCCATCGCCGTGCCAGGCCTCTCCATCACAGACCACACCTTTACGCTGCCCCTGGACTATTCTGGTGCGTCTGCGTATTTTTGAGATGACAAGGGAGCTTTCCTTTTGTGCTTGGCTTCTTTTCTGGGCGCCAAAGGTGTATTGCCTGCCCCGCCACCCCCCTTGCAGGAGGCTTGCATGGCGAGATCGACGTCTTCTGCAGGGTCGTGGTCAATCGCAGCAAGACCGGGGACCACATGCTGCCCTACTTGCTCTACCTGCAAGGTAGGGTTGGTAGCGGAGCAGGGACACGCATTTGTAGCAAGGCATCGACTGCGGCAAGCCATGTTTTTGAGCATCGCCGCGTGCACCCTGCCTCCCTCGCGCAGGCGGGCCGGGGTTTGAGGCACCACGACCCGTAAACAGCAGTGGCTGGATGGAGTACGCCAGCAAGTACTTCCGTATTGTCCTCATGGTAATAATAGGGGCTATGGGATAGAGTGCTATACTTGCGTGCATCAAAGCACGTCATGGAGGCAGATTTAGAGAAATAGGGAGGAGACAAGGATCATGCAATCATCGTACCGCATTCCCGTCAATTCTTCGTTGACAGGACCAGCGTGGCACGGGCCTGTCCACGCCCATCACAGCGCGGAGCTTGGCGCAGCGAGGCAACGCAGAGGGTCAAGCCGCCTACCTGTCCTGCTTTAGGTCAGCCGGGATTTGGTGTTGTTACTAGGGAGGAATTCGTGAGCGTCTGGACTTGGAGATAAGGGATCATAAACAGGTATTCTCAAAGTTGGAGGGCACTTTGCCCAACCCCTCTGACACCACGCTCGCCTCCAACGCCCAAGCAGAGCGGACAGCATCGTGGCGGACGCGGAGATCATTCGGTCGATGCTCGTTCCGGCGACGAATCACGACGGTCGCTGGACCATCCTCGGCCAGAGCTTTGGCGGTTTCTGCTGTGTCACATACCTGTCCAACGCGCCCGAAGGTAGGCGACTTGAAAAGAGATGGGAGGTTGAGTGTGTGGATTTCTGGACTGTTTGAAGATTGGCTCACATCAAGCTCACCCCTGATCCCCGCACGCGCCCCCCCTCCCAAAGGTCTGATTGATGTCCTCATCACGGGGGGGATCCCGCCCTGCATTGACGGCAAGGACGTGGCCGCCACGGTGTACCGCGCCTGCTACCGACGCGTCCTACTCCAAAACCAAAAGTTCTACGCCCGCTTTCCCGGCGATGTCGGCAGGGTGGGCGCCGTGGTCAATTACCTGGCCCAGCAGCCCGGCGGCGGGGTCACCACACCCGCCGGCAACCTCCTCACGCCCAGGCGAGGCAGGGGGTGTTGTTGTCTAGAGGTGGTATTGTTATGTTTATAGTTGGGGAGTCGGGATTTTAGTAGACTGCATGCTCTTAAATTATATGGGCGAGAACTATAAGATTATACCTTGTTGTCAACATGTCCAGCACCCTTGTGCAATTCCCTCCTTTCCTCTGCGTGCCACAGGAGCCTGCAGCTGCTGGGGCTCTCGGCGCTGGGCTTCAGCACGGGCTTTGAGCAGCTGCATTACATGTTTGAAGGCGCCTTTGACGGCGACGACCTCAGCCTCAAGTTCCTAAAGGTGCTGATTGAGTGGAGGGGTGTGTGTCTGATTTTGACCATTTGTTGCCTGGCGCACACCCGGCCCCAAGCCTTGCTCACTTCCCTTCCCCACTTGTTCAACACCACCCCATAGGAGTTCGACACGTGGATGAAGTGGGACACAAACCCGGTGTATGCAGTCCTCCACGAGCCCATCTACTGCCAGGGCGAGGCCTCCAACTGGGCGGCGCACCGCGTGCGGGAGGCGGACTTTGGCGATGAGTTTGACGCCGCGGCGGCCGCGGCCGAGGGCCGCCCCGTCAACTTTACGGGGGAGATGGTCTTTCCCTGGATGTTTGACGAGATCGCGGGGCTGCGCGCCTTTAAAGACGCGGCCGAGGCGCTGGCGGCCAAGTACGATTGGCCGGCGCTGTACGACGTGGAGAAGCTCTCAGAGAACGTCGTCCCCGCCGCAACCGTCATGTACTTTGAAGACATGTTTGTCAACTTTGATCTGGCAAATGTGCGTGTTTGTGGTGGGAGTGGGGTCAAGAGGGTGGGAGAGAGGTTCTTGGAGGAAAGAAGTGCGTGTGTCACATCTACTGACGACTCCAGTCGCGCCCCACCCCATTGCAGGCCACGGCCTCCAAGATCGCGGGGCTGCAAAAGTGGATCACGAACGAGTACCTGCACTGCGGAATCCGCGAGGCCGGCAAGACCATCTTTGAGCGGCTGGTGAACCTGACGCGGGGAGGCATCCTCCCCCGATGAGGAGGCGGCTTGGTAAAGAAGAAGGGGGCACTCTGATTGTGCCCCTCGGTCGTTGTCGCTGAAGACTGGTCCCAACTTGAGCACTAATTGGAGGGACCCAGAGCATTCTGCTTCGCTCCCTCCTTATCTAAGAGGCGCTCCATGCCACACACATGTCACATGACGACCACAGTGTGTTGCAGACTGGGTTCAGATATAAGTCACAAACAATTCATGCGACAAATTTTATGTGCGTATGCTTGGGCAGGAGTGGCGCAGAGGGACGCAGTAACGCGCAATTCGCTCGCCATTGTCCGCCAGACGACCCATCTCGCTGCGCCCACTGAGATGAACAGCCGCTTCAAAGCTCCTCAAACAGGCGGCGGACCTCCCGGTAGACGTCCTCGGGGTCGCGGTCGGCGTTGATGCGGGCCACGCGCCCCGTCTTCTCATAGTGCTGGACCACGGGCAGGCTCTGCTCCTCAAACACCTTGAAGCGCTTGCGGATCGTCTCCAGGTTGTCGTCCGTGCGGCCCTCCTGGCGGCCCAGCAGGCGCTTCTCCATGGTCTGGAGGCAATTTTGGGGTGGGGGGTGGGGGGGGGGGGGGGTTATAAGGCGTGAGTATTATTAATGTGTGAGGAAACGTTGTTCCGGGGCTGGGAGTCAGGTGTATGCAACGTGTATGTACGTCGATCTCCCAGTCTGCGGCGCTTGGCACCCGCACACGGAGACACTTTTCGGATCCAACACCCATCCATACCTCGGCCGGGCAGTCGAAGAACAGGATAAACTCTGGCGTAATCTTGGTCTGCAGCAGGAGGCGTATAGATTGCGTATCAAGCGCATGCGAGAACAGACTCTAGGGATCCAGGGCACTGCCAATGCTGCACTGTCCAACCCCCCTCCTCCCTCCACCCCTTTCCTGTCCCACCTGCTCTTCAAACGCCGCGCGGTTCTCCTCGTTCCGCGGGAAGCCGTCGATGAGGAAGACGCCCTTGCCCGAGTCGCGCATTGCGTCCTGAAGCAGGCCGACCGTGACCTGTCGAGGGGGGTGAGGGGACGGTGAGGGATGCTCTCTCCCACGCAAGGGTGGTGGCCCACCCTCGCGATCACGCTCACCCCCTCCCTCAATCACCACCGACGCACATAGGACGGCACAATCTGGCCGTTGGCAATCATGTCGGCAACCATGGTGCCCTCCTTGGACCCGGACTTCATGTGGGCGCGGAGCAGGTCGCCGGCCGAGAGGTGGACCACGCCAAACTCGCTGACCAGCTTGGCGCTCTGGCGGGGCCGCGGGAGGGGTTTGGGGGTGGTGAGAGGTGCGGCTCCGAACAAGCGTGTGTGTGTTGGGTATGATGCCTCACAAAGCGAAAGAGCACTGGCATTCACTAGCACACCCTTTCTGATGATGTGTTTGCACTTGTTCCCTCTACATCATTCATCAAGAGCAATCCAGAACAACCACCCGCACCCACCCGCAAACACAACTACATACAACCCTCCACCCCCTTGTCTTGCGCACCTGCGTGCCCTTGCCGGAGCCGGGACCTCCCAGCACAAAGATGACCTTGTGCTTCACGGCAGTGGAGACGCCATTGGTCGCCTGGCACAGAGACATGGACCATGCAAGGTGAGGCTACACCAAAACATCTGGGCAACCACCAACCCCAGGTACCTCCCCCGCACTGCATACGAACGCTCCCAATGCCATGCAATCACATAAATACACAAAAAGCCGCACCACCTACCGCAGTCTCGGTGACGACGGCCATCGTGTTACCAGCGGAGCGGAAGAATGAAGCGGCCTGCCAACCACCGCGAGGCACTTGTCGCGTGAGCCTCGAGCGGCAAGCGGGCGTGATCCACAGCCAGCAAACACAAAAAGAATAACAACTCTACGCCCACAAACCTGGATTGAGTCGCTCGCTGCTGCGCTCGCTGCCCAACTGCACGGCGAGGAGGCGGACTTGGACACGGCACGCGACACGCAAGTACCAAGACCCCGTCGAAGCAAGCCGCCGAGCATGCGCGTTTCGTGGAGCAATGTGGCGAGCAAAATGTGTGTCGTCTTGGGCTGCAGTGCCTGGGATCCAGATCCGTCGGGGTGGGACCGGCCCCGCTCCTTGCGCCTGCACTTGACGTCGATTTGTCAGGGTATCCGAGCGGATCTCCAGCTCCGGGGAAGGCTCGGTTCAAAACGCCGATCCCGCGCTCGCTCCCAGATGAGACAATCGTCGGGTAACCTGGGCAGGGAAGTTTCTCATGCCCAGCCCGGCCCATCTGAGCGCCCAGAGCATAGGCCCATCATTGCATGCTTGCACAGGGCAAAATTGTGAGGGTAAGGAGCGAGCTTGGGGAAGAGGACAGAAACGGCGGTGCCCATCCTGGCCACGGGTTTTTGGCCCACTGAGCAGGTCAACGTGAGGCTCGCCGCTCTCCTGGTAGGCCATGTCCTGCGCCGGGCGATTTCCAAGCCTCTGAACGCTCGGATCGCTCCCGCTGCCCCGGGCGGAGGGATGAGCAAGCGGCCCTTCAGCGCGTCGGCCCTCGCCGGGGGTGCTGCCCCCCGATCGAGGCCCGGCTGCAAGCCCGCCAGCATCGAGCCCCTGACCCTCATCCAGTACGAGGCCCTCATAGGAGCACAGCTGCACCGTCGTTACCAAAGATTTCTGGGCGATGCGCAGGTAAGCCGAGCGCCGCGCCCGTACGACCGGGTTCCGGGCTGGTTCCAATCTGGCCCACAGCCGACCAAGTGCACATGGGAGGGCGGCTAGCTGCATGAAGGTGTTCATTTCGGGCGCGGCAGGCGACGCGCGCCTGCCGCGTTGGCGAGATGACTTTCTTACTACGCTCACAACATTCATCTTCTTACCCGTGCAGATTGACAACTGCGCTGCGGGGGGCAATACCACCATCCACGTCCCCAACACCGGCCCCATGACGGGCCTGCTGGACGTTTTGCCCGCGCAAGTGGCGCTCTCCGTGGCCCCTGCCGGGACCAAGCGCAAGTACGCGCACACGCTCGAATGGCTCCAGCTGCCGCGCGAGGTGAGGGGGGGTGTTAGTGGGTGGGGTGGTTTCTGGGCAGGTGCTTGGCCGCCAGACCTTTGGAGGCGACTCAGCAGCACCACTTCCCTCATTCCCGCGCCTTACCTCTCCCCAAAGTAAGACACCTCTCTCTCTCAAAAACACACACAGAATGTCTGGGTGGGCGTGCACAGCGCCAAGGCCAACGCCATGGCCCGGGCGCTGCTGGAGGCCAGGATGCTGACGGGGCTGCCGCCCTACGACGAGATCGTGCAGGAGGTCAAGCTGGCGGCGCCCCGCCTGGCCGGGCCTGTGTCGCGCGTGGACTTTGTGCTGCAGGACAGCTGCGCCGCGGCCGACTGCCACCTGGAGGTCAAGAGCGTCACCCTGGCGGCAACCACGCAGGTGAGAGGAGGAGGGAGGGGGGGGGGTTAGGTTATTTCGTTGTCTCGGTGGTGAAAAGGCACATGCTGGGCTTGTATATGATCTGTCTTTCCCTATCGACAGCTCTATTCTCAGCATCTTAAAACGTATCCAACTCGTATTCAAATCGTATCCAAAATCTCCTCGAGCCCCTCCTTCACCGCCCCCCACCCAACCCTCGCAGGATGGCGCGCGCGTGGCGCTCTTTCCAGACACGGTGAGCCAGCGCGCGCAGCGGCACGTCACCGAGCTGACCGCGCTCGCGCAGCAGGGCGGCCGGGCCGCGCTGCTGTTTGTGGTCCAGCGCGGCGACTGCGTCGCGTTTGCGCCCTGCAAGGAGCGCGACCCCGAGTACGCGGCGCTGGTCGCCGAGGCCGCGCTGGCCGGGGTCAAGCTGCTGGCGGCGGCGGTGACCCTCGACGCGAGTGCGCGGCGCGTCCGCTACTGCGGCCAGCTGCCCGTTCTCCTCGACTACAGCCTGCTCGACGCGGGCGCGCTCGCAGAGGCCGGCCGCGGCGCCAAGCGGCCCAAGGCCGCGGCGGGCTCCAGCGAGGACGACGAGGACTGATCGCGACTGCAGCGGACCCAAACGGACCGCGGTCCTCGTCCGTTCGTACCCATAGTGCCCTGACGATCCATCATCGTCGTGACCCCGGTTGATTATGTCTGTCGAGCGGGAGACGATGGCACGGCATGCCCGTCTCTCTCGCCGGCGCGCGAGCCCTGCCCACGTACCTGGCCTCCAATGGAGGCGTCAGAAGGACCGGGGCCCATGCAACCCCGCTCCCCGACCTCGGAGCCATGCTTTTCGACCCCGCACAGCACAGCTGTCATAGCGCAGCCGTCCCTTCCCAGCTTCCCCGCACCACCTCAAATTTGCTGCACCCCCCTCCGATTCGTCTTCCTCTCTTCCCTCCAAGCTTTTGTCCTCGGTATACGCACATTGATCTGGCGCCTCGTGGCGCGGCACTCCATCTTGTCCCTCGTTCCTGCCCCTTCCAATCGTGGGAAGACTCTGCGCGAGCTGTGTCCGCGCTTCATCGCGCCGCCCTTTGCCCCCAGTCCCCTGGCCTGATTCCTCTGTACCAGTACGCTCGCCCTTGTGACAGGAACCCCTCTCGACAGGCGTCTGGGCCGCGCGGCTCCCAGCGCCCCGGAATACGCCCTCTTTTCTGAAAACGTCTCCGCGAGGATCTGTGTAAACAACAAATGACCAGGCCTGCCGCTGTGCAAGGCTGCATATGAGAGATCAGCTGGCTCCAAGGCTTTCTACAGGATCCTCCAACTCAACAGTCGAGGCTGCTCGCGTCCGGCACCCTGCTGAGCACGAGCTCAGGTCGGATGGACCCGACCAGCTGCTCCTCCGCGGCGCTCAGGGCAGCGCAGTCGCTGCTCTCCAGGCTCAGCGCCACGCCAGCGCCGTCGGCCTGCTGGGACAGCTGTTTAGGTTCAATGTGGGTGGGGACAGTCGTGAGTAAGGTGTTGGCAAGGACCTTTCAGGCGTGTGCAGAGGAGAGTGCAAGCATATAGAGGGCAACATGCTGCAGCTGAGTTACCGGAAGACGCTCAAATGGCCCTCGGCCAATCCCATTCACGGACACCAAGCACGCGTCCTCACCGGGTACGACCCAAACGACACCGTCTCTCCAAACTTGCGGGAAACTTCTTGAAGCGGGCCAGACACCTGAGCGGAAGAAGAGTGGCACGGGAGGACATCATGATGATGCCATGTGATAAGTACGCCTTCCCAGACACAATCCACACCCTTATCCTCCCAGATTGCGCCACACCACGGTCTCGTCGTCGGTGCTGAGGCGCAGCATGATGGAGTGGCACTGGGGCGCCGCCTGGGTGTGCCTGGAGATCTCCTCCAGCACGCGGGGCCAGGTGCTGTGCAGCAGCGATGGGATCCCGGGAAGGCAGTAGATGTTGCGGCACCGTATGAGAGGAAAGGGAGAAGCCGTCTGCGCCTCAAACTCGATCAGCTCCGTCTCCGAGCCTGCGTGTGGTTTTGTGAGGAAGCTGGTTTCAGAGAGTTATGTGTGTGTCGTCCAGTAGAAAGAGCAGGTGGTAAAGGGTTTGTGACGCTCCCTATCAACAACATAAGAGCCTCCCATCCACAATCGTGCAAGCACATCCCTCCAAACCCCGCCACACACTCCATACCCTACTAAAAAACACAGTACACAAACAATCTACCTTCCGGAAGCTGCGCCAGTTTCAGGTGCGCCTCGGTCGTGTTTTCGCCAAAGCTGGCGCGGATGCGGCGCTCGAGCTCCGGGCAGGGCGCCAGGTGCGTGTCGCACGCGGCCGCCACCGCCTCGAGCGTGCGGTCGCGCGGCGAGGACCCCACGCCGCCGGCCGTGAGGACGACGTCGAGCGCGGCGCTCATGCGCCGCAGCTCCGCGGCGACGTCCGCCGCGCTGTCCGGCAGCAGCACCACGCGCCGCAGCTTCAAGCCCGCGCGCCGCAGCTCGCGGGAGAGGTAGGCCGCGCAGGCGTCCTCGGCGCTGGCGTCCAGCACGTCGTCGCCGACCACGATCACGCCGGCCGAGGGCGCGCCCGCGACGCTGCGCAGGCTCGGGTGGCCGCGCTCAAGCTTGCCGCGCCCCGCGCGCTCGAGCCGTGCGTCGGGGAGGAGATAGGCCGGCGCGAAGCTGCCGTCGGGGCGCCGCAGCGCCTCGTTGCGGTGCGTGTTGGTGGTGCTGCCCAAAGACGTGTAGCCCTCGTCGTAGAGCGAGCAGTACGGCAGCTCGCACTCGCGCAAAAAGCTCCAGACATCGTGGTAGGACCAGTGCAGGATGGGGTTGATGCGCATGAAGGGCGGCCAGCCGTGGGAAGAAGGGCAGAACGTCTCCTGGTCACCGCCGTTCGGATCGCCCCTTTTGGAGAGGAGAGTGGGAAGAAAAGGAGAAGATTGTTGTGGGGGAAAGCGTCTTTGAATACACGAGCTCTGACTAGAATGTTGAGGATGATACAACTGAATGCATCCATGGTCGAATATAGGATGAACAAAAGTGTCAAGGACAAATGTCTCCGCATATTACCCCCCTTTTCCTTTCCCTCTTTCCCCTTACTTGCGTGTGCCCAGGATGATGGCCTGGATGGGCGTACTGCTCAGCAGCGACTCCAGGCCCTGCTTGAAGCCGCCGTGCAGGATGCGCAGCGGCATGCCGTGCTCAGCAGCTGTGCTCGTCACAAACTGGACAATCTCGTCAAACTCCAGCGGGTTGTTAAAAAAGAAAGTGTGCACCTCGTGCAAGCCACCTGGTGGTGGAGAAGGGTGCGATGGATGGTGCCAGACCTAGGTATGTAGTCTCCCAAAATCCATGTGCATCACTTGCATACGACACGCGGGCATGCCAGTCATTGCACGCAAGTGCCCGCCCAGCTATCAACCCCCCTCGCAATTTACCTGGCACTGGGCCGGCGCCCTCCACCTCGCCTCGCCGGCACTGCTCCAGCGCGGCTCTGAGGAGGTGCAGCAGGACCGTCGAGTCCTTGCCGCCGTTGAACGAAAAGGCCAGCTGCTTGATGCTGCGGGATTGGAGGGGGCGCTTGGCGATTGCTGATGGGGCATCGTCGTTCCCAGGCCTCTGCCATGCATGCAAATACTGCCCATGGCAATTCAAGACAGCCGACACGAGTGTGCAAGAAAGTAATGAACAAAAATCAGCTCAAAGAGCATACAATACGAAGCGACCGCCAAACCGCTCAGCACAGCAGTCTCGCATCCACCCACCCACGTTGTGCACACCATCCCATTGCGTAAGCAACCCTCCGGGAGACGTACCCATACATGGCGATCGATCTGTCGATGATATCAATCGCCATCTCGCACTTGGACTTGAGACGCTCATCAGATAGCCGCTGCACGGCGGCAAGCACGTCCGCCATGGCCCCGGCACGCTCCGTCAACCGTGACGTGCGGAGGCCTCAAGGCAGGAAGCCAGGCATGCAATGAGTCAGCTGTCCAGGCCAGCCCCTACCGTGCCATGCATGCACACAAGTGGGTCGATGCCATTTATTGCATGTGGATACGGTACGCGTCCAGCTGGTGAGGCGCGCAGCTGCCCGATTGCCTTTCCCACCACGCCACCCAAAAAGGCTGGCATCGCGAAACCCGCGATCGACTCCCGGTGCAGCACCGAATCACGATCCGCGATCGCTGTCTGCACACCTCCAGGCGCCTCTAAAACGCATTCAGACACATGGCACTGGCGCGGATCGATTACAAAGTGAACATTTCCGATCGAGTGGGCGTAGATGAGGGGCCTAGAGAGGAATCACGGGGCCCGGCTGGCACTGCCGGGTCTCGTCCTCCTGCTCCCGCTCTGCCTTGCGTCCGTGCCCCTCAGGGGGGATTGCGCCCGAGGTGCGCAGTCGTTACAAGTCGGCCATCGCCGAGGGCACGTTCACGTGCTTTTCATCTGGCCACAGCTTTCCCAGTAGCCGCATCAACGACGATTACTGCGACTGCCCGGACGGGTCGGACGAGCCGGGTGAGCGGGCCGGATCCAGGGAATGTGGAGCAGTGGCATGCATCACATTTGGGGTATAGAATTGCCTGCGACGGTTTTGGAATGGTTTATGAGCATGGAGCGACGAAACGCCGAGGCTGCAGTGCTCACCAAGGCGCCTTTGAATCGCATACCAGGCACATCCGCCTGTTCCAATGGCTCCTTCTACTGCCGCAACCGGGGATTTGAGCCTAAAGTCGTTTCGAGTCCGTTTGTGGACGATGGCGTCTGCGGTGAGTTGTCGGATCTGTGGAGATGAACACGCTTGATTGCGGAGTGGTCTGGCCAGGATGCAAAATCGGGTACCCGCCTCTGCAAAAACAGTGTACAAACGATGTGCCAGTCCTCTACATACCAAGCTTTACAACTGTCACCGAAATCGATCAAATCTCCATTGTGCAGACTGCTGCGACGGGAGCGACGAGGCGCCAGGCCGGTGCCAGGACACGTGCGTCGCGGCCGGGGAGCAGAAGCGCCAGGAGCTGACCCGCCAGGTGGCGGAGGCGGAGGCCGGCCTGCAGAAGCGACAGGCCTACGTCCAGGAAGCCGCCCAGAAGATCGAGGCGTGGCGGAAGGAGGCGGCCTCTCTGCAGGCCGAGGTGGCCACGCTGGATGCAGAGTCCAACCGGGCCAACGAGGCCCGGGACCGCGTCCAGGGCAAGCTCAGCGACATCGAGAAGGACGTGCGCGAACTGGAGGCTTCGCTCGTTGCCAGCGCGGCCGACGGCGAGCCCAAGGAGGGAGCGGAGAGCGCGGGGGCCGGCGCTGAGGAGGCGGGAGCGGAGGGCGCGGGGGCCGGCGCAGAGGGGCCGCAGCCTCCGGCGCCGGCGCCGGCCGAGCCGGCCGATGCGGTTGACGAGACTGCTCACGAAGAGGACGCGGAAACCGTCGCTGCCCTCGAAGAGGACTCTGCCGAGGCGCTCGACGATTACGCGGCCGAGAGCGCGGAAGATGAGACGGAGATTGACTGGCACGGGCGGGGCACGGAGCCGTGGCAGACCCTCCTTCGCAAAGGCAAGGAGTTGGAAAGTGGGTGGTGTGTGCTTGTAGACTTGTTGAGGAGGCTAATTGTTGACAGACTTTATAACGCTTCATAAGACCAGACATCCCATCAACTCTCCCACTCCACGCAACAAAACACCCTCTGCCAGGTCGCAAGGTCGCGTCGGTGCTCCGCGCGCTGGCGTCCGGCTCCGCGAGGACGAAGAAAGGGGGCCGTTCGCGCGCCAAGTCCGGCCCCGCCGCCGCCGAGGTTTCGTCGCCCGAGCTGGAGCACCTGCGGATGGCGGCCGCGGCGCTCAAGGAGGAGGCGGCGGACGCGCAAAAGGCGGCCGGCGCGGCGGCGAGCAAGCTGGCCGAGCGCCGGCGCGCGCTGGGCGCGGCCGAGGCGCGGCTCAAGCGCGTGGAGGAGGGGCAGTATGGCCCCGACGCCGCCTGGGCGGTGCTGGACGGCCGCTGCGTGGCCGCGCAGGCCGGCAAGTACACCTACGAGGCCTGCCTGTACGCCAACGCCTGGCAGCGCGACGGGCACGGCGGCACCTCCGGCACGGGCACGATGCTGGGCGCCTGGGCCGGCTTCTCGAACGAGGCGCCGGGGCCGTCCCTGGCCTTTGCCGACGGCGCCTCGTGCTGGAACGGGCCCAAGCGCTCGCTCAAGGCACGCTACTACTGCGGCGCAGAGGAGCGGCTGTCCGGGCGTCGACGAGCCGAGCATGTGCGAGTACTCGGCCGTCTTCCACACGCCGGCCGCGTGCAGCGAGGAGAGCGTGGCGCTGCCACGCGAGGCGCTGCGGCGCATGACCGCCGGCGACGACGAGGGCGACGAGGCTAAGTCGCCGCGCGCCCACGACGAGCTCTGAGCGCGCTGAGCGGTGCTTGTGTGTGACAGGGAGGCAGAATGTCATATCTTCTTACACACAGTATGTGGGATGTGACGTAATGAAATGGCGACCTTGGGGTGTCGGGTCTGGTTGGAGCAGGAAAGGACGGCGGTCCAGAGTCAGATAGATAGGTCAATAAAAAGATAAATACGCCGTATTGGATAAGGTTGTGTACAGTTGAAGAAGGGTCAAACAAGTGTGTCGCGTCGTGCCGGGCAAAACGGGTACAGAGGCTGCGACGGCGCACACTGATGGAGTGAGTTTTTCGGGGCAGTTGTCCAACCCTTTCGGAACCAACTGCCGCGCATGCGATGAGGCCATTGCTCGTGTGCCTGGGTGCCCAAAGCCTCACAGGGTGCTCGCCTCAAGATTGATGGCGACCCCATCGCCGGGGTCAGACTTGATGGGGCGCTCGACGGCGAGCAAGACGTCGCGCACCGGGCGGCACAGGGGCACGCCCGCCGCCGCGGCTGCGGCCGCGACCCCGCCTGGGATCGCAAAGGGCTGCGCCCCAAAGTTGACGCGGATCTGCGCCGGGGCGGGCTGCGTCGCGTGGGTATACAGGGACACGGCTGGGAAATACTCGACCCCGGCTGCGGGCGCGTCCGTGAAGGCGACGCCTTGGAACTCGCCGTTTTTGAAGAAAGAGACCTCCACTTGGGGTTCTGGAACGGGGGAGTCTCCATCTGGGTTGGCGTCTGCATGGAAGAAGGGTACGTTGGAAGGAGGTGATAGATGAGAAAAAGATAATTCGTTCTTCACATTGCATGTTATTGAGCGAAGCATACACCGATTTATAAACCCCACGCAGCAGCAGCAACAGAAATAAAGGGTGCTCAAATTCTATGGGTAGAATGTGTCTATCATCTAAGCTCCCGCGCAGGAGCGATAGCACGAGGAATGTGCTGTCATCATTGCACCGATGAGATTGCCTTGACAGGCAGAAATTGTCCCAGGATCTCCCTTGCAGAAATGAAAAATTTAATAACACCCATCCCAAATATGATGATGACTTGCCTGTCTGAATAGCAGGGAGGCTGATGAGGCAGCCGATGACGTCGCCCTCGCCCCAGGCGGCGCCGTAGGGCTCGCGCATGCCCGCGTGCACCTTGGAGCCTTCCAGAGACCGGTAGGCGAAGCCGAACCGGTCCGCGCCGACGGGGCCTTGGAGCTCCGCCCCGGCTGTGGTCCAGCCGATGCGGGCGGCCCCCGTCGCGCCTAGGCGCGCGACCTGCACCTCGTAGTACCAGGCCCCGGTGCGGACGCCGCGCGTGGCCCTCACAATGCGGTAGCCGCGCGAGCTGCTCAGGCCAAGGCCACCATCTGTAACGCGCGTGTGCGCGCCGCGGTCGGCCTGGGACAACACAACAGCGCTGCCAGTACTGGCGGCATCGCCCTTGACGTCGCCCTGCCCGGGGTACTCGCCCGCCGTTTTCTGCTTCTTGCTGCGCCGAAGCGCCCCATCAGGGCCGGCAGGCGAGGTTTGGGCCGGCGGGGTTGTCATCGCGGGATCAATGCGCCCGCATCGGCGACAGGCAGAGGGGCGGGGTTGGCCGACAGGCCGGTACCCGGGCCTGACTGGCCGTCTGCAGGCGATGAGCCGATGGAAATTATGATTAAATAGCAGTGGAATGCGTGGGAGGTAGCGAGCATATAGGCCGCCGGAGGGGGCGTGCTCTCGCTTTCCTCGGTCGGCTTGAATAGCCGAGCGACCTGGGCGCGGAAAGGGTGATCTGATTGAGCTGGCAGACTTGCAAAAAATCAGAATACCTTGACTGGACTTGCTCGCGACAAGGTGACAAGTTGAAGATGATATATTGAGATTTCATATCATTCTACAAGAAAGGAAGCATACGAGCCTGCAGCGGGACCTGGGTGGCAACGAATTTCACTAAAATTCAACAAGAATTCCTGCTCACATACAGCGCTCAAGCGGCTTCATCTTCCTCGTTGGATCCCACGTCAGACAGGGGCACCACGCTGTTGTAATGGTCTCCCAGTCCGTAGGCGTGCCGCATGAAGCAGACCCTCAGCCGCGACCCCGCGCGCTCGGCGCCGAGGACCTGGGGCGCCTCCTCGGCCGCAAACACGGCGATGGGCCGGTCCAGCGCCGCGCTGAGCGCCTCCAGCTCCAGGTGCCCACCCCAGACCGCCGTGCTTTCCAGCTCGCGGCAGTAGCTCTCTAGTAGGTCGTCCGCCTCCTCGCTGGGCGCCGCCAGGTCGTCCTCGGCGATAAAGGGCCGGAAGTCGGCGTCGTGGGCGCGCATGTGCTGCGCGGCGGTGCGCCGCAGCTCCAGGTACGAGCTCCCCTGCTCGTCCTGCAGCCGCAGCTGGTGCTCAAGAGCTCGGTAGAGGCAGTGCCCGTCCGGGACGATGTCGTGCACGCCCAGGCCCTCGCCGGCCAGCTGCTCCTGCAGCGCGGCCTCCTCCCGCTCCCGCAGCGTCTCGCCCAGGGCCGCCTTTTCTTCGTCGATGCGCGCCGAGCGCTCGGCTTCCTCGCGCTGGCGCTGCTGGCGCCGCTTCATGGCCTTTGAGGCGCGCGGCTGGGCGGACGCACCGTCCTTGTCCACCTCCAGCCGCTCCAGTGCGGCCGCCGCGTCAAAGGCCGCCAGCTCCTCCGTGTGCCGGGCGTCCAGCGCCGCCTGCAGCGCCAGGCCCTCCTCCTTGTTCTTTTTGCCCAGTTTCTTCACCTGGTCCTTGACCGTCTTTTGCTCCTGTGGCGTATGGACAAATGGATGAGGCTGGTGGAGTATGGGTCGGTGGAATCTGTCTCCCCACAACAGATCAATCAAAATCCCTCTCTGCCCAATCGCATGCGCCCTTGCCTTTTTGTGGCGCTGCAGCATCTGGCCACGCGTCTCGCCATTCTCGCCCCGCCCTGCGGAGGGCTCAGTCACCGCCGCAGGCTCGTCGTCGTCGCCGACCAGAAACTTGGACGCGCGGTCGCTCGTCTTGTCCTTTTTCTTTCCCTCGACCGCTGCAGGCTTTGATTTCGAGCCAGAGTCCTTCATGACCGGTGCGCCCTCCTCAGAGTCCTCCGCGTGCTGCAAGACGGATCGCATGAACGCCGCCCGGCCTCCGCCCTTGCGGCCCATGCTGCCTAAGAATTTGTCGAGTGTGAGACAACGACGGCACCAATCAACTCTGCATAAACAGAATTGGTAAATTTTTGGATTGTGGCTATGCGCACGCGTTTAATGGCTTGGAGTGGGACACTGCGGGCAGAGGAATGCCCACTGGACCTCGCTTCGTATCAGGATGGGGGGCCGGGATTTGCTCGAATAGAGCTTCACCCATCAGCAAGGCAATGGTGCCGCGAGTGCAGGCACAATCTATAGTCTCACATCGCGACATTACTTAAAAGAAGTATTCACATGGGTTATTGACACCCCGTTGCACCAGTTGGTCCTCCAAGTGCGGCTCATCATGTCTGGCTAGAGACCATTGGCAAGCGAGAAGAGGGCGCCCGCTGTCGAGGTGTGCCAATCATGACCGATCTGGACGCCGAGCTCGCCAATTTTGAGGCGGAGCTGGCCAGTCTCGCTGCGGCCACAGAGACTGTCGAGAATGTGAGTCGTCTGGAAATGAAAATAGTTGATGGCTTTGGTTTCGAGGGTGTTTTGTCCGCAAATAATAAAGCTAGCACCTCTGTCCTGCACGAAGAGACAAGGCTGTGAAGCATTCAAGCTTTAGTGCGCTTTTTTGGCTTTCGTACGCGCAGAATGAGCCTCCATCTGAGCCCAAGGGCAGCAGCCCCGTTGCTGGAGGTGGGCCCCGCGCCGCTCCTCCTGGGATGGCGCTGCCTCCCCCGCCTGTCCCCCCCGCCATCCATCCCGCCGCCCCCGGTGCCGCGCCGCCCCGCCACGCTGGCAGCACCCCCCACGAGGGCGGTCATCGCGGCCGCGCCGGCCACGACAGCCCCGCCCATCCCGCCCCCACCCCCGGCAAGGCCAGCGTACGCCGAGCCCCCCAGCGCCGCCGCCGCCAGTCCGAGCGCCCGCCTCCGGGATGACCTACCCCGACGCCTCCCGTGGCGCCGCCGCCCGTCGCCGCTCCGCCCGCCCCGGGTCTGGGCGCGCCCCAGGCGACCGGGGTCTACCCCGGAGCGGCCCCTGCCATGGGCGAGGAGCCCAAGGAAAAGGTGGCCCTCCTTCGAGAGGCGGCCGGCAAGCGATGGGTGGACAAGACCCTCCTGGAGTGGCCGGACAACGATTTTCGCATCTTTGTGGGGAATCTGGGGAACGAGGTGAGAGGTTGGCCGGGGTTTTGAGTTGACTGGATGGTGGCCGTGATGGCGCATGGTCAAGGACGACGATTATGGGCCGATCAAAGCGCACCCGTTGAAACCTAACCCTCAGTCCCACCACCCAACCCTCCCAGGTGAGCGACACTGTCTTGACGGCCGCCTTTCAAAACTATGGCTCCTTCAACATGGCTCGAATTGTCCGCAACTCCTGGAACAAAAAGAGCAAGGGCTATGGCTTTGCCTCTTTCTCCGACCCGACCGAAGGGGCTCGGGTTCTGAAGGAGATGCAGGGCGCCTACATAGGTGAGCGGGGCACGGGGTAGCGATAGTTAATTACTCGCATCGCTGATGGTCTTCGCTCGCGGATCAAGCACGCAAATTTTATCCCGCCCGCTCCCACTGGCAGGCAACCGCCCCGTGCAATTGAAAAAGTCAACCTGGGACGACAGGCAGGTGACGGACAAGCGAACGGGCAAGCCCATCAAGCGCATGGTGGAGGAAAAGGAGAGAAAGCCCGACAAAAAGGCGCGACAGGAGCCCTTTCAGCCGCGCCAGTTTTACCAGGGGCGGCACTGACGCGAGGAGTATGGTGGGGCAAAACCACACTGCAGAAGGACCCTTCTTTTTTGACCCTCGCACTCTTCTTTGCAAAATTCCCATTCCTATACACTGCTCTGTGATGAGAGGCTTACATACACAGTGCGGCGCAAGAGAATGCATTAAATAGGCAGTGCTGGGTGTGGCTCGAGCGATTCTCCAACCAAAAACAGGCTCGACGGCTAGTGCCAAAGGGTGTCCGACAGATGCACGCGCATCGCCAACGATTCACAACATGACGAGCGGCATCACATCCCTCTCATTCTCAGACGGTGCTGTCGGAAAACATGACGGTGCCGGCGTGGAAGAGTCCCAGGCAGGTGGCCGCGAGGAAGAGGGTGTGCTGCGTGCGGGGCTCCACCCTGCCCTTGGTAAAGTGGCGCATGGAGTACATGATGGGCGCCCACACGATGGGGCTCATCATGCGCCAGTTGGGTGTGCGGCGCCCAGGCTGCTCCTGCACCGGCTGGGCCTTGAAGATGTCCGAGGCGGAGGTGCCCATGGTCGCTTGGTGCTTCTCCCTGCTCGCGCGTGGCGGTGTGCGGTGGTCAGGGAAAAACACAGGCAAGGTGATATAGACTAGTGTAATTTACTTAGAAGAATGGAAAAGAAGTGTACTGCGTGGTGCATGCAGGGCGGTGCTGTCATGCAAGGCAGGGTTGACGAAGGATGACGGGGTGCTCTCTGTCGTCAATCCGGGCAGGATCCTCAGACGCCCGGGCGACCCAGGCACGTGCAGGCCAGGACGGAGCACGGTTTTGCTCAACCGGGAGGGCCTGGTCCGCTACCCAATAGCCCGAGCCCACCAGACCGCCTGGTAAATATTCTTCAGTTCCCTTGGTGCATCGCTGACCTTTGACATACCCGGGCCAGCCTTGCAAGACGGCCTCCAGCAGCTCCGCGATGATTGCGTGCCAAGCCCAGACGACGCGGCCCATGGTGCAGGCGCGGCCTGCCCCTGCCAGGGTGCTGGCGGCCTCTTCTCGGCCTTCGACGACCAGGAGCGCCCGTCGTGTGACCGCTGCGGTGGGTGATTGCGAGGGGGTGGAGGGGTTGGGTGTGGACCCAGCTTCTTGTTGCATGAGGTCGGAGAGGACGCATTTTTTGTGGACGCACTTTCGTGCCAAGAAGGCTCTTCGATTAGATCTCTTGTCAGAGTATAATTATTCGTGCCTAGTACATCGCATGTGTTTAAATGGAGAATTGACAGGTGGCACTGTGCATGCCCTGTCGCTGCACCAGGCGGCTCTGCGTCGATCAACGCAGTAACAGGGAGCAATCCCATCCACCCGCACCCCAACCCCACACTCTTATCCCTACCACCCATCACAACAACCCCAGGCGTCCTCTGAGACCGTGCGCGTGGGCGTGCTGGGCGCGTCCGGCTACACCGGCGAAGGAGGTGGTGCGGCTCCTGTCGCTGCACCCGACTTTCAAGATCACGGCCATGACGGGCGACCGCCAGGCCGGCAAGGAGTTCAGCGAGGTCTTCCCCGCACCTGCGCACGGCCACGGACGTGCCGCGGCTGACCAAGATCGACGACGTGGACTGGGCCGGCGTGGACGCGGTGTTTTGCTGCCTGCCGCACGCGACGACGCAGGCGGTCGTGGCCGGGCTGCCGGGGCACATCAAGGTGGTGGACCTGTCGGCCGACTTTCGGCTGCGCGACCCGGCCGTCTACGCCGAGTGGTACGGCGGCGAGCACAAGGCCGTGGAGCTGCAGCGCGAGGTGGCTTATGGTCTCACTGAGCTGCACCGCGAGGCCGTCAAGGATGCGCGGGTGGTGGCCAACCCCGGGTGCTACCCCACCTCGGTGCAGCTCCCGCTGGTGCCGCTGCTCGAGGCGGGGCTCATCCTTCCCGACGACATCATCATCGACGCCAAGTCGGGCATCAGCGGCGCCGGGCGCAGCGCCGAAAGTCAACCTCCTCTACGCCGAGGCGACCGAGGGCATCAACGCCTATGGCGTGGGCCGGCACCGCCACATGCCCGAGATCGAGCAGGGCCTGTCCGACGCGGCCGGCGAGCCGGTCAAGGTCTCCTTCACGCCGCACCTCATGCCCATGACGCGCGGCATGGAGAGCGACTGCTACGTGCGCCTGGCCGAGGGCATCGACGCCGACGACCTGCGCGCCGAGCTGGCGCGGCGCTACGCGGACGAGCCGTTTGTGCACGTGCTGCCCGAGGGCGCGGTCCCGCACACGCACCACGTCCGCGGCACCAACTTCAACCAAATCGCCGTCTTCAAGGATCGGCTGCCGGGCCGGGCCGTGGTCGTCTCCGTCATCGACAACCTGGTCAAGGGCGCCTCGGGCCAGGCCGTCCAGAACCTCAACCTCATGTTTGGGCTCCCAGAGACCACCGCGCTCATGCAGCAGGCCCTGTTCCCTTGAGTAGGAAAAGGGTTTGGGTGCAGGGACGGCAGCGATGGAGGGTGGTGATGATGTTTTGCGCGTGTCAATCTCTTCAATCTCACCATCAATCACTGTCTTGTCTCCATCGAGAAGACACAGAGCTGGGCTTTCCAGTTAACAAACAACAACAACAACCGCATCTCCTTGATCAATTCTTTCATTCCTCCTGTCACACATTGCATCTGTAAAGCAAGCGGCAATTGGATGCGGTATCCGAGAATGCGCGAGTGAGCAAGCGAGTATACGTGTGTGCTGGTCAGCAGGCATTACACAGCAGCCCAAGACCTTTGACTTGATCTTCAGACATTTCAAGGTGCAACAAACAAAACAAGTGAGGAGAGTATTCATCGTACTCGCACCAAGCAACAAGCGTGGGCGCCAAGTCTCAACTTGACAGCTAGGACTGGCAAATGGACCCCCCTCATAACTCAGAGCTCGTCGCGCGTGCCGCTCCCCAAAGGCTCATCACCGAGTGCCCCATCTCCGACCCCGCCCGCCGCGCAGCCCAGGCCCTCGGCAAAGCGCAAGAGCTGGGCCGCCTGCGCGTCCAGGAGCATGGCCATGCCCGGCTCGGCATTGCCTTGCTCGACCAGGGCCCGCAGCGACCCAAGGGCCGCCTCCTCGTACTGCTGCAGCGAGGCGCACACGACGCGCGGCGCGAGGCCGAGCGCGCTGAGCGAGCGCACCAGCTCCTCGACCGAGGCGCGCGTCTCAGCCACCAGGCCCGCCGCGGCCAGGGGCTGTCCGTCCAGGCCGAGCGGGGGAGTGTTGTTGGCTGCTGCACCAGACGCCTCATCGCCAGCCTCCTGCTCCTCCTCCTCAACCTCCTGCGCCTTGCCGCCCAGCGCGCGCTCGGCGGCCTGGTGGAAGAGGCCCAGCGCCGCCTGCGCGTGCGCGGCGGCCTCCTGGGCGCGGCCCGTGGCGCGCAGCACCACGGCCCAGGCCCGCTGCAGCCAGGGGTCGTAGGGGTCCGCCTTTTGCAGGCGGTTGAGCAGGCGGTGGTGGAAGGGGTCCACGCTCTGCGTGAAGGGGGCGCCAAACGCCTTTTGCAGCGACAGGTGGCAGTCAAAGGCCTCCGCCTGTTGGATGATGGTGTGTCGAGGAAAGGGAGGGTGAGATGGTTTATATATGTGCGTACATGGTCATTTGAACCTGTAAATCGTCTACACACTGCACCACACCATTCCTCCTCCCAACACAAACCTTTTTCAGGTAGGTGTACATGGCCGATTTGACCCCGGGCGCGGTGAGGTCCCCGCCGGCCTCGCCGACGCGCTCCGTGATGGGGAGGCGCAGGGCAAAGCACTCGAGCAGGCGCTCCACGCCCTCCTCCGTCATCGGCTGCCGGACGCGGTGATTTTCGTCCGGAAGCGCGTCGCTCACCCCGCCCAGCATCTCCAGGCTGCCGGCCGCTCTGTGGGTGGAGGGTTGATGGTGGGGGTTGAGATGATGGGGAAGAGTAGGATATATGCATGGTAGTAAGTCTTGACCAATGCCCCACGCCGCCCCTCAACGCACTGCATGAGGATCTTTTGGGCATACACGGCGCCATCCTCCGTCAGGTTGGTGCTGGAAAGCGTGAACGCGGCCGTCTCCCACGCCACGAGCGCCTGGGAGGACGTGCGAATGGAGCTTTGGATGAGTTTTCTGCATAGCATTCTCTCAAGCACACCACTATCCCACCTCCCCCCCACTCGCCTCTTCGACGCGCTGCAGCTCGGGCCGCATGAGGAAGGCGGCCCAGTTCTGGATGGCGCGTGCCCAGTCGAGCTGCGTCAGCGCGTTGTTCACAAAGGCGTCGTGCAGCTTGTGCAGGTCACTCAGCGCGTTGACGGCCGTGGTCGGGCAGGAAAGCGCGGTGATCAGCTCCTGCTTGGCCTCGTTGAGCCGATCGCGACTGGTGAAAGGAGGGTGGGGGATGATGAGGAACGGGGTGTTGGTGTTGTTACGAGGGGTGGTGATATTGTTACGATGGTGCTTTGCTTGCGGAAAGATTCTTGTGCCCGAATTCTTCAAAAAACAACTTCAAAATTGCTCTGCACTCGTTCTCCCTCCACAGCCGCACAACGCGCTCCTCCTCAATTACCCAACCACGTCACCTCCGTTTCCGCCTCGCCTTTCTACCCACAACCACCTACCTGGGGTCAAAGGAGCTGTAAGTCGCCAGCGCGATGCCCTTGTGGTAGTGCGGGTCGCAGTACCCCGGCACGGCGGCCAGCGCCTGGTCGAGCAGCTTGAGCGACCAGTCCGGGCGGCCCAGCTGGCCGGCCAGCACGCCCGAGTTGAGCAGGACCTTGCCGCTGGTGGGGCAGACCTTGAGGGCGGCGGAGAAGAGGGTGTGGTCGCTGCGCCAGGCGAGGTTGCGGTGCCGCGTCTTGCCCGCGCCGAGCGCGAGCAGCAGCGCGATGAACAGGCCCAGAGCGCCGGGAGAGGCGCCAGCGGCGAGCGTCTGCGAGGCGCGAAGCCGCAAACTCTGCCAGCAGCAGCGCAAAGCCGATGGAGGGAACAAACAGCAGGCGCTCGGCCAGGAAGGTTCCGACGTAGAAGAAGACGTTGCTGGCGGGGAGCATGGGAAGGAGGACGAGTCCGGTCAATATCCAGAGCCGCCAGCGGCGCGTGGCCTCCAGAGATTTGCGTGGAGAATCGGATGTCCTGATGTGAACCTGCGCGTCCGCGGCGCGGGCCGGGCGCGGCGCCGGGGGCGGCGTGGCCGGCGCATCGCTGCGCAGCGCCGCGGCGTCGGCGGCGCCCTCGCCCGTGCTGCTCAGCGCATCGCGCGGCGCGGGGCGCGCGCCGCGGCCCGGCAGCAGGCCCCACGGCCTCGCCGCGAGCGCCACCAGCGCCACAAACGCGTACAGGGCGGCCGAGAGCGCGTTGCGGGGGTCGCTGGCCGCGTGCACCAGCGGGACGCACGACGACGACCAGTCGGCCGACAGCTGTTGCATGAGTGGTGGTGGGTGAGGTATATATGTGAATTGTACGAGCTTCATCTTCCTCTCCATTCCAGCATCCCTGCAAGCAACTAAAGCAAACGCAACTCCCAGCGCGTACCCTCCAGGGGAGGACCAGCTGCCGGGCGTAGAGCCCGTGCAGGTGCAGCGTGCTCAGCGTGCGGCTCAGGCGACTGGGCGCAAACGGGATGGGGTTTTCCACCTGCAGTCGGGAGGGGCAGGAACAGAGGCTGAGGTTTGGGAGTCGAGATTCAAAATGAGGAGTGACTCCTATTTCATTCTTGAGTCGGATATCCGATACCCAAAAGCCAAATCTGCTCGTTGAGCAGTAGGAGGGGGCAGTCAAATGTACTCTCCCCTCCCTCAGATACTCCACAACCACAAACCCACACGCACCGCGCGGTAGGTCCGGACGAGCTGGTCGCCGGCGACGAGCTGACGGGTGGCCACAAACGTCGCCAGCCCCAGGGCCGCGACCGTGATGAGCCTCCAGTCGATGCGGCCGCTTGCGGGGGCCGAGGCGATGAGCAGCTCGTACAGCACCACCGTGCCAAACTGCACAAGGAAAGGGAGAAGGGTGTGGGTTCATTGCCAAGTTTCTGGCGTGCAGACACGAGGTAGTCAATAGTGTTTTATATTGAAAGATAAACGCCCACACGTTCGCTTCATTAACAATCGCACCAGGGTGCTGCCTGTCTCCTTGGAGAAGCAGGCGGCCCAGCCGAGGACCAGGAAACCGAGCAGCGGCCCCAGGCCGACCCGGCCGGCGGGCCCCGCCTGCTGCCGCCGCTTGATAATCAGATGCGCGGCCGCCAGCCCAAACGCGGCCATGAGCAGCTCGGCCATGCCGACCGCACTGGCCACGGCCTCGGTGTGGATGGGGTGCACCGCAAAGGCGCCCGCCGCCAGCGCGGCGAACCAGGGACGAAGGCGCCCTGCGCAGGAGGGAGGGGCAACCAGCCTCGCAAACCTGCAGTGGTGTTTTGTGTGCGATGAGGGTTGCGTGAGCGAGTGCAGCGGTGTTTTTTTCTTCCAAGAGGGTTGTCGGGGAAGTATGCACATTGCCGGCACAGGCACGGCCGGCACCCCATCCAGCTGGTCCGATGCGTCCTCCTCTAATTCATCACCACCCAGCCATATCTGCACCAACCACCGTGCCTGTAGACTTGGATGGCCACAGCCGCGTGCAGGAGCGCCGAGGCAGCGTGGAAGATGAGCGGGTCCAGCTGGCCCTCCGGCCACGCCTCCTCATCTCCCTCATCCCCCTCGTCCTCCGCGTCCGACGCATCGTCCGCCTCCCAGGCTGCCACAACGGTCGCGCGCAGGGGGGCCAGGCGGCCCAGGCCGCGGAAGAGCAGCGTGCACAGCGGGCGGTACGACTTGTGGCTCGTGGAGCTTCGGATGTCCTGGCCCCTGCAAGGGTTTCAAGGCAATGCGTCCCAGTCATTGTTGTGTATGGACTGGCTTACAATTGATGGCCTTTTGGGTAATCAACAATGAACTCAGTTAGTGGACACATTACCTACGCAAGCATTGCGCAGTCATCCAGTTCTGCAATCAGCCACATTTTACCCATCACCTCCTTCCATCGTGATGATGAGCCACGCCCAGCTCCTCCCCTCGCCCAGGGACCCCCGCTTCGTACCAGAAATCGTGGTGAAGAATGTCACCGATGGGGTTGGAGCCCGTCACATCGCCATTGTTGACCTGCAGGGAGTCACCGAGGGCGGCGCCTATCGCGGCAGGCTTCCGGATGACGAGTCGGGGCGGCCAGGGGACCTTCCCGGGACCCACATCCGCCGAAAGAGGTCACTCCCCCGCACCCGCGGCGTACCAGAGCAAAGTCATCGTCATAAACGAATCCAGACTTGAAAGTATTCGTGTAGAGACCAAAGGCTAGGACCCCAATGAGGGCAGGCGCGACCAGTCGTGACCACCAGCTCTCCATCGTGCGTTTTGCGCATTTGGCCGGCAAAGCGTGTGCCTGCGGCCCCTAGGGGCTCGCCTTTTGCGTTGGAATGATCCAACATGGCGGATGATGCCAGCGTCTGTGTCTGTGCAGTGGCAGATCGCTGGCCATGAAGGCGTCCAGATCGGGCGGCCCGGGCTTCCGCCTGACCCGCCCGGCTTCAAATTTCGGTTCCCCCTGAACGACACGCTGGTCGCGCTTTCTAGAACACATAAGCGGTCCACACTTCACCCCCTCCTGGTACGTTCAAGCCGCGGTGCACCGGTTGCGCGACAGGTAGACTCTCCCTCAATCCACAACACTTTGATCGCGCAGCATGAGGTTGCTTGTGTGCGTTTTGGCGCTGGCCGTGGCGGCCAGTGCCTTCCACGAGCGCTTTGATGGCGGGTGGGAATCCCGCTGGGTGCACAGCGAGGACGCCAAGTACGCTGGCAACAGGCTGAGCGTGACCAAGGCCCCCAATGCGGACGTGCAGGCCCTCAAGGTGAGCGAGGCGGGGAGTTGCGGGGCGTGATCCCTCCGTCGGGAGTTTTGGCTAGGGATGCCAGGGGCCCCGATCACCCCGGGACAGCCCGTCATGAATGTTGGATGGGCATGCACAGGCGATGTGCGGGGCCTGCAAGGCCGCGCGGCGCCGTGTGGGTGCCAGATCTCCGTCCTGTGCCGCGGTTTTGATTCCTGCCCGTCCGGAAGCACGGGGGGCTGGATCCGGCGACATTTTTGGCCTCCGCCTTGCTCTGACTCCTCCCTTCTCCATGCCCCCCCCGCGCAGACCACGGACAAGGCCCGCCACTACGGCATCAGCGCGGCCCTGCCCGAGCCGGTGGACCCCTCCAAGGACCTGGTGCTGCAGTACGAGCTGCAGCTGCCCGAGGGCGGCATCTCCTGCGGCGGCGCCTACCTCAAGTTCCTGACGGCCACGGGCGACTTCACGCCGGCGGGCCTGACCGACGCCACGCCCTACACAGTCATGTTTGGCCCCGACCGCTGCGGGCTGACCAACAAGGTGCACCTGATCCTGCGCCACAAGAGCCCCAAGACGGGCGAGGTGGAGGAGAAGCACCTGCTCACGCCGCCCAGCATGCTCAACGACGCGCTGACGCACGTCTACACGGCCGAGCTCTACGCCTCGAACAACTCGTACCGCGTGCTGGTGGACGGCGAGGAGAAGAAGGCCGGGTCGCTGTTTGAGGACTTTTCGCCGGCCATCAACCCGCCGGCCGAGATCTCCGACCCCGAGGACGTCAAGCCCGCGGACTGGGTGGACGAGGCCAAGATCCCCGACGCGACCGCGACCAAGCCCGAGGACTGGGACGAGGACGCGCCCGCGCAGATCCCCGACGCCAGCGCGGTCAAGCCGGCCGACTGGCTGGACGACGAGCCGGCCGAGATCGAGGACCCGGCGGCGACCGTGCCCGAGGACTGGGACGAGGAGGAGGACGGCGAGTGGGAGGCGCCGCTCATCCCCAACCCCAAGTGCGCCGCGGCCGGCTGCGGGCCCTGGACCGCGCCCCTGGTGCCCAACCCCGCCTACCGCGGCAAGTGGTCCGCGCCGCTGGTGGACAACCCGGCGTACCAGGGTCCCTGGGCGCCGCGCCAGATCCCCAACCCGGCCTACCACGTGGACGACGCGCCGCTGGCGCACGTCGGCGCCGTCGGCGGCGTGGCCATCGAGATCTGGACCATGGACGCGGGCTACCTCTTCAGCAACGTGATCGTGAGCAACGACCCGGCCGAGGCCGCGGCCGCGCGCGAGGCGCTCTGGCGCGGCCGCCACGCGGCCGACGTCGCGGCCGAGGCCGAGGCGCTGGCCGCCAAGGAGGCCGCGGCCAAGCAGGCTGGCGCCGACAGCGACGACGAGGAGAGCGACGACGAGGAGGACACCAGCGCGCTGGCGCCCATCACGCTGCAGGCGCGCCGCGTCATCTCGGCCGTCTTCGCGCTGCCCGTCCTGCGGCCGTACGCCAAGGCCCTGCGCCCCGCGCGCAAGCTCGCCGAGGCCTACCCGGGTCCGGTGGTCGGCGCCGTGGCCGGCGTGCTCGTGCTGGCCGCGCTGTCGCTCCTGCAGGCCGTCGGCCGCGCGGTGGGCGCGCAGCCGGCCAAGCCGCGCAAGCTGGCCGTCGCGGCGCAGAAGCAGGCGGCGGCCGCCAAGAAGAAGACGGACGAGCCGACCAAGGACGACGCCAGGGCCGAGGACGAGGAGTCGTCCTCGGAGGAGATCGAGGAGGAGGACAAGCCCGCCGCGGCCTCGGCGGCCCGGCGCCGCACGCGCCGCGACTGAGTCTGAGTTTATGTCCCTTTTTCAGCTCGCCTGTGCTTCTGCCTGATCTTCTTTGCAACCATGGCATTCAACAGTCGTTCGGGTGGGTTACAGACGATTCAGAGTGAGATAAACAGCGTGCAGCACTTGCCAACGCACAACCCAACTTCACCGCTCATCGGCGGGGCAGGGCGACGCCCTGGAGCTGGCTCAGCGCGGCCTGCTTGATCCAGGCGCGGTCGTGCGGGACGTAGGCGTCCAGCTGCGGGTCGTAGATGAGCGCGCTCAGCTCGGGGAGCCGGTCCAGGTAGGCGAACAGGTCCTCCACGTCGTACGTCATCTCGGCCAGGCCCGGGTTCAGGCTCTTGAGCAGGACCTCGTACATCCCGCAAATGGCTGCAAGGATTGGTACATGAGGAGGAAAGGGAGATTTTGGTGAGGGGTGGCCAAGGTCACGGGGCGGGCACTCTCATGGTGTCACATAAGTGATGCTGCTCAGGACTGGGCATGCCTCCTTGACTGCTTTGATAAAAGGCGAATGTGCTCTCGATCCACGCTCCTTTCCCAATACAAGCATGATCCTTTCCAAAACACGGCTCAGAAAACACCATCCCACGCGTACTGGTGAGGGCCTTGGAGGTAGAGGCAAAATCCATGTAGGTGCGGGTGCTCCGGTCGCCCTCCGTCTGGAGCAGCACGATGGTGTGCCGGTTGTCTCCCTGCGCGGGCCGATGGGTGGATCAACATGTACGGGCAATCATGGCACGACGGCATTCGCTTCGTCGCGCTCCAACCCCACTTGGAACGTACCCTCCTGCTCATCGCGTCCCTGCCTTGCGCCCGACCAGCAGAATAAGCCCTATGACTCGCTCAAAGAATGGACTACACGGCCAATGATAGTAAGGAAATACCAATGCGCCGCTGTGGCTTGGCATGTGGTTGCGGTGCCCTTGGCTTTGCGCCAGTGCCAACCCCTGGGCGTCCCGGTCAATAGCGATGCCCGCACGATTTGATCTGATCTCGGTCCGGCAACACTCGGATGCGGGGTAGTGACTATCTATCGCGGGCTCCTGAGTACGTCAATAGCAAAATACAAAGAAAACAGGAATGAAACTTTGCAAGGTCTTGGGCAGTGACATGTAATGACCAAAATACACACTGGCTGGCTCACGAGTCATTGCGTTGGGTGGGGCGACTAAACACTTGGGCATGCCAAATCTGTGATGGAGTAACGGAAGAATGCTCTCAAATGAAGTACTTTAGAGTCTATAACCTCTTTCCGCGAACCCATGCGCACGGATTGCATGCCAGGCTCGCATGAGCCTACTATTCGTTCACCAAGCGCCCCCAGCCACCAACCCACCGACCCACCGTGGGAACCGACATCAACGCCTTGGGGTTGACAAACCACAGGATGTCGTAGCCTTGCCGATGCTTTCTAATTTCCTGCACTATGTGTCAAGATTGATTGCTTGAGTGCAGAGTATACATTGCAGGGCAGCGCCAGAAGCCCACAATATGAACAGGAGGAGACACTCTGGCGGTGACGCAGTGCGCCTCAACGACCCCCAATACCTTTTCTGTATCCTCCGGCGACAGCAGCTGGCTGCTCCAGAGGTTGTGGTGCTCGATGCCTTTTGCCAAATCGTACGGGAAATCCTGTGGGAAGAAATTAGAAGTTAAAAGATAGTGTTCACAGGAATTGATGTTGCTGAGGGTACCCACATGCGCATCACAGACGTGTTTGGACGAGTGCGCACTCTGACAGCATCTCGCCATTGAGCAGATGGACTGTGCATGCAGGACCCTGGCACTGTCCACACCGGAGCCAACTCTTGCACCACAATGTTCCTCCCTTCCAAGACCCCTCACATTGGGCCTCCAGACAATCTTCAGCGTCTCATGGAAATCGGAAGGAAGCATGGCGTGAAGCTTCTGGTCTGCAGGGTGATTGATTAGAAATCAGGAAAGGAGTGACGTGCAATAGGTGGCTACTCGGGGTCTTCTTGTGAGCCCATCCGCGGGTGTATTCAGTGGTTCTCTCCCAACTTCATAGGCTGGCGACCATCCACCTCCAAAACAACAGCTCCCCCATTCAGCCACCCTATCACCCAAGCATACCATCCTCTGATTGGCAAGGGATATCAAACACGGTGTGCAAGAGATAATCTTCCATGGAGCCGTAGTCCTGCTTCTTGGTGTCGCGAAACAGCCAGTAGTCTCGCAGGGACAGGGGGTCGCGGCCGAGCCGGCCCAGGGCCTGGGGGCTGCCATCTCCCACGATATCCTCCAATTCTTCCCACTCTATAGGCTCCAGACGGACACCTTTGGGATACAGGTTCGATTTATTTTCGAATAGCGGGCGAATGTTCGGGCAGCGCCGACACAGATGCGAGCCCGATGATTGCGCAATACGCCACCCCGTACATGACCGCCACAATGTCGCGCACCTGGAACGCCCCTCACGATGTCCCATTCGACGGTTTTGCCAGCTCGAATCTCATCAAATAGCATGCGCATGCGCCCATAGCCTGCTTTCACGGCCTGCTCGTGCGCCAACACGGCTTCGCAGTCCAAATCGGTCACTTGGGTGGGGTGGTCCGCGGTTTGGGCCGGCATCACAACGAGGTCTGTGTACTATGCGGTTATAGCTAGGGAATATTTTGGCCAATACAGGAATGTGACTGGCTGAACTGGGTTTCGTACGCGGGCGTGAGCCACGGGTTTTAGTGCGATGACGATATTGGTTAAGCACCTGCCCAGGCCTCCGCAACTGCCTTCCTGCTGCCTTCTCTCGAGGGGTAGGCACAATCCGGATTGGGTCGCGATCCACCAGCTCTGCCAGGCCGTGCGAATCGAAATTGCCACAGCATGGCCACTCTCACATGGCGCGACATTGAATCCGTATGGAATTCCGTTTCAATGCCCGAAAACTCCGACGCCCTGTCCCTTGCCAGGGCGCACCGAGCCGCTCGCTGGGAGCAAGCCAACGCACGGCATGCCCAGCACGAGCCTGATCTGACAGCCTTCTGCGATCTGCTCGGGTCTTATCTGAAACAAAGCCCATGCGATGTCTCTGGTAATGTGTTCTGGGCCGATCGCGCCGGTCAGATGCAGGTCATGGCCAAGCGGCAAAAATGCAATCCGGCGGCGTTGGAGACCGACTGGGTGTCCCTGGCGGCGATGAAGGCGGTGCTGCGACCCCAATTTTCGTTCTTGCCAGACCCGGGTCATGAGGTTTCGGATGGCAATGCAGCTCTGGAAACGCGCGCGAGCACGTCCGAGTCTTGCAACTTGTTTGGGACCTGGATTGCCTGCTCCAGAGACAATACAAGCGCGGGCGGCCAGCTGGCTCTGGCACTCGACATCGTGGTCAGCATTCCCCCAGCATCCGCCTTCCTCATGTCGGACGTGAAGCACCTTGATCCCCTGCTTGAGCGCGGTGCGAGAGGGGCTGGGTCGGTGGGTGAGAGGAGTGTCTGTCGAGGCTTTGAACAGGAGGACACCGAGGACGGATGGACTTCCTAGGTCAATGCGTTGGATCTATTTTCTAAAAGGTGCCCCGCATGGTCAACGCCTCATATGACAAACACGGGCATCGACGACGACAATATGGCTCTTCATTTCTATCCGCAGGCAAGCAGAGGTTTCGTTGCATTGTGATCGACCCGCCCTGGGAGAATCGCAGCGTCAAGCGCAGCCGGCGATACGCGACCCTGCCGGCGCCGACGTTGGCGCACCTCCCCCTGGAAGCGCTGATGCACCCGGAGGGCTGCCTCGTGGCACTCTGGGTGACCAACCGGGAGCGCATCCGCCGATGCGTCGATGAGGAGCTACTCCCGGCTCTGGGGCTGGTCTGCGCCGCCAAGTGGCACTGGCTCAAGCTGACTGAGGAGGGACAGCCCGTCAGCCCATTGGTGAGAGTGTGTTTTGGTGGATTGCTGGTGATGTGATCGGAACCGATTCAGAATTTAATAAACTGCGCCACCATTGATCATTGGTCATTCCTTTCTTTCTCGCTGCAAGGGGGTGCACCATCGGCGGCCGTACGAGACGCTGCTGCTGTGCCACCGCCCCGGGGACGCATTGGACCTGCCCGACGGCAGGGTGATTGCGTCCCGGCCGCTCGAGCACTCGAGGAAGCCGCATTTGGGAGCTCTCCTGCGTGAGTGCCGGTCCGTGCGCGATGGAGAGTGCTTGGAGGTAAGTTAGGAATGGGGACTTGCTCTACTGGAGAATCCGGCGTGGCACTGTCGCAAGAATATACCATCAGAGATGAGCCAACGCAACTGTCTGCCCATCCTGTGCATTCGACTGCGGATGGTATTGTCACCAGGCGTCCCACCATCCCTCGCCTACCCTCCTCCACCCCACTTCTGACAAGATGTTTGCGCGGGAGCTGTTTCCCGGCTGGGTCTCATGGGGGAACGAGCCCCTGAAATTCCAGGCGGTCAAGCCCGCTGACTGAGACAAGAGGCCGCAGTGGGGTTCAATAGAGACGAGGGCAAGGGGAGCGGGTATGACAAGCAGCGCGCTTGTGCAAGGACGGCATGCCAGTCGACTCTTGCAACAGCCAGGATGCCTGATCGCTGCATGGAGAACAAAGTACAGCACACGCTCAGTTCTCCGCCTGCTTGTCCGAGTCGCGGGCAAGCTCCGTAAAGGGCGCGTCCAGCTCGTCGTGGTCGAGGCTGATCATCCCCGGTAGCGCAATGTCGCCGCCCCCTGCGTTGGGAATGTGGAGGGAGCGACAGCATTGAAAGGTGCGTGCGTACTGTATCAAGAACCTGATTATTGCACGAGAATTCTGCCGCGAGGGCCGGCGCAATGTGGTATCCAATTTCCCACCCAACGTTCTCATGTCCCAACATCAACCAAACCACCAGCCACCCTCTTCTCCCTCCCTCCTCCCTAAAAAACATCAGCAGCCCACCTGGGAAGACGGTGTTTTTCTTGAAGGAGCTCAGGATGCGCTGCTCGATCATGGAGGAGACGCGTGCGATCTGGGCCGAGTACTTGAGCAGGCGGTTGCCGAGCCGGGGCTTGGCCTCCACATGCATCTTGGGCGGCGCCAGGAAGGCGTAGAAGAGGCGGTTGCCCGGGGGCGGGCTCATCCAGAGCACCATGCGCCCGTCCAGGCGCGTGAAGCTGAGGCGCAGCTGCAGCGGCACGTTCTGGATGCTGCTGGCCGTCGACTCGGCCAGGCTGCGCAGCTTCTTGGCGGCGCTGCGGCGCAGGCCCAGGCCCGAGGACGCGCGCGCGGGCGTGCCCGGCGGCGACTGCGATGAGGTCGACGACGCGTTTGAGGTGGCGGGCGCGCCGTCGTCGCTGTCGTCGTCAGACCCCGACCCCGAATCGGAGTCGTTCTTCTCCTCGGCCTTGCGCCGGCGCCGCGGCGCGCCCCACTTGGCCAGGGTCCGGTCCAGCCGGCCCCAGGCCTTGCCGTCGCGGATGTCGATGCTCGTCTCCAGCACGATGCTGAAATCACCGCGGTAGCAGACGTCAAACTCGAGCTGCGGCCAGAGCGCGCCGGGTGTGGGGCACGGCAGCGTGTGTGCGCGCGCCCCACCGTCGGCACCGCGCACCCCGGCTGGACCTCCACCAGTCGAACTTCCTTGACCACGTCCGCCACCTGCAGCCGGCTGAGCTGGCGCTGGATGCGGCGGAAGAGCCAGGCGCGCCACCAGCCGCCGCGCAGCGCGTCGTAGCCGAAGCGCACCAGGAACATGTTGATGGCCTGCTCCATGTCAGCCGGGTGCGGGCTGGGCGGCGGGCCGTGCGACTGGAAGGAGGAGCGGTCCAGGCTCGCGTCGTCGTCCAGCGGGTGCGGCGGGCCGTGGGGGGAAGTATGCGTGCCCGGGCGCGGCGCGCGCTCGGGCGACCCGGCCGGCGTGCTGAATTGCTCGTCTCCGGTGGTGGTCGCAGTAGCATCTCCCTGCGCACCACCCGCCTCACCGTCGTCACCCTGCGCACCGCCAGGCGACGCCTGCTGCGCGGCGCTGGGCACGGGGCGCATGGGCACCTCGATCACGTCGCCGGCCCGGGGCGTGGCCGTGTTTGACCCGGCCTGGCCGTTGCCGGCCGCGCCCTTGCCCTTGCTCCCCGTCGCGGCCGCCACCGCGGCCCGCGTGGAGGCCGACATGGACACCTTGCCCGGCTGCATCCACTTGCGGTCCCAGAACCGCTCCAGCGACTCCTCCTCGGGCGCGCTGGCGGACTCGTCCCCGGGGCGCCGCCCCTCGCCGCGCCGCGTGCGAAAGGCCGCCACGGTCACGGCGCCCAGGCGCCGCCAGGTGCCCGCGCCCCCGGACCGCGCGCGGCCGCTGGGTTCGTCCCCGGCCGTGGCCGCGGCCGCGCGCGGCGCGGTAGGGCGCAGCACCGCAAAGGGCACCAACGAGCGCCGGGCCATGTGTTCGCAGTAGTCTCTGTACCGCGCGTCGGCGCGCTGCAACCGGTCGCCGCCTTGGCACCACCACTGCAGCGCGTGCAGCCATGCCTGCTTGCTGGCCGGGTCGCCTTTGTGGTTGTGTGTGGGGGTGGAGTAGTTGGAAAATTGGGTGCATTAACGAGATGAGAAGGCCTTGCGAAATAACACCAAGCGCTCATCATGGGAGACAATCCTGGGGCCTTGTCGCCACACACCTATCCCCTCCCTAACCCCCCACCTGCAAACATGTAGAAGCCCTTTTCGCCCGCAAAGAGCGCCCAGTGCTCGTGCGAAATGAGCAGCGGGCCGCGTCGAAGAAAGTGCGAACGGCCCTGGAGCCCATCGGCGACCAGCTCCACGCGGCAGCCCTCCAGGGGGATGCCCAGCTTGGTGGGCGGCGAGAGGAGCCCGCCGCCACCAGAGCCCGGGCCGCTCTGCGGCCCGCTGGCCACGTCCTGGGTCAAGACGAGCGTGCCCTGGTCCAGCTCCGCGTGCCAGCGCGTGAGCTCGCGCTCGCGCTCGCCCGTGGGAGGCCACTTTTCGAGGGTGGCGTCGCGCTCCCAGCGCGAGCAGGGCACGAGGTAGACGACCCCGGCAAACCAGCCGCGGTCGGCGACCCCGTGCGGCGGGTGGGGGCTGTCCCCGTCGGCGGCCGGGCGCGCGCCGGGGGCCAGCGGCGGCGCGGGCGGCGTGGGCCGCGCTTGCAGCTTTGTGCCCAGCTTCCCGGGCTTGGTGAATGCAAAAAAGAGCGCAATCTGCGGTCAGAATGTGGGCAGTCACTCGTGAGGCTGGAAGAGCATCGCTGGCAAATAATGGACTTGAGCCCAGAGCGATAGTGTGAACGCATATGGCCGATTAATCACCAAAAACACGGGCAAAGCCCATCTAGAAAGCCATGACCCGCGTGTGTGACGCATTTGAAGCAAGAAACTTATAATTATGTCCCCATGGACATCCTTACCAGTCCACCAAAGCTGAGCGCGATGCCGGTGAGGACGCCAGCCACAAAGGCCAGCAGCGCAGCCCTCCTCGCCAGCTCACAAATACCGGCCAAGAGCCTGCAGGCAGTTCAAAATCGGTCAGTACACTGACATCTGGCCGCGCGGTCATGGAGGCGACCCCCATTCCCCAGGCTGGCCATACTCGCCATACACGTGTTCTCTCCACACTCACCCCACGGCCAGCGCACTGCCCACGACCGAGGGCCGAAGGAGCGTGGCGGGCTCGGCAAACCACCCGCCAGCCATTGGATGGGGTAGGATCAGGAATGGGTCGACGCAATGGGCGCCCAGTGCACCATGATCAATCCCTCAGCAAGACCGGGCAGGCTCGCTTCCACGCAGGGTTAAGGGAGGGGCCCTCGCTGCGGCCCATGCACGACCAACGGATGTACAATTTGAAAGCTATCTATTCATGGCGTGATGTTATGACGAAGTGACCGTCGCTGAGAGTGAGGCTGCCGTCTGCACGGCCAGCCCCACGAAGGCGAGCTTCGAGGGAGGGGCGAAACCGCAGTCGTGCGTCGGGATGCTCCAGCCCGAGATCGTCGTCGCCGTGACCTGGTGCGGAGGGCCGAGCGCTTGCTAAGGGCGTTGACAAATCGCTCTGCTCGATACCATGGATAACTAGGAAACAAAAAGTTGCATAGAGTTGCGAATAGCGGGCATCCATTTGCAGACGCTGCCTCCCCAGGCGGTCCACGGATCACTCGCGGATTGAGCCCCGGCGCCCATGTGTTGAAAGCACGCTTCCAGTTGGGGCCATGGTTTGGGATCCGTTTGCCCCGCTGGAGGGCCGGACCCCCTCGGTGGTCGTGGCTCGCAACAGGCAGTACAATCAGGCCAGGCTGATCCTCACCACCCCAGCCTGGTGAGAGTGAGGGCCTGTTGATGAGGGCTGGATGGTGATGGGGGAGGGTTGTGAGGGTTACAAGGCTATTACATGTTGTTAAATGCGTATCTGTGCCTGTCAATTTCTGCTCTGCGCAGCTCGAGGACCGAGGTGATGGTCATCAACGAGATGTCTGGGCGACTGGAGCGGGCAGGCGACTATGCCACCGAGGTGCGATGATTGTTGATCGTTCAAGGGTGGGATGCACTTGTCAATAAGCGTGGGTGCGCTTTCTGTCTGTACAGTGCGAGGGCATGCGCGAGAATCCGTCCGGCATTCATGCCATGGCGTATTGATTTCATACGTGCATGCCCCGTCCTCCTTAAAACAGCGTCAAGCCTCTTCAACCCGCGCAGGACGAGGCGCTGACGGCGCTGCACGCCCAGGGGTTTGCGGCGGAGCACCGGGCCAGCGCGCTGCTGGGTTTCGTCGCGACCGGCTGCCTGGCCGGCGCGCTGCTGGCCAGCAAGACGCGGGAAAAGGGCGTGCTCCCGGGGGGTCACGCTGTGCACGTGGTGGTGGACGCCAACTGGCTGCTGCTGCCGCTGGGGCCGCTGGCGACGGCCGCCGCGGCGGCCGGCGTGCCGCAGGGCGCGCTGCCGACCGAGCTGCTGCCGAGCGAGGAGATGGACTTTTGGCGGTCCATCCAGGCCGTCACGCTGGACAACGCCCACTACTACTGCTGGACGGCCGACCTGACGCGCCCGTTCCCCTCCTTCCACCCGGCACAGGACCCGGAGCCCTGAGTTTGCCTGGAACACGTGGCTGGCGGAGCCGCTGCTCGAGACGGGCTGGCACGGGCGGTGCCCGGTGTTGCTGCAGGGGGCGGTTGAGATCTCGCTGCTGCCGACTGCGATGCCGCCGCAGCGGGTTTCTGGTGCGATGGCTGGTCCCCTGCCGCCGCCCACTCCTCCACCAACGCCCGGCAACTCCGTTCGCCGTGGCCCTGCTTTCCAGGCGCAGCCGGCGGCACCCGGGGACGCGCTACCTTGCCCGCGGCCTGAACGAGCGGTCGGGCCCCGGCAACGAGATCGAGTGCGAGCTGGTCGCGTGGCGCCTGGAGCGCGGCGCGCCGCCGCGCGTGCGCTGGGCGCGCTGCGCCTGGCGCCGCGGCACGGTGCCCATCTGGTGGGGCGTCAACCTGGCCTCGCTCCAAAAGGGCCTGGCCGCCGAGGTTTATATCCGTGAGCGCGACCCGTACAAGGGCACCGCGTCCTACTTCCGGCGCGTGCAGCGCGCTCGCGCGCGGCGCGGACGAGGCGGCGCGCGCGGGCGGCGGCGACGAGGCGCTGGGCGTGCGCATCCCCATCACCTGTGTCAATCTCTTACATTGCAACCCGGCCAAGGCCTCGGAGCTCCTGCTCTCCAGCCACTTCCAGGAGAGCATGCGCGCCGTGCGGCGCAAGCTGCCGGCCGGCGCGCCCATCCGCGTGGTCAACTTTGACTGGCACGGCAACGTGGGGCGCCTGGGCGAGGAGAAGGGCATCGAGGGCTTCTGGTCCTTCATGGAGCCGTTTTTAAAGGAGACGGGCTTTTCGGCCGGCGTCATCCAGGAGGCGGGCAAGCAGGAGGAGGGTGTTGCAGAGGGCAGGAGTGAGAGGGTGGTGAACGGCGATGGCGTCAAGGCTACTACCGCCGACCCTGACGCGGCGTCCGAGCGGTCGGATGCCAACTCAGCGGACCCGGCGCCAGCCCCGCTGACCTGGTGGCCCCCGGCCGCCACCGTGCGCTGGGAGAGCCGCCAGCGCGGCATCCTGCGGTACAACTGCGCCGATTCCCTGGACCGGACCAATGCGGCCACCTGCTTTGGGTCCCTGCCGGTGCTGCAGGAGATGCTGCGGGCCATCGACGTGGACATTGCGGTGGAGGGCGCCGGAGGCGCGACCCCGGGGCCGCTTGGCGGCCGGGGTGCACGCCTCCCGCTCCCTGCCCAACCTGTCGCCCTCCCCGGGCAGGGCCTCGCCCGCGCCCGCGCTGCCACCGGTGAGTATGGGGCTTGTTGGGATTTTGGACAACACTACCGTTCGCTGATCAGTTTGCAAAAGTTACACCCTTTGATGCGCCTTGCATCTGCTGGGAATATATTTATTTATTTCTGCCCCAACCTTGTATATGACTTTCCACTCTTTCTCTCTTTTTATCTCTCTTCGCTTCAGGGATGGGAGCTACGCTGGCACGAGGGCCGGCCCCTGTACGTGGACCACATCCGCCGGCGCACGCAGTGGGAGGCGCCCGCGTTTGCCGCCTCGGGCGGCGCGCCGCGCGCGGCGACGCCCGAAGCGCCCCGGGTCCGACGACCGACGCTCCGCGCGCGACTTTGGCGCCAACTCCGCAGACTCGGGCCACGTGACGGCTCCGGAATCTCCATCTCCTCCCCCCCCTGCGCCGGCGCCCTGGCAGTTTTTCCGGTTCCGGGACCTGGCCGAGGTGAGGGCGGGCCTGCGGCGCGACGTGCTGGCGGAGTACGCCGAGGCCTTTCGGCTGCACGGCGACGTGCACTCCTTCCTCTACACCGGCTCCCCGGCGATGCACAGCCAGGTGCTGGGCCTGCTGACCGGCGGCGCGCGGCTCGCGGCCGGCGGCGTGGGCAAGCTGCAGAACCTGGCGGTGGCGCTGCAGCGGCGCTGGAACAACACGGTCAGCGACGGCGCGCGCCAGGCCAGCCTGCTCCTCTTCCTGGGCCTGCGCCTGCGCGAGCAGTTCCCGCGCCTGCGCCTCATCTACGCAGACGCCTGTCGCGAGGTGGAGGAGGAGGCCGAGGAGGAGGACCTGGAGATTGCGCAGCAGCTGTCCCGCCTCGAGCTACAAGCCGCCGAGGAGAGGCGGGGCGGCGGGGCGGGTGAGGCTGCTGATGGAAGGGCGGGCGACAGCGATTTCCAGTCGCGCGACAGCGACCCCCAGCCACGCGACGCCAGCGATCCGCAGCCAGGCAACGCACCCTCAGCGCAAGGCGTGACCACAGAAGAACCGGAGACCCCAGACCTCCTGACGCTCCTGGATGACCCGCCTCAGACCCCAGGCGGCGGTGGCGACAGCAACGGCGGCGCGCGTCCGGAGCAGGCTAGCTCGCCGCTGCTGGACCCTCTGGGCGCGCTGGCGGCGTCTGATTCGGCCTCGCCGCCGCCGCGCGAACGCCTGCGCTCGTTCGCCCTCTCCGACCCGGACTCGCCGCCTGACCTCTTGCTCTAGACATTGACGATTGTTTGGGAAGCTTTCGTGCAATTTTTGCAGGCTTGGAATCAGGTAACAACTGTCAAGTGCTGCTCAGAGCTAGGCATACTTGTTTGTTCAAGCAGCGCCAAACACCAGCCAATCGTGGAGGACAGCGATCATTGTACTGCACCCTAGCTCCTGGGATCAACATTTCACTTTACGCTTCCATTGATCATATTGTTTCCCAGTCTAGGTACGGGCCTAGGGAGGATCCAGGGGGGCGCCCTCACCTTGTTTTTCGCGGCGGCATACCAAGGGGATCCTACTCCGCCGCCGCGCCGAAAGGCGCCCCCCTCTACGGAACGGAAGCTCGACGCGCTGCCTGCGTCGCGATCAAGTAGACACTATGCTTTAGTCCGATCGTAGCATTATCAATATTGTAGAATTGTCTCAGTTTCCCTGGAAGTCTCTGTTCGTCTCCCAAGCACATCATTTTTTCGCGACAGGAACCACAAATTGGGACCCAGTCATTTTTAACCTCGTTTCGGAAGCCAGGTGGCACCTCTGCCGGTGTCGGAAGTGTGGTGCACATGAAACCCCAGTCGATCCAAGACATGCACACTTCTTTAGCACATTGGCAATACAAATTTCATCATCAATTGGGTTGTTCACCATGGAATCCAAGTCGCAACGCTCTCCCTTTGCCGAGGCGGGGGCCTCGCCGCGGTCGGTGCTGGCGACGCCCCAGGTCCCGGCGCCGCCCGCCCCGCCCCTCGCCGAGATGGAGGAGCCCCTGCTGAGCGCCCGGGTGAGCTCCTACCGCACGGGCGAGGGATGCCGCCCCCATCGCCCGGAGCGATTCCACGCCGCGGCCCACCTCGCCAAATCCATCCTGGGCGTGGGCCTGCTCGCCCTGCCCAAGGTGGTGTCCATGCTGGGTCTGGGCGCCGGCGCCATCTGCATGGCCGGCATGGCCCTGCTGGCCTACGCCTCCCTGCACGTGCTCACCAAGGCCTCCGTCAGGACGGGCACCCTCAACCTGTCGGCCCTGGTGGGGACGACCCTGGGTGCCGGGGCCCAAGCCGTCCTGGACCTGGCCCTGATCCTCAACTGCTTCGGTGCGTGTCGGCGGGGGCATGCGAGATCACGAGCGTGATTGGATGCGACGACGTTGATACGATGATGATTTCAAACGTAATTTATAAACAATGTCCTGTGTATGAGTCATGCATCTCTCATTTCATCCCCCTCTCTCTACAATGAACAGGGATGCTGGTCGTCTACCTGGTGGTGATTGGCGACGTCTTGGTCGGCTCCGACGGCAACACCGGGCTGTTGACCCCAGAGTGCGGCAGCCGGCGCGTGGTGCTCGCCGTGATTACCCTACTCGTCATCGCGCCGCTGCTCTCCTTCAGGTGGGCATGGCTCTGGTGTGTATTGGCTGGACGGTATTGCGCCGCCTGGGCACTCGATAGTGCGAGCCGTAATTAACCCCCCTTGTCTTCCTCCTTTCCAAGGCGCCCCCGGTCCTGGAGCGGAGGCAACGTGGTGGGCGTGGTCGTCATCGCGCTCTGGGCAGTCATGGCCGTCTTTCTATTTGTCGTCGCCTGGAAGAATGACGCCCTGGCACCCATGCATTGGTGCGTGGTTGTGAGCCGGGTCAAGGGCTTGGGAAGAGGTGTTGCTTGCGCAAGTCTGCTAGGGTTCATCATCGAGTGCTGACGTCCTGATCAATGACTTTTGTCAATTCACGACCAAACGATTGCTCATCAGGTGGCCAAAGGGCCATGCCTTGGTGGGGCATGGATTCAAGTCGGCGGTCGAGGTTATTTCCCTGCTTTCCATCATCCTCGTGGCCTACACGTGTCACTGGACGCTCCACCACTCGGTACGCTGGCGATTGGTCTTGCCATAAGGGGGACAGGGGGCTGGGAAATCGTCATCCGGCCAACCTTGTGCTTGTTGTTGTGCAAGCCTATAATTATAGGCCCCCCTCTTGTCCACCAACAACCCCCTTACTGGTCGCCTCTGCGCTGTCCGTAAACAGATGCAAGACACGAGGACCGTGAGGGAGCGCCAGGCGCAGGGCCTGTCGGCCGGCGCCCTGCTCATCTGCACCGTCGTCTTCCTGGTCATCTCCGTCTCGTCCTACGGCGTCTTTGGAAAGGGCGTCGACGCTGACATCATCGGCAACTACACCGTCGATGCGCTCAGCAAGCTCGTGTGGCCCGACCTCGCCCAGGCCGGCTTCTTCGGGATCCGGCTGGGCGTGCTCGTGGCCCTGACGCTCTCCTTCCCGCTCCATGTGCGTACTCTGATCGTATTGGGAGGGAGGGAGAAGAGGGATGGAGCGGGAATCGCGTTCCTTTGCAGGCACATCAACACAAGAAAAGAGACCAGAAGTTGCTACGCTGTCAGCGCTCATGACAACCTACTCAGTACCTCTCCCTCACCACCACCACCCCTTGCTCGCTCGCTCGCCAGATGGGCCCGCTGAGGAGCTCTGTGTGGCAGCTGCTGTTCAGGCAGCCGCTGCAGGGCCCCGGGACGTACGTGGTGACTTACCTCCTGCTGGCCGGGATTTGGAGCTGCGCCGCGCTGCTGAGCAACATCTGGGGCGTTCTGATCCTGATCGGGTCCACGGCCGGCGCGGTGCTGTCCCTCATCATGCCGGGCGTCCTTTCCTTGGCCATGGAGGAGACGCTGCTGGAGACGGCGGGCGCCAAGGCCCGGCGCCAGGCCGGCGGGGCCCTGCTGCTTGTCATCGGTCTGGGCATCTCCGTGGGCGGCATCCTCCACGTCATCCTCTACAACAAGGACTACCACTTTTAGTTGAGGGCGACTGAAACGGAGATGGAGCGGAGCGCTCCCTTGCTGGGCACCTGGTTCATAGCACAACTGTGCAGCTTGGGGTTCTGTGGCAGTCGCTCGGCGGGTGTGCGTGGGAGTGCGCGTCAAACAGGTGGCCACCTTGCAACCTCGCATCAGCTTGCGTGCTTTTGAAATTTTGCGTGCCAATTTTGTCAGCAACGGGGCGCCCTGGCAGGGTGGTTTGAATGACACCTGGCACTTGGAAACACCAAGCCGAGCCATTGTTTTCCTGGAACGATACTATTGCCACCCTGCCATGACCGTTTTTAATAACATTACATTGAGAGGGGATTGAATCGCAAGCATGCAGCAAGCGACTCCTTGCTGCGATGAGCAGCTGGGGCTCCTTTATTGTGCAAGGATTGGACAGAGGATACACTCTATTTAGAAAGATAAGTCTCTTGTCGCGAGAAGTGGCCAACTGAGACACAGAGCTTTGCAAGATACTGGCATACATACTGGGTGGATGGAGACACGCGCGCGTATTTAAGGGAAAGGATGGCGCGCGCGAACAGAAACAATCAAAGCATTGTAGGAGCATGCTTTGCCAGCACACGAATTTGTTCTCAACTCCAAAATGACATAAGCATCAGCCTGCCTGGCTTGAATTGGACTCGGAAAACCTTGATAGTGCACTCCACCAACACCAACACAACATCACTCGGCCTCTGGAACAGAGTCGGTGAAGAAGGGCAGGCTGGCTTCGCTGACGTTGGCGTCCGCGAGGAAGCCCGGCGCCAGGAGCAGCGTCGCGTTGTCGATGGCCGGGACGTACAGGTTCTCGCAGTCGTGGTCGTCCCAGGTGGTATCGTCCAGGCCAAAGGGCGGGCGGTTGATGGCGAGGGTGTAGTTTGGCCCGGAACCAGACGCCGTCGGGGACCTGGTGGTAGCTGTCCAGGGGCGGCAGCGAGGGCACCTGGTCGATCTCGTAGACGTAGCGGTAGGCGCGGCCGACCACGGCCCGGAACTCGCGGACCCACTCCTCGTTGCCGACCTTGGGCGTGCCGGTGCCGACGACCGTGACCGAGGCGTTGGGCCAGAGCGCCGAGGCCCAGACGCCCGTGAGCGAGGCCAAGGCCGAGCCCAGGCTGTGGCCGGCGGCGACCAGGCGCCGCGGCTGCCGGCCGCCGCTCATTTCGAGGATGACGGCGGTTATATTGGAATCCGCGTCCTCGGCGCCGTCGGTGAGGCTGTTGAACTGGTTGGTGAAGCCGCGGTGCACCTCCACGCCCTCAAACATGTCCAGCCCGGTCGGCCGGAAGTCGGAGCTCTGCACCACCAGCAGGTCGGTGAGCCAGTCCTGGGTCGAGTCAGTGCCCTCCCAGGCCACGTAGGCCGTCTCGGTGTCGGCGTCCCAGGACACCACCGCGTCGGCGCCCAGGTTGCTGGTCAGATAGGCCTTGGGCCAGCCGGCAAAGACGGTGGCGTTGTCTGGGCGCCAGAGGTGACAGGCCGCGCGCGCGGGGAGGCGCGACTTGCAGATCACGGGCGGGCAGTCCGAGGGGCCCAGGCCGGTGCCCTGGATGGGCGTCATGCTGCCCAGGGGGGCCCGCGCGCCGGCCTCGTAGTCGGAGGGGTACGAGGGGGGCAAGTTGGGCAGCAGCGTCGCGTTGCTCACCACTTCGAGCGTGATGGTCTCGTTCAGCGCCCGGGCCGCGCGGTCGAGCCGCTCCTCCACCGTCGAGTTGGAGCCGTCGGTGTCGGTCTCGCCGTCCTGGGCCATGATGACTTCCAGAATATCGGTGGAGTTGAATGGCCAGACGTAGTACAGCGTGGCCAGCTGGTCAAAGGCCCAGCTAAAGGTCGGGTTGAAGCCGATCCAGGGCATGCCAAAGGTCTGGACGTCCACGTTGGCCATGGGGTACGCCAGCGCCATGGCCGGGGCGGTGAGCACGGCCAGCCCGCCGCCCGCCGCCTCGCCCGTCAGCAGCACGTGCAGCACGGGCTCGCCGCCCATCAGCTCCTCGATCGCCTCCACCAGCGTGCCGTTGACCGTGCCGTTTGACCCAGGCTCCACCAGCTCGCGCACCACTTCCACCAGGGGCGTGGGCGCCTCGATGGTCGACACCCAGTCCGTCAAAAAGTCGACCGACGACGTCTCGTTGAAATCCTCGCCCGTAAGCGTATCGAGGTTGTTCGCCTGTTGATTTGTTTGTTATGGGGTGAGGGAGGTGGAAACTGGTGGAGGCAGGGTGTTGCATGGTTGTCGTGTGTATTTAAAGGGGTAATACGATGACAAGCTAGATCTCAAGATCAGACGAGCGCAGGGTACGCAACCCCGCATCTCATGGACTTTTATTACTCTATCACTCTACAAGCAACCGCACCTTGAAGCTGATGACGATGGAGTTGAGGCCGGGGTGGCGGATGCTGACGCGGCCGCCGTCTGCGAGGTCAAGGGTCATCGCCTCGTCCTGGAACTCTGAGGCATTGTACCGCACCGCATAGACGAGAGAGACGAGGGCCTTGGTCACGATGGGGCCTGGTGGAGGGCGGAACGTATGAATGAAAGATCATGTGAGCCTTGGCGTGGAGGATGATGGACGCAAGGAACTCTCCATACACATCCTCATTCCCTTGACATAAAACACGGCAACATGATTCGTCCACTGCTATTTCGCCCATTTCAATTTCCAACTTCGTACCGTATTTGATCGAGGGCACCAGTGGGGTTATGTCGTTGCCATTGAGAAAGGTTTTGGCATCATCCACGGCGCCTCCCACGGCGTCTATGCCCGTGCCGATCGCGTCGCCAACGGTGCCGGCCACGCCCGAGACAAAGTTGCCAGTCGCATTGGCGGCTGTGCCCAGGGCATCGCCCACGGTGTCGGCAGCCGAACCGACTGCATCGCCTACCGTGTCGGCCGCGCTGCTGACAGCATCGCTGGCGCGGTCCCAAAGACTCTGGCCGCTCGCGCAGGACGCGAACAGGGCCACGACCAAGGCCAGTCCCAAAACCCGGCGGTCCATTGTTAGATCGTTGCAGCCTCTACAATGCGCTGCTGGATCTCAAACTGCCTCAACCCTACAAGAAGAGCCCTGCCTGGGCCATCGCCGTAAACGCGTCGTCACGTCCTCGTGACCAATACCACGAAAACCCCAGCCGGTGGAAGCTGCGTGGGTGGGGCAGCTTCCGGCCAGGGGCAACGGCGTGGGTGGGAGTCTTGCGGTTTGACAAAAAAAATCTTGAGGCATCGACTGCACCGAGGTTTGATGAATTAAATACAAGATCAGTTCGTAGGGTTTTGGTCGCAGTGGAGCACAGTCTGGGTGGCACAGCGACCAGAGTATCAGGAAAGAAACACACACACTACTGTCCAAGAGCATGTTCGTCAGTATTCAAATCTAGAGCACATACATATTCCAGCAGTTGAAAACAATCAACAGCCGGCACCATTTCTAGTGAAAGGGTCCAGGCTCGGCGGTCGCGTCCCTCACCAGAGGGCTCATTTCAGAGCTGCTGAGCGCGTGCTCCGAAAATCGCGTGCTGGCATGGTCTGAGGTGCGGAGGGACAGGTGTCCCCTCTCCGCGTCGGTGCCGTCATATTTTGCCCCAAGTTGCCCCGCCTCCTCTGCGCTGGCAAAGAGGACGATCCCGGCGCCCGTGACGGCAAAGCAGGCCAGAAACGGCGCCAGGGCGCCCGGCGGAAACCCGTCGAGCAGCAGCCCTCTGGCGAGGCCGGTCCAGGCATCGGCCGCGAGGAGGCTGAGGTTGAGCAGCGCGGCGCCGTGGCGCTTGAGCACCACGGGGACGAGGGAGTAAAAGGCAAACATGGCCGCGCCAAAGCCCAGAAAGGGCAGCCAGACCCCCGGGTTAAGCCACGGCGCCCGCAGCGCCGCGGCGCCCTCGAGCGCGGCGCCCTGGGCGCCGCTCCACAGGGCGCCGAACAGGCCGAGGGCGCCCAGGAGCTCGGCGCGGGGCGTGCTGCCGACCACGAGGCGCTCCTGGAGCACGTTGGACGCGGCGTACAGCGAGGCGCCCAGCAGCGTGAGCGCGTCGCCCAGCCACGGCCGGCGGGCGGCGCCGGCCGCCGCGCCCGCCCCCGCGCGTCAGACGCCACCAGCACGCCAAAGCCCAGCACGCACAGCGCGGCGGCCAGGCACTGTCGGCGGCCGTACGCGCGGCCAAGCAGCAGCACGGACAGCGCGAGGACGGCGGGGATGGCCCAGGCGTCCAGCAGCTGCACGCTGGTGATGCTGGTCCAGCGGTAGGCGGCCACAAGGCAGGCGTTGGCCTCCACGTCAATCAGCGCTAGTAAGGCGTAGGCCCAGGCGGGCGTCGAGAGCAGGGGTGTTGGTGCAGCCAAGGCCTCGATCGCGAGCGAGCTCTGACCGTCAATCGCTTGTCGTCGGCGACTCCTCCGGACATTCCTGGCGTGCACGGACAGCCAGACCAGCCCCAGAGCCAGGTAATTGGCGCCTGATTGCAGCACTGGGAGCGACACTCCCTGGAAAGAGTGGGGGCAAGGCGGAAATGGGTGGCCAATTGTGCAGAGAAAGGCGCTCTCCCTTTTCCCCCCACCCAAAAAAGGACCATTAAATGTCCCAAGCCGCCGGTGACAAAGACTCCCTCGCGACACGAGCCGGCCCTAGCCCGCACCTGCTCGACAAGGAGAACCGAGCAGACGGCCGTCATGGCCACCAAAATGGCCAGTGCCTGCCCCAGCAGCAGGGGGCCTAGCCATGGCAGTCGCATGTGGCAATTTGTGCTGAGCCGTCCGCGAAGATGGCACGCCCCGCCGTCACAGGCACATGACTTCCACTCGAGTCTACCGGACGGCAGACAAGTCACATCCACCGAGTAAACGTTTGTCTCGTGGATGGAAACAATCGAGGCTGCGCGTATGAAGCCCGGAGGCCTAGCGGCCGGGTTCGTGCTGGGGCTTTGGCCTGCCCGAGCCGAGCCCGGGATCGCATCCCGGATTGCGGGATGAATGCTCTTGCCCTTCCCCGAGACCGGGCCCTGTCCGTGCGCAGATCCGCATTCCGTCACAGCCCCCCGGATCGAGATTCTGGAGACTTTATCGTATTTTTCGGTGCGAGCTGGTGTTGGCCGGAGCTTTGTGATTGGATGATGCCCGCATCGCAATAGGACGCGCGGAGAGGGGCTCGCGGCGGTCAGCGCAGGCCGGGATCCGCCCGCGGCCGAGCATTGGTCGTCGGAATGGGCTCCAAGGAGCTCCCAAACTGGGTGCGCTGGCCCCAGGGCGAGGCGGGCTTCCAGGCCCTGGCCATCCGGATCGACAAGCCCGTGGACGACGTGTTCCAGCTCATCTACGGCTCAGAGACGAATTTCGCGGTACGCTTGGGGTTTGAGTTGTGAGGCGATGAGGCTGATTGCATTGCTCTGTTGTAGCGTTTTTGTTGGGAGACGGGGGGCATTGCTGAGGTGGAGTGTGGAGGTAGGGGGCTAGAGAGGGGGAGGGCATCGGCTGCCCACCACATAATAACATAACCAAGGGACTATGAATGATACTGAGCCATTTGGATGGGCATGCTAGGCCCACCCAGGGCTGCTCCCTGCACAAACTTCTCACAATTTCTCCTCTCTCTCTCACCACCGCAGAAGGAGGTGCACGCGGCGGTGGGGAACAAGGATGTGGTGGTGTCCGACTGGCGGACGAGCACCAACCAGTTTGACAAGCTGCCCGACACCAACGCGCCGCCGGCCCTGGCCTCGCTGCGCCCCGGCTGCGTGCGGCGCACGCGCTTTGCGGGCTTCAGCATGGGCAGCAAGTTCACGACGGACCAGCTGTCGCAGCTGGAGGAGGCCGTGCCGGGCGAGCGCTACAGCCTGGAGATGTGCGTGGCCACGACCGCGACCTACGGCGACAAGTTCCGGCCGGTGCTGCGGCACGCGCTGCGCGCGGCGGGGCCCGCGGCCTGCACGCTGCGCGTCGCGGCGACCATCGTCTTCGTGGGCAAGGTCAACGGCTTTGTGCGCGGCATGATCGAGCGCGGCGCCAGGGACGGCATCCTCAAGAACTTTGCCAGCTTCCGCAAGATCCTGCAGGCGCACGCGGGCGTGGAGGACGCGCCCGCGGCCGAGGCGGGCGCCGAGGAGGGCGCGGCGGCGACCGGGCCCCCGGCGGCCGCGCTGGCGGCGACCGAGCCGGTCGCCGAGCTGCCGCCGCTGGCGCCGCTGGCGCGCGCCGTGGGCGAGCCCATGGAGCGCGCGCTGGCGCCCTGGGCCGCCGCCCTGCAGCGCCTGCTGGGCCTCCCGGGCCCGGCTGCGGTGGCGCTGCACGCCGCGCTCGGCGCGGCGCTGGCGCTGGCCACGCTCCAGCTCGTGCTGCAGGCGCTGCTCTTCCTCCGGCGCGCGAGCCACGAGCCCACCGACGTCGTCTCGGGCGTCGCGCACATGGCCTTTCGCGTGTTTCGCTTCCCGGAGTCGGCCGCGCAGGTGCTCTCCTCGGCCCTGATCCTGTTTCTGGTGCGCACCATCCTCGGCGCCCTGACGGCCGTCGTGCCCGCGGCGCCCACGCCCGAGGCCTCCATCATTTCCGTTATTGTGTCTTTGTTTTCGTCTTCATCGCCGTCGTCCTCTGAGACGACAACGAGCGTCGCGGCGGTTGTCTCGCAAGAGGACGGCGGTGCCTCTACTGCAGCGCCGAGCCCGTCGCCGGAGCCAAAGCTGGACGTGGTGCGCGAAGAGTCCGAGGCGGCGCTCGAGGGTGTCAAGTACGAGGGCTACTCGGAGGCCATCAGCAGCGCGCAGGGGCAGGTGCGCTTTGAGACAGAGGGGGGGATTTGGGCTGGTTGTTGAGAGAGACGCGGTGGTAGGGGGGGCACCCTGCCAGTATCTGTCTGGCCTGGAGTGGCCAAGGTCGGATGCGCTCATGCTGTCGCCAATTGGACTATGACAACCTCACAACTCCTTATTGTCTTTACAATCCCAGATCACGTACCAATCCTTTAGCAAGTCGATGGCGGCCCTATTTCCCTTTTGGGTGCGTTGGCTGGGGTCGGTTGGGGGGTGGTTGCGCACCAACGGAAGCGCCCATTATGCTGTCACTCTTCATCGTCGCGTGATCGCCTTCCTCTATCAACAACCAACCTTCCCCATTACAAAGGTGTCGTCGTCCACCGCGGCCGCGGCGCCAGAGGAAACCGCCCCGGAGCCGAAAAAGTCGGCCTCCACGAGCTCCACCCCCCGCTCGCCCGGCCAAATGGACAGCCTGGTGGTTCCCCCAAGAGGGGAAAGCGAATCGGTAAGGTGCTGCCTTGTGTACTTGTGTATGGTGTCTTGAAGACGCGCTGTGCGATTGCTCACCAGATACCAGCTTGTATGTCTGATAGGACACGCATGGAGGCCAACTGACCGTGCGTGCATCCCTTCTTTAACCCTCAACAGGAGCTAGCTGCCGAGAAGCTGATGAGCCCAAAGGGCCGCGCGCGCGAGCTCTCGCGGCCCGTGAAGCGGGAGGCCGGCGACCAGGCAGTCATCGAGGAGATCTTTGAGAATGAGCGGTTGCAGGTAGGGACAGGTGGTCTGGGAGATTCGGGTGTCCAGTGGCCTTCCCAGTGCCGCCTCGACGACCCACCACGACCATCCCCCCTTCTTATTTCAATGCGCGACACGCGCTCGCTCTCACCCCACCCTGCAGCCATTCCGTGGGTGGGGCCACTCGTGGCCGGGGCACTTTCTTCCCACCGACCGCGTGGCGCACTGGTCGCTCCGCGAGGCGCCGGGGACGGCGGTCGTGGCCGCGCAAGAATTCAAGCGCGTGGCTCCCCGTGTGCCCAAGGTGCGGGGCATTGATTGATCTGGTGTGAATGATCGTCAGTGCCCTGTATGCGCGTGTCAGCCATGCACTTGCCCTTCACAAACGCTTCAGGGCTGGCGGTGGGTCGAGAGCACGTGGCACCTGGATCTCTCCGGAAGCCTGGTGGACGCCGTGGACGCTGACGGCTGGGCCTACGGCCTCGACTTTGGCTGGCTGCAGTTTCCCTTTGCCCCAGGGGCAGGCGGCAAGTGCGTGTGGCGGACTGTGTGGTTTACGTATGTGTGTGTGTTTTGAAAACTGCTAATTCTGGATCAAGTCAAGCGCCCGCCAGCCCCATGCTCAGCCGCCCATCCACCCCCACCCCACCCCATCGCAGAAAGTACTCTAACTTTGTGCGGCGCCGGCGCTGGATACGCACGCGTGTGCCGCTGACGGTGGAGGAGAGGGCCGCGGCGGGCCTGGCGGGGGAGCTGCGGGGCGCGGGCGAGGGCGAGGAGGCGGTCGTGGCGGCCGAGCCGCAGGTGGAGGGCAGCGCGGCCTCGGCGGCGAGTCGCGCCGCGCCTGCGGCGGCCGAGGACGAGCCCGTGGCGCTGGACGCGGAGGACCGCATCCTGTCGGCGCGTCTGGCCGAGAGCGCGGTGGCGGCGGCCCTGCGCTCCGTCGAGCTCGAGGCGACGCTCGAGCTGGGCGAGCCGGCGCCGGCGCCGGCCTCGCCAGACGCCGGCCACGGCGCCGACAGGCCGACCGTGGAGCGGAAGCTGGCGCTGTCCAGCCCCAGGCGGACGGACGACGAGAGCGATGACGAGGCGGCGCTGCTCAGCGATGTTGCCCTGGCGCCGTCGCGCGAGGATAGCGCCGCCTCCGACGGCGGCCACCTCTGCCTCCGAGCGTCCCCGAGCGCCGCGGCGGCGCAGGCACGGGAGACCGGCCCGGCTCCGATCGACGTGGCCGCCGCCTCGCCAGACACCCCACCCCAGGATCAGTCGCCCGGGCCCGACTCTGGCCACCTCATGCTGTGACCTCTGTGCTCTGTCAACTCGGATGAGATCAATCATGAAATAATCCGTCATACTGAGGATAATGACGTGATAGGTCAGCGGGGTACACGTGATCGCGCAGAGCCCCGCAGCGGCGCCGGGCGAGACCTCTGGAGGACGGTTCGGGGCCGGGTTTTCAAAATGGGTAAAGAGAAACTGGCAGGCAGCTTGGGCGGCGGCCCGGACAGCAATACACGCGGTTTGTGTAACCATCGATCGATCCGCAACACACACAACCAGCTTGTTTCATTGCGTCATGAGGTCTTGAGCGTCGTAAAACGTGACCCAAGCGAGCCACGTCCAAACTTGTCTCGCATGGTGGGAACACCCCGGGGACAAAAAGCACCCATGGGGGGGGTCCAAGTTTGAACTTGCCGTCGAATGGCCAGCTTCATACGTGCGACCCGTGATCGGTAAAGCATTGTAGCGTCTTCGGATGTGGTTGCGGTGCACCAACCTTGCACACTTGGAGCTATAGGACGCCTTGCATCGGTCTCGCCGCCCCGTTTACCATCCAGTGTGCAGACACAAGTACTCCAGACCCGTCTCGATTTTGGGGTACGACACCCATTTCTATCTTTCATTCGTCTTTATTTGCCATTCTTTGGTGCCTACAATTCCATTGGAGGCGATCCATGGCCGACTGTGTCTCGCCGAGGTGCTCGACACCCAAGGCGTGCCAGACGCCAAAGCGGCGGGCGGGAAGCTTCGATGAGGAGCGTCCAGTGATGACCGGATCAGGTACAGGGAGTCGGATCTGAGTCGTGGGGAGCAGTTGTGGCATTATGTGGGCGCGCCGTACTGCCCGGTCCTGCCACTAATTCGCCCGAGCGTGGGATGGCGCGGCCCGGTGCTCGCCCCGGCCCTTGCCGGGCGCTCCAACTGCTCGTACTTGCATGTGTTCTAGCATCCCATCCCCATGCGTGGTCCCGGCTGGGTCAGCGATCGCCCGTCCCAGCTTCCCGCCCACACTCACGATTTGAACCCCCGCCCCGCTTCCCGACAGAGGCACCCCGTGTCCATCTTGAAATCCGCAACGTGCGGAGCAGCGTCGCGGGCAGCGCCTTCGTTTGCGACTGCACCGTCTCCCAGCCGCTCGAAAGCTGCGGTTCTGCCGAACTGTACATCAGGTGCGAGCTGGGGAGAAGCTGGTGGCTGGTTTGACCGTGCTGGGACAGGCGCAGAGGAGCTGAAGGGTTTGAAGCTGTCACTGAGTCATGCCCCTTGCAATGTCGTTGAGCTCACCAGTCATTCAAGCCCATATGTGCACCTACCCTGCAGGTCCGAGATCAAGACACCATCTGCTAAGCGGCAACGCGGGCCGTCTGCGCGAGGGTCGGCCACCGACCACCGCATCATCATCTCCGACGAGCTGGGCGTCCAATCGACCTTTAAGTTGGCGAATGGCGAGGTGTGTGTAATAATGGTGGTTGACTACTGGGTTGATACTAATTTTAATGAGGGGGAATTGGCACGCCTTTGTTGAAGGCCTGGTGATAGACATGACGACATGGTCACGTCACCTGCCTAACCCAGCCCGTGCCCCTGCGTTGCCCAGATTCTGGTGGACGAAAAGGCGCACGTGCTGTGCTGGAACGGGCTCGTCCTGCTGCGATTCGCAGAAGCCAGCCAGCTGCGCGCCTTCTGGGCCTGCTTCCCAGGCCTCAGGGGGGCCAGCGTCCACTGCGACCTGCGTGCCGTGATTGGCCGCGGGGCCCACGCGCGCCCCGCGCCCGCGCGCGGCCCCGCCGCCCGCGCGCACGCCCGAGCCGACGGCCTCGCCCAAGGCGCCGGCCCCGCCGCGCCCGCTTTGGCCCCTGGCGCCGCTGACGCCCCTGGACGCGCGTGAGCTCGGCCGGGCCGCGTGCCCATCCCGCGCCCGTCCAGCGAGGACGCGCTCGGCCCCGCCGACGGCGCCGCGCTGGGCGCCGAGGCGCTGCTGGGCTTGCTGGCGCCCTACGACCAGCTGGCGGCGCCGCACGCGCTGCGCCTGGAGCCGCCCTCGGCGCCCTGGCCGACGCTGCTGGGCGCGGACGAGGAGGCGCCCGCGCGCGCGGGCGGCCTGCAGTCGCAGCTGGGCACGCCCAAGCTGCTCAGCCGCCGCGCGCTGTCGTGCGAGCTCATGTCCTTTTGACGTCTACGAACGAGACAAAGACGCCGACGGACGGACGACGTTTTGTGCAAAGCAGACTACTGATTGACAGTTGCCGTCTGACCCTTGTTGCGTCCCGCGCGCCGCCTGCGCGCCTCATCCCTTGGCTCTGATGGCCAGGATCCGGTGGTGGCTGGGTGGGAAAAGGACGGGGAGAGAGGGAGAGGAGGAGGTGTCTTCTTCTTCGTGAAGAAGATCCCCCCCTCCCCCCCCCCTTATCTCCCCCCATTTCCCCACCTCGCCGCCTGCTCGCCCGCCGCTTTTCTTAGCTTTCGGCTTTGTTGTCTGACGCTGGCTCTTGCGCCAGTGTTGCCCACACAGCGTGAATGAATGAAGTTGTACCCCCTCTGCTTACCCTCAAGAACGGAACCTTCTCTGTCCTCAAGAGGCGCGCCTCCTCGCCGCCGCCTCGACGGGAAGCCCATGCTTCAATGCGTTCCCTTTTTCCCACCCCCCCTTGCTTTGTCTTGAATGGCCCCTTCATTCCGCCATCCCATCCCACATCCCTGCTGGGCCAGGGGTTTTGGGCTCCCGCCCCCCCTCGGAACGCGAGCGCGTGGAATGATTGAATGCAGCGCTCGTCATCGCAGCGTAGAACACCCTTCCATCTTTCCCCACTGCTACTAGCATCCGCCCCCTGGCTCGGCAGCCAAGGCGCCATTTATCTGTTTTTTTCCTGCTTGTGCCTCTTCACTTGGTCTCACCGCGGGATGTTTTGTTTGCGCCTCGGGCCTCATTGCCCGGGGGCTTGCATGGGGCAAAGTCCCCCTCCGCACACGGTGCCGTGCTTTCTACACGTACTTGTCTTTCTTGGCAGCGTCGCCGCGCGCAGCGCCGTCTGAGAAATCAATGCCTAATCCCTAGAATTGATGATTTCCTCGTCCCGGCAGAAGACTCGTGACGCGCCGCTGCAAGGAGCCGTCATAGATATTTGGTTTAGGAGTCAGTAGGCCTCACTTTAGCTTGGTCGCTCGGCTTTCCCATAATTCTGCAAGCACGCTAGGTTAAATGGGAAAGGAGGAGCAGTATTTTCAAGAATACCAGGGGATTTGGTATTTTTACAGAGTTGGATGAGAGGAGCTCTGGCCAGAGAGCTGGCGACGCTATGTAAGTTGCTCACGTGCATCGCGGAAGAATTCTGAAGAACCACGGCAAGCCTGTCGCTGCATGATTCTTTGACAGCCAGCAGCAAGCGCGCTCCAACTAGCGCACTGCGCTGTCTCGCTCAGTCCCGCGCGCCGATGCCCAGGTGGAAGCGGGGCACGCCGGCGTCGTTCCAGGCGCACTCGAGACGCACTGGGCCGATGGGCGTCTGCAGGCGCAGCCCCGCGCCGGCGCCGTAGCCGCGGCCGGGCTTGCCCCGCGCGCCCGCCGGGTCGCCCAGCACGTGCGCGCCGCTCTCGAAATCTAGGTGATGAGGATTGGGCAGATTGTGTTTAGTTGTGAGTGTGCTTGATATCAAGCACGCTCAATATGGATCAAAGGACAATTTCAGATAATAGATCACCCTCACCGGTTCCGTAGTCGGCAAAAAGCACGCCGGCCAGGGGCGCGATCAGAGGGACCTGGAGCTCCGTGCTGGCGACCACAAATTGCCTCCCCGTCCCGACGCCGCCTGAATTGTGGTTTTGTGGGGGGGTTATGAGGCAAACGTGCAGGGATTCGGGCAAAAATCGGTGTCTTTCTAATCACAAAATGGACATTTCACAACGTCGCATTCACTATTTCCAACAGTCACCCCCACCCCCTTTGCCCACCTTCGTCGTAGCCTCGGACAGAGTTGGTGCCGCCAATGGTAAAGGCATCGTAAGGGGGAAGATCGCCCACGACGACGCCTCCCTTGGCCCCCACCCACAGACTGGCGGGGTTGGTATGTAACAGGGGCGTCAATCACAAGGTCGACGAGAGGTCGTAGATGCGTTCTTTCCACGCTTTCAAGTGTCACTCCCTCGTTTCGACCACAGTCCCCCCCCTCAGGTGAGCGCTCTCTCCCACCCCAAAACACACCCAAATCTACCTGCAGGGTCCGAGGCGGAGGGCGCGATCGGCCTTGAGGGTGAACTTGTTGGAGTTGAGCCAGTCGGCCTGCAGCGGCACCGCCTGCTCCATGGACCCCACCACCTGGCCCTGGCCCGAGCTCGGCCTTTGTTAAGGGTCGGGAGAACAGGAGATATGTTAAATTGGGTTGGTTTGGATGCCCCAGAAATCAGAATCTCAAAGTGCGGCAATGCATACATAGATCTACAAATCCTCGATTTATACAACCAACAACACCCCTCCCTCTTTCTCGTCCTTCTCACGCGTAGGACAGGCGCAGCGTGCCGGTGGCCTTGGTGTCGCGGTCGCGGCCGCCGAGGTGCAGCGGCGCCGCGTATCGGTCGTGCAGGACTCGGCGGCCGCGCTCGTCCAGGCTGGTGGCGCGCTGCCAGCCCAGGGCCAGGCTGCCCGTCCAGCCCACGCCCAGCGGGCGGGTCCACTCGATGCTGCCGCCCAGGCGCGCGACGTGCACCGCGCCCGGCGGGCCCTCGGCCAGCGCCGGCGAGCCGGGCGCCGCGCCAAACACCGCGTCGGCCGGCAGGCGGTTGCTGGAGAGCGCGACGGTGCGCGCGGTGCGGTGCGCGTCGCCCAGCACCCAGGGGTCCTCGTGCACAAAGCTGAAATTCGAGTTGGCCTGGCCCAGCTCCACCAGCGCCTGCAGGCGCTGGCCCAGGCCGAATAGGTTGCGCTGGTTGTACTGCAGCTGGCCCATGAAGGAGGGGATGGAGGCGGCGGCGCCGAGGGAGGGTTGTGAGGGCGCGGCGCCCTCGCCGGCGCCCGCCGCGCCGCCGCGTCCGGAGGCCAGGACGCCCGTCCCCGCGCTGAGCACGCCCGACCGCTTCTCGCGCATGAGCAGCGTGACGTCCACGCGCGGCGCCTCCACCGTGGACGACTCGGCCGGCTGCGGCAGGAAGACCGCGTCCTCGAACAGGCCCGTGCTGAGCACGCTCTGCAGGTCGTTCTCCAGGCGGCGCAGCGAGTAGAGCTGGCCCACCTGCGTGTTGAGGTGGCGCAGGATGATGTCTGGCCGCGTCTGGCCCTCCTCCTTGACCTGAGGAGGTTGGGGGAGGGGGAGAGGAGAGGGAGTAAGTAGTTGCGCCCTTGGGCGAGGAGCCTGACTGACCATGCCTCCATACACACTCATTCACCCTCCCTGCGCGCCCCCCCCCCCCCCCCTCTCTCTCTACTTACCTCTCCCGTCTTGCGGTCCTCGAAGCGGAGGCGCACGCTGGCCACGCGGGGCTCGCTGGTGTGCAGCAGCACCTGCCCCGTCGCGTCGCTCAGCGCGCAGCTGGTGATGTGGCCCACGTAGCCGTTGTCGTCGTACCAGGCGTTGAGCTTCTCGGACACGGCGCGCAGCGCGTTGAAGTCGGCCGGGCGGCCGGCGAGCGGCGCCAGCGCCTCGCGCACCGCGCTGGCCGGCAGCGACTCGGCGCCCGTCAGCACCGCGCCCGCCAGGTCCGGGTTGGGGGGTCAGGCGCAGCGTGAGGCGCACGCCGTCGCGCGTGTCGTCCGCCTGCGGCTCGCAGGTGGCAAACAGGCCCGTCTCGAAGATGCGGTGCATGGCCGTCTGCACCTCGTCCAGCGTGTAGGCAAAGTTGGTGCGCAGGGTCAGGGCCTCCTCGGCCACGCGCTTGAGCTCGCCATCCACGCCCAGCAGCTCCACCTTGGGGGGTGGGGGTGGGGGGGGGGGGGGGGCGGAGGGGGTGGGCATGGCATGGCATGGCATGGCATGGTTTAACAATTGGCCTCAGGCTTGGCCACTCACGGAGGCAGTCGCGCTCACGAATAGAAATGCGCATGTCATCGTAAAATACAATCAGAAAAACGGCAGATAGTATCCACATTTACCCAATCACTCTTCTACCTCGCTGATCAGGATCGACTCGGAGGGCTTTTGCGCCGAGGCGGCCCCGCTGCTCCCACCGCCAGACACTTTGGAGGCGGATGCAAAGGCCGGCGCGCCATGCACCGCCATGAAGCGGCGAAGCGCCTCACATCGCACCCGTTCAAGCCCCAGTTGGCAGGCGCGGTGCGCTTTGCGCATCAGGGTCTGGCCTCCCTTCCATTTGGTGGAAGCCTGCCGCTCCCTCTCGCTTCCAGCCGAACTGGAGGCCTCTCCCCCGCGATTTCTCCACCGTCTGCTGGCAGAAAACATGGTGCGCAAGGGCAATCGTGTACTTTGAGCGTCGCAGCCATCGTTTTGCATTTTCCCGTGCAATGGAGCCAGGCACTGCATCGCGACTGGCCACTCGTGATCGCGAGCGCGGATGGTCAGGATGATTTTTTCAAATGTGCCATGGCAGGCGCAGCCCACGGCGGCGCGGACGGCCGGAACCAGCCCCCCTACTACAGCATTCGATGATAGTACAGTGCCGTGAGAGGGCAAGCGCGGACAAGGGAGCAAAAGTGATTGTGCGCTCCTCGTTGAGGCGAGGCGGTCGTGCCCGAGCGCGAGGCCAAGGCTGGGCGGTGGCCAGACAAGGCGAATGTGAGCAGGGTCCCAGGCAAAGGACCCACCACACAGTGGCTGGCGGATATTTGATGACTGCAATTGGGAGTGCGCCTGAGAGGAGTGCGCCTAGGCACACACGCTCTCGGAGCCCAGCCAGGAAAATGCAAACCAACTTCAAGCAATCCATCCCAGGGGGGCAGTGTGCGCGCGGCATCAAATCCACGCGGCCTGGCCTTCCCAGGGACCCTGCAGCGTGTGCTCCTGAGGCTCTTCCAGCACCTGGCCGGCGTTGGCAGCTTTGCAGGCGTCCAGCTCTTCCCGCGAGACCGGCTGCCCGAGCGCCAGTCGCTGAAGCACCTGCGGTGGTTTGAGAGGTGCGAAGATGAAGGGTCGTCATCATGATGCTGCATGAGTATTTCGTGTTGAGCGCCATGTTCATCTCGTCACCCTCCTCCGGACACAGAGGGTCGTGCTGTCCAGATATCGCACAAGTCACCACGATGGACCCACCCCTAGCCGCCGCCCTACCTGGAGGTACTGCTCACGGCCCATGGCCCTGACTGCCAGCTGCGGCCCGGACATGACGTGGGAGGCCTCCTCAAAGGCCGCCGTCGGCGCCAAGTTTGGCCTGGCAGCAACAACGGGCGCCTCTTCTGCGGCCAGTGAGTACCCACCAGGCGCGGCGACCTCATGCTCCACCTCCTCAGCGTGCAGAGCGGGCTCGCAGCCCACGATCGCGCCGGGCAGGCGCGAGCGTGCGCCGCCGCTCGCGGGGCCCCGCGGCCGGCGGCGCCCCGGCCGCGGCCGCGGCGCGGCTCCGCAGCTCGTCGACGTAGCTCCGGCGCCCGGTCGCCGCCTTCGCCTGGCCAGCGCGGCCTCCTGCGCGCGCCTCGCGTCCGGCGGCGGCGTCGGCCGGCGCCTTTCGGCCCTGGGCCGCTTGGGCCCGGCCGGCGGCCGGCCCGGCCGCTCGCCGCGCGCCTCGCCGCCTGGCCGCGCAGGTGCCGTGCGCCGGCGCGTGCAGGAGCCGGTCCAGCTTGGCGGGGCTCACCTTTTTGAGCAGCGCCGCGCGCTGCGCGTGCTCCGCGTCCCGGCGCGCCTCGGCCGCGGCCAAATCGCATCTGCGCCGCGCGGTTAAGGACGTGGGCTGGCCGCCGGGACCGGGCGCCGCACCCGGGCGCGCAGGCCCGAGCCCGGGGTCGCGGAGCGCGATCTTTGGCCCTGGGCCGCGGCCGCGGCGCCGTCGTCGTCCGGCAGGCCGCGGGGCGTGGTGGGGTCCTCGGCGGCCTCCTCCTCCTCCGGCCCGCCGCCGCCCAGGTCCAGCGCCCGCTTGGCGCGCACCGAGCCGGGGCGCCGGCGCGCGCGCGCGGGCCCGCACACCGGGGACGCAAAGTTTGGCACGGAGGCCGCGCCGGGGACGAGCGGGCTCTGCCCCGGCTCGTGCCCGCTCGCGCCCTCGCAGGCCTCGTCGTCGGCAAACGCGCGGCCCGGGCCGTCGGCGCGGCTGGAGTTGAGGGACACGGCGCTGGAGCGGAGCGGATCGGGCTGGCGGGGGATGCCGCGCAGGGGCGAGCGCTGGCGCTGGATGTAGGGCAGCTTCCACCCGGGGTCCCGCAGCTTGAGCGGCGACGGCACCCTCCTCCGCGGCCGCACCGCGGTCTCCGCGCCCCAAAAGTCCCCGTCGTCGCGGGAGGGGGGCCGGCCCGCACCGCCAAGGCAGAGGCAGGAGGCAAACAGGCGGCGGAAGAATCCTCCGCGCCTGGGAGTGCCGCGGTGCAGCGGCGCCATCGGCAACCTGGGCAGAGGGTGGTCGCGAGTGTGCACATCGGTTGCGAGCGTGTATGTCCATGAGTGCTGGCCTTGTGATACGGTGGCTTTTGCGGCACAATCCATCCTTTCCTGTGCCTCACCTCGCATCAAACTCGATACTGTTATCCAGACAAGGCTCCGATGTCGTCAGGAAGACTGGTGCAGGGCTCTGCAGCAAGAGGTTTAGGATTGTTTTGCTCCAGAACTGTCTTTCAAAGAAGTTCTTACCTCGACAGACCTTCCAGCAACCAACTCATAGTGAAACTGCTAGGCTCATGACATTTTCTGCCAGCAATCTTGCCCTCCCGGCCCCAACCCACCTGCTTCTTTTGGCAGCCATCCACACCCATGGGACGCAGGGATGGGCCGGCCTGGGCTCCCGATGCCGCCCGGGCGTGCAAGGCGGGGATGGTGTCCCTCGGCACAGACCCCATCGGACTCGCAGAGGAGACCTCTCGACCGTGGCAGTGCTCTGTACGCGCAAACACGGGCGAGTGAGACCTTAGTACGCGCATGTGCCAACTAATGTAACAAAAAATAGCAGTTTCAGGGTCAGAAAGTAGAGAATTTGCTACCTGGGCGATGCGACTTGGCTCGGGCGGAAAGGTCGACAGGTAGGTAGGTACAAGTCAGATCCAAGCGCAGGTGCCAGTTGGGGGACTCCCAGATGGCTTCCTGCCTCTCATCCTTTTGGAAAATGCCCCGATGTCAGATCTTTGCGCTTGTTGAGCCCTTAATGGGTGCTTCCCGCCCTGCGTCCCTGTCCTGCCCGATCGGAGCTGTCGGAGTTGCGGGTTTGGAGCTGCGGGCGCCATTTCTTTCGGGGTCCGTATCTCGCGCCCTGGGCGGCGGAGGGCGCCGTACCTCGCAGTCCACCCCCCGAGCTCCGCACTTTGGCTCGGCGACCTCCCCGCTCCATCCCTTTCTGAATCGAGTAGACCCGTGTTGGTCCGGTAAACCACACGAGGAGCCATGGGCAAGTGCGGCAAGGGTACCGGCAGCTTTGGTACGTGGAGCGGGCGCCCTGGGCAGACTGGCCCATCCTCGGCGGTGTGAGACGCGGGCACCGTTGAGCGGAGCTCTCATTCGCCCCACATTCACCCCTCCGCAGGTCTGCGCCACATCAAGTCGCACTCGATCTGCCGTCGGTGCGGCCGGCGGTCGTTCCACAACCAGAAGCACCACTGCGCGGCGTGCGGCTACCCCTCCGCTAAGAAGAGGACCTGTACGTCGGGCATGATAATTGTGGTGCTGTGATGGTTTTGGCGGGGGCCGACGCCCGCCTGGGTACGTTGCGAGGCGTGCGCATGTTCTCACCCGGAATCCCGCTTTCCATTGAGCTCCGCAGACCAGTGGGGCCAGAAGGCTATTCGCCGGAAAACCACTGGCACTGGCCGCATGAAGCACCTGAAGCTTGTGCAGCGCCGTTTCCGCAACGGCTTCCAGACTGGTACGTTGCCCACGGTGGCTGGTTGCGTGGGGTGGGGAGGGAGACGCGGGGTGCAGGAGGAATGGAGGAAGGGCCCGGAATATGCTGGAAGACGACAGCATGCTGGGGACCTGCTTGCCCCAGGCTGCTCATACTCTCTTTCCTCGCTCAATCTGCTGCAGGCCAGGCCAAGAAGGCCGTGACCGCTGGCGCCTCTGCGTGAATGTGACGCTCTGTATTTGCGTCTGTAAATCAAGCTTCCTTAGTGGTGTCAGAGGAGGAGGGGTAGTGTATTATTGTTTGTAGGGAACAGCACGGAGGCCGAGGTGCCATCATACTACAGGCCGGCAGGGAATGGTGGCGACAGGTCGTCCCGGGTGCGCTCTTCAACCGCACGGCTCCACTGCCGCAGCTGCGAGTCCCGCATCTGGGCCTGGGGGGGTCGCAGGAAAGAGGGTCACCCTCACGCGACACGGCGCATCCAGCCGTGCTCGTTGAATCAAAAACATCACAACTCCCAAGAATATGAGCCCCTTTGAGCCACACAACCCGCTTGCCTGGAGGTCGCTCGCCAATCCCAGCTTGGCTTGCAGCCGAGCGGCTCTGGCGGCCGCGTCTTCGGCGGCCATGCGCCGGGCTTGCTCCTCCGCGGCCTGTCGCTCGAGCGCGGCCTCTGCCTTTTCCGCGAGCCGGGCGGCCAATCGAGCCTGAATCTGCTCTGATCGATCACGCAGCGTCTCTGCCAGGTTGCCGGGTTTTGAAGCGGCACCCGGCGGGGCAGCTGCTGATTGGGTGCTGCTGTGCGGGGCAGGGTAGGAACAGGTCACAACGGTGGCACACCAACGACTTTACCGAGCAAAAAAGCCCTTTCCCTTGAAGAAACTCACCTCGGGGCTGGGGGCTCTGGATTCGCCAGGGCTGCCCGGTGCCAGGCGGCGAGGAGCGCCCTGGGGCTCTGGGGAGACGGCGGCGTCGCCGGGCACCCTGCCTGGGGGCCAGGGCCTGACCGCTGCGCGGAGCCACTTTCCAGCACGTCCTCACTATCAACAAGCACCTCCCCTGGCTGAGGCTGGCCTGCGGCAATCATCCAAGCCTCTTGCGGTTCCTCTTGCGCAACTCCAATACCCTGCTTCTCGAGCATTGGCTGCTGCTGTGCGGCTTGTTGTCTCGGGGTTGCCATGGCCTCAGGTGCAGCATCGTGGGCTCCCCCGCCCATTTGCAAGAGCTTCTGGCGCCGAGCAACGCCATCCTGCCCAATGGCCATGGGGATGGCGCTCTCCCAGGCGGCGTGGTCATGCCGAAGCGTGCGCGGCATGTCGCTGGAGTCGGGCCACGGCTGGTGGGGCTTCCTTGGCACCCCGGATCGGCGCATCTCCGTGGTCTCCCAGAGCGCCCTACCCTTGAGAAGATTGTGCTCTTGGACCTGGAATTTTAGATCATCAATGTACGCATCGTGTTGGCGCTGCTTCTCGAGCCGCGCCAGCGCAGTCTGGTGGCCTCGCCCTCGGGACATGTCGCCCATGTCGGTCCAAGGAGGGGCTCAGGCCGGGTGTTTTGGGCGCCAAGGGAGCAGCTTAGGTGTTCAAGAATAGTATTGATGACTGTTGGGAGAGGATCGCTCTATGCTTGAGCTGCGAGCCATCCATCGGGGGCAGGGAACCGAGCCCAGGGCCAGCCCAAGCCTGGAGACCAAATCTTCACTGCCACCGTCGCTCCACGACGATCCATCCCTGCGAGGCGCGAGCGAGTCTCCCAGGATGGGTGCCACCGAGATTGCCCGGAACCCCACCGGAAGGGCTGGAATCCATACCTTCTATCTCGAGAGAGCATCCAGGAGCAACCATTCTTTCGGTGGAGCTCAGCAGCTGCAGACAGGCTCGCGACCGACAAGCATGGTGAGTTGGGCAACCGTATTGGGCCGTGTTTGCTGTCAAGCCGGGCATGGAACCTCGAGCTTGGAAAGCCTAGTCTCACTCCATTAATTCTGCAGGCGGTGTTTGGCAAGTTTTTCGCGTTTGGCGCCGGTGCCGTGTTTTTCGGCGTCGCCCTCCGCTCCCTGGACGGGCTCTCCTACTACTTTGATGAGAAGTGCGTAGGGGGGCTGCCTGTGCGCGTCGCGTGATGCGGGGACAAGAGTGTGCGGACAGTGTCTATACCCAAATGTAATCGCCATTCCCATTCACCCCCGTGTCCAGGCGTGAGGAGCAGATGTACCAAGCAGACCTCCGCAAGAGGGCCATTCAGGTGCCTGGACGGGGGCCTGGCGACTCGTTGCATATTTTGCTAGACCAAAAATGGCCTATTGAGACGGACTAGTACTGCTCACCAACCCACACTCTCGTTTGAACAGGAGCAGCGGCGTCTGATTGCGGAGCAGCAGGCGGCTTGAGGACCCCCGCAGACTCCCTCAATGTTCCAGCTAGGCTGGGTGAAGAAATTTTCGTATTGCCGTATTTGCAGCTCCCCTTTAATGTAATATTGGAAGCAGGCTTGAAGCAGGGCAACTCTGAGAGCACTTGAATCGGTTGCATTTGCTGCAGCCACAGGCAGTGTCGTGCCGGCCGAATCCCCGGTACTGGTGATGGGGCGCCACTTGCGTCCCGGAGTGTGTCGCTTGCTCGCAACCAGCCCATTGTTGCCGAAAGGAGGGGGCGTTCCGGCAGCCCATTTCCTTTGAAACAACAACCAAGAGCACATACCTGTTTTTGTAATAACAAGGGTCTGAGGGAACGGCTGGCAGCGCGGTCCTTGGGCGAGGGAGCCAGGCCGAGGGTGCCCCGAACGGGGAGGGAGTCTGCGGAAGTCTAGCGCTCCTGGTCGAGGTCGCGCACCATGCTGCGGCAACGCGCAATCTCCCTCGCCAAACTCGCCAGTAGAGCGCCCTCTGGGGTGGCCCCGGCCCAGGCAGCCGGGGAGCGGCTGCTGCGGCCCTTCATGGGCTTCTCCAGCCCATTCCAGCCCCCGCCGGCCAAGACGTTCCGGGACTTCAAGGTCATGGGGTGAGTAGTCATCTGGGGCTGGATGGGTCCAATTTTGATAATAGGGGGGGCATGAGAGGGGAGGTGTGGCCTTGCTTGACGCGGACACAGGAACCTAATTTTCCAGATCAGAGTCAACACGCAGCGCCTGCTCTCCTCAGTCTTGATCCTCATCCATCAACCTGCAGGTACCTGCCAGAGCAAATATACGATGTCGTCGCCGACATTGACAACTACGATCGATTCGTGCCGTGGTGCATCCAGTCACGCATCGTGTCGCAGTCGGCGCCAGGCACTGTCGACGCCGAGCTGACGGTGGGATTCCACATGATCTCTGAGAGGTACGGGTTCGTTGCGACTGGGCACTGGGGGAGAAGAGGGGGAAGGTGTGTATGTGCCCTTGTACTCACAAGCATCCCAGCAGCCAATCTTGCTCCTCCCTTCCCTGCCCCCATGTGCAGCTACATCTCCCACGTGACGTTTCACCCCGGGAACAGCATCCGGTCAAGGGTGGGCAGCAGCGCACTCTTCCACCACCTGAACAACACCTGGGAGTTTGCCCCGGGACCGCGGCCGGGCACCACCGCCCTCACCTTTTACGTGGACTTTGCATTCAAAGTCCGCCCTCTACTCCGAGGTGACCAACATCTTTTTCGACCAGGTCGTCTCCAGGATGATGGCAGCGCTTGAGGGACGGTGCAGGGAGGTCTATGGGCCCCCCAATGAATCGTGATAACCGATGAGGTGTGCTTCGCGCTGGGTCGCCCCATGGTCGGCGCCTTGCTGAGCTGATGGGGTAGGGTGGCCCCGCTCAGGCGCAATTGCGCTGGTACAGCAATTCAAGGATTGCTGCAACTATGTGTGGAAGCATTGGACAAGACGCCTTGGCTGATGGAAGAGGTCTTGTCCTGATTCAATCGCTTTCCTGGCACTATGCGTCCTGAATCCTTGCTGCGCTTGTATACTTATTATTCTGGGACCAAAGAGGCTAGGGGCCGCAATTTCTTGACAATGGAATGAGCACTTTGGAGAATATTTGCAACAAAATCGATAAACAAAAGCCACCAATCTGCATAGCCCACCCGACCCAACGCCCAGTCCCCAGTCGTTTCGGGCCAGCGGCGTCCAGTGTCGGTGCCGGCCGCGTCCAACGTCAGCCGGGCGCATAATGGATCCCTCTGCCCTAGAGGCCTTGGCAGCAGACAAACTCTCGCCTGAAACATACTACACAACAACATATATTGCCATTCTTATATTGGTAAGCGTGTCAAGTGCTCGCCAAAGCCATGGTGGGACGATCGCTGCCAGAGGTCGGAAAGGGCTGCCCCCCTCCCGCGATCATCAGCCCCTCCATCCTCTCGGCCGACTTTGCCCAGCTCGCGTCCGAATGTGACACCATCTTGAAACTGGGCGCCGACTGGCTGCACGTCGACGTCATGGTGCGCGTGGGCGTTGGTTGTGGGCGAGGTCAGGCTGCATGGACTGCGCTGGCCTAGTGTGCGGCCCGTGCCCATGCATTCTCCAGGCCACACACACACACAATCCCCCACGCACCCACTATCGACCCCCCCTCACATATAGGACGGGCACTTTGTCCCGAACCTCACGCTGGGCCCGCCCGTGGCCAAGGCGCTGCGCAAGCACACGGACGCCTTTCTGGACTGCCACCTCATGGTGAGCGACCCGGGGCGCTGGGTGGACGACTTTGCGGACGCGGGCGTGGACATGTACACGTTCCACCTGGAGGCGGTGGAGGGCGAGCAAGCGGTGCGCGACCTGATTGCCCGCGTGCGCGCCAAGGGCATGCTGGCCGGGCTGGTCATCAAGCCGGGGACGCCAGTGGAGGCGCTGGACCCCTTCTTGCCCGACATCGACATGGTGCTCATCATGACCGTGGAGCCGGGCTTTGGCGGCCAAAAGTTCATGCCAGCCATGATGGACAAGGTGCGACACCTCCGCGCCGCCCGGCCAGACCTCTTCATTGAGGTGGACGGCGGGCTGGGCCCCGCCACCATCGACGCGGCCGCCGAGGCGGGGGCCAACGTCATCGTGGCCGGCTCGGCCGTCTTTGGCGCCCAGGACCCGGGCCAGGTGATTCAGACTTTGCGCGAATCCGTGGAGCGTGCTGGGGCTAGCAGGAGCTGAGAAGGAACTTGGAACGTGTTAGTTTCTTCAGCAGGGCAGTAGAATAGTGTTGTTTCTCAAGCGACATACACTCTCTTGTACCCTTTATTCCGGCTTTTGTTTCTGCGAGCGGTGTGCCCTGAAATTCGCAGTTGGTTGGACAGAAAGGAGCATATTTCAGGTCTTTCATTTTCCGGAAGGATTGTATTTCCAAGTGACGCGCACAACGGGGCTTGATGAAACACTACATGAGAGAGAGCGCACAAGTTCGATGCATTCTTGGAGCCAATCGCAGCAAGGGCTGGCGGGCGCAGAACCAGGGCGACAAAGGAAGGGATGGGCAGTCGGTGCGTATTCAGCTCAACGAATGGCCTACTGCTTGGTTCAAGTTGGATGCTCGTTTACGCCTCATCATTCGCCATCCACACTCTTCCTCCTCATCATCTACTCCTCCTCCTCTTAACACACTACTACTCTTACGAAGAAAAGAAGAGCGTGTTGGACACGCCCACGACGCCCATGAGGATACCCAGGCCGACGCAGAGGCCGCCCAGCGCGCGCTCGACCTTGCTGTCGCGCTGCAGGCGCAGGACGAGGGCGCCCGGGAGGATGAAGGCGACCATGACGGCCGCGGTGGCGCCGGTGAGGGACATGGCGCCCCAGACGGAGGGGAAGGCGATGGAGACCGCGTAGAGCACGGCCAGGATGCCGTAGCTGAGGCCGTAAAAGGCGGCGCCCTGGGGCATGTCCACGCCCAGCACCATGCGGGACAGCGTCTGGCGGAGCGCCCAGTTGAGCATGGCAAATGTGGCCATGAGGCAGAGGCAGTAGCCGAGGCGCACGCCGACCGAGAGCACGGAGGCGACGCACAGGGGCACAAACTGGCCCAGGCCCTCGGGCGTGAGGTTGTTCAGGATGTTGGCCTGCGTGTCGGGGCCAAACAGCATGTAGCCGCCGGCGGCCACGAGCGTGAAGACGCAGGTGCAGACCGTGAGCGCGCGCCTGATGACCATGCTCATGCGGCGGTCGCTGAAGCGCTGCAGGCTGGAGGCGAGCGGCAGGATGTTGTAGTGGCAGACAAAGGAGAGCGAGATGACGGGGAGGACGGCGAGCAGGGTAATGACAATGTGCGTGGCGTCGCCGCCCAGCGCCTCGCGCGTGGGCAGCCAGCGAAAGGCGGCCAGGCGTCCCTCCCACAGCGCGGCGCCGGTGATGCCCAGCACGCTCAGCGCAAAGGCGCCGGCCACGCCCACGGCGGCCGTGCTGGCCGGCGCCAGCAGCGCCAGGTCGCGCAGCGAGAGCAGCGGCGCCAGGCAGAGCACGCACAGCGCGCCGACCACAAAGGGGCGCGACACGTACCAGACGGAGGGGTCGTGCACGCCCAGCGCGTTGGTCACGAGCCCGGAATAGTGCGGCGGCACGCCCACCAGCACGTCGGCCATGATGATCATGTAGATGATCATGGAGCCGGCGTTGTTGAGCACGACCGAGCCCTCCAGCAGGCGGCTGCCGGCCATGCCAAACTCGCCGTGCACCAGCTCCGCATAGGTCGAGCGCCGCGCGATGCCCGCGCAGCGCACCAGCGCCGCCAGCGAGAAGAAGGACAGCGCAAAGATGCCCATCAGCAGGCCAAAGCCCAGCACCAGGCCCAGCGTCGCAAAGGCGCGCGGCAGCGCCATGATGCCCGCGCCCATGATCGTGGTCGCCAGGTTGGCCGTGGCCTGCGCAAAGGGGTAGAGGGTTGTTAGGTTTTGTTTTTAGAGAGGAGGTGTGCAGCAGTGTGAGAGGGGGGGGGGGTTGAAGTTGTTTAGATGGGGGAGGGGGGGCGGCAAGTCGCTATGACATTAGTCCCACACCCACCACCCCCCTCCACCATCCAAAAACCATAACAACTGCTTAAAACCCGAGACCGCCGGGACCGTACCGCGGTCACGCGCAGACCCTGGCGCCCGGGGCTCAGCGGCTCATCGGGGTAACAAAGCTCCCTGTGACAGAGAAATCAGGGGCGCAAGGGGCAAGCCGGATGAGCGGGACGAGCCTGGCCAGCGCCGCGGGGAGGCGAGACGCCGGCGGTCGGGCCCGCCAGCAACTGGCAGCCGTCTACACGTACAGGCGTCCGCATGCATGTCCCGCACATGCCAGCCATGCTAAGCCCAACGCACTCTTCGGGAAGACCATCCTCCGCCTTGCGGGGCACCAGCAGCGCCTCCAGGTCGGGCCGGGGCTCGTCGCCGGTGGAGCTCGCCATGGCGGAAACGCGCGGCAACAAATGCAAGTTCCTACAATCAAGTCAAGCTTAGTGGTTTGATTTAGCAGTTTTGGGAAGTGTTTTGTACAATACCACCTGTGATGGGTGAGGGGATCCCTCTTTGCGACCCAAGTGCGCCTTGCCCGTCCCGACCCAGCCCCCGCGGCCTGGCCCCGCTCGCTCGCTCATGGGCCGTGGCGCCTGGAGCCGCCGGTGTGGCGTCTGGTGGAATTGGATGGCACACCATCCTGGTGCATCGCTGTTGTGTTTCAAAGTTGCATATACGTAATTTTAATGCGCGTTTGCCAATCTGGATCATCTTTTCAAATCTGTCTGGAGTCTTTTGTAAGGGTGGAGAATGGTCAGTGGAAAGAAGCATTGTAGACGCCTGATCGTGGATTTTTGTAAGGTGCAGGCGTTGTCACTTTCAGGCCGCAAGTGTGGTAAGCACATACGTGGTTGCCAGGCACGTCGATAGCATGGTTATTAGGTTAGATTTGTATCTGCGAGACATCGCACGATTGCATGTGTGCATAGCGCTTCTAAGCTGGGCAATGTGACCCATCATTGCCTGTTTCCTAGGCTCTGAAAACCAAGCCAGCTGTTTCTAGCACTAGAAGATAGTGGCATCTCCATGCTCCTGAAAATGTGTGTCAAGACATTGGCGTGCTGTCAAGCTCACCTCCGGCCTCTGGTGGCATAGGCAGAGCGATGTGCACCTTCAAAACTGGATCAGCGGGCTATACCAAGCTTGAGGTCTGAATATATTCACGGCATTGTTGCGCAGTATGTAGCTATAACGAACGTGTTAGACTTGAATATGTAATATTAATGACGGCAACTGGAGGGCGGGGACAGATCCGGCAACTTTAAACAAAAGGGTCCCTACCTCTTGATGCGCTCTCGTCGGTTCCGGTGGATTCGTCGCCACTTCACTTGATGCCGCGGCACCGGAGCAGGCACAGAGACCCTGCTTGGCCTTGATGTCCGACGCTTCATTTCACACCCCATCACATTGCATTGAAACCGATCCATCATAGCCGATCATAGTACTATGAGCTCGGAGGCGGCGCATCGCGGAAATGGGAGCTCCCAGCCTGACGCGGAGGCCGACCTTTCGGAGGCTCACAGGGTGGCGGGGGCGTACAACCCTCGCTCCCACTCCGTGGACGCCTCCAATGCGCCCAAGCCCCGCATAGAAAGACCTAGTCCGCGGGTGCGTGGCGGGGATGGTGAGGGCGATCTTCCGAAATGTGCGCCAGTTAGTTTTGCCGGGTTAAAATCGGGCAGCGTCGTCTACCGGCGAGGAAACTCTGGGTCTCCTCAGGACAAACCTTCTCCACGCAGGCCGTCCGCGAAAAGGACGAGGACATGGCGGCAGATCGCTACAACCCACGGTCGCACGGCCTTGATCCCGAGAACGACACGGCTTGACAAGAAAGCTTATTGGATGAGCTGTCATGATCCGCGCTCGAGTGCCCAAGACACGGGCGCACTGTTTGCCACGATTGAATTTGAATGCATTTTTCTGTAGGAGCTACCACTGAATGCTCGATCCTTACCCTGGGTGATTTTCCACCCCAAATTCACCTTCTCAACGACCCTGATCACATCCTTACACCGCGAGCGCGCTCCATCGGTCTCAAGACGCAGGCTGACGATGCTACTAGATTGCTCAGGTTGCTCAGACCGTGTACCGGTCCTTGGCCTTGCTTGATTGCTTGGCATCAGACTGCAAGAGGGAGGATGAGACGGGTGACGACAGGGAGCGATCAGAGGTGTGAAAGGAGGATCGCATCACAAAGAGACCAGGCAGCGCAGACGCCTACCAAGCATCTCCACCACCACCCCCTTCTCCACTCATAAAGAACAGACCAGCCCCAACCTACGTGCGCCATGAAGCCAATCTTGGCGTTCTCCGGCAGCTGGAGGACCTCTTTGATCTGCTTGGCGATGGCCACCTGCACGGCCTCGTTGGCGGCTGTCCGCGTCCAGAGGGCGATACGGTACTGCTTGGCGCGGACGTTGACCACGGCGCCGCAGATCTCCTCGCCATCCTCAAACTGCTCGCCGATGCAGGCCAGGATCTTATTTGAGGGAGGACGATGAGGTGGGCGTGAGCGCGCAGGGGTGCAAGGATGGATTTACGAACGTAAGAGAGAGGCTCTGCAAGCTCGACACTACACGTCTTCTCTGACCACCAAGCTCGCCCAGCTCCCTTTAGGGGTAAAACTGCACACCCCCCAACTCACCACGTGCAACCAGTTGGTGTCCAGGAGCTGCGCGGCAGAGCCGGAACTCCCGCGCGGAATCAGGAAGGACCACTTGCCGCCGCCCGCGCAGGCAGGGTCCTCCCACTTGGGCTCGATGCCTTCCCGGAACAGGTGGATGTCGGCGCCGGTGGCCAGGCGCGACGGCGGGAGAATGTTGTTGTACAGGCTGCAGGTAAATGAGGGGTGAGGCGGCGTGGTCAGATGACCGCACGATCCAGGGATGTGTGCGCTCAGAAGACCTATTATGCTATCCCTCCTGTGCAGACTCCCATCCACGAACAGACAGACCTCCAGCCCTCTACCCTGGCTCCAGGACTCACCCCCAAAACTCCTCCACAGTGCCGAAGGTGTACACGGGGCGCAGGGTCTTGCCCCACTGCGCGGCGTGCTGCTTGCCCTCCGGGTTGTCAAACCACAGCGTCCACTTGGTCTCCAGCGGGTGCTTGTCCACGACAGCGGCTGCGCAGGGATGGGGCGCACGGGGGTGAGGCCACCGTGGCGTCCCGGCGGGGAATGGCACGGATGGCCCCTCCTGCCACGCAAACCGGCAGCGCGCACTCACCATTTGCCTGCGAAAGCTCTCCCTCCTCCTTCATGACCGGCGCAGCGACCTCGGTCATATTTATGGCAAGCGCGCCCACGCTCAAGCGGAGGGATGCGGCTGTGATGGGCTGGCGGTAGCTATCGGGAGTGTGCTAAGCCTTGAGCGGATTTCGATGTCAATGGTGTCGTCGTCTGCTGATCGTGGGCAGGGCGCAGCCTCCTTGCCTCCCCCGACGGACGCAGCTCAGGCTGCAAGCATCTGGGCAAGGATGAGTTTTCGCGCCCTGTTCGACCCCGAGGCGAGCGGCCTGGTGGGATCGCCTGCTACAGCAATGTTACAAGAGAAGAGAGCGGCGCCGTGCTCGGCGCCCTAGTTCAACACCAAACGACATACGCATGCGAACACGCAAAGTCTGTGAAAAAGCAAGGCCCGCCAGTGGGCAGCAGTGTCGGGGTGCGAGGCGGCGGGTACCCGCGCCAAGTGCCAGGCATTGGCCCTCACTCATCCTTGGTCACCGTCACTTCCTCGGACACCCTGAGACAAGGGAAAGGGGTGAAATCGTTTGGTAATGTTTTGGCCTCCGGCAGCTTTTCATTTGTATGCGGTACCAACCTCGCTCCCTTTGGCACACACCGCCAAGCAACACAAAACACCGTTTCCACGCATGCAATCAAACATTCGCCACCACCAAGCCCACGCACGATGGCTCCGCCGCCGGCACGAAAGAGGTGTAGTACTTCCAGCCGAGCGACATCCAGAGCACCGACACCGTGGCGATGACGCCCGGCTGCAGTGCCTTGGTGACGTCCAGCGTCTTGAACACGAGCAGCTCCACGATAAAGTGCACCAGCGCGATGGCAAAGGAGGCCAGCGTGGCGCCGTAGATGGCCGGGATGCAGGGGTTGCGCGCGCAGATGAGGCAGAGCACGCAGGAGGTGAGCGTCCACACCGCGAATGTCCGGCCCTGCAGGTCGGTCACTGCGCAGGGGGGAGGGGAGGCGTGGAGGTCGACGAGCCAGCGCGGTCAGCCACAGGGCCTGGACGCGCTGCACAAGGCCCCGTCAGTACTTACCCAGGTCGGGCTGGACATTATACACGTTGGTTCGCAGCTTGTCGGGGTCGAAGAAGCCAAAAAACACTGCGAACGGGGACCGCGCTCTTGGGGTTTCCGTGCCGCGCCGTGCCAAGCGGCGCATCGTACTCGATCCAGGACCCCACCCCACCGTTCAAAGTACCTGCAAGCAGTCTCAAGAGCGCCACAAAGACGAGCCAGCGCCTGAGCGCCGTGACCGAGGGCATGCCAGCTGAGAGGCTGGGCCCGCGCAGAAAGCCCCCAAAGCTCGCTTGCCCCGATCGAGTACCCGCAGGCGTGGCTGTCTAACGATCAAGGCCGCTTTGTCAAATTTTTTGCGCTCGGCAGAAGCACCGCTCTGCCCCGGGGGTCTTGGGGAGCGCAGGCCTCCGAGCTCCAACGCTGGGCCAGCCACTGCAGCTTGAATGGCGATCCGCCCAGCGCGCTGCCCATGGGCAGCGAAGTCCTCCCCAGGGGCTAATTCCTTGGAGTTATTCTTGCCATTACATCAAACAGAGGCGGTTATGAGTAGCAAAAAAGCCCCAATTCGCAATCGATTTCCAAAAAAATGGGGGGAGAGCGCCGATGCCTGAAAGTGTTTGGGCGCTGGTTTTGGGAGAACAGGTCGCAGCCCCTGGGGGTCCAAGGTGGCACAGTCCCACTCATCTCATTGCGAGTTACGAGAGGCCATCCGAATATCAAACAAGTACTGCCCAGCGTGCTGACGCGCTGGTGAGGTGGGAGGGGAGGTTGGGTGGCGCCAGACCAAGGGACCAAGGTGCTTCATTTTTAGGTGACGTAGGTATGCTGGGTTGGGTGCGCGGCAGGCGTGCGGTCTCTGCAAGAAGCCAAAACGAGCACGCGGAAAATTGTAGCCGATTGGCGGGGAGCGTGGAAGGGAGCGCCTAGGAGCGCGACATCGCCCACGAGTTTTCGGGGGCGGGCGCGCCGCCAAGATTATTATTGCGTTCGGCGACACCTAGCGGTGCGTACTGCGTCAGTCCGCGCTGACTTGCCCCACCACCACCGCCGCGCTCTGCCGCCGCGAGCGAGCGCTTCACGGCGCCGTTGATGACGCGGTCGACGAGGAGGGGCAGAGCCAGCGTGCCGGCGCCGACGCGGAGCAGGCGCGCGGCGCAGCCCAGCAGGCCAAAGCGGTCGCCCGCGGGCGAGAGGTACAACGAGGTGCTCACCGCGGCCAGCGAGGCGACGACCATCTGCCCGCGCGCGAGCCCCGCATAGCAGGTCTGACGGAGCAGCAGCGCGCTGGTGAGCCAGGCGGCCGTGGGCGCCGAGAGCGCGGCCGGCGCGGCGTCCGCGCGCCGCGGCCGGCCCGCCGCGGCCGCCAGGGCCTGCGCGCCGCCCATGACCCACAGCGAGAGCAGCACGTGCACGGCCGCCAGGATGTTGTCGCGGCGCGGGAGCTGCTGCGGCGCGCGCCCGGCCGCGGCGCGCGGCGTGGTTGTGCCCGCGCGCCAGGCGACGGCGAGCAGGCCGCAGGCGCCGACCGCGCCCACCGCCAGCCGCATCGCCCAGCTCGGCGGGCCGCCCCCGCCGCCCAGCGCGTCGCTCGCCAGCGCGGCCGCGACCCCGGTCAGCAGCAGCCCGTCCAGGTGACCCAGGTTGGCGGCGCGCCAGTGCGCCAGGCGCGCGGCCTCGGCGTCCTCCCTCGACGGCTCCGGCGCAGTCGCCTCCGAATCCGCATCGCCATCCGCGCAGCACTTGCTGCTCGTGCCCAGCTCCTTGGCGCCTACGACGTCGCCGTCCGCGTCACGGCGCGAGCGCCAGGCAGCGAACGAGGGCGCCGCGCCGTCGGCCAGCGAGCCGGCGACGCGCGCCGGCCCGTCGCCGCTCGAGGGCGGGTGCGCGGGCGCGCGGCGCTGCGCGGGCGCCTCATTGCCGCCGGCCTGGGCGCTGTCACCGGCAGGAGGCACCGCCATGAGCGGCGGGTCGGGGTCGTCCCAGCCCCGGCGGCTGGGCCCGCCCCCGGCCCCGCCGCCGCCGCCGCTGGGCCCGTCAGCGTCGGGGCGGCAAGAGTCGCCGGCCTCGCCGGGGGGTTTCGCCGTCCGACCCGTCCGAGCCCTCGTCCGCGGGCGCGAGAGCCGGGTCGGCGTCCTCAGCGCCCTGCGTCTCCAGCAGCAGCGACACGTGCCGCACAAACGGCGCCAGGGCCGCGTGCAGCCCCTCCGCGCGCTGCAGCGCCGCGGCGAGCTGCATGAGGTGCCGCACCGCCGGCGGCGAGGCGGCCGCCTCCCTTGTGGCGGCGCCCAAGATCAAAACGGCGCTAGAACGCGCAGACTCCTCCTCCTCCTCCTCGCGCCCGGCCACCGCGCCCGGCGCATAGACAAAGGGCACCGCCACCGACATGGGCGCCGCCAGGTCGTCGTATCCATGCTCGTTCCTGCCAAGAGGTGTGGGATGGGACCGAATTTTAAAGGCCACCTGGGAGCCCTCGTCATTGTGCAATCCCCGATGCCTAACAAGAACAGGAAATCACATTGCCTAAGCGCGCACAATTCCCTTAGAAATACCCCAACATCCGGGTCACGCAGCGTCAAAGATCCATTCTTTCACAACAACATCCAAGCATTGCGCGGGCCTGACCGACGCACGCCACTGATGGGGCGGCCCACGCGTACCCGGCACTGGCCAGGACGGGCCGCTCCTGGGAGATGGCGAGCCCCGCCAACGTCGAGTGCGGGGACAGGAGGGCCAGTCGGGGGTACCCGGAGCGAAGAAAATTACCGAAATACGCGATGATGGGGTCGTCGTCGCCGCGGGGCTGGACCAACAGGGCTAGCCTGCGGGACAAGGACGCAGCAGGCTGCGTGGCTCACAATACAATGTTCCGGTACCCGATGGGAAGCCGACAGCGTTGCGCCCACCGCCCCGCTCACCTGAGAGACAGGACTCCCGGGAACACCCCATTCACTGCTTTGGGGGCGTCCTCGCTGATCAAACTGCTCTCCAGGCACTCGCACAGAATGCGGGCCAGCTGGCTGGGCTGAGGCGGACGAGAGTCCATGCGCGCCAGTCGTCGGGCGCTGCCTGCGCCTCAAGCAAAGCGCTTTTATGAAAATTCCATCCGCCTGCGCGTCCGCAAAGCTTGTCTGCAAGTGCAAATTCTCCTGGCAGTACGGATTTTGCGTAGCGCAGGGATCGTCCGTGCTCGAATCGAGAGCTTATCCGCTTCCGCATTACTGGGATCGCGCGGGTAATTGTCCCCGGGCGCCCAGCCTGCCGAGCCCAGCACCGGGCGGCGTTTTGGGCCCAGCACTGGACGTGTCGGGCCCTTTGGACAGGAGGTGTGTTGGGGAGTAACATAGCAACCATGCCGTACTCGCGCTACGTCGAGGTTGGGCGCGTGGCCCTCGTGAACTACGGGCCGGAGTATGGCAAGCTGGTCGTCATCACGGACGTTGTCGACCAGAACAGGGTGCGTCGTGCGGTCGAGTGGGACCCGATTGACTGAGAGTCTGCTCTGAGCGTGGCAGAGGCTGCCAATGCGCCGTTCACCGTGCTCGCGGTGGGACTCGGCGCCCTCGGCTGCGCTGCGACGCCACTGCCCAGTCGGGCGGGTGGCGCTTGGAGCTTGCGGCCTGCGGCCCGGAATCGGCGTATTGGGCTCCAGAAAGCCTTCTTGTATCCCCGACAAGGGGCCTCCGTCTGACCCGGTGCTCCGAATCTCCCTCGCAGGCTCTGGTCGACCGGCCGGACGAGACCCGGCGCATGATCAACTTCAAGCGCCTGGCCCTGACCGACTACAAAATCGCCATCCCGCGCAGCTGCAAGAAGAAGGTGCTGAAGGAGGCCCTGGAGAAGTCGGATGTCTTTGCCAAGTTTGCCTCCTCCAGCTGGGGCAAGAAGCTCGCCAAGCAGCAGAGCAAGGCCTCCCAGACCGACTTTGACCGCTACGTCGCCCTCCGCGAGCGCATCGTCAAGAGCCTCAAGGTGCGAGCGGCGATTATTTTTGTGATTGGTGTATTGTTGTTGGAGGGTGGTAGTGGTGGTGTGGGTGTTGGGGTGTGAGTGGTGTGGGTGTTTGCTGGTGGCCACTATCTGGGTCAGCAGGTCGAACATTCCGCGTCCTCTTCTCACCCTCATCCCTTTTGACCTGTCCCTGCAGATCCGCCAGAAGGTCAACGCCCTGAAGCGGGAGGCCAAGAAGAAGAACTAGATTCTTCTCTATGCTGGTCACTTCCCTGTGGGGGTTCTTTACAACCACATTCCTGTAACGCCTTGCCACTCCGCGTGGCGCCTCCAAGATGATGGGGATGATCAAAAGATGGGGATGTACAGATGGATGATTAAATAGGGGACAGGCGGGCGGGCCACAGCAGGGCCTATAACTTGTGGCGACAGGAAGGCCACAAAACGGCGGCTTCACTTGGGACCTGTCCCTGCCCGGCCGCACGTGAAGAATAAAAGAGTGATTACCGCATCACCTTGCGCCGCCGCGCGAGGCCGCGGCCTTGGCTGCGAGGGCCGCGGCTCGGGCCTGGGCGGCCGCCAGCACGCCTGGGTCGATGCCCGCCCCGCTCGCGGGCCTCGGCGCGGTGTAGGGACCGGGAGCGCGCGCCTCGGCGCCCGCGGGCCTGACAAAATCGATGCGCCCCGTCGCGGCTCGCTGCGCCGCTCGTCGCGCCTCCTCCGCGGCCGCGGCCGCCCTCAGGCAGTCGATGTAGTCCTCTGGGTGCAGCGTCGCCGCGCTGAAGACCTGCCACGCGTGGGGAGGGGGGCATGGGTGTCTCACGGGCGGGCTGGGGGGGAGGTGGGCACCAGCAATGTAGACCACGTATTCACATTGAGCATCAGGCCAGAGCCCAGCCAGCGGAGCACCTCGGGGGGCAGGCAGGACCCATACTGCTTGATGTCATAGTGCTCTATCATCTTCCGGAAGAATTCGGGGTTCCGATACCCTCTGCGTGGGCACAGGCGGTGTGGGTAGTGAGGGTGGTGGTCAAGGCAGGCGGCAGCAGGGAGCCACCACAGCGCCGTCGCGTGGCTGGCAATCGCACCGTGTGCAACCCTGACCCACTCTCGACCACACCCCCGACTCCGCGCGCCTGCTCTTTTGGATTTCCTCGTACACAGTGCGGCCCTGAGTCTCCTGGATCCGAATCCAATTCTCAATCTTTCGCTGCAGCTCGGCACTGGGCTCGCCGGGCGGGGGCTCGCGCAGCTCTGCTGGCAGGCTTGGCAGCCTGTCCTCAGCATCCACGTGCGGCGCACCCGCATCTGGGAGCTCACTCATGGGTGTGGCCCCGTCGCCATGAGCTGACGTGGCCTGGGCCCCGGCTTGTGGGCCCTCCACGGCCGCCTCCGCCTGCTCCATGAGCCCCAGCTCTCCGGTGGCCTGCTCGGGACCCGGCAGCCCGCTCTCGCTCTCTGCTCTACTGCCTGCACGAAAACAGCATCCCTTGTAATGTTCAATGTATGGACGCATTTGTGTAGCAGGGATGCATCTGGCGTGCTCGCCGCAACGCACTGCCGGAGGGCTCCTCGTCGCTGTCGCCATATGCGCCCAGCAGCGCCCCCAGCTCCGACATGTCTCCCAATTTGGAGTGTTACCCAACTGTCACCCCAAAAAAGCTCAGCACATTGTTAATCGTGATTTTTGTATGGCACTCTGATCGGGATAAAGATGCGAAGTCCCCAGGTGCAAGGCTTGTTGCAGAGTTCGATGGGGAATGCGATGGCGAGTTGGATGTCGGCTTGATCTGGTCTGGGCCGGGCCAGCAGCGCAACAGGAGCAAGATGTGAACGGGCGATCAGCCGAGCTAAATTGTCTCATATTGTGATCTGCACAGTGTGTCTGTGCATGTGGCCATGTGAGACGTTGTGACGGCTGCTGTCGCGGGGCCCAAGCACGGCCGGTTGCGCTGGAGGCATGGACGAGGCTGGGTTGCCTGGTGAGTGCTTGCACGAGGGATCGAATGGCGCAAGGCAGTTATTATCAATATAATGTGGCATTTGATTTCATATGTGAAATATTCGCATGCGGCGCTTGCCTGGGAATTGAGTGGTTGTCGAGTATATAATGCATATTTCGAGCGAACAAGCAACCTCCCAAGCACGCCCTTTCCTGCCGCGAACCAGGTCTTCTGGCCGGCTACGGCTCGGAGGGTAACGATAATCTGGGCGCAAATGAGGCATCAGACGCCGAGTTGGACGCCCAAGTCGCTCAATTTGCTGTGGCACTGAGCCGCGAGGGCCTGCTCCCGCCTGAAGAGGTTCCCGCAGCGCTGCTCGCCCGAGTGCCAACTGCCGTGGAGAAGCCAGAGGGGGCACTGGATGAAGAGGTGGCACGCGCGACCGCCCTTGCGGAAAGGGCAGTAGAGGCTGCTGGCGATCAGCTGGAGACCTTGCCATTGGTGCGGCGTGGTGCGTGTTTGTGCGACCGTGAATGTGTGAAAACTCTCCACACCGTCCCATGTGAGCAGCGGTGTGGCGCCAACGGCCCCCACTCGCCTTTTCGACAGGCCTGCAGAGTGGCCGTGGAGGCCCAAACGCTCTCGGCGCTGCTTTCCATCTTTGCCACGCGCGGCCCGGGTCTGGACTGGGCCTTTGCACGGCTGGTGCTGGTGCAAGCGCTGCAGGAAAGCGCGGCGCAGCTGGAGACCGCCCTCCAGCGCGCTGATAAAAGGGTTTGCGCGGAGAGCTCTGCGGTATCCTTGCCGAACAAGGCGTCTGAGCCGGCCCCAGGGCGCCGCACTCCCGAGTCGATGGCCGATGCGGTGATTGCAGCCCCGCAGCCGCCCCTTCCCCCCCGGAACCCAGGCCCCCTCTGCCCGATATGCCCAGCTCAGAGCCCATTGATATGCAGTTGGAGGATGAGCCCACCCCAACTGCTCAGCAAGGTGAGGCTCCAGCTCGAGTTGTGCCAGGCACTCGAGTGCTAGCCTGTGAACAGAGTATTTGTTTTGCTTGGAGATGAACCCATCATCACAAGTCAGTGCAGCCACACACACATACCATCCTATTCACTTGGTGTGCAACAGGTGGCTTGGGCGCCAGCCAGGCTGCTTGGGAAGCCTTGCATGGTTCTGCTGTCCCTGCGGCCCAAAAACCGCCGAACAGGCCATCTAGAAAACGGTCGGCAGACGTTCCGGTGGCACTGGGCAGGGCAGGCAAGGCCCAGCTCAAGCACATGGCCCGCTGGAAGGAGCTCCGACAGCAGGCAGTCGAGGAGGAGGCGGCGCGCACGGACGCCGGGGCCGTCGAGGCTGCCCGCGCTCGACAGGCCGAGGAGTGGCGCCTGGCCCAGCTCCACTCCGGCGCCGCCGATGCCAACCCCAACTTCGCGGTATGGAAAGGGCCTGTGAGGGTCCATTGGGGATTGGCACCAGGATCTATGGTGGATTGCGTCTTTGACCGCTGTTCGTCTATTTGTTTCCCGTGCAACCCCGTGCAGCCGCTGCGGAGCGGGCGGTGGATGCCCGATGGAGAACAGGCGGGTGCGGCCACCGACAGCCAGGCGACAGAGGACCACTCCCAGTCAAAGACGTCAGCAACCTCGTCGAGATTGCCGGTTGGAGAAAGTTCCGAGGTCAAAGCATCGCTGCCCCCCGGCTGGCAGGCCATCCTGGATCCGGCCAGCGGTCAGCTGTACTATGCGAATCTTGAAACCCAGGTAAGGGCATGGGGTGACTGGATTTGCTGGGCACGCAATGACGTGCCGCCAGCCGCAGCCGACGTGCAATGACCAGGCTCCCGAACAATGGAGGAGTGGCGAGGCGGAAGGGGATATGTAAAGGGTGCTGCGCTCGGTGTGCTGCCTGGACGCTTCAGCGCATCGATCTGATGGGCCGGGGACTGGAGACAGCCACTGAGCTCTTCATACGGTGCTCCAAGAGATTCACGCTTTCCAGCGCCATGGATTCGAGAGGGAGCGTACACCGACAGTGGGGGGTGCTCTTGTTGTCTGCTTTGGCTGATGCTGGGCTATGGGGCTGGTGCCCTCCCACCTATGAATGAGGGTCAACAGGCGCCCTGGAAAGAACGCCACCTTCACCCTCCACCCTTGCCAATCCGAGCAAGATCTGACGTGGCCACCGCGGTTCTGCCAAGGTTGCAGGAAGGATCATCCTCATTCTTGTCGCATGACTGACTGCTTCCCAATCCTTTATTGAGCAGGAGACGCAATGGGAGCCTCCCGCGTAAATGGGAATCGCAGCGAGGCCATTCATCGGCCCTCGGAGCTTGCACAGGAGTCTGCCTGCTTGTGTTTTACTTATTGCCGGTGAAAACTTTAATGACGTCACAGACGTGCAGCAGAGCCAGTTTACCTGAAAGTATGTGTGTGAGGGAGGGGCGCGACAAATGCAAATCATCCCATTCGTGTGCCTACCGTCGGGGCAGCTCCAGGCAGCCAGCTTCACTATTGGGAGAAGCCCAATCCGTCTCAGATTTGGGGCGCAGTTATACTGTTCTGCTAAGGTCGTTGCACGCACCACTAGCTTAGGTGGGGCTTCGGGCAGCACATCTCTCCTAGTCATATGCTCACCCGCGTATTCCGCATGATTGTGCCAGAGTGATAAAGGGTCGCGTCTCTCATCCAAGCACCATTGCGGCCAAGGCACTCAAAGTACGATGGAAAAGGATACAAAAATGATCCGCCTGCAGCGTCAAGTGCGCAAAAGCATAAGGCATAGTCGTGCGCCTGGATCAGCTGGCTTAGTGCAAGACCTATACCCGCCTTGCATGCCAGTGCTAGCGACATGGTCTACATATCAGATGAATTGCCGTTCCCTCAGCTCGCTTTTGTTGTCAAAAAGAGGGTCTGTCGGGCCAAGAAATACAGTTGAGCCAGCTTGACGCGAGCAGGGCCAGCGCCGCCACGAGCAGGCTCCGGCGGCAGCGACAGCCAAACAGCCAAATGCGGTGACGATTTCGCCCGGCCCGACACCGAAACGGCCCACACCCTGCCCACGTAGCGCAGCGTCAGAAGGCCTGTACAGCCCAACTACCTGCACATCAATCAATCTGAAAAAATAACACCGACAGAATGCAATAAGTAGGCTCAGATCATCGGAGGAGCGGCCAACATGTATGGCGTCGGTCACGCCAGCAGGTCGGTGGCGCCACGTCGCTTCCTCGGTTGATGTATTGCGCCCCGTGTGGGTGTTTGTTGCTAACGAAAGAACTATTTTGTATAATCAACTCTCCTGCCCCGCCCTGTGCGCAGGGATGGGCTGACCTCCCGGCAACCGCTGTTCGGGCACGGCCCCGATCATGTCCAGGTCTCCATCGAGCCCGCGTTGGACTTTGATGAAGAGATTGAGCAGCTGCGAGAGGGGGTGGGGCGCCTGAAACAGGTGGGCTGGCGGCGTGCACGGTCAGGGCAGTGCAGAGTGATTGCTTCCTTGGTGGTCGTCAGGGCCTGTGTGTTTGTGTTTGGGTCAGGTCATGCCAGATGCACAATTGAGTGTGATCGTCTGCTCCTTCTTTCTGCTGCAGGTCTCCAACGCAATCCAGGAGGAGAACCGTCTCACGCAACAAGTCATGGAGGGGTTGGTGAGTAGGTAGGGTGCCTATCGATGGGAAGGGAGGAAATCATGTCTGCTCGACAGACTCAAGAGGCATATACTCGAACGTCCAACCCTCGTTTTGACAGGAACACGCCATGGAAACGTCGCGACAGGCCCTGCGCCACACATCCAAGCGGCTCAAAAAGGCGCTGCGGCAATCCAAGTCAAACCACGTCCTCTACGTCTTTCTGTTTGCTTTCGCCTGCCTCATGGCGGTCTTCTTTTTCAACAAGCTCTACAAGTTTATTCGCTGGATACTGTGATTTTAAGACAAGGTTTTTATTTTTCGGTTGGAGTAAGAATGTACCATGTTTACTAAAAATGAGGCCTCGCCCCAGAGACTTTGAAGCGAGAGCTGGGTTGTGGGACCAACACCGGCGATGCTCTCCATCATCTCGGATCCATGCAATCACCGCCCAAAGGTCGTGCTTGTGCTGCGCCAATGCAGGATCGCGTCGCACGGCATCTCGCAGACAACTGTCATCTGTGTTTGTGAGTAGTCGGCTCTCGCCATTCGATACAGTGCGAGCGTGACCGAGGTCGACTGCCCTGTTGCCATCGGTGACATGAGCGACGCGGGGCAGTGAGCCTCGTCGTGCATCCGCAGCGCCGCGACTGGATTATTTTGAGAATTTAAAGACTACCATTGTTCGAGGCGGAGACTCTTCAAAATGCGGAGTGCGTGGGGCGGGGACTGGATCCAGGCCGGGGACGCCACCAGGGAATGCGCTCGCATCGGGACGCTCGGCACGCGTCGCTCACACCTCCCATCCCACTCTTCGCAGTCTTGATCAAGGGAGGAGTATGGAAGAATACGGAGGACGAGATCCTTAAGGCGGCGGTGATGAAGTACGGGCTGAACCAGTGGGCCCGCATCTCCTCCCTGCTCACCCGCAAGTCGGCCAAGCAGTGCAAGGCCCGGTGGTACGAGTGGCTGGACCCGGCCATCGTCAAGACCGAGTGGACGCGGGAGGAGGACGAGAAGCTGCTGCACCTGGCCAAGCTCATGCCCACCCAGTGGCGCACCATCGCCCCCATCGTGGGCCGCACGCCCGCGCAGTGCTTGGAGCGCTACGAAAAACTCCTGTAAGTTTGATTGCAGACGGGGGTATGGTATATTTGTCGCTTGCACTTACTTGCACTTGGTTAGTGCACTTATTCGAGTGCATCTTACCGACGTACACCCCTTTTCAACAACACCCATCACCCTCCTCACTATAATTTCAGGGACATGGCGGCGGGCAAGGAGACGTACGAGGCGTCGGACGACCCTCGGCGGCTGCGCCCCGGCGAGATCGACCCCAACCCCGAGTCCAAGCCGGCGCGGCCGGACCCGATCGACATGGACGAGGACGAGAAGGAGATGCTGTCCGAGGCGCGCGCGCGCCTGGCCAACACCAAGGGCAAGAAGGCCAAGCGCAAGGCGCGCGAGCGGCAGCTGGAGGAGGCGCGGCGCCTGGCGACGCTGCAAAAAAAGCGCGAGCTCAAGGCCGCGGGCATCGAGGTGCGCGAGCGCTTCCGGCGCGGCGGCGCGATCGACTACGGGACCGAGGTGCCCTTTGAGCGCCGGCCGGCGGCCGGGTTTTACGACACGCGCGACGAGGCGGGGCGCACCGCGGAGATGCGCGAGGAGTTCCGGCCCGTGACGGTCGACGAGCTGGAGGGCCGCAAGCGCAAAGACATCGAGCGCGAGCTGATCAAGCAGGACGTCGCCAGGCAGCGCGTGGCGGAGCGCGCGGACGCGCCCGCCGCGCCGCGCGCGCGCTGGCGGCCAACGAGGCGCGCGCGGGGCCGGCCAAGCGCGGCAGGCTCATGCTCCCGGCGCCGGCCGTCTCCGACGCCGAGCTGGAGGAGCTGGCGCGCGGCGGCGCCGCGGTCGAGGAGGAGCTGCGCGCCTCGGGCAGCGCCGCCACGCGCGGGCTCCTGGGCGACTACGCGACGCCAGTGGGCGCCGGGCGCGGCGCGCGCCGGGCGCGGCCGCCACGCCGCTGCCGGGCGGCCAGCAGAGCCGCGTGCTGCGCGACGCCGCGCAGCTGGCGGCGCTCATGACGAGTGCCACCCCGCTCCTCGGCGGCGAGAACCCCTCGCTGGAGGGCTCCGACTTTGGCGGGGCCACGCCCGCGCAGGCGGCCGCGACGCCGGCGGTCGCGGGCGTGGGCGCCACGCCGCTGCGGCCGGGCGCCACGCCCCCGCGCGCGGGCCTCGCGGCGCCCACGCCCGTGCGCGACGCGCTCGGCCTCAACACGGAAATCGACCGCGCGGAGGGCAAGCGCGCCGAGGCGGCGCGGCTCGCGCTGCGGCGCAACGACCTGCACGCCGGGCTGGCGCAGCTCCCGGCGCCGCGCAACGAGTACGCGGTCGTGGTCCCGGACCTGGCGCCCGAGGACGCCGCGGCCGAGGCCGCGCGCCGCGCGAGGCGGGCGGCACCGCCGCGTTTGAGGAGGACGCCGCCGACGCGGCCGCACGCGCGCGCGCGCGAGGCTGTTGAAAGAGAAGCCGCCGAGCTCCGGCGCGCCTCGCGCGTCGTCCAGCGCGGCCTGCCCAGGCCGCCAGTTGTGAGCGCTGTTGGTGTCGAAGAGGCCAACGGCGACCTCCAGGCGGACGTGCGGCGGCAGGCCGAGACTCTGGTCGCCGCCGAGCTGGGCGCCATGCTGCGGCACGAGGCGCGCCGCTTCCCCCTGGACGCGTCGTCGTCGTCGTCCGGTGCGTCGAAATCTAAAAAGCGCAAATCTACGGCGACACAAAGTGAGCCCGAGCCCGATGCAACGCTGCAAGTTCTCGACCCAGACTCGCTGGCGGCGGCCGCGGCGCTGCTCGACGCCGAGGCGCGCAATGTTCGCGCTGCCATGGGCCACAACGACGACGACGCCGACGCCGCAGCGCTCGCGATCGAGGCCGCGACGGACGACATCGTCTTCCTGCCGAGCAGTACCTCGGCCGAGCACGAGGTCGCAGGGCGGTTCGTCCGCCGCGCCGGCGCGACGCCCGCCGAGCGGCTGCGCTCGCTGCGCCACGCGCACGGCGCGCGCGGAGGGCCATGGCGCGCGAGGCGGCGCGCGCCGAGAAGCTGCGCGGCCGGGCCGAGGTGCTGACGCGCGGGCTGGAGGCGCGCGAGGGCAAGCTCGTGGCCGAGGCGCGGGAACTCGCGCAGAAGCTGGCGGCCACGTCCGTGGCCCTCGCCTGCTTCCGCGAGCTCCTGGCGAACGAGGAGCGCGCGGCGCCGGAGCGGCTGGAAAGGGCGGCGACGCTCGTGAGGGAGCAGGAGGCGCTGGAGACGGAGCTGCAGGCCCGATACCGGGCCGCGGGCGACGCGCTGGCCGAGCGACGCCGCGGCGTGACCGCGAGCTAGGGAGGTGATTGGAGAATGCGCGTTGGGGTGGTCTGATTGGAGAGGTAGAATGCCCCGCGCTCTATCCCACGCATGGCGTGCCGGCGGCGCATCGTCGGCAGGTCATTGGGAGCGTGCTTGAGGGAAACCATACGTTTCACGCTGCCTTGCGTCGTGTCCAGGCAGCGGCAGGTGATATAGTCTCCTGACCCCTCTCTGCCCAGCCCTGAATGCCCATCTACATCAATATCCAGATATGCAACGCAACCCTTGCATCTGTCTCGGACTCACTCCTTTCCTCCCCTGACGCTTCCTGCATGGCCATTTATACATGCAATCAAGTTCTTATTGTCATTCAATGGCTTTATAGTCACAAAAATCGTCAGGCTATATCATGGAGTGAGAAAACGGGAGCCCAGCAACATGCATCCCACCCCCGATGTGCAGTACAAGCCCAGGGTACCTTGCGGAGGCGGGCCGGCGAGATCTACGTGGGCCATCTCCACCCCTCGTCACTCGACGGCTGCCCCGGCAAACTGCCGAGGGCGCGAAGACGGGCCGGGGTTCCAGAGCGCTCTCGTCTATAGCCAGGCCGCGCATTCCGGGACGACACCTCTATCTCTTTCCCAACACACTCCCCACCCGTAGACCCACCGCCCGCCGTCACGCATGGCACCTAAATCAGGCTCCGCCGGCAGGGCGGGCAACAGTGGCAAGGACAAGGCTGGCCCCACACGCAAAGTCATAGACACGATTAAAGAGGCGACAGGCGCCTCGGAAGATGACGTTCTTGTGGCGCTGGAGGAGTGCGGGGGCGACGCCAACGAGGCCACGGCACGACTGATCGAGAGTGAGTGGGGGGTGCCGGAGGGTATCGACAACCCCGCTACCTTGTTCCAAGCACGGTAGAGCTCACCACATGCCCCGATGAACCCGCAGATCCTTTCTCGACGGTGCCGACGAAGAAGGCGATCCGCAAGGGGGTGAGCGCGGCAGGCGTGGACCGCTCGCTTACGGGGCCGTTCCCGCACTCGGGTGTGCAGCGTGCGTTTGTGACATTGCCTGGGCACTCAATGTTGTATTCCGGATCCCTTTCGCAGCGTGTGCAACGGCAGAAGGAGCGCGAAACGCAGGAGCGCCGTGAATTCAGTCGGAGGGGTGGCGAGCGTGGTGACCGCGGCGAGCGTGGTGACCGCGGCGAGCGCGGTGAGGGCCGCTTCCGCGGTGAGGGCCGCGGTGGCGAGGGCCGGAGGGGGCCCCGCGGCGAGGGCCGCGGTGAGGGTCGCGGTGAGGGCAGGCGCGAGCGCCGTGGCCCCCCGCCGGCGGCCCAGGCGGCCCCGGCCGCGGAGCCCGCTGCCGAGGCGACCTCCGAGCCGCCGGCAGAGGCTGGCGACTTTGACACAGGGTTTGATGCTGCGGCCGATGCGCCGGCTGCGCCAGAGGCCCCGCAGGCGTCTACCTCCGCTGCCGTGAAGAGCCAGTACGTGTATCGAGCAGGGCGGGAGGCGGCGGGAGTCGGTTGTGGGCTATTGATTGTCGAGAGCATCCTATGGTGCTCTCGCCCCATGCATTCATTTGGCGTCAACCGTGTGCATGCGCTCGCGGTCGATGCAAAGTCGTCTTGTCGGTCCGAATTGGGTACTCTCGCTTGTAGAACGTTATCCATCATAAGATTGCGCTCTTCGGTTCACTGACCCCCCTTTTCTCCACACACACACACCACCTCTACCCCAGGTCTGTGGAGAATGGTCGCAGCAGCGCTTCGGCGAGCACGAGCACGAGTGGAACGTGGGTGCCCAGCACCGGCCCCGCCCGCCCCGTCACCGGCGGGTACGCCGACCTCTTCCGGAAGAAGCCCGCGCCGGCGCAGCCGGCGGCGCCTGCCGCCCCCGTGCCGGCCGCCGCGCCCCCGCCGGGCGCCGGAGCCGGAGCCCGAGCCCGAGCCGGAGGCGCTCGAGCCGGAGCCGGTCGTTGAGGAGGAGCCTGCGCCGCCGGAGCCCGAGGCGGTGCCGGCGCCCAACGCCTGGGGCCGGCCGGCCGCGCAGCCGGCGCACGCCTCCCCCCGCTGCACAGCTCTGGCGGCCTGCTGGCCGGCCTGGCGGCCAGCGAGGAGCCCGAGCTTCCGCCCGCGCCTGCCGCCGCGCCCGCGCCCGTCGCCGCGCCGGTCGCCGCGCCGGCCCCCGTGCCGGCCGCGCAGGCGCCCGCGCCCGTGCCCGGCCCGCGTCCGGACGTGACGTCGGGTCTGGACCTGCAGTTTGGCCAGTTTGGCATCGGCCCCGGCGCGGCCGACTTTGGCGCCGGGTTTGGCGCTGCGCCTAGCGCGCCGGCCCCCGCCCCCGCCGCGGTGGCCCCCGAGCCCGCGCGCGCCCATCCCGTCGACCATGCCCCCCGCCGGCTTCCCCGGCGCGGCGACGGCCGGCTACATCCCCGGCGCGGCCGACGCCTACGGCTACGGCGCGGGCGAGGACGCGCGCGCGCGGCGCGGGCGCGCCCGGCTACTACGCCGGGTACAAGGGTCTGGGCGGCGTGGCCGCGCAGCAGCCGCAGGCGCAGCAGCTGCAGCCCAACGCGGCCTCGTTCGCGCAGCGGTACGGCCAGTACGGCGCGGCGATGATGGGCGGGCAGTACGGCGCCCCGGCGCTGCAGGCGGGGCGCCCCAAGGAGGGCGCGGGCGCGGGCCCCGTGGCGGCCGCGCCGGCGCCGGCCGGCTACGGCTCCGGGCGTGGGCGCGGGCGGCGCCGGCGGCGGCATGCCGCAGCTGCCCTACGGCTACGGCGGCTACGGCATGCCCCAGTTCCCCTACGTGCCGCAGCCCTACGGCTACCCCATGCCCAACATCCCCTACTACGGCGCGACGGGCGGCTACCCGCCCGCGCAGGCGCCGGCCAGCACCTACTCGGCCGCGCCCAAGTACCCGGGCCCCGGCGGCTACGGCGGCTACGACGAGGCCGCCGCCGCGCACGCCAACGGCGCCAAGCAGGGCGGGCAGGGCGCGCTGCAGGGCGGCGAGGTGCCGCAGCACCCGCCGCCGCACCTCTACGGCGCGCAGGGCGGCTACTCCCAGTACCAGTCGCAGTACGGCCAGGGACACCAGTGAGCGCTGGATTGAGGAGTCGACGGCGGTGTGAAGGAAGAATGGTGGAGCGCAAACTGTCGACTTGCACGCTCCTCCCATGCGCTGTGCACTCTCCTCCCACGCGTGCGTGCGTGCCCTTTGTTGTCAGTGCGCAACGTTTCAACATCTCTTCATCTGTAAAGGAGGAGGACACACCATTGGACACACCGCGTTGGATCATGCTAATTGTGCACAAATCAGTGGGTAAAGAATATCGCAGTACGATGGGAGGTGAAACGCAAACGGCGCCAGGTGCTCGTACGCATCGGCACTGCGGTCGGAAGCTAGGTATTACCCAGGTCCGTCAGAGCCCTCCCGGACCCGAACCCGCGCCCCGGCAACTGGCGCCGTGGTGCTCTGTGCTCGCGATGAGAAACCTTGATGCATGCGATTTGTGAGTATATTCGATGAAAAATGAAACTACATCATCGCGTGCATCATCTGCCGCCCGTGCGAGCGATCAAACCCTGCACCGCCCGGCTGGGACGGGGGCGATCCGCTGGCGCGTACGAAGTCGACAATCTCATCACGTGCATTACTCTTGCCAAAATCCTGGAAGCCGAGCACGCCCGGCCGCAGGGGCACAAAACCGAGGGCAGACCCCGTTCAGACATCCATTCATCTCCAATTTGTTGTCACCATGGCTCTCTCCAACTTCCTCAAAGCGCTCGCGCTCCTGTCGCTCACCCTGTGCGTGGCCTCGGCCGAGTTCGAGTTCATCTTCAAGACCACGGTCGACGGAGAGAGCAACATCCCCGTCCTGACGGACGCGCAGACGGGCGGGGCCAAGGCCTACTTCGATGTCATCTGGGAGGGTGACTACTTCACCTGGTACATGGAGGTCGAAGGCATCCAGAACATGACCATGGCGCACATCCACATGGTGCGCGGCCGCCAGCGGAGGCAAGGGTTTTGGGCGCTCACCAATACCTGCGCCGCTCCGCGCGGCCGTCTCCGCCTCCCCACCCCGCGCACAAACCCTGACCCACTCCATATACTTCCAATCCACAGGGTAACAGCACGACCAATGGCCCCCCCATCGTTCCCCTCCTCCCCTTTGACGCGCCGATGTCGGAGTTTGCCAACGGCAGCCTGGCCATGTACCACCACCCCCTCACCGGGAGCTTCTCCTACGCCGGTAACTTTACGGCCGCCGACTTCCTGGCGCCCATCGACGGCGAGGAGGCGGAGGACCTCTTCATCCTCATGGCGTTGGGCAAGGCATACGTGAGTCGGGCTGGTGCAGCAGCCATAGGGTGGGTGGGTTCCCGCGGATTCCCAACACTCCAGGCGCCTCACCCTGTCTCCCACTCCCTCCCCGCAGGTCAACATCCACACCACGGCCTTCCCCGCGGGCATGCTGCGCGGAAACCTGGTCGCCAACCTCACCGAGTGGCTCGGCGCGTAAGTCCATGGCAGGCCTGAAAAGGGCCCGCCTTGCCTTCTTGCCTTGTTGCCTTCCTTCCTTGCCGCCCCACATTGTCTCCATCCCACACTTGTTTTCATAAGGGGCCATCATCGCACCGAATTCGGTGCACTACTACTAAGACGCGATAGGAATTTTGCACATACTCTGATGCCTTGTTTTGCTTGCTCGCGATTTGCAACACTGCCGCTGAAAGCCCTGAGCGAGACCCACTCATGCTGCTACTCCCTTGTCCTCGCAAACCTTTTGCTGCAACGTCATTGCCGACTGTAAATAGCAGTTAGTTGAGACCAAAGATCAAGGGTTTATGGTCGGACTGCATTTTTCAAATGGGCCCAGTCTCTGGGTGGCGGGCCTGGCCCTGCGCAGCCCTCGTGCGACCTGGATCCGTACGCGCAGCCGTTTACGCAACTACAGTTGAATGCTGCCCAGGTCTCGGAAGGCGCCCCGGCAAAGGCCATCGCCCGCCCCGGAACCAGTGCGATGGTCATCGGGGGGCGCGGCGCCGCCCGCGAGCTTCGCACGCCGCTCGCGACACCTACTGCCGTTCCGCCGCCATCTGCCATGTAAACGCAAACCTATGCATTGCCCAGTCTCGACCCGAATACTCGGCAGGCGCAAACCCTAGCCTCCGATGAGCAATTGTGGTCGCAGGCCACCTTCCCCTCACATTCAACCCTAGCGAGCTTCAGCGCAGTGCGTGATCCGCCCTAAACCGTGTCCCTGCCTGTGGCGAAGCCGTGCGCCACGCGTTGTCAGCTTCAGTCGGCTACTTGAGTGCGTCATTCATTTCGGGCGATTACCCATCCGAGAAGTACGATCGGATCCACGAGACAACCTGGTATAAACAGTGCCCTCCCTCGCGAAACCCCTGTATTTCCCCAACCATTTTCTGTTGCATTGGCCATCTGAAAGCTTGTCACAGCCATCATGAAGTACAACCGCGCACTCTTGGCACTGGGATTGGTGCTGGTCCTGGTCTGCGCCCCGACCCTGGCCCACGACCACGACGGCGACGACGATGACGACCACGACGACGACGACAACGACATGATGATGACCTTTGTGTCTGAGCTGTACGCTGAGAACCAAGTGCCGCCCCTCACCGAGCGGGACGTGGACGACGCCGAGGCCAAGCTGAAGCTCTGGAGCACGCCCCAGGGCTACCGCTGGAAGTTTGAGATCTCGGACGTCGTCAACATGACCATGGCTCACATCCACATGGTAGGCGGGGGCGCGGGGATGAGCTAGGGCGAGGAGCACGCGTGTCGGGGCGCCTGCGGGTGTGGTCCAGAAGGGTTCTCGGTAAAACGCGGCTTCCCATGAGGAGCCCGTGACGTCGGCAGGGACCCCTCGCACCGCCCCCGACCTCCCCCCCATCCGCAGGGCAACTCCTCCACCAACGGTCCTGTCATTGTCCCGATCTTGCCCCTGAATGCGTCCATGTCCGAGTTCGCCGACGGCAACCTGGCCATGATCTCCCCGCCCATCTCGGGCGACTTTGAGTACGAGGGCCTCATCACCACCGACAACTTCCTGGGGCCCCTGGAGGGCATGACCCTGGACGACTTCATGATGGTCCTCATGTCCGGTGACGCCTATGTGAGTTGACAATGTTGTGATTGCGTTGGCAACTTGGGCATTGTTGTTTTGAATGGTCAGCATTGCTGCGCGGGTGGCATTGCACTGATAGCGGTTTGCCACCTAGCGCCCCCCTCCCTGACTCGCCCGCTTTCCACCCCTGCAGGCCAACATCCACTCCGTGGAGTACCCGGCTGGTCTCATCCGCGGCCAATTCGAGGTCGACCACTAAACACCCCACAAACATTCTGATTCCATGATTCTTTCCCTCTGGCGACCAATTTGAGAATACCACGAAGACAGCGGCTCCGCCCGGAGAGACATTTGGAGACCCCTACAGTTTTGTGCAGCCGCAGATGCTATTTTTTCACAGTGCCTAATAGATGCCTTTTCTTCCTGACAATGTGTCGGGGAGCAGGCATACATGCGCTGTTGTGTTGCACATGCCCGTATACAGCGGCCATGCGTGTCCACACCAGCTCTGCCACCCTTGTCTTTCTATCCCCTCGTCTGCGACGAGCTTTAATACAATTAGCCGTGAAAAGATGGGGAGCTGGCTGTCGCGTGGGTCTACATTGCTTGGCAGGCAAGGAGCCGGAGCAATTTGTGAGTGTATCAGAGGGGATGCTGCCCACAGGGTGGAATGTAGTGGAGCAGGCATCGCGCACGTGACGCGAACAACATGGCAGCTATGAAAGGTGTGAGTACGAGAGAGGCACGCACTTTGTGTCCCCCTGTTTCTAAAAAGAGGAGCCAAGGCAGCGGCGGCTATAAGGAAGGAGGGCGACAAAATTCCAAGGTGTCTTGGGTGGGACGAAGAGACGGCGTGCATGGTGCAAGGCCTCGTCTGCCAGTCATCTCTTTCGAAGAATTGACCTGGCCGTCGTCGGGAGGGTTGACGCGCAGGTGTCAAACACTCTCCGCCTCAGGCCCCCTCGCCGACCAGCCGGCCGATGCCATAGACGACGGCCAGGGCCAGCCAGCCGCCCACGACGACGCGCGCCGCGCCCCGCACCGGGTGCGCCCCGCCCAGGCAGGCGCCCAGCGTCCCGAACAAGATCCTAGGCGGATGAGGGGATGAGGGGGTTGAGTGCGCAGGGGTGAGGTGCGTCGGGTGGAAAGCGGGCATGAAGCGTTCTGAGAGGGGCCACCGATCACAAGCATACATCCACACAAATACATATATATATGTATACAATTGAACATACAAAATCCCTCTCCTGTTTCCCCTTCCTCTAGCCCACGCACAGTCCGATGGTGGTGGCGATGGCGATGCTGTAGAGCCGGATGCGTGGGTCGGCGATGAAGCAGGCGGAGAGGAGGGGCAGGCCGCCGCCGGCGGTGAAGCAGAGCACGGAGATGAGGGCGGCCTGGAAGGGCTGCGCCAGCTCGTCCACGTCGATGCCCAGCTCGTCGCGCGCGTGCGTGCGCACGACGTCGTCCACATGGCGGTCGGAGAGCACGGTGGCCACCTCGTCCGCCAGCGCGGGCGGCAGCCCGCGCGCGACGTAAATCTCCGCCAGCTCGCGCTGCTCGCGCCGGCGCGCGTCGGGGCCCTTGAGCTGCTCGCGCCGCTCCACCTCGATGTCGGCCAGCTCCGCGTCGCGCTGCGAGCTGACCGAGATATACTCGCCCACGCCCATGGACAGCGCGCCGCCCACCAGCCCGGCGATGCCCGACAGCCGCAGCGTCGTCAGGCTCGTTGACCCCGCGCCCACGCCCATCAGCAGCGACGCCACCGACACCAGGCCGTCGTTGGCTGGGGGGGAGTGCAGGGAGGGCAGGTGGAATATGAATGAGGGGTGATGATCACGCCTTGTGGGCGGTGCAGCTTTACTACTATACGGCTATGCAATGAAATGCTCCTGCTACATGCACTGCGTGAATTCGCCCACAAAAAGGTGATGCCCACTGCGCGTTCTCCTGCAAGACCTTTGCCCACCCCAAAAGCGTATCACTGCACACCAATCCTCCACAACGCAACCCATAGCTCAAAATCCCCAGCCAGATGACAAGCACAAACCTCTCCAGGTCGGCGTCTGGACCCGCGCACCAAACAAGACCCTCCCCTGCCATGCCACCATTTCGCACCTCCCAACACCAGGGCCCGCAGCCACGGAGCGCGATTGCTGTGATGCCTGCGTGCCCCAATTAAAACAAGTATCGCGTTAATGGAGCGTGCACCGGCCCCAGCGCCACCATACAGCCGGCCTTGCCCGAGGGATGTTTCGCGGCACGCACTTGTGGATGCACTCGTCATCGCTGGTGTCCAGCAGGTGTGCGGCCTCCGTGTCGGCTATATCCGATCCCACGGGGTGGGAGAGCTGGGAGTAGCCCACATGGCCGGGGGAGTGGCGCGTGAAGGACATGCGGGGCACCTTCGACCTGGTCGCACGTCGGGCGTCGCTCCTCGCTGGCAACCAGGACCAAGCTGGGAGATTGCAACTTTAAATATTGTTTGATGGTATGTACATGCACTGGGAGTACTTGAAGGTCTTGCTGGTTGCGGCCAGGACCGCATCTCGCGATTTCGCTGTTGGGATAGGGATTGGGGACCGCCCCATCGGCTGGCGCAGGGGAAGGCACGCGCACGGCGCGTGGTGGCAGGTGGCGGCCAGAGGAGCCATATGGGGGACCTGGCCGGCTCTTCAGATTGGGGATTCAGGACCATTTCACGGGGCAAACATTTTGTCAAATTTTAAAAATAAAATACTTTACATGTCATCGAGTAAAATAGGCTGTGAGTCGGGGCATCGAGCTGTCTTCGATGTCGGCTACGTGGGCTGACTTGGCGGCCGGCCTTGTGCCTTGTTGCCGAGCGCTCCGGGCCTGTACTTGGGTGTGAGGAGCAGAGATGTGGCATTAAAAGGGGCATATACATGAAACTAGACACCCCTCATCTATCTGGGCTCTGTGGGGCATGGCGGCTGGATCACCACCTGCCCACAGTCCCTTGCCAATTTCCATCACATGCCCCTCTCCAAGCCAGCTTGCCTCTTCAAACGCGGGATCTCGCTGCAAGACGTCGCTGAGGCCCATGACCCCCAGGCGTCGATCCTGCTTGGCAACGGCGAGGAGGTCATCGAACCGAAAGTTCTTGCGCTTGTCGCCACCCGCCCGGCTCAGGGCCTTGGAGGCCAGCAGCCCCAGAAAGGCCTCGGCCGCGGCCGCCACCGCCCGCAGACCCTCGGCGCCGACGCGAGCGACCTCGTCGTCCATCAGCATGATGCGTTTCACGAGCGAGGTGGGCAGCGCGGCCTCTGCAGCGCTGCTTCCGCCCTCGTGCTCTGCGCCAGCCGCCGCACCTTCCTCTGCCAGAGCCCCTGATGAGAAGATGGCAATGGGAGCGGGAGAGTTAGGGCGTGTTTGGCAGGTAAAGAGTTACTGCAATAAACTTGCCGCTCATACATGCGAAATGCCGTCGCTGATCGGTCTGTGCGCTCTGGTGTCAAGAGGCAACCCCACTACAAGCCTCGTTGCCAAAAGAAGCAAGCCCATTCCCTCGGCCGAGCCAAAAAGCGCACCCGCTTCGACTGCCTTTTCCGCGGCAAGCGTTTTATAATGTTGCTTTTGCTCGTCGGAAAGCGCCCTCCATCGCTCGCCAATGGCTTTGCCGAGCATGGCCACCGAGATTTTGGCTTCCGGGTTCTCGGCCTGGAGCTCGGCTTGGACCTGGGCCCTCACCGCCTCTGCAAACAGAAAGTAGGCGCTCGGTGCCCGCGTCATGTCTGGTTCTTTCAAGGACGTATCATCAGGCTCTGTGTGTGACTAGGGTGCTCTGGGGCCGAGGCAGGGCCTGGAAGTCGCAGCCCAGGGCATTTTGAATGCCCGTCACGGAGGCCGTCCAATCTTGATCTCCCTTCCCGATCCAACCGGGCTTGCTCCCTCATCGGATGGACGCGACTTGCTGTTCTGAGCAATCAAAGTCGATTATAGGTGCATCCTGCGACTCAAATATTTTTTCTGTGCCGTAAGTGGGCCACAAACAGTAAGGAAGCCATGGCGACGCTTTTCACGGGAGTGGCGACCGAGCTTGGGCTGCAGGTCGCTTTGCATCCCTACGACAACTCCCTGGGCCGGGCCGCCTGGTGAGGAGGCACACTGACTTAGACATCGTAAATTATATGATACCATGTAACCCGCCTACCTGTCCGTCCCGTCAAAATTGTTGCCCATTTGCTCTGTCGCAGCATCGTGGTGGGCGTCGCGTATCCCGCGTATGCGACCCTGCGAACATTGGAGACGGCCCAGTCGGAGCCCTCCCCTTCCTTCCAGTCCATCAAGGGCTTGAACAAATGGCTCAAGTACTGGAGCGTGTTTGGCACGATCACCGTCGCGGAGGCACTGCTGAAGAATGTGGTTCCATGGTGAGCGAAATGGGACGCAAGAGCCCTACTGGTCGGGGAAAGTTCTGATCGTTTAGCAATGACACGGCGAGAGGGTAGACTGGTCGAATGATATCATATCAACGCATGTCCTGCGCAGGGTGCCATACTATCATGCCATCAAGGTGGCCCTTCTGCTCTGGATGCAGCTGCCCCGCTTTGAGGTACGCATGTGCTGCATGTGGGTGCAGGGGTGGTGGGCAGAGATTAGATTTCGTCACTCGGCCATGCCAAGGGCATGCTGGTCGATACGAAATACCATCATGCACCTATTGCACAAACAAAAGGCCCTAGTTCTGTCACTTAGTCGTGATCACCCCTGCCCAACATAACCAGGGCGCCATCCGGCTCCACCGCGATGTCCTGGCGAAGCGGCTGGGCCAGATCCGGCCCGTTGTGGATCAGGCCCTGGATTTTGTGGCTGCCCTGTACGCGAGCCCCGTGGTGACCGCCCTGGAATCAAAGCTGCAGGCCGTGTCTGCCCACGTCCCGCTCCTGGAGTGGTTCATGCGCGGTCCAGACGGCAAGAAACTCGGAAAGTGAGCATCGGAACCCTTGTGTCTGGAGTGGATGGCTCCCCATGCGGCTCCAACCCCATCTGAGGCGTTTTCCTGCCTATAGACGGTTGTTTGTACTATTAGATAATCTAATTTGGTTGACTTGAACGTGCGGCTTGTGTTCTGTATCTCACGCGCCGCTCAGGGGCGCTGCACGGCCTCGGCTCACTTTCTGTACCAATCCTGCATGCGCATCGCAGCCTGTACCTGCTGGCCGTACACCACCACATCGTTTTTGATAACAATTGATCAAACCTGGACTGTAATATAGCCGTAGAATGGACGTGGAGTCGTCTGCAGGCAGTGCTCTTGGCTGGATTTGGGCTCATCTGTATCGGCAGATTTGTGATCTAAGAAGACGCAATGAGCCTGCGGAGCCTGCGCCCGCGCTACCACCTCGCTGCTCCTCCACGATCGCTCCACATCATCCCAATCCCTTGCGAGGATACTCTCAAACCCATTCTTTCTCGTACCCTGCGTAGCAAGCGGCATGTTTGGAGGATTCTTCGGCAGCGTCTTCCCTTCGGGGAGGTTCGAGGCCAGTTATCGGTGCTACCCGGTCTCCTTTATCGATAGAAGCGCGGCCGAGAATGGGGACAAAATATTCCTTCCGCCTTCAGCCCTGGAGCGACTCTGTGCGTGGCCTGCATGGGACCTGGAGGTTTTCCGTGCGTGACCGGGGCCCAAGTGACCTGTGGCCGATCGATCCCAATAAATGCCCGCCCCTCGCTCCGACGCAGCCCAACTGCACATCGACTACCCGATGCTCTTCAATTTGGAGGCCAGGGAGTCGGGCAGATCGACGCACTGCGGCGTGCTGGAGTTTATTGCAGACGAGGGGATGGTCTACATGCCGTACTGGGTAAGAGTGCTGCCTGTTGTGAGGGAAAGATGTGGTCTGCTGGGTCAGAAAGAGTCGTGGCTGAGCATCTGGCAGCCTTATTATCACACCCACCACGGCCAACACGTCTCGCAGATGATGCAGAATCTACTGCTGGAGGAGGGCGCGGTGGTGCGGCTTTCCAGCGTCACGCTTCCCAAAGGGACCTTTGTCAAGCTGCAGCCCCACTCGAGCGACTTTCTGGACATTACAAACCCCAGAGCCGTGCTGGAGCGCACGCTGCGAGGCTTCACGTGTCTCACAGGTGGGGAGGCTGGAATGTGTCCAGAGGATGGTTGGAGGGCAGGTCGCTGGTTGAGCGAGCCCTGGCGGCTGTGGACTGGGCATCTCACGCAGGCACAGCTCCCTTGCCCTACGTTCCTCCGTCTACATCCCCTCCCTTTCCAATCTCTGCAGTTGGGGACACCATCCCAATCCATTACAACAACAAGAAATTCTTCATAGACATTATCGAGGCCAAGCCATCAGACGCCATTTCCGTTGTGGAGACCGACTGCAGCGTGCGTGACCCTGGCTGGTGCTTGATGGCGGGGGTGCTTTCATTTGGGGTTGCCTTGTTGATTCGTCCTGGGCGATGCGAGTGTGCTGGAGCACGCTCACACGCTTGCTCTGTGCCTGGGCTTGCCTTATAACAGGACTGGCAACGACCCTCCCTCGCCAATCTTTGTCTCATCCACAGGTCGATTTTGCCCCTCCATTGGACTATGTGGAGCCTGAGAAGCCCTCCTCCTCGCAGACGGGCCCAGGTACAATGTTTCTGCTGGTTGGCGGGTCTGCATTGGGTCTGCTTGGGCTGGGCTGTGCAGTTACAGTGTGTTTCTCCCAGCGAAACAGTGACCCTGTCTGCCCAATCCCTTGATTCACATCCCTCCTGCAGCATCTGTCAGTGTGCCAACAAGCTCCGCGGCCCCGGAAAGCGAGCAACAGGCCGCGGCACCGGCTGAGCCAGCGTTCTTGGCCTTTGCTGGCGCAGGCAGGCGATTGGACGGGAGGCCTGCCTCCGAGTCGCAGCCGGTGCCCATTCCCGTCCCGGGGTCAACCCCGGCCAGCGGACCCCCTGCGGAGCAGGCGTACTCCGGGCCCAAAAAGGCGGGAAAGCTCATGTACAGGGACCGGCTTGCTGCCAAGTTTGCGGCAGAGAAGCGGGCCGGGAGCGGGGCCGCCGCAGCGCCGCAACCGCCGCCTCCTTCGGCGCCCAGCGAGACCAAAGAGGGCGACGTGGAGGCTGCCCCCGGATTCAAGGCGTTCCAGGGCAAGGGCCGGAGTCTCAAGGACTAGCAGATTGGCTTATTGATTGGTTTAAGGTCTTGTGAGAGACTCAGAGGGCCGTTTTGCAGCCAGAAGTGGGTTGGGTGTGAGGCAGAATCGCTTGGCGCCAATGGTCGGTCGCCTCAAAAGTAAACTTAAAGCCAGCAAACCGTTCTTCTGCTCACTCACCAGAGTTGCAAATCACGCTCCAGCATGCCTTATCTCCTGTCGTGCATGAACTATCGCCCCAATCAGAGGTGTACAGGGTCTCGTGCACGTCGAGAAGCTCTCTCTCCCTTCCATGCGCGCCTTCAGGCGGCTTCGCCGTGGATGAGCGGAGTTTCGATTTGTTGCAACGGGGGGTCCAAGAGTTTGCGCCACTGGCTGCGCTGTATGCAAGTCTGGGACGAACGGACGCCTTCCAAACTCGGACATCCTTGCAATAATGTGTCGGAGATTGGTTTAGGGTGTGGAGGGAGCGTACGGGAGAGAGGATGCGCCGCCCGACGGTGCCGGGTCCACGACACCACGGGCGGCATGGATCCAGGCTCCCCACCTACATGCTGGCCTTGGCGCTGTGCGCGCTGGTCCTATTTATGCACATGCGAAGCTCTTCCAGGGGCGTGGCGGTGGTAGGCGGGCGCGGCGGGGCCCTGGATCGGGCCGAGCAAGCAGCCACGCGCTTCTCTGCGTCAGCTGGCAGCCTGGGGAGGCGCAGCGCAGCCATCGGTGCGGCCCTGGCCTCCCCGGTGCCAGGCCTGCTGGAGGTCAAGCGTCCCTCGCGAGTGCCCGAGAGCAGGAAGGCAGGCTTGCTGGGGACAGACAGCGCCGCCTCCATCTCCGAGGGGGAGGCTGATGCGCAGGCGGACGCCGCGACGGCGGCGGGAGCCTCGGGCACCACCAGCGCTCAGGCGTCCACCACACCCCGCGTGGCGGTGCTCGTGCCCATCTGGCGGGACGCCCACCTCATCGACTCGCTGGTGGCCAACCTTTCGGCGCACCTGGATGCCCAAGGTCGGTCGGTTGGTCGGTTGGGTGGTGGTGCTTGAGCTTGAGGGGTGCGTGAGAGTGGACTGGCAAGCCCACGCGCTGGTCAGATGAGCCGTCTGTAGAGAAAAAACATTCCCTTCTCCATAAAAACTTATGACCGCAGGCTTGAGAGCCCATCGGGTGCACTTGGTGGAACATGAGGCGAGTGCCAACTTCACCCCCGGCCTGGTGCTGAACGCGGCCTTTTTGGCGGCCAAGGCGATGGACAGGCTGGGCCCGCAGGACCTGGTCGTGTACCAGCGCCCCGGGCTGCGGCCGCTGGGGGGCGTGCGGTACCGCCTCGAGCCGGGGGCGCGCTTCCTGCACCTCGCGACCGCCCAGAGCGCCCTCGGCAGCGAGCTACCTTACGACGCCTACTGCGGCGGCGCCTGGGTCATGCGCGTGGAGCTGTTTGAGCGCGTCCGCGGCTTCTCCAAGGGCTACGTGGGCTTCGACGGGCTGGAGGACGACCTGTGCCGCCGCGTGGAGCTCATCCTGGGCGCCGGCGCCGCGCCGCACGCGAGCGCCGAGCGCGGCGCGTTCGTGGCGCTGGACGAGCCGCGCGTGCTGCACGAGCTTGATCTGCTGCACCGCGCCGAGAACGAGGAGCTCTTCCGCGCGCGGTGGGAGGCGCCCCTGAACGACTCGGCGCTCGTCGCCGCCGCGCTGGCCGGCACCGCGGCCGACGGCCTGCCCAGCCTGCCGGACGACTGGCGCACGCGGCTGGGCCTCGTCCGCCACGATGCCACGCAGGCACGCTGGCTCTACTCCAACCAACCGGAAGCCGATGCTCTTTAATTTGAGGAGTTGGACGCGTTTGTCGGGGTTGGATTTCCGCTTGAGAGCAAAATCGGCCAAGGGCTCGCTCGTCACTGATAGAGAGGCGGCGTGGGGTCATTGTTACGACTGCATGCCAGTCGCGGCCAGAAAAGGCGATCGCGCTGCTGCCGAGTGTTCAATGCGCATGAGATTCGCCATCATCTTGATGCCGCTTGCCTAGCTAGACGTGTGGGTGTATGAGTATCATCTTGTCGAGCAGCCTCCAAGCGCCTGCTGGCCGGTGTGTACGGCGCCTCTGCCTCTACCAAGGCAGCCGTCATTGGCTGCCACCAAATGTCGCCACTTCGCCCTCACCACTTCCTACCTCCAGTACCTCACCTGTTCTCACACCCGTACCCGTTTTTCTATTCCCTCCGCTGAGTGTTACGAAGAATGAATGAATGATGGATGCAAGATGCCTCTGTGAGATCGTGCAAAAGGCGTCAAGAAGGGGCCACCCATCCACACCCGCCAGGCGTGACCTGGCTTCTATGGAAATTCTTCAGATCCGTCTCCTGCGCGAGTGACACGCTCGCACGCTGCATTCACGATCAGATGATCGAAATCCTTTTCATCCGGCCTTACAAAACAATTTCAATAACCTTCAGCGCCCAGTCGACCCATTGCATCATGCGGCCAGGTACGCTCGCAGCTTCTGCACAGCTGCCTCCAGCTTCTCGTCCGTCTTGCAGATGACGAATCGCACCAGGTTGCGGGGCGCCTTGCTCCTGCATTGGCATGATGGGTGGGATGGGTGAGTCAGGGATCTGGGTGGCGTAGCATGCGGAAGTGTGCTTCCGAGCAGAAGAGTGACAGGGATTTTAGGCGCCCGCTGTCCTCCAAAGTAAAGAACCAACAACCCATTGACTTGTCTGCCCACCCTCTAGCCCACGCCCAACACAACGCCAGCCCCCCGGATCAATGCCCGCTTTCCTCACGCGCAACTTGCCTATCATTGTAAAACGCGCTGACGGGGATGAGCGTCACGCCGCCGTCGACCGTGAGCCGGGAGCAAAACTGCAGCGGTGGACATTTTGAGGTCGGTGACTGTTAGGTAATGCACGCCCATCCATGCGCGCAGCCGACTCATGACCAAGCCCTCGCGCACCGAGACGTCATCTTCGTCGCTGCCTTCCGGCAACAGGCCAGAAAAGTCCGCCACCAAAAAGTAGGTGCCCTGGCCTGGCAGAATCTGGAAAGGGAAACGCACATGCGCAGATTATGATACAAGGACACTACAGCGTCGTCTGCGATACAAAAGCCCCGGGTGCGATGCACTTCGAGGTCCTTGTTCCACTCTAACCCAAGAGCACGGCTGCCATCGACACGATGCATCACAACAACAAGCAAGACCCCCCCAAAAAAAAAAATTCACTGCTTCCCACCCCCACCTTGAACCCGATCTCGGTAAGCTCCTTGGCAAGCCAGTCGCGCTTCTTCTCCAGCAGAGGGCCCAATCTGTCTCAGAATAGTGAATGAATGAATAGATGTAGGCATTTTGTAAAGCAAGTTTGCCCAGATGAGCTTGGACAGCCTCTCTCTGAGCACACGCGTCGATTATTCTCTTGAGTCCTGAACAACCCCTTTCAATACTGCTCGGCCCGACCAACCCTTCCTTCCCACCTACCCCTCGTAAAACGCGCGCTCCTGCTCCAGACCCACGGCAACCGCGTGTTGGTACGCAGAGGGGACGGTAAAGGTCAGGAACTGGTGTGCCTTGGCGGCGGCCGCCACGGCCGCGGGGGGCCCGGTGACCCAGCCGACCTTCCAGGCCGTGAAGGAGAAGGTCTTGCCAGCAGAGCCGATGCGCAGGCACCGATCTTCCATCCCGGGCAGAGCCCGCATGGTCACGTGCTTGAACCCTGCAGCGCGTGTTATTGTGAGGGTTTTATACGTGGATTCGCGGGCAAAAACAGTAGACAGCGATGAATCACGCCGATTCTGGCGCCGCAGCAGGACTCCCCACCGAAAATCCCAGATGCCCCCGATCAAGACACCTGGAAACACGAGGTGCTCATAGACCTCATCGAGCAAAGCGTACGCATCGTGCTTGACGACCAACTCTGCCAGGAATGCCAGTTCCTCCTCTGTGAAGACCTGCAAAATATATATGCGTGGAGACAGACTAGGTCTTGGGCCAGGAAATTGGTGCCATGTTGCACTGTTGTTTTGAGAATGCTTGGATTCAACCAACCATTTTCCCCCAAATCCTCAATCCCCCTAACCTTGCCGGTGGGATTGTGTGGCGTGTTGACGACAATCAGCTTGGTCTTGGAAGAAAAGGCGGCGGCCACCTCCTCCCTGTCGAAATGCCAATCTGGGGCTTGCAGGGGCAGCACCACCGCCTTGGCGCCGGCGCGCTCCACGATCGGCACATACGAGTCGTACAGCGGCGCAAACAGAATGACCTGGAGCGACGAGGCGAAGGACAGATGTTGTTCCTCAAGGGGAACGCAAGGGTCATCTGTGGCTGATTGCGCTCGCGAGCGCAGATTGGAAAGCCTGAACATGCGTGTCTAAGCCACGGCTCAACCACCGCCACCAATCCCAACGGCCCACCTCGTCCCCGGGCTCCAGCAGACCAAAAAAGGCAGCCGCCAGGGCCTCTGTGGCGCCGCTCGTGATGAGGACCTGCGTCTTCCAGTCCAGGGCAAGCCCGGTGTACCGCTCGCTGTGCGCCGCCAACGCCTGCCGCACCTCCGGCAGGCCAGCCATGGGCGGGTACTGGTTGCTCCCGTCGATTGTAAACCTGCCGTGTGAGAAGTATAAAGGGTGGGAATCACACGATGAGCAGCATTGTGCGGGAGTGGGCGCCTTGCTTTTGTCGCCTAGGCGAGCAACGAGCGCTCAACCCCATCTGGGGCAGTTTAATACTAAGGATTAACGGTTGTACTGCAGAAACGAAGCACCAATAATGCATGCGCGCTCATGATGCACATCCAAGTATCCCTACCATGCTCTCTCTCACGAGCAGAAGCAGCAGCACCACTACTCGTACCTGTAGGCCGCTTCCTTCATGGAAGCCGGGCCCTCGAGCTCCTTGTCCGGGAACCCCTGGCCAAGGTTGATCGAGCCGTGCTGCATCGCCAGCTGGCTCATGAGCTCAAAGATGGTGGTTGGCAGGGCACCAAAGGTGCTGTTGAAGGGCGTGGGGCCCGACATGGCACGAGGACGGGTCGAGGCCCGCTGCAGAAGCGACACTCGCGCGAGGCAGGCAGCGCGTCCCCCAGCCGCTCCCAAGCAGGTCCGAAACATCGTCTGAGGGGTGCTGGGGAGCCCTGGTCCCTTTGTGAATTCAGGGCGCGGCCCGATCGCGTCACGCCGAGAGCATGCTGCATGCCGCCTTTACCAGCAAACGCGTGGTCTGGGGGAGCAGCTGGCTGGCTGCCCCTGAGGGACGCAGCACGCCCGCCCAGCCGACGAGTCAGCAAGGCCCGATCACGACGGTCCACTGCCGGTTTGCGTTTACAAATGCCAAGGCAACTGGAGCCGTGCGCAGCACAGACAGAGAATAGGTTATCATCACGACAACAAGGAATGGAGACAGCATACCGTGCAGCAGGGCAGCCGACGGCAGGGCGGGTTTTTCTCTGGCGTCGCCTCACATTTGCCACCATTTCCGGTTTGCAAAGCTGTCCGCCAGCTGCTTGCTGGCAGAAGCAAAATCCATCGCGCCCTCCTGCGGTGGGATGATTGAGGGGGTGGATGAGCAAGGGGATGGCGGGTAAGAGGTTGGGACATTGGCGTGCCCATGCGCGGACACATGACTGCCTTTCACAATCAAGTCAAGGGTGTCCGCCTGTTTCAAGCGCTTTGGCGCAACAGCCATTATGTTTGAGCACAGCGGCGTACCTCTAATTCGGCCGTGCGCTCTTCCAGTCGGGACAGCTTTTCTCCCCTCTCCCCCAGCCGCCTCATGTTGTCGCTCAGAATGGCTTGCGTGCTGGCCGCGCTGCGATAGTTAAAAAAATGGCACGAGCAGGGGTGAGATGAACGCGCGTGGTGATTCTGGGCGCAGCCACCAGTGTGTGCACTCACAAATAATCGCGACCAGAAGGCAATCTGCTTGGGGATCCGACGCACCTGTCGCGAGCGCTGGGGGCCCGGCCATAGGCCTTGCGGATCTGGGAAGCGGTGCGGTTGACCGGCTTGGATCCAGAAGCGTCCACCACGCCCAGCGGCCCTGGCGCCTGCGCCGCGGCCGCGCTGCCCGCCAGCGGCCGAGCGGCGCTCGTGTGGCTTGCGGGCGGCAGCGGAGACCTGTGCGAATACAAGTTGACTGTGTGAGATGCATGTGCACCCGCATGTGCGGGCAAGACAAGCACCACCCTCCCTCCCATCATCTGACCGTGGGCGGGCATGCGGGCTAACGACGAGCCGCGGGGAATGACCCACAAACTGATGCGCATCGTCTTCCTCATCTGAGACCGACCCCAAAAGATCCTGCGAGGCGGGCCGAGTGGCGGGCTCGCGCATGCAATTCGCATCGCGACATCGTGACACCGTGTACATGCAACCGCCAAGCGCCCGCGCCCACTCCATACCTCGAGGCTGGGAAGGGAGGCATCCTCCGCGAGCGCTTTTTGCCCCGGTTCCTCCTTTCCAGAGAGCGGAAAGGGTATCTTTTGCAGCGAGGCAAACCCAGCCGCTCGAGCTCGATCCAGCTCCTGTCGTTGATGGAGCGTGGAGACAAGGGGGTGAGCTATGTACACAATGGCTGCCCAAGACACAGTCTATCAATGTTTCAAGACCCAACCTAGCTACATGAGCGCCCCATATTTGCACGTGGTCATTTTCAGGAACCTGACAAATCGATTCCTGCACCAATACACCCAATAGAGCACCCACACAGCACCAAAATTACCTTGAGAATGGGCAGCTTGACGGCGCCCTCCACAAAGCCGGTGGCCGTATCCCGCACGCCTTCGAAGAGTTTCAACGGCAACATCGCCGCGCTCGTGGCCGAGTCGGTGGAGGAGGCGCGCTCCGCGGGGACGGCAGTCGGTGTCGAGGCCGCCGCTGTGGCCGCCGCGGTGTCCCAGTCGTAGAGCGAGGCGGGCGGCTCCGGCTGGCGGGTCCAGGCGAACAGGCCCATACGCGTGACCTCGGCGTCAGCGCTGAAGAAAATGGCCTGTCCGTCGCGCGAGAGCGCAAAGGGCACGGCGCCAGTGTCCGGCGGCGCCGGCCCTTCCGCCGGGCGCGCCGCCGAGCGGGCCCGGCTCGGGCCCGCAGCCGGGCGGCAGCGGCCGCCGCGCGAGGCAGGTCAGCCCGGGCAGCGAGTGCACGGTCAGCGTCGCGTCCGCGTGCACGACCACGACGGCCGGCCGGCCGCGGTTGCCGACCACGCCCGCGGCCACGGCGCGGCAGTCAAACGCGGCCTTGCGCGCCGTGCCCCGCCGGCCCTCGGCCAGCGCGCCCAGCGTGTACAGCCGCAGGTGCTCCTCCGTGCACACGACCGCAAACGCCGCTCTGCGCGCCTCGTCGCCGCCGTCCAGGTCCTCGCTGGAGGCGTCCGAGGAATGACCGTGTTCTGGCAATTCCAGGCCGTAGTGAGCCGCCAGCGCCGCCATAGCAGCGCCGCGCTCCTCGGCCGCGCCCTCCAGCGACCCGGCCCGCAGCGGCGACGCGCCGGGCGAGAGCGGCTCGCCCTGGGTCGGGCTCGTGGGCGCGCTGCGGCCGCGGTCGACCAGCGCCGCCGACGTCGCCGCCAGCTTCTTCAGGGGGCCCGCAAACGGCAGCCGGCCCTTTTTGGAGCCTTGGGTATTTTGGAAAGAGGGGAGAGCACGATCAGAAGTGAATTATTTGGGAATCCTGGTCCCGGCCCTCTCCAGCCCCAATCACCCCGCCTAATTACCGTGCTGCTGCTGCTGCAGGGCCACAGCGAGCGCGGCGTCCAGCGCCGCGTCCTCGTCGGATTCGTCCGATTCCGGGGCGTTCTCCAGCGCGCTCGAGCGGTCCGTCTGGTTGCTGGTGCTGCGGCGCCAGTCGGGCGCCCGCCCTGCGCCGGCCGCGGCCTCCGCGCCCTCCTCCTTCCCAGCCCAGCGCGACACGTACGAAAACGCTCCCCGCTCGGCAGCCTCGTCGACACCAATGTCGACGCCGCGACCTTTAGCTTCCAGCACGCGACCCTGGTCGTCCAGGACGGCCAGCGCCAGCGGCCTGGCGGCGGACTTGGGCCGCACCACGGTCCCGGCGGCCGCCAGGCGCAGATCCTGCTCGCGCAGCAGGCACAGCGCGCCGTCGTTGGTGGCCGCCAGCAGCGTCGTCGCGGTTGCGCGCTCAAGTGTAGTCTTGTCGCCCGTCGAGTCGTCGACGTCGCCCTCAAACGCGCGCAGGAGCAGGATCGGGCCGCAGGGGCTCGGGCCCGCGGCCGCAGACCCCGTGGCGAGGTCGACGCACGAGCACGCGCCCGAGGTGTCCGCGATCGCGAGCGTCGGCAGCCCCGCCGCGCTGCGGAGCAGCGTCAGGGCCTGGATGTCGTCCGCGTGCCCCTCGGACTGCAGCACCAGCTGCAGACCCGGGCCCTGGCGCAGACTGTGGCTGTTGTCGGGCGCGTCCGGCCGCCGGACCTGCACCGTGCGCGGGCCGGCGCAGAACTGAAAGACGCGGACCGCGCCGCCAGCGTGGCCCACCGCCACTAGCCCCGAGTCGGCGCAGACCTGCGCGGAGGGGGGTGGGTGCAGGGAACTGTGCGAAAAGGGTTTTGATGCTGTGTTATTGAGAAGTCATCAAGTTAACGCACCACACAAAATCATCAAAAACGCTCTTCAATCTCCCCCACCTCTAGGGCGGTGACCACGCGCAGGCGCTGGGTGGCCGCGCCCGCCGGGGTCGTGGCCAGGAGCTGGGGGGCCTCCAGCGTGGCGTCCCAGAGCCGGACGCGGCCGTCGCGGTGCCCCGTGAAGAGCAGCGCGCCGCGGCGGCTCTGCCCCCCGACCCGCGATCGCCGCCCTTGAACGGCCACGCGGCGGCCCCCGCTCGGCGCGCGGCAGCCCTCAGCGCCGCGAGCGTCAGCGCGTGCGGCGAGGCTGTCTGGGAACCCGTGTCCTGCGCAGCGTGCGCTCCACTCGCGACGCCAGCGCCTTTTTTGGCCGCGTCCACGAGCCTGGCCAGCACGACGGGCGGGAGCTCCTGGAAGGGCAGGGTCAGCGGCGTGGGCGTCCAGGTCTGCAGCTCGTGCACAACCAGCTGGCCGCCCTCGGTGAGCACCATGAGCGCCTGCGGCGCGTGGCGCGCAGCGCGGCCGCCGAGGCCGCCGCGCTGCCCTGCCCGCGCGGCTCGGCCACGAGCGCGTGCGCCTGCACGTTGCCGAACCAGGGCACGAGGCGCGCGGGCCCCTTGGCCCGTTGCAGGGGCAGGAAGCTGAGCATGTCCGGCTCGCCCTCGACCTGGCCGCCGCGCACGAGCATGCAGGGGCCCAGCTCCTCCAGGCCCAGCACCAGTTGCAGGCTGCGCACGGGGCCCAGGTCCGGCCGCGGCGCCGCCAGCAGCGTCACGGGCTCGGCCTGCGCGATCGGGTTGGCCACGCCCGGCGGCGAGGCGTGCGCCGCGGCCGGGGCCGCAAACACGGCCACCGCCCCGCGCTCGTACCCGACCGCGATGCCCTCCCCGACCGCGCCCAGCCAGCACGCCGACGCGACCCCGCCGCGCGACGGCTCCGTCGCGGGGCAGGCGCAAATCACCTGCTGCGCCCTGAGATAATTTTTGGGGGGTAACGGTGGAGGTTGGTTTTCAGGTGTGTTGTCTGTTGTGAGTTGGGAGCGCGAATGAGTTGCGAGCGCGAATGCGCTGCTCGCTGCACGAAGAAACAAGTGCAAGCCAAAAGAAATGGTGCCGACTTTTTAAATAGCCGACGTGACACATCCTCTATTCTCAACCACACATCTCAAATCATACTTCTCCTGAAACCACACCCTACCTGACATCCCAGACGACGGGCGGGTCCGCGCTGGCGCTGGCTATGAGGAGCAGGGGCCGGCCCGGGGTCCGGGCCACCACATCCAGCGCAGCCACGGGACTTCTCCGGCCGATCTGCTCGCCGGTGACTGCACAGGGAGCAAGTGTTGGTCAGCAAGTGGATGGAGCAGCTGATGGGCTAGCGGAGTAAACGAGGTACATTGTCCACAGAGATGGCAACCTCTGTAATCGCAGCCGCTGAGCGACCAATTCATCGACTGTGCCCTAGTCCCGTCTCCCCACAATCCAAAGCTTCACGGCCAGCCCAGCCCAAGCACACTCGTCCCTTGCCGTACCGGTGTATCGCCGCAGGGAGACGCTGGCGACCGGGCAGTTTGGCTCGGCAGGGAGCCCGGTGTCCCCTAGCAGGGCCACCGTCCGAATGGCGCCGCTGCGGCAGCCAAGCACGAGGTAAGGCTCCTCCCCGAGAGGCACCGCGGCCGTGATCGCGTCATCCTCCTCCAGCTGCGTGCTCGACAGCAGCTCAAAGCGGTCGACCCCGATGAGTTGGATCTCCCCAGCCTGCGGAGTGGAGTGCAATAAAACATTGATTTGCTTTCAAAAACCAGCCATTGATAGGGGTAGAATTGACTGGCTATAGTCGAACGCTGGCGACCGGAGGTGTGCTGGGTTTTGTCGTTCTTAACAGCAGCATCCTCCATTGTACCCGCTTTCCCTTTCGCCGCCCACCCCGCTTGCCTGGGTCACGCGCACAAGCGCCCCCCGATTCTCAAGGAATTCAAGGTACATGGTGGGGGAGCAGGAGGGCGTCTGCAGGGTGGGCTCCACGCCGACCGCCCCGATCAGCTTTACTCTCCCATCCGACGTTCCCACCTGCGACGATGAGAGGTGGATGTGCACGAGGATGGTTGAGGCGGTAAAGTCAGGACATAAAGCCATTGGTAATAGCCCACATGAGCATCACGGGCCAGACGGGATCCATCAGACCGCAGCAGTGGCACTATTTTAGGGCGGTTGAATGTCCTGGCACCCAGCGCTGGCCTGGCCAAGACAATCCCTGCACCAGACCACCCCGGCCCTGGATCATCAGTGCCCATCTTACCGCCAGAAGCGACTGGCTGGAGTCAAAGGCAAGGCTGTCCGCTGCCGCGGGGAACCCCGTCCCGCCTGCCACGCGCAGGCTGAGATCGTGGGCACTGAGCGCGTCGGGCGGGAGGGTGGGCGACTCCCGCAGGGGCCCCGCCGCATTCTGCAGCGCCCGCTGGATGTGACGGGTTGACAAATTCATGCCAGGGCCCTGATCATGCCCAAGAAAAGTTCAGCAAAGGCAGCGGTTGGTTGGGCGAGCGACGAAGCGGCACGGCAGGGTCCTCCGAGACCCCACCAACCGGAGCCGCGATCAGGTCCAATTTTGCGCCAGTACGCTCCCTAGGACCTGTCCACAGGCCAGTACTTGCGGCTTGTAGACCCGGCAAGGCCCCGCATTGGTGTCCCAATCCAGGCGACTCGTCGATCCGGCCCGGAGGCATGCCCTCCTTCCCTGGCACCTGGAGCCGGGATATCCGCGCCCCCTCGTTCAACTCCGGCGGAGCCTGCTCGATTGCTCCGGCCGAGCAGCAGTGCTGCTAAGCAGCGTGTCTGCTCGCGTGCGGACTTGCATGCAAGCACACATCACGTTACAAGCCCACTAATTTCATGCACCGAGCCATAATTCTTTGCTTGGAATTTCTGGAGGTTTTCAGCGCATATCGCGTGCTGCTCGAGTGCACAGCCGACGACGGCACTCTGCCAACGACAGATAGTTCGATCGAAAGCACTGATCAAGCCCATTCGGAGCTCTTTATGCGTATTATGAGCTTGAACGCTGCTCGCATGTTCCCTTGAGAGTGCTGGCGATGCAGGGAGGAGCTTAACGAACCGACCTGTCGTTGTTCGCTCACCACGGAGGCTTTTGGGTACGTGGTGGGTGCCTGGACCATGCACAGCCTTTAGAGAGGGGAAGATGTGGTAAAAATATGCAACTGGATTGCCTGGTGGGCTATTAGATATAGTGGGGAAGCTTTTGAGGACAGGGCTGAGGACTTTCGCAAGCTGCTGCTGCATTGGGAATTTGAGAATGGAGGGCGGGTGCGGGCAAATACACAGTGTTGCCAATCAAGTCATGGCCTTCAGCATCCCAATTACTGCCCGTGATAAACAGGAGGCGGCGAGGCAGCACCATGCAGCAAGCAGCCTCGCCGCGGGGCACCACGCCGGCGCCCTGGACGCTCCTGGGCTTGGCATCCGGGGTCTACATCGTCTCGGCCCTGGCGTGGAACCCCACGCCCGATGCGCTGCAGCTCGTCATGCTCTTTTACCAGCCGTTTGTCCCCGGATTGGCCATGCTCTGGTGCTGGGTGGCGGCCGTTCGTCACTGGGAGCGCGCCGGCATCCGCTACGCGGCGTGCTTTGGCGGCGAGGACGCGCGCAAGCTCCCCGGCGGCGCCGCGCTGCTCAGCATGGCGTCGGCGGTCTCGTCCCTGCTGGCACTCTCCGCCGCCCTCTTCCTGCACTCCCTCGGCTACGGCAGCGGGTGGTGGGCCCTCTGGCAGGCCAGGCTGGCGTACGCTGGCGTGGCGCTCTTCCTCGTCTGGCCGGGCACCGTGTTTTACGGGGTGCGTGTGGAGCATCGAGTTGGGGGGGGCAAGAGTTCTATTGTGGCCACTTGAATGCAACCGACTGACTTATTGAATATTGGTCAAATCAATCCCAGCATATCATTGCCCACAAAGTCAACCCAACAACCTCTTCACCTCTCCCAGGAGTCTCGCCGATTCTTCGGCCAGACGCTGGCACGCGTGCTCATTCCGACCAGGGCCGTCAGCTGGGCAGACTTTCTGCTGGCCGATTGCGTGACGAGCTTGGCCAAGAGCCTGGGCGACCTCTCGCGCGCCGCCTGCGCCGTGGCCCCGGCCGCCGGGGGCCTGGAGGGCGCCCTGGCCCGCTGCCCCGACTCGCTCCCGCTGGTGCCTATCGGTCTCGTCGCGCCCTACGTCATCCGCTTCATCCAGTGCCTGCGCGTCTACCACGACACGGGCAATTGGAACCAGGTCTTCAACGCCATTAAGTACTCCACCATGTTCCCCGTGGCGGCGCTGGCCGCGGCCGGGAGCGGCGCCGTCGACCCCGTGCTCTGGCAGGCCACGCTGCGCCCGCTCTGGGTCTGCGCCGCGCTCACCAACAGCGCCTACTCCTACTTCTGGGACGTGGAGCGCGATTGGGAGATCAGCTTCTTCTCCCAGATGGGTGCGTGAGGGATTATGATTGTTTTTTGTGAGGGAGACAGAGAGAGGAGGGGTGGCGGTGGGAGGGGATCTGGCGCATTCATTCGCTTTCAGGCCTCTGGAAGGCACCATAATTGTTGGTCCTCCATCATTATATGTTCAGCTTTGTCACAGATTCCCCGTTCTGTGCTTCTACTCTCCAACGCGTGACACATATTTACCTTGCCGCAGGCTCGCAGTCGAGCCCGTTGCCGCAGCCGGTGCTGTCCTCGCCGTCCCTCTACCCCCGCGCTTTCTACCTGTACCTCATGGCCTCCAACCTCTTGCTACGCCTGGGCTGGACGTACAAGCTGAGCGATTCGCTTCGCACCAGCGCCCTGGTGCCGCTCCTGTTTGCAGTCGTCGAAGTGCTCAGGTGGGTGGGGTGGGAGTTGAGGTGGGGTATTGACCAGCCAGTAGTGGGATGCAGCAAATGGCTGCGTCATTTGTTTTTTATTTATGAATCAGTCTAGTAAGCACATAAAAAATCTTATTTCTCCAACTCTACCCATACCCTACAAAAAACAATCCAACCGCAGGCGCTTCCAGTGGCTCTTTGTTCGGGTGGAGGTGGAGCTCCGCAAGCTGCAGGCGCTGCGGCCGAGCGACCTCGCCGTCGAGCGCTCCTCGGCGTCGGACGAGGTCGAGCACGGCGCCCTGGAGCTGGCGGAGGCCAAGGGTCGCGCGCACACCAAGGCGCCGGCGCACTTTGGCGCCTCCTCGCCCAAGGCAGCGCTCCGCAGCAAGGGCCTCGAGACGAGCTGAGGTCGCATGTGGATGCGTGGACACTGCCTTGGCCTTCTGACATTGTTCGGTTTATACAATTATAAATCATTATCAACAACATTGCACGCCAAATAAATACAGAAACGAGAAGGGAATGTAATGCGCCTCTGCAACTCCACACAGTAGCTACTGCTGCAATCGCTGGACCCACGCGCGCGCATGCTCCAGGGCCGCCTTGGCGACATTGCAGGCGACGTCGACGTCGACGAGCCTGTTGCCCAGGCCGCCGAGGACGCGGCCGCTGGCCTGCTGGCTGATGGCGAGGCCCGAGAGGCAGTAGCAGGTGTGGTAGTAGTCGGGGCCCTTGCCCGGCTTGTCGCGCATGCCGCCCTTGCGGCTCTCCAGCTGGCAGGCCGCCAGCAGCCACAGCTGCAGCGCCTCGGCGCGCGTGGCGTCCGACGGCGCGAGCGAGTTAGCAGGCTCCACCTGCGCGGCCTGCAGGTCGGCCGCGGCCAGGGCGTCGGCGCCAAACGGCACGGCCGCCGCGTGGCTCCGCGCCCGATCCAGACCCTGATTGTAGAGTACATGGGAGAAATAGAGTTGGCGTCGACATGAGACACACTGGGCGCATTATGGAACGCGGTCCTGGGCGATTCCACCGCCTACTGGCCATCCCCCCCAGCACCTCCCAGCCACGCACGACCCCTCCCCAACCTACTCACCTCCCGTAGGTGCTGAGCCTGCTGGTTGGCGCGGTGGTAGTTGCGCTTGAACTCCATCGCGGCGGCCTCGTTCTCCGCCTCCATGGCCTGCATGTAGTCTGTCTTGTTCTGATGCGGTGGAAAGGAAGAATGGGCATGTGTGGTGTGCGGTGCTACGCGTCTTCAAAATAGCAGAGTGAACAGACGCTTGCGCATCAGGGCACATGCGTATCGTTGTTGGATCTGAAAACACTCTGCTGGCCAATACCTCTGCCAACTGCCCCTCCACCCCAACTGTCAATCACAAATCCCACCCCCTTATACCTTGGCCGCGCCATCCTCCATGGTCTGCAGGCGGAGGTGCAGGTGGCTCACGAGCGCGTCGGCCGCGGCGGCCTCCTGCTCGGGCGAGGGCCGCAGCGCGGCGGCCCGCCGGCTGGCCTCGGCCGTGTAGAGCCCCGCCTGCGCCAGGAGCGGCAGAATGGCCCCCTGCCAGTAGGCGTAGCACCCGTCCACCAACTTGTTCGTCCGGCCCGCAAACCCGCCCTCAAACGAAGCCTGAGTGGAAGGGGGAGCGGTGAAGTGAGGTAGAGGTAAAAGTGAGACCCGGCGATAAGATTGATGAAGAGATACCGGCTCAGACAGCACGTCACTGCTCATCCAGCCCCACGTCGGCCGTTCGCACTGCTCAAATCATCATCCACACCTGGAGACTGCACGCCCACGGAATCAGGCTGTCGAGGTCCAGCACGTCCAGCCGCTGGAGGAGGAAGAGCGCCCCCAGCCCGCAAAAGGTGTATCCCCCGTGCGCCTCGTTCCCGGGCTCGCCGCTCAGCCCGCCCTCGTACGTCTGTGGGTGCGGGGGCTTGAAATGTGAGCGTCACCCGATACACCTACCCATCGCCCATATTCTTTCTTGCGCCAACAACATCTTCCCATGCATAAACTAGTCACCCAAATTCCCGCTCACCTGGCAGCGCCTGATAAAGTCCACCATGCCCGATCGCTCGGCAAGAAGCTGCGTGTCCAGCCCGAGGAGGTGGGTGCAGACCAGGGCGCAGTAGCAGCCGCGGATGTCGACCTCCCCGCCTGCGGGTGAGCATGAGCGACTGCGTGAGCCTTAAACGCACGAGAGCTCGCAGTGCATTCCCTATCACGTGCCAAGACCGCTCACCTTGGTGCATGACCATGCCGCCTCCCTGCTCGGGAGGGACGCACATGCGAAGAAAGAAGGACATGAGCGTGTCCCGATCGATCACGGCGAGCGCCGTCTCGTCCTTGAGCGACACCAGCGATGCCACGGCTGCGTGTGGTGGCGGGATGGGTGGAAGAGGATTACTTGGCCATAATGTGAGGCCATGAAAGAGGGCCACATGCTCGTTACGAACCGAATATTGAGAGGGTTGCCCCGGATGATGTCCAATGCCAGCCCGCTAAATTCGGCCCCCAAACCTAGAGCCCACGCACCAGCATAGGTGGTGGCCAGATGCGGCAGCTGGTAGGGCCCACCTCCAAAGCCGCCGTCTGGGGCCTGACACGTCGCCAGAAACTCGACGATGCTGGCGACCGACGGCTGGGCGGGCAGATCAGCCCCCAACACGGCGAGGCCGTGGACAATCCAGTACACGACCCACGGCCGGCGCATGTCCAGCGATATGAACCCTGGGCACAGATAAGAGGAGCGAAGGGGCTTTAGAGAGAAAAAGGTATTGCGAAATGCAGCCCTGTTTGCACGCCGCTGCAGTCCATCTGTTTCCAGCGACCATCCGATCGCCACAAGTTTGACCTCTGATAGCAGCTTTAACACCCATAAAATCATTTGCAAGACATACACAGACTCATCAATTTCCCTCACGAGTTCCTCATGCACTCCCCATGCTCGCCCGCATGCCTCCCCTGACAACAACTGAGAGGTACCCAACTCCTCTGCACCTTTGCTCAGCCGGCCCAGCCCCTTTTGCAGGAATATCGCGTGGCCCTCCTTGTTGAGTCTCAGGGAATTGTAGTTGCCCTCCATCATCTCCGCGTCCAGGTACCGATACAGCTTGAGCACCTGCAGCTCGAGAGCCCACTGCTCCCGGGACGAGGTTGTGGGGGTGCCATCGTCCAGCATCGCGTCTTTCTCTCTCTGCCGCGATCAGCACCGTCAAAAGTTATTTATAGGTCCCTTTGTATAAGTTCATGAGCGGAGTTCTCTCGATGGACCCGCCGATGGCGTCCACGCTGCGTCGCCGGCCTCGTCAACACGAGCTGACAACTCCGCATCTCCTCCTTCGAGCAGAGAATCGCATCGGATAACGTGTCGACGACCATGCACGGTTGAACATCCAGGGCTTGCATGGAGCATGCATACCATGTCAATGGGGCCTTGCACTCTATGTAGGAAATTAAATATCTATTCTCATCAAGTCTGCTTCCCTGACGCTTTTCGCGCGGGGAGTGGGCATGGCGCCGCGCCGGGGCCGGGCCGGGCCCGTGCGGACGCCCGTGCATGAGGCCGCGAGCGAGTACCGATACTCTACGTTTATGAGCCTGACGGATGTGGTGCCAATAAAGAGCAAGGAATCCCTGATAATTCCAGAAGCAGTATCCAGCGAGGCTGACCCAGCAGCCGGAGAGCTGTCGGCGGAGGAGGATGGCCTGCTGCGCTTCGATGGCGATGCGGACGCCGAGCGAGTCGGCCATGCTGAAGCAAGCGAGACGAGAGTCCAGAGCGGCAGCAGCCCTGCTCGTTCTGGCCTGAACCCCTCTGACAGCGTTCGACGCCTGGCCGACGAGCTCTTTGACGACTTTATTTCGCTCGGCGGCAGCCGGCCCGGCGCCACCGCACAGGGGAAGCCGGCGCTCGTGCCCAGCGCGCTGCAAGAGGTGCCGTGGATCGCGTCGCTCAAGGACATCGCCTCGCCCAGCCTGCGCCTGCACCAGGAGCTGGTGGAGCTGGGCCGGTACCTCACGCCGCTCGCGGAGGAAAGAGCCGCGCGCGAGGCGGCCGTCGAGCGCGTCACCGCGGTCGTGCAGTCGGTGTGGCCGTCCGCCTCGGTGCGCCTGTTCGGCTCCTTTGCCATGGGCCTCTACCTGCCCACCTCGGACATCGACGCCGTGGTGATCGGCTCGGGCCAGAAGGACCGCGTGCTGGCGCTGCGGGCGCTCGCGGCCGCGCTGGGCCGCGCCGGCGTCGCGCAGAAGCTGGAGGTCATCGCCAAGGCCAAGGTGCCCATCATAAAGTTTGAGGAGAGCGCCTCGGGCTGCCGCTTCGACGTCTCCTTTGACGTGGCCAACGGCGTGCAGGCCGCCGAGGCGATCAAGGGCTTCCTCGCGCAGCTGCCGCCCATGCGCCACCTGGTGGTGCTCCTCAAGATCTTCCTGCTCCAGCGCGGCCTGAACGAGGTCTACCAGGGCGGCCTGGGCTCCTACGGCCTCCTCATCGCCGTCGCCGGCTTCCTGCTCACGCACCCCTCCCGCATGGGGCCTTACGACGCCATGGGCCGCGGGGCCCGGGCGCCGCCCCGGCCGCTGGAGACCAACCTGGGCCTCCTCCTGGCAGACTTTTTCCAGCTCTACGGCAAAAACCTCAACGTCCAGGACGTGGCCGTCTGCTGCTCCAAGGGCGGGCGATTCATGGACAAGGAGTCCATCAACTTTTTCAACAGCTACCGCCCCAACCTGCTCGCGCTGGAGGACCCCTGCGACAAGACAAACGACGTCGGCGCCAACAGCTTCGAGATCGGCAAGGTCAGGGAGGCCTTTGAGTTTGCCTACCGAGAGCTCATTCGGCCCGCGCAGCCGGGGGAGTCCATTCTCAAGCGCATCATTCGCCTCGAGCCGGCGCTCTTCGACCGCAACCCCCCGCCGCCGCCAGACGCCCAGCCGGGCAAGGCGCCGGACGAGGCGCCTCCGAGCAAGGGCAAGCCCGCCAAGATCCCCGCCGGCATGAGCGTCCCTGTCTCGCCCACGGTGCGTCTTGGGTGTGCATGCGAGTTGGTGATCGATGCGGGCACCCTTGGTGTGCCAGGGAACATGTGTGCGTCACTGTAGAAAAATGTTCCAGACTCACTTCTATCTCCCAATCCACCTACAAAATCAAAGTACAACCCTGCCACGCCCCCATTTCCTTGCCCACAGCCGGAGCGCGATGGATCGGTAAAGAAGCGAAAGCGCAGGGAACGCAGCCCCTCCCCGGAGGAAAGCCCGTACGCCAAGAGCCCAGCCTCTGAACGGGGCAAAAAGCTCTCCAGAAGAGGGTCGAAACACACCCTGACCTGACCGCGGAGACGACCTTGTACTTTGGTGGTCAGCAACCAGGGATTGTGCGGCAAGCAAACGGCCACGGGAGGTATCCCAGGCCCACGCGCCCGCCCGCATGGACAGATCACCAACTACTTTGACCAGGTGTTGACTCTCCTCTCGTGTCCCATTTGGGATCAGGTTTCTCTTTCATTTATGTCGTGAAAAACTGCAACACACGACCCATTCCAAATCCGCGACTGAATCAGTCGCTCACTCGCCGCGACTGTCCACCCCATGCCCGAGGAGGAGCTGACCGCGGTTCCGTCCAGCCCCGGTTTCGCATTCAGGGGGCCCCATTTGTCGCGACCAGGGGGACTCCATTCCAAATCAAGGGCGTTATAATGAAGGAATGATTGCGGATTCATCGGCGCTGGAAAAAGGCACCCAGGCGCATGTGCGAATTTTTGCCCGAGCCGCCGAGCCGGCCTCGAGGGGCAGGAGGAGCTGCGGAGACCTCGTCCGCGCCCTGCCATGGAGGCAGATCCTGCCGGGGCTGGCCCTTGTGACCGCATTCGCAGCCGTCGCGACTGGTCTGGGGCTAGGACTGACCCGGGGTCGTGGCGACCTGACCGGTGCCGGCCATGGAGACGACCCGGTCGCACAGCTGTCCAATGTCAATGCCTCAGCGTTTCCCTCCACCTACGTCGGCGCCCTGCATGTCTACCTGACCTCCAGCGATCTTCAGGAGACCGACACGCACGTGGACTATGATGTGATCGTAATTGGCGCAGGGGCGGCGGGCTTGGCCGCTGCCACGGCCCTCCAGGAGGCGGGGCTCGACGTCCTTGTTATCGAGGCCCAGGTACCAGAAGGGCGGCGATCTATACAAAGGGCCATCAAGCAGCCATGTCATGTCATGCCACGGAGAATTGTGCGGCCTCTGTCGCGATGCTGATTGCACAGGAACGGGTTGTCCTGCACATTGTGACCTGATTTGAATAATTCCCCCCTTCCATGATCGTCCAGGAGAGGGTCGGCGGCCGAACCTTGTCTGTGCCCCTGCCCGGGGACAGCGAGGCCTGGGTCAACCTCGGCTCGCCCCTCTTGGAATTTGAGGGCCTCTCGGTGCTGGGGGACCTGGCCCTCCTGTCCGGCCTCAGGCGAGCCAGCTTCAACGAGAGCCTGGACAGCGCCGCCGTGCTGGACGCCGTCGGCGCGCCGTTCGAAACCGGAGCGAACGACCTGGCGCTGTGGCAGCTCTTTCTGGGCAAGGTCCAGGCCATCAGGGACGAACGCTCGCGCGCGATTGAGGAAGAAGAATCGGACGACGAAGGCGCCAGCGATGGGGAAGCAGACGGCCCGGCTGTCGCCCCGGCCGCCGACGAAAACGGCACGACCTTCCTGCCCCCGCCCAGCGCACCACCCTCGGCATCGCCCGCGGCACCGCTTGCCCCGATGTCGCTTCAGGACGCCTTTGACGCCTTTTTAGCCTCGCGCCTGATCGCGCCCAGCGCGCTGTCGCTCCTCGCCGCTCGCCTGCGTCACCTGGAGATGTCGCTGGGCGCCGCCGCCGGCGCGCTGTCGGTGGACTACGCACCGATCGGCGAGCCCGACCCCGAGCCCGGGGAGCTGGCCGTCACGGGCCTGGACGCGATGCTGGGGCGCCTGGCGGCCTCGCTCCCGACGCTCTGGCTGGACAGCCCCGTCGTCTCCATCCAGCACGGCGACCTGTGGGCCAGGGCGCTGCTCGCGGACGGGCGCGCGCCCACCGCCCAGTACGTGCTCTGCACCGTGCCCCTGGCCGTCCTCAAGCAGGGCGGGCTCTCGCTGGCGCCCCCGCCGCCTGCGCCGTTTGTCGGCGCCCTCGCCGGGCTGGGCACCGGCTCCGCCACGGTCGTGGCCATGCTCTTTGACTCGGTGCGGTGGCGCTGGGTTGAGTGTGTGGTGTCTGTTAAGAAAAGTATTCTTTTTCAATTTGTGAACTTGTGCCCCAATCATCATGGGGCCATGCCCATTATACACAAAGCAGCAGAGCATGCACACCTTCCCACCAGCTTCCCACCCCGTCTCCCCAGGCCTTTTGGCCGGGAGAGTGGACTGCCTTTGTGGAGGCGCCGTCTGCGGCCGCAGGCCTGCGGTCCTGGATCCGGTTTGTGCCGTACCTCGGCTACACCAGCGAGCCATTATTGTTGGCGACCATCTACGGCCCTGGGGCGGACGCGGTGGACGAGGGCTCGGCCTTGGGCGCCGTGCTGGGTGCCCTCGCGACGCTGCTCCCCGACTCGGCCGGCGCCACGGTCACCTGGTCGGCCGTCAAGGCCTGGGGCGCCGACCCGTTTGCGCTGGGGGCCTTTAGCTACTACACAGGTGCTGAGAAGACGAGAACGGGATGGGAATTTCCAGACGTGAGTCTGCAGCCATGAGTGCCTGTGCTCTGGCATTCTCACCGTGCATATAAAAACAAATTGCCCAATGCCGCTCACCAAGATCACGCAATCCCCCACGCAGCCACGGGGACGCCATCGGACCGGGCGACGCTGGCAGAGCCGCTGAGCGGGAGTCTCCTGTTTGCCGGGGAGGCCACGGACCTCGAGGCGCCCTCGACGCTGCATGGGGCCTACGCCTCTGGGCTCCGCGCCGCGCAGCGGGTGCTGAACAGCGTGGCCCTCGCCTCGCAAGTGTGCACGGCCCCGTGCCTGGCGGGCTGATCAGGGTTAATCCCAGAATGCGCCCTTGGTGCAGAGCCCTCAGACTGTTAGTACTGCACCCAAGAGCCCTGCATGCCTTTCCACTTCCCTCTTGACGCTTCTCAGACGCCAGATTACAAGTCACATTCAGTCGTGACGACAGAAGCAGTCGGCTACTTTTTTTTGTGACGAGGCTGTTTCTTTAAAATGTTCTCCAACAATGCATGTCAAGCCAGAACTGATGGCCAGTTGCGCCTCAAAGCTTAGGGTGCACCTTCATCTCCCAATTAGAAAGAAAAGAACAAATTTCTCTCCTCCTCCACCTCTAGAGCCCCATGGCCTTGGCGATCTGGACCTCGAGCTTGTCCTGGTCGGCGGCGAAGTTCTTGATGCCCTCGGCCAGCTTGTCGAGCGCCATCTGGTCGGCGCCGTGCAGGCGCTGGAAGGTCTCGAAGCCGGCGGCGGAGAGGTCGTACTTTTCGTCCTCGGCGGGCGCGTGGCCGGGCCAGAGCGCGTAGGGCAGGGGCTCGGTGGCGGCCTCGAGCTCGCCCAGCAGGCCGGGCGAGATGGTGATGTTGTCGCAGCCGGCGAGCTCGCGGATCTCGCCCACGTTGCGGAAGGAGGCGGCCATGACGATGGTGTCGTAGCCGTAGGCCTTGTAGTAGGCGTAGATGCGCTTGACGCTGACGACGCCCGGGTCCTCGTGCGGCGCGTAGTCGCGGCCCTCGCTCTTCTTGTACCAGTCCAGGATGCGGCCGACAAAGGGCGAGATCAGGCTGGCGCCCGCGTCCGCGCAGGCGCCGGCCTGCGCAAAGGAGAAGATCAGGGTCAGGTTGCAGGCGATGCCCTGGCGCTCCAGCTCCTCGGCCGCGCGGATGCCCTCCCAGGTGGACGCGATCTTGATGTAGATCTTCTCGGGGTCCACGCCCTTTTGCGCGTACAGGTCCATCAGGCGCAGCGCCTTGTCCACGGTCGCGCGCGTGTCGTGGCTCAGGTGCGCGTCCACCTCGGTGGACACGCGCCCGGGCACCAGCTTGGCCAGCTCCGCGCCGATGTTGACCGCCAGACGGTCCGCCACGTACGCCTGCGGCCGCGCGCCCTTGTGCCCCTGCTTCTCCGACTCGATCGCCTCGCGCAGGTACGTCTCGTACTCGGGCAGCTGCATCGCCTTGTACACCAGGCTGGTGGTGTTTGTTGGGGAGAGGAGGCGATATTTGTGTATTTGTGCGTTACTGCTTACGAGCCTCGTATGCAACGAAATGCTTTACCAAAAATCATCTTTTACCATAGAATAATGCATCAAATACATCCAATAGGAAACTCAAACAATGCAGTAGTAGTCCATCATCTCCCACTCTGTTTACTCACCTGGGGTTGGTGGTGCAGTCGTAGGGCTTGTAGCGCTTGATTGCGTCGATCTCGCCCGTGTCGGCGACCACCTTGCTCATCTGCTTGAGAGCCTCCAGCTGGTTGGCGGCCTTGATCGTCTCGGGGCGCTGCGGGGGGGGACGAGGGACACAGATGCGTCACTCGCGGTGAGGGAACGCACGCTCGCGCCGGCCGGTGCCGGAAAACCCGTCGCGCATTTTCGGGCCACCCACCTTGACCGGGGCCTGCTGGGTGGAGGCCTTGGCGCGGACCGACAGGCGAGCGGCGCTGGGGGCGGGCCGGGAAGCCGCGGCGGGGCGGGCCAGGCTCACCCGAGGGGTCGCGAAGGACTGGACGGCAGACATGACTGCGACACCTGCGTTCACAGGGGGTGACAACAACAGAAGCGAGGGATGTGCGTCGAAAACAATCCTCGATCGATTATATGCGTGCAACGAAAGGGTCCATTAGGTCACCGCCCACCCACGATCGCCTGAGGCAGGGCTCACGTTGCTGGACTGAAGCATTCACCTGAGCGATCTCACGGATGTTGTTGGCGCCACGTGGGGATCGATGCCCTGCTCCTTGGAGCATTTTGCACGGGCCAGGGCATAGGAGTCTTTGTCTTGAAATGACATGTATACATAAACCTTGATCGAACGAATGTATCTGGAATAGATCGAGGATCGTTCTGGGGCTGCAGCGTCAATCAGTTGTCAGCAGAGCTTCGGGCCAGGCCTGCCAGAAGGCCAGGACGCAATAGCACGAGCATAGTTTCACGACGTTGCGAATTCCGGCCGACAGAATGCATTCCGTTATGGTGCAGTATAGTTTCTCATTGTTGATGAACAAATATCGTAGCCACTTTGATGGTGAAAGTGGATTCCACCACTTGGAGTGTGCTTCTCTCAAGTCTGGCGTGGCAAGCTCCAGGACGGCATGGAATCCAGAATTGGACGCAAGGTTTTGCGATCTGCCCCATCAATGTGAAATTTGTACCGAAAACCAATTTCACATACAATCGACTGTCAGATCGCGCAGCGCTTGTCCCAGTGAATGCAGTACGCGAAATTCTTCCTTCCGGACGAAGCGGCCGTGCCGTCGACCCGTCGCTTCCACGTCCGCAGCCTGACGCGAGACACTCCTATTGCATAATGGCAGTGTTTTCCGCAAGGGCACAAGACTGAGACGCATCAATTTGAAGGGCATAGTATCACACTTGGACAATTTTTCCACACAAACCCTTCCGCTTCACCGGTGGCATCACTTTGTTGCGACTCGCCATGAAGTCGCTCCCGCCGGCGATCGAGGTAGATGCGGACGACTACGATAGTGCAGAGGCCCAGACGCCCGTGCTCACTGGTACGAGCTTGTCATGCGCTCGATGACCGATCGGGACTTGCACGCTGTGCCCTGTGCCGGCATGGGGCTGATCGGGCCAAGCGCTGCATAGGGTCTCGATAACCCTCCTCGGCCCCTGATTGCGCAGGACGCCCCCTGCGCATGTTTGTGAGTCTCCTGGAGAGCCGATTCTTCGCCCTTATCTCGAACAAATTTTTGCGCGACAATGGGCACGCGCAGGTGACAAGTCTGAGGGGAGGAGAGTGGGGTGGGCGTGTGCATAGAAAATTTCCTCATTGTTCAGAATTGGGAAGCCAATGCGCTGCATGGTGCGACGACAATCCATCTTGTTTTTGCCAGAAAATTTTCAGCATCTAGATGAGATGGGATGTTTAAAATACCAAACATCACTGCAGCATGGCTGATCGCACAAAGAGATCCCCACCACCCTTGCCAATTCCATCGCAGTTGTTCGACGACGTGTTCATCCCGGAGGAGCCGACGTTTACGCCCAACACCGCTGGCTGGCGGGAGGAGAAGAGCGCTCTCGAGGGCGCGCTGGTCAGCGTACCGGTCGGCTCTGATCCCGTTGAAATCGTCAGGAAAGCGGTGGCACTGACAGCCTCCGAGCGGACGTCGTCTGCGTGGCGCCGCTACACCATCGCCGACTTCCAGCGCGGCTACGCCTCTGGCGTGACCACGCCCTCGCGCGTGGCCGAGCGCGTGATTGCGGCCGTGGAGTCCGGGCTCGCGCAGTCGCCGCCGCTCGTCTTCTTCTACCACTTTGACAGGGACCGGCTGCGGGCCGCGGCGGCGGCGTCCACTGAGCGCTGGGCGCAGATGCAGCCGCTGAGCGCGCTCGACGGCGTGCCCTTTGGCGTCAAGGACCTCGAGAACGTGGCGGGCATGCCCTCCTCCGGCGGCACGGCCTTTCTGGCGGACTTTCTGAGCCGGGGTGAGGGCGCCGGGGCGACCAACCCGTGCGCGGCGGCGCTGCTCGCGGCCGGCGCGCTGCTGCTGGGCAAGCTGGCGACGCACGAGATCGGGGTGGGCACCACCGGCCTCAACACGGTCAAGGGCACGCCGCGCAACCCTTATAACCCCGCGCACCACACGGGCGGCTCCAGCAGCGGCACGGGGGCCGCGGTGTCGGCCGGGCTGTGCCCCTTTGGCGTCGGCTCCGATGGCGGCGGCTCCATCCGCATCCCGGCCTCCCTCTGCGGCGTGGTCGGGCTCAAGCCGACTTTCAAGCGCCTGGACGACTCGCAGGGCGTGCCCGTGGACGCCACGGTGGCCGTGATCGGGCCCCTGGCCAACAGCGTCGCCGACTGCGCGACCGCGTACGCCGTCATGGCTGCCGGGGCGAGAGAGGGGGCGGAGACTCCGGAAACGAGCGACACAGTCTTGCCCGTTCCCCGGCCGCGCCCCGCCCTGGTCAACCTCCCGGATCTAAGCCTAAGTGAAGACTTTGTCCGCGGCAAGCGGGCCGGGGTCTACTGGAAGTGGTTTGAGCACGCGACGCCCGAGGTGGTGGCGGCCTGCAAGGCCGCGCTCGCGCTGCTGGAGGCCGCGGGCGCCGCCACCACGAGCGTCACCATCCCAGAGCTGCACAGCCTGACGCTGGCCCACGGCGTGACCATCACGAGCGAGATGCGGTCCTACATGGCCGCCTCGCTCGCGGACGACGCGCTGCGGCCGCAGCTCAACGCCGAGACGCGCGCCACGCTCGGCTTCAGCAAAAACTTCACCGGCGCCTACTACGTCTCGGCCCAGCGCGTGCGCACGCGCGCCGAGACGCACTTCCGCCGCGCCTTTGCGGGCTGCGACGTGCTCGTGACCCCGGCGACGCCCTGCACGGCGCCCGCCGTGCGCGCGCAGGCGACCGTGGGCGGCGAGACCGACCTGGTCACCACCACGGCCCTGCTCCGCTTCTGCGTCCAGGCCAACTTCCTCGGCTTCCCGGCCGTCTCCGTGCCCGTGGGCGTCGACGCACAGGGGCTGCCCATCGGCCTCCAGCTCATGGCCGCGCCCTGGCACGAGGCCACGCTCCTCCACTGCGCCGCCGTGCTGGAGCGCGCCCTGTCGGGCCCCATGCCCAAGCCGGCCGTCTGGTTCGACCTGCTGGGCGAACAGGCTAGCGATGCATAAATGCGTGTGTGTGGGCATGTGTTCAATCTTGGACGATACAATCTTGATCAAGATAAGGAATCTGATCGGAGTGGTGGTTAATTCCTAGGCAGTATATGCCGCCCGCCTCTATCAATGGAAATTGGAGCTCTCTCATACCAACAACACTGGCAATGCACATGTTCATCTTTTCAGATCTCACTATATCAACGGCTCTGATCACACTTTATAAACATGCTCTCCACACAACGCTGCTGCACTTCTTTTTGTCCCGGATGGACTCTGCGATTTCTATTTCAGACGCAAAGCCCGCCAAAACCGCCCTCAATTCACGACACAATCTAGCAGAAACGCATCCACTCTGTCAAGAATCGAGGCCCGCAACGCGAACCAGGGCCTGATACGCATCCCGTTGGATGTCGAGCAATCGCTTCTTGATGGGAGAGCCGCCGCCATTTGCCTCACGGTCGTCCTCTGCGCTATCCAGATCCGCCGGGGCGCCCCCGAGGCCGTGCACGGTGGCGCCCAGCGCGTGCAAAAACTTGCCAGGTCGAAGATCGTTCGGGCCATTTGCCTGCCAGCTCGTCTGACCGTTCCAGCCCGTCTCAAACGCCCGGGTCAGGTAGGCCTCTCTGAGGGGCAGGCAAGCACGGGAGGCATTGCATTAGGGTAAATGTGGATGCGGTTTCAAAAAAAAACTCCATCACCCTTTGTAATACTCCCAAGCCCACCAACCTTGTGACGCGACTGCTCTGCTTCAGGATCTCTTTCAGAAAGGCCATGGTGGCGGGGGGGAGACCCTCCAGCTTGGTCAGGACCGAGGCCTGGTGGAAGAAAAAGGGGCTGGGGACGGCGCCGAACCCAGGCGCGCTTTCTTGCGGCCCGCTGGCCCTCTCCAGATCCAGATGCATCACGCAGAGCCGGGCCAGCAGCCTTCGGTCGAGTATCTGCAGGTGTGCGGATTATTTTAAGAAGGCTGCGGCGGTGGCAGGTGCATAAAATGTCTGGTCCATCCAAGAATGATGTGACAGATATCGCAATAAACTCCTGCCCCCAAAAATCTGTCCAGAGTCCTCTCCCACACACGCTTCACCTTGTCGGCGCCATCCATGTGGTCGATGACCCTGGCAGAGGCCCGCCCCACATCCCAAATGGTGCAGGCGACTTGGCCGGAATCGCTGTCGTCATGGGAGGCACAATCAAATGCGGTCTCGAGAATCTTCATTCGCTCCTCCCTGCCAAACAAATGGAAAGCTCAATTGAAGTCATATTTTGCCATGCCATGCAAATGCATGGTTGCTCAAATGATATTTTCACAAGAGACATTTGCCCTCGCAAGCATGCCACGCCGTTCCAAAAGGACCCCCCATCACCCATCAGCCTGTATACCTCGACTGACAGCGGGAGAGGCGGTTGAGAATCTGCAGCTCGGGCTCCAGATGAGTATCCAGCTCACGCAGCACGGCGTCGCGCATCGCCTGCAAAAGCTCTGTATCGGGCGATAGGAGTTATTTTAGATGCGCCATATCGGGTCAGTACGATGCAATCTCGGAGAATCGCTTCAACAATGCAGGCAAGCCCTCCTCGAACAACTCACCACCGTCATCTGCGCATCCCGGCCCACATCCCTTTCCCAAGCGCCCTTACACCCACCAGTGACTTCTGATTGCGACTTGTCCGCCTTGCTGCACTCGATATACTCCAGCAAGACCCCAAGAAAGCTCTCATCCAGATCCGGCAGGTGTGGCTCCAGGTGCCGATGCATGAGATGCCCTCTCAAGCCATCTGGGAGCTCCTGGCCTGGGCAGGTGGGGTAGGTGATGGTGGATGATCAGGCAAGCGCCGGCTCACATGGAGCCGACTCATCCCACATCGATTTTTCGCACCACAAGCCTCCCAGTCCCTCCGTCCTTGTGAAATACAAAAGCAATTCTAGATGTAGCGCGTGCGCATGCATCGTACCTGCTGCACAGGCCTTGGAGGCGTAGATGAGCAGGTCGTCCGTGACGGATTTCATGACTCCCTCGATGACGCTAATGCTGCTCGCAAGCGTCCGCTCATTCTCTGGGCAGCGAGTGGAAAGACTTTCGGATGACACATAGTATCAAGATAGATACATCTGTTCGTGATTGCGGATCCGCTGACACACCTCGGAAGGCCACAGCGCGGCGGGGGCCGTGCCTGAGCCTCAGCGGCAGGGGTTGCCCAATCCTGCACCGGGCCGGCGGCCGCCTACTGGGCACAAAAAGTGCCCTTGTACTAAGACCTAAAACCATTCGTAATAAAGGTTCATGCTCAAGGCCGCCGTGAGTGGATCGCAGGCAAGTGATGTGCTTGCCCCGACGCCATTCCGGCCTGGATTGCTTAGCCTTTGTAGTGATCGACTTGCGATGCGCTTTGGCCTCTGCGGTGTACTCGTTGTAAGTTGGTGCAGGAGACAAATACCAAACCAAATCCTAGCCACAGACGTGCAGTATGTATATGGTGGTTCACACTACGAGTATTGCGCGATACGTGCATCGAATTCTCGGGAATATCTAATCCAGTTGCACGGAGGCTGTTCACCCAGTGCGCGGGTCAAGTGGCGAATTAACCCGCAATTTCTCCTACAAGCAAAAAGATAGGCCCAGCCGTGGCGTGCGTCAATGCGTCCCGATTCTAGAAGGCTGCACACGACGCAATGTCCAGCCTGTGCTGGCTTACCAACTCCCGTGGCGGACATACGTGGCTGTGACTTCGAGGTGCCCTGACCTTGTCCGAAGGCCCCACGCACCACAAACTCCGTAATGAACCGACTACCAGGTCCCATGATCCCTGCGGCACCTACAAGCTAGAAACTTCAAAAGATGTGGATAAGTTGTCCGCGTCACATGACTCCCAAAGCGGCACAAACGCCTCCTGGCTCCGTGCCCCCCGCATTCAAATGTCGTCCCACTTTCCTCGATTTGAATTAACGCGGTCGGTACGGGCGCTGCTGGGCGATGCACCCATCATCGAACGACTCATGTGGGTCGGTATTAAACTCACTGACCAGTGCTTGCACCCTGCACGAGCGTCTGCGCGTGCGCGTAGGGAGGTGGGCGGACAAGCTCCCCCCATCCAGGCAGGACCCGGCCCATGCCGTCCCCCCCAGGCGGGGGCGATCTGCCTCTGCTAGGGCCCTTGTGCGACCACATGGAGCCCACTGTGCTCCGAGAACTCAACGCCGCGTAGGTCGCGCGGGGATGGCGCTGCCGTGGGAGTGACCTGGGTGCCGGCGATGCAACGACTTGGGTGCCGTGCTCACCAGGAATTATGCCACATTTTTTTGTGCGCGCAGGAAAATATATGTGTGTACGCGATACCCACATCACCACTGCAACCGTTGGTGCTTGGCGGAGGCGGACTTGCCGCGAATGGAGGGTAGCCCGCCGACGCCGGGACCCATCAACCTCAAGCGGACCTCTTCCGCAGGTGCGACAGGGACGGGGGAGTCGACATGAGGGTCGTGAACGCGCATGCACACGTACATGGGTTTCTGATTCTTGATCGTGGCTCAATCGCACCCGCCCCCCTTCCTGATCGACCAGTAAGCCTACACGAGGACGAAGTGACGACACCACACCACGACCCCATCTCCCCGCGATTGCCCGACGCCCCCTCCAAGTCCCACAGCGGCAGCAAGTCGCTGGTTGATCGAATGTTTCCATCCCCGGCCGTGCGGTCCCTGGCGCCAACCTTTAACCTCCCAAACATTGCCAGGCATGTGTGTGGGGGTTTGTTCGTTTTATTTCTTTGGCTCACTAGAAATAAGTGGCATTGTTGAAAATAAGTTTCAATCGATCAACCCTACCTTCTCCCCACCACCCCATTTCCAGGGCCAACCAGCTCGGCGGCCGCTACGTGTCGCTCAAAAAGGGCCACAGGGCCATGGCAGAGATGCGGGCGCGGGCGGCCTCGCCAGAGGCGCTCGAGCCGGCGCCCGACCGGAAGCGGCCGCGGCCCGTGGCCACGCCCGAGGTGCTCCGCGACACGGCCATGACCTGCGCCTCCTCGTCCTCCTGGCTCCAGGCCGTCCCGCTGCGCCCGCTGCACGAGCGGGGCCTCGCGGAGGCGGCCGCGCCCGAGCGCGCCGCCGGCCGCGCCGCGAGCGCCGACGCCCCCGCCGCCTGCGCTTTGGCCTTCGCTGATTTTTGGCAACGGGCCTTGAGGACTCCAACTGTCTGACGCCAGCAGCCGCGACGCCCGCGCCGCCTCAGCGCCTCTCTCCCACCGCAGTCACTACCTCCTTCCCTCCCGCCAACAGGCTCCCCAGCTTACCCAACCCAGCATGACCTTGCCAAACGATTTACCTCGCTGTACCACCATGCATGCGCCCGCCCCAACTGTCCAGACCCGTTGTCGCCAAACTTTCCATCTGTCTCTATTATTCGTTGCCGCGGGTGCCCACGACGCCGCCGCATTCACAAGCTGTAACGAGCAGCGTTGTTTATAACTGAAGAGGTGGCATGTGGGGTGTGCCGCGCACGCCGAAGAGGCACCTCTATGAGGAGTGGGTGCCCAGCTTCCCAGCGACCCCGTCACAAGTCTGTGGGCTGCGACTGGGCGTCCAGCTTCTGGAGCTCCGTCTTGACCCAGTCCGGGCTCGACTCCACCCACAGCGCCGGACGCTGCGGGCCTGCACAATGAGAGGGCGAGTGAAGAGGGTTCAGCGCGGGTATGCCGCAGGCACATCCACCAGCCGCCACTTTAACAAAAGCATTATCAACGTGCCTCCCTCGCCGCGGAGCTTAAAGTCTGGGTGGCGCGGCTTGACCTGGCCCCGCAGCTTCAGCGGCCTAAAGTCTTGCCATCCTGCGCAAGGAAAGGGGGGAAGTGGGTGGCGATGCGATGTAAATCCGGGGCGCACGTGTACGCACCGCCGGGCGCATGCGCCGCCAGGGCACACCCGCGCCCTCCCCGCCCAACCGCCAGCACCTGAGGGGTTCTCAAAAAAGTTCATCCAGAGCTTCTCCTCCTGCTCCTTGCCGGCCTGGGTGCCCCCGGATCGGACCGAGCCATCACCCTGCTGCGCGGGGCCGCTGCGAGCAATGCGTTGGATGCCGCGTGCAATGACCTGCAACAGGTGAAGACGGAGGTTTGAGACCCAAGCATCCGCTCCTCGCTAGATTTGGCACACGAAATATTTTATGTGAAGACCGTGGACCCAATGAACCTCTCCACGCTCTCCATTCCCAAGCGTACCCGGTACTTTGCCGGGTTTGGCGGCGGCGGGGCGAGGGCCTGGATGAAGCCCTCTACCCGAATCTGCGCGCCAACTTGGAGGGACGAGGCCGCCAGCTTGGCGAGCTGATCCCAGGCGCAGACGTCAAACCTGCGTGCATTTGATGGCGGTGCTCACGAAAGAATGCCACCTTCATGGGCGTGCATGTGCCATATGTTCCAGGACTTACTGCTCGCACCACTCCCCCTCCAGAAAGCCTCACCACATGGTGCTCGAGTTGGGCCTGTTGATGGCCAGGGAGATGAAGAGCTGCTGGTGGCCATCGTCGGCGCGCTTGAGGGTGAGCTTGCCCACGTTGCCCGTCAGCGTGACCCGGTTCTGCAGCTCGGGCTCAAAGGGCACCTCCTCCAGACGAGAGGCCTGGGAATGGTCGCTGAAAGAGGCCGATCGGGCGGGCGTGGGGGCGATCGGGGCGAAGCGGGCAGCGAGCGGCGGGCAGCGTCGGAGGGACGAGCCGAGACCCGACACCAGGCTCGCCATCGGGCGAGCGCCCCTTGCGAGGGCCATGGCAGTCGCTGGCGAAGAGCACGCCCTCTGGCAGATCATACTCTCAAGTAGCAAGTGCATGGCGAGGATTGAGCGGCTGCATTTGACGTCGAAACGCCCTGTGTCGCACAAACTGTACTGGCTCGGGTTTGCGATGAGGCCTGATTCGCATCGTGCCTAAGCTGGGCCTTTTCCTAGTCGCAGCAGACAGGTGCCTTGGAGAATTTCTGGATAAAAAACTGACAACGACGTATGATTGTAATGGAACCACGTCCAAAATCAATTACGCACTCCCACACGCACTCCAATACGCCCCCCGCGCCACTATTGCCGGGCCTGGCACTTGGGGCAGTCGCACTCAAACAGGTACTCCATCAGCGCCGCGCGCCGCTCCTCAAACGGCGCCTCCTCGTCGATGTAGGACAGCGTGATCTCGTCCCCGGTCTCGATGGTCCGCAGCGCCAGCACGACGGCGTCGCCGCGGTCGTCCTCGGGCCGCTTGAAGGCGTGGGCGTTGGGGACGCACGAGTGGTTGCAGCAGCTGTGCAGGCGGTAGAACCCGGTGCCGTCCACGTCGAGTGTCCGCCCCCTTCTCCGCACAAAGCGAGCCAAGTCGGAGAGGGCCGAGGCCGACGGGCCCGCCGCCGCGCCGCCGCCGTCGCGCGAATTGACCCAGGCATGGGCGGGGCTGGCGACCACCAGGGCCAGGTTGTTGAGCTCGATCATGCCCAGCAGGCTGCCGATGACCCGGGCGTCGCACAGCGCGGCAAAGCGCGCGTCCGGCACCATGGCACACAGGTACTCGGCCGCGTCCTCGCACAATTCCCGGCGCTCTTGTGGAGGGGAGAAAGAGAGCGAAGCAGTGGCGTGTGAGGGGGCATTCGTGTGGAATGCAGTGTATAGTTCCCTCTCCCTCTTTCATAGCAAACAATTACTTTGTAAAACGTTCCGCCTCATCGCCACCGCTTCTCTTTCTAACCCTTACCCTCCGCAATGACGTCAGCATCCTCGTCCGCCACCGGGAGCTCCCACCAGAGGGCCTTTTGGCCCCAGGCCACCGGCCGCCAGGCCTCCAGGAGCGCCTCCTCGGGGCTCTTGTTCGACTCCTGCATCAGCCGCATCGCGTCAGAGACGGTGCTGGCAATGAAACGCGCCACAACCGCAAAGGCCGGGTTTGTGGCCTCCACAAACGACGCGAAGTCATCCGCGGCGGCGGCGTCCCGGCACAGGACGCCTTCATAGTCTGCCCACGCGGCGTCCCGGCAGCTGGCGCTGCAATAGGCCGAGCCGCTGTCACCCCAGACCTGTGCGATCGATGAGAGCAGATATGGGATGATCACACTTGTCAGAGGCGCTTGCGACATTGCGATGAGAGGCTGGGCGGGGCTTGGTGACAGGAACATTAGTTTTAGATGCTCGTGGGAAGCGGTCCACAGACCCCACTTCCTCACCCACACCCACACCCACCGGAGCCGGCGACTGCGCCTCTGCGTCTGATTCCATTCGTAAATGGCCCTTTATGAGCGCCGAGGCGATTTCCTGGGAAGGGAGGGCATCAGGCGTCTGGCCTTGGGAGCAGCCAGGGCCCTCCTCATCGCTCCAGTCCTCGCTCTCGTTCTCGCTGTCCGACGGCACGAGCTCCGGGTCTTCGTGCATCGCTGATTGGCGAGCGCAATTGAGGGAGCATATCAGGATACGATTCTAGAATGAGCACATGACACACCACAGCCAGACAAGAGTCTAAACCTGGCCAAACACCACCCAAAGGTCCCACCTCTCAGGGCCCGGCCAATGTGAGCCTCCAGCGAGGGCCCCAGAATCCGGAAGCAGTGCTGGCAGGCGAGGACGACCCTGGCGTTGTGTGGGTCCTGCGCGGCCGCCAGCGGCGGCTCAGCAAGGATCAAGTCGCCCGGGGCAAAGGCCTGGTGGGGGTGTAGAGGGAGGCAATCGACAATACGGCATCAAATTCCATAAACGCGGGCAGAGGTCTCGATCTGTGCCACTACACGCCCATGAAATGCCGTTTCTGACCTTGGTCGCCACGAGCGATTTCCCCTTCCGCTTGGTGAAGGCCACGCGGACGCCGGGCTGTCGAGCCGCCAGCTGCGCCGGAGGCGAGCACCGGGTTAGCAACGCGTGTCCAATTTCTCCAGCATCAAGGACACCCCTTGTACTATATTGCCAAACAACCCCACTGATACACTTGTACCTCTTCATAGTACTCGGGAGCGCTCTCTGGTGGTGGCGTGGCCAGGAGGCGAGCGACCATGGCGTCGTGGGCAGCACTGCCCACCATGTTGGCGTCGCCTCGGCGAGGCAACGCGACCGCAGAGTTGTGGAGGAGCAGCAATATTCAAATAAGGGTGATACAATAAACTCGTCAACGCGCGCACATTCGACCTCTCGCGCCTGGTGGTGCGCCTGGGGGGCAAACATCAATCGGGTTTGGGAATGGCGACCAGGAATTGGTACGATTCCATGTCGCAAACCTGAGAACTGATGTCGTCAAACCTGTGCCCTGCAGAAGCAGACGCGCAACTCTTGATCAACCCAACGTGTCCTAATTGACCTACATTATATTACTACCACGCAAAACACTGTTCCAGCTCGACTCCAAGCCCTATCGCCCCGCCATTCGCTCGCGCATCATCCAGTCCATTGGTCAGGCCTTCTCGCGCCCGGGTCAAAGTGGTTGTGAAGCAGCTCGAGTCGGGAGGTGAACAGCTTTGAGGCCCCACCAGAATTGGCAGGCCAGCCCTGACGCCAGCGAACGAGGGTTGAAAATCGACAATAATCTGTATCATTTCTGATTTAAACCGGTGGCCCATCCGCGAGCTGCTCCCGGGGTGCCGGGCGGACTGGTACGTCGCACCTGGCTTGCACCCGGTTTAAACCGGTGGGGGCTGTTCCATGGCACTATGACGTGCATGACTGCCATGCAGCCCACTCACGGGACCCAGCCCGGGAATCGCATCGATGCACCGGCTATGCTCCCAGCGATCGCCAGCCAGGCCCGGCCGGACGAGCCTCCCTGGCCGGCCCAGCCGCAGTTTGCGCCCATGAACCGACCCTGAGCGATCCCACGACGCCCCTGCAGGACGCACCCATGGTGAAATGTGCTTGCTCCCCTGCCTTCCATGCTGCGCGCTCTGTGGGGCAGGCGCCGCGTACGGCGCAAGCAGCCTAGGCAACAACATTGACGACGCGCTCTCTCCAAAGGTGGAGCCCGCGCCCAGCGCGTTTGTGACAGAGCTGAAGCTGCTCTCAGGGGTGAGTGGTGGCGTGTGTGTTGGGGGAAAGAGGATGCGCTTGCTTTTTGGAAGAATGGTGGATTATGGGTGGGCGAGACTCTGACAGCTGTATTTGACTGTTGTGTATTTGGCCGCTTAATATTGCGAAAAGCTCTGCCTAGCAGCAACTTAATTATTATGATGTGTTATTCTCTTATTCGAGTACGAACTCATTCTCCTCTTTGCAAATATGCGCAATGTGTGCAACCACAGGTGGGTCGTGCCCCGAGCCCCCAGAAGCGCTTTGACCGCGGCGACCCTGGCAACAAGGCGCGGCCGACCAGCAAGAAGGAGCTGGAGAGCCGGGCGCGACTGGAGAAGCTGGTCGCGGACAAGGACAAGGACAGCTTCAAGCGGCGCGGGTCTGGCCACTAGACGGGTGCCATTCTTTTTCCCTGAGGCGGAGCCCAGCGCAGACGGTTGGCGTGGGCGTCCATGAGCAGCGGGTCTGCACTGCCCGGCGCCATGAACAGCCTGGCCGGCAGAGTGGCGGGCTCCTCCACCGACCTGTATGGTCTTGAGCCGGAGGCGCACGCGCCAGCGAGGCGCAGCGACGATGGCGACGTGAGGGGCCCCTCCGACTCGGAGGCGCCGCCCGCGTCGAGTCGCGCGGGCACGACGGCTGGCTCCTACGATGCCACGGGCGAGCACGCTCAGAGTGCGAGCGAGGAGGAGGAAACAGAAGAGGCCTACGCGCTGCCTCCCTGGGACATAAAGCTGGAGCGGCCGCGGACCGAGGCGGAGATTGCGCGGGACCTGGCGACCGTGCGCGGCATGTGGGAGATGGCGGCCGTACTGGACTTTCTCACGCTCTTCAAGCCGCAGCTGAAGATCGCGCGCGACTTTGGCCCGGACGAGCTGGAGCACGTGCTGGTGGCCAGCGCGGGCGACGGCGGGCTGCTGGCCGACGTGCACGCGGCGCTGCTGCGCGGCATCTCGCCCAAGTCGTCGATCGACCCGGCCAACTGGGCGGTGCACCTCGCGAACAAGATCAAGTTTTACTGGCGCGGCGCGCCCGGCGGCGCGCCCTGCCCCTTCAAGCCCGAAAAGTACTACGAGTCGGTCGCGTACGCGGGCCTGCCGGTCGAGCAGCGCGTGCGCGCGCTGCACTTCATCTGCTGCGTGCGCGTGGACCGCGACGACTGCGCGGCGCGCGTCGAGGAGGCACTGCGGCCGCGCACGCGCCGGGAGCTGGCCGAGGCCGAAGCGGCGCGCGAGGCGGCGCGCTCCGCGCGGCCCACGCGCGGCAGCCGCGGCGGCGGCCGCCGCGTACAAGCCCCCCAGAGGACGTGGACAGCTTCCGCCGCGCGCCGGTCGGCGTCGAGGCCTCGGGCGCGGCGCTGTACTATCTGGAAAGCGAGGGCGGCACCGTGCGCCTGTACCGCGAGGAGGCGGTGGTGGTGGTGCCGGAGGAGGAGGCGGGAAGTCGAGGCGAAGTGAAGGAGGAGGCGGCGGGAAGTCAAGCCGAAGTGAAGGAGGAGGCGAAAAGTCGAGCCGAAGTCAAGGAAGAGCCGGGCGTCAATGCTACAGAGGGCTCGATCAAGCTGGAAAACGGCGACGGCAAGGAGGACGGCGCGAGTATCGAGGGCGCGCGCGGCCGCGGGCGAGATCGAGAAGAGCGCTCGAGCCCCGCGTCCTCTGCGTCCCCGGCGCGGCCCGCGTCCCCCCGGATCACGCGGTCGGGCAAGCGGCCCCGCGACGCGACCTCCAAGCCGCCGCCTCCTCCTCCTCTCCACAAACCCTTGTCCCGGGCCAAGCGCCGCGCGGCGCTCCTGGCGTACGAGCTCCCGCCCGAGCCGCCGGCGCCGGCGTGGGCGCTCGCGGCCTCGACGCTGCAGGAGCTCGAGGACCTCGGGCGCCGCCTGCGGCGCAGCGCGCACGGCGCGGACCGCGCTGTGGCGGACACGCTGCTGGAGGAGCTGGCGCCGATCGTGGCCGAGCGTCAGGCGGCCGAGGCGCGGCGGCTGCGCGCCGCGGAGCGCGTGGCGCGGCGCCTGGGCGACCCGGCCGCATCTTGGAACGCGCCGGACGGGCGCGCGGCGCGAGCGCAAGCCCGTCAACTACGCCTTTACCGACTTTGACGACGTGATGCGGAGCGCCATCCGGCGGACCCAGCGCGGCGACGAGGAGGAGGAGGAGGCCGCCGCGCGCAGGCGGCACGGCGCCGCGCCGGCCTGTGACCCCGTGGCCGAGGCGCAGGCGGGGCTGCGGCGCGGCCGGTCCGCGGCGCCACACACGAGCGGGACTCTTGCTTCTGAGTGCGTGGGCGTGGTGGTTGTGTTTTTGGGGGGTGAGGGTGCGTGTTGCTGGCGGTGCGAGGAATGGATGGAGTGAGTGGGTTTGTCAGCACCGTTCATCGCCTCAATGCCCCTTCTCACGATCGCCCCCCTCCCTCATAAAACTCCAATCAACAGCCCCATTCCCGACATCAGCGAGCGAGAGCTGCGGCTGGCGCGCAAGGCCGAAGCGGAGCGCCTGGCGCAGGAAGCGGAGGAGCGACGCTTGCGGGAGGAGGAGGAGGCGCGTCTGGCGGCCGAGGAGGAGCGCAAGCGGCGCGAGCGGGAGGAGGCCGCCAGGCGCCAGGCGCTGGAGTGGGAGGCCGCGCGGCGCGCCGAGGCGGAGCGCCTGGCCGCCGAGGAGGAGGCCCGCGCGAAGCAGGTGGACGAGGCGCGGCGCCGCGCCCGCGGGCGCGCGCGCGGGCCCAGGCGGCCAACGGCGGCGTGCCTGCGGCTTCAGCGCAGGCGCCGCAGTACGCGCACGGGTGGGGGCGGCGGCGCCGGTGCCGCGCCCGTCGCCCTGCCGACGCCTGTGCCCGTCACGGCGCGGTACGGCGCGCCGCTCCTCGGCCAGCCGTGGACGCAGGAGCCCGGGTGGCAGGCGGGCGCCGCGCCGCGCGACGGCGGCAACGTCTTCCAGAGCCTCGGGCTGCGCGACGTCTCCCGGGCCGCCGCTCCGCCGCGGCAGGACGCGTCGTTTGGCGCGCCGCATCAGGCGGCCCTCTTCAGGCCGGCCGCGCACGTCGCCTGGGCCGGCGCCCAGCCCGTGGCCCCCGCTCGCCCCGCCGCCGTGCCGGCCATCGATTCTGCGCTCTCCTCGCTCGACGTCGCGGCCCTCAGCGAGCTGCTGCGCCGGCACCGCGAGCAGCAGCGATCGACCGCGGGCGGGGCCGGCGGCAACGGCATGCCGTGAAACGGGCACTGACCACGTGCGACTCTTGTGTGTATATATGTGCAGTCACAACTCGTCAGATTACGGAACATTTTTTCTTTATTGCTGGCTCTGCGCACACGCAGGGCCCTCTCATTGCTCCCACACTGTGAAGCACCCCAAGTGGAGAGGGGAGGCCAGATTCGAGATTGGCAGCGGTCACTTTGGCCTGCGAGGCCTGCTTGGGCACTTCACGCCGTCCTCACCAGCAACAGGCGGACGAAAAGAGGCGTGGGATCAAGATGAGTTTGGAAAAAAGCGCGAGCATTTGCGCATGGCAATCGTGCACTGGAAAAGGAGCGCTGGCATGGGTAATGGGTGATGTTGTTCGTGGTTGGCATACATACCTTCACAGACGTGCACACCTTCGAAAGGAGCAAGCATGCAGGTGACTGCGAAAAAAGCCATTCTCAAGCTCAAGGACTGGAAAAAACTTGCCCTGGTCTTCACTGGGCTGCCCGGCGCTGAGCGTGGAGAGCCACAATCTCACGGACGAGATCGTGCTCGATGGGGAGTCCAGACTTGTCGTCGCGAAAGACTGTCCGGTGCTCAAAATGATCTCCTTGCAATCGCCGGACGATAAACACCTGGTCCTTGCGCGAGTGTAGCTCATTGGCCACCACAGCGTGCACGCCGTACGATGCGATCGCTTTTCCCGCCTGACGGTAAAAAGGGGTGGGTGGGTGGGTGGGTGGGGTTGGTTCAATGGCAAGGCCCCAGGTCGTGCTGGCCACCCTCGACCGGCACGACCAAACCCTCTTTCAAATCCCCCAAACCCCTCAAGACCCACCTTGGACAGCAAAACCTCGTTGTCCGTCTCCAGCTTGAACGACACGACGGTGGCGCGGGGCGCCCAGCTTCTCGTCAGCTTCCCCAGCATCTTGGGCACCTTTTCGAGATCCAGGCGCAGCGGCTCATCGCCAGAGATCTTGTGCTCGGACTGCGGCGAGTTTGAGTGGGACCGAGCGGTTGTGTGTTGGAAAATTCTGCTCATTTCACGGCGAGCGCGGGAGAGGGACGGTGCAGCCGTGCGCCAGCAGACTGCCCGACCCTACCCCGTCTCACCATGCGCTCCCAAGGAATGTAATAGTCCGACACCGCCGCCGCAAGGTAGAAGAGCACTGCGTCCCCGCAGTCGTCCAGTGCACGCGCAATGACCTCAAGAAACTGCGCGTAGTGGTGACAGGGGCTTTCCTAAAGGTAATTCATAGAGGACCGGGGCTTGAGGCGAATGTTTCCAATGGAAAAACTTACCACACCCACCCCTGACCTATCATGCCTCCCTTCGCACACCCCTCCTCAGCATGCCTGGAGATACTCAAAGACAGTAGTGAATGGGACGTGCAGAAAGGCTCCAGAGCTGGAGTACTTTTGGAAAATAGCCATGGCTGTTTTTATCTTGGCGACCTCCAGGCTCTCGCCGCCAGAAAGGTGGAAGGCATCCGCCATCTCCTCCTGACACTCCGAGAGAAAGGGCAGCAGCGAGCCGGTCCGCGACAAGAAGATGATGTCATAATCCGCCTGGACAAGAGAGGGTTGATTGTCACGACATAGATGGCGGGCAATGACTGTGGGCGGCGCACTGCCGCTATTCTAGCCGCCGGTGAGTCTTGCAACACACCAGTGCCCCAGACACACAAGATTAACATTCTAGAGGAGCACATCACCCAAAGTATAGCAATTCTAAAGTACTACAAGTCAGTGTTCCTCCATCACTTATTCTTCATATGGCTCAAACCCCTCAAACAAACCCCCCATGCACGTGCCTTGAGAAACTCTTCGGCCGACAGCGCCCCTCGCGTGCCCTTGCTAAAGTTGTCGATAAACCTCACACAATTCTTTTCCAGGGGCACGGTAGTGCCCCCCGATGTGATCACGGCGATGGGCCTGCGCGAGTCGCGGTGCTTGCATAGAAATTCCTCCAGGTGGGCCCGGACCCAGCTCGTGTCCGCGGGCGACGACTTGGAAAAGCTTTCTGCGCTGCACAGCATGGTGCCGAAAGTATTTTTATGTCGAAAAGTATACGTACATGCAGATGTGTGCTTCATACGGTGCGCCATTCCGCTGCGCACTGGTGTTGCGGCATCCGCCCGACGTGTCACCATCACGCATCCGCGATCCATCGTCCTCATCTCCGACAGTGAAAGTGATCCATGCAACCACCGCGTGCGCGCGCAGGGGGATGCCAGGATGGCACGCCCTTTCCGAAGCGGATCCAAATACAGACCCAAAATCGGTAATTACATATCACTCCACTTGCGTCCGCCGTCGTCAGGTTGGCTGGCAGGCTCGGACTATGCCTGCAAGGGAGCGCGAGGACGAGGCGCCTCCTGGCAGACGGGTTTTCGGTCGCTGGGGACGTGTAGCCGAAGCGTTGGACATGCAGGTGAGAAGATCGTTTAATTTAAAAGGAAATGGGAGAGTTTATTGGCATATGTGTGGCCACCATTCTGGTGTTTGTGCGACGTGGGCTTTGCTCGAGCGGGTTTTGGCCTCCGCTGCCCACGGTCTTGGCCGCACAGGCGCACGGGAGAGTCACGATTCTGCATTTTTATTTCTGTTGATGCTCGATGCAGAGATCCCAAGACGCGCCTGAGAATGGGCTTGGCGAGAGCGTGGACGCCAATGGCACGGACCAGCCAGCTCAGGCTGAGCAGCCGGAGCAGCCGGCTGTCGCGTCCCAGGTCAGGCGGCTCGATAATCTTGTCCGTTATAGCGATATTATCAATGCTGGCAGCGACGAGGACGGCGAGGACGACGAGGACGATGAAGAGTATGACGATGAGGAGGAAGAGGATGCAGACTTTGACGAGACCGACGAAGACGCGTTGGAAGACGAGCACGTATTTTATTTGGCGCAAGGTGACTAGTGGTGATGAGCTTGTGATTCTTGGAAGCGTTGCGCACGCTTGTTTCAGGATGCTGGTGGGGTGGCTGAAGCAAACGCATGCGCCCTGGGGGAATAAAAAACCTCATTGTATGCGAACTCCCGCCAGCGATGCGCTGCATCTGTCCCAATAGATAACGCCTAAAGCCCCTTTTCAACGCATCTCCGCAACACGGTGATGCAGATGGTCAAGATTCGGACGATGAGGGTCCTGGCGTCCATGTTGCCGTCCTTTCCTATCGCGGAAACCTGGACGTGGTGTGTGTGTGTGTGTGTGTGGGTGGGGGGTTTCATGGGAATGGGCCTCTCCTGCATCTCGCTCGGCGGCAGAGACTGTGGGTTGTTGGAAGACAATTCCAACCATGTGCGTAACTAGAATTCGGTGAAAGCAGCTTGTCAAAGCTCGAAAGCACTTGCCCCTCCATCGCAGCTTCGGGGCCTGCCGCTGCTCTCGACGTACCAGCCGCCACCGCTGGAAGGGGACCTGGCGACCGAAATGAGGAGGCTGGCCGCGCCAGACGAGCTGGCCGCTCCGTACGAGGTCGGCTGTTGTGTGTGGGGGGTGTAAGGGCTTGCGATGATAAAAATCAAAAATGGCGTGAATCCCTCACATGCCCCCGTCTTCCTGCATCCACCCTCCTTGCAGCCCTCAACAACCCGCCCACCCCGCGACCCGGCAGCGTCGCCCACGGCCGCGGTGGCGTCGCCCACGGCCGCGGTGCTGCGGCGCGAGTGCGGCGGCGGCAACGCCAGCGGCTTCAGCCCCTCGGCGCAGGCGCACCTGGTCACGTCGCACCGCCTGCCGGGCCGCCTGTGCCGGCAGGGCGCGTTCAAGAGCTCGCGCGCCTACATCGGGCAGTACTCGCACGACGGCAGCAAGTTCATCGCGGCCTTCCAGGGCGAGGGCGTGATTGCGGTGTACGACGCGGAGGACATGATCAACATGAAGGAGATCGAGGCGCGGCAGCTGCGCTGGACCATCACCGACACGGCGCTCAGCCGCGACGGGCGGCACATCCTCTACTCCTCCATCAACTCCACGGTGCACCTGGTGGACCTGGGCGGCTCCTGGGACAGGTCAGAGTCCATCGGCAACGTGACGGACCTGCACGAGGCGCTGGAGCTGACCGGCGCGCGCGGCGACGTGGACGACTACCACACGGGCGTGTGGAGCCTGCGCTGGGCGCCCGGCGGCGAGGAGGTGCTGGCCGGCACCGCCGACTGCTGCTTCTACCTCTACAGCGTCGCCCAGGGGCGCACCGTCGCCCGCGTGCGCGGCCACCGCGACCACGTCAACGCCGTGGAGTACATGGACGGCGAAGCCGGCACCCTCATCGCCACCGGGTCGGACGACAGCTTGATCAAGGTTGGATTGGTTGTTAGGGGGGTGGGTTTGGGGACCTGAAGAGGTCTATGAGCAGGAGACCTATGAATTGGTTGCACGTCAATTGCGCAAACATCTATCCTAATCCCCTCCAAAATTACTCATCAGCTGTGGGACCGGCGGCTGGTCTCCGAGGCGCGGCGCGACGGCGGCTGCGTGGGCACCTTTGTCGGGCACACGGACGGGCTGACGCACCTGAGCGCCAAGGGCGACGGGCGGTACCTGCTGAGCAACAGCAAGGACCAGACGCTGAAGATCTGGGACGTGCGCCGCGCGAGCGACGCGGCCGCGGCGGCCGCGGCGGCGGCGCGCGAGGCGCCGCGCTTCCAGTGGGACTATCGCTGGATGGAGTACCCCGCGCGCAACCGCCTGGTGGAGCACCCGGCCGACGGCGCGCTGCGCACGCTGCGCGGACACCGCGTGCTGCACACGCTCATCCGCGCCTACTGGAGCCCGGCGGGTACGACCGGGCAGCGATACGTCTACGCCGGAAGCGCCGACGGCATCGTCCGCATCTGGGATGTGCTCACCGGCCAGGTCGCGGGCAAGCTCATGCCCAACAGCTCGAGCCGCCAGGAGCGCACCGTCCGCGACTGCTCCTGGCACCCCTTCCTGCCGGAGATGACCACTGGTGCGTGGGAGGAGTGGGGGGGAGAAGTGGGGGGTCAACGGGTGGTCAACAAAGTGGTCAATGGGTGGTCAATGGGGAGTCTAGCTGAACAACGTAGTATTGTTTACAAGCGATCGATTGAGAACAACTCTCATCACTATTCTCCACTCGTCCCCGTACCACGTGCAGTCAATTTCAGGGGCGAAGTGACGACCTATTATCCCTAAATAATCATCGGAGCACAGCTAGGCGTGCCTTATTCATGTGCCCCCCCACACACCCACTCCTTCCGTTCTGTAGGCACCATACATTGGTCCATCTCTTTGTATGCCCATCAACTAAGAGTTGTTGTTGTTGGGTGGTGTGTGCTCTTGCAATTTATGGTGCATGATCTCTCCTCTTCGGCTCCCGAGTGAGAATTTCAATGCCGCCCTATCAATCAGTCAATATGGTCTGTACAACGCGGCGTTGCTACCCTTTGCGCATAAATCTTCGACTTTTACAGAGCCAGAGAAACTGTGTGCCAAGTCTGGCGAGTACACCTTCACTGGCCAGAACACTCCCCCACACACAGCTGGGCACCTCCGATCCAATGTAGGTCCAACACACATTTTGGCGGGATCCTCCAAATCGGTTTGGCCGGGCGCATCGATCGAGTCCAGGCTGGAGCCAGGGGCTCTAGCGCCTTTCGAAACGCGCAGGGCACGCCCCCGCATCATGACCGGGTGCTAAGAAGTGATCCATTTGCAAGTCGGAGACGTGTTCACGTACCTGAGAGCCCAGTCCGTGCGGAGAGATCCCCAGACCTCGCTCCTGCCTTGCCACCCAGCGCGACCCGCGGTGTCCGATCCGTGATGGTTCCCAAGCCAGATGACGAGTGAGTAGGGCCGAGAGCTGTGATCGCTGGTGCAAGTGTCGCGCAGGTGGCGTCCCGCTGGTGCTTGGTCGCTGTTGGTCGCCTCACCGCTCTCCCCGTTCCCTCGCCCAGCTACGACTACCTGTTCAAGGTCGTGCTGATCGGAGACAGCGGTGTCGGCAAGTCCAACTTGCTGAGCCGGTTCACCCGCAACGAGTTTTCCCTGGAGAGCAAGTCTACCATTGGCGTGGAGTTTGCGACGCGCAGCATCCAGGTTCGAGCGAGGCTGGGGCTGTGCGCGGTCGTCGGGCGCGCGAGGGCACCGCGCGTCGCCTTGTTTGGCGATCATCGGTCATTTCTTTGAAAGTGCATGATTAATCGAGCGTTTCTGGCCGCGCTCTCCAGGTGGACGGCAAGACCATCAAGGCGCAGATCTGGGACACAGCCGGCCAGGAGCGTTACCGCGCGATCACGAGCGCCTACTACCGGGGAGCGGTCGGTGCCTTGCTGGTCTACGACATCACGAAGCAGGGTGGGTGGTCCGGGGAGTGCTGGAGCAGAGGGAGTGCTGGCTGATCGGGGCGGAGTTTTTCCTAAACAGTGCCGCCTAGGAGGAGTGAGCTTCAGGAAGAACTATAACTCGATTACTTCATCACAAAAACACAAACACACAACCCCATCGCCGCGCAGTGACGTTTGAGAATGTGGAGCGGTGGCTCAAGGAGCTTCGGGACCACGCCGACTCAAACATCGTGATCATGCTGGTGGGAAACAAGAGCGATCTGCGCCACCTCCGCTCCGTCCCCACCGAGGACGCCAAGGTTAGTGTGTGGAGGGGTTGCTGCAGATAGGGTGGGTGGGTCCAAGAGAGTCCTGATGGCACGCTTTGCACTTGGCTCCTCGCTCTGCTTCTTCTCACCGGCCTCGGGGGACACTTCTTTGCCCTTCGCATGTGGTACAGGCTTTCTGCGAGCGCGAAAACCTTTCTTTCATTGAGACCTCCGCGCTGGAGGCCACCAACGTGGAGCAAGCCTTCCAGCGCATCCTGACCGAGATCTACCACATCGTCTCGAAGAAGGCGCTGGCCGCCGAGGAGGCCAATGTCGCGGTGAGAAGAAGGAACATTGGGAAATCGGTCTGGGCGTGTCTGCCAAACTCCCCAAGGGAACTCTGCGACCGGCCGCAATCAAGAAATATTCCCATTCCCTTTCCCCCTTTCCAGGCGCCGAGCAGCGGAACGGCCATCAAGGTCAGCGAGGCCGCCCCCGAGCCCAAGAAGAAGGCGTCGTGCTGCGCCAGCGGCTAGAAGAGAGGCGTTCCCCGCATGTCATGTACTAAAACAGCGCTTACGATCTCGCAAGGTGGTGCTCCATGCGCCAGCGCCTGCAACCGTGCGGGGCTGGAACCCTTTTTTGCAACAGAGAAAAGGGCGAGTGGCACATCTGAAATACAAATATGACAGAGTTGAGTTGGGAAAGTAGTGACGACGTCGCGCTGGCATGCATTTGACGGAATAGGTATTACATTTTGACTCCTGTTGCCGAGTTGGAGTTCGCCCTCCTCCCGGGCCCGTCCGGGTCATCGCGCACCGATCGATCGGGAGCATCATTTCATGGGTGCCGCCAACTAGGTAATCTCGCAAGGACGCAATCTATCGGCGCCAATCGCCCAGAAACAATTGCAAAAAATGTGCATGGGTAGCTTTGGCTTTGCTGTGCTTGAATATCGGCGCATCGACGTCTGTCGCCACTCGTGACCTCTGCAAGCGCTTGGACACATTGCAAGGCTGTGAGCCGGGGCCCATACGCGCGACTTGACCTGGGCGATTTCGCCATCCGTGCCCCGCACATTCACTGTGTGGGCACCCGTCATGCGGGACTGAATGCGGGAATGGTCCACGCGGGGCCTCCGGTGTAGGCATGTCAGGCCAGGGCCCACCCCCACCCCGCCTGCCCTTGACATTTGGTGCGGAAGCGAGCAGGTTGGAGGCTGGCCTGTGCGCTGATTTTGTCGGTGATTACCCGGTTCCTCTCAGACAAGCAAGCATCCTTTCACACTTGTCCCTGCCGCCGCAGCGGAGCTGCCTTGGCTGTACCCCAGACTGCAGCTTGAAGTGTTCCTGGCAGAGGAGCCGCCAAGAGACGAGTGGCCCAACCCTGACGAGTTTGGACGGCTCGCAAGGGAGGATGTGCGCGGCGCCGAGGTCGTGCTGCGCCGCGCGGCCTCTGCGCTGGCCGGCGAGCTGGGGCAGGAGGGCGGCGAGCATTTTCTTCGGTACAGGCAATACCTGCGAGCGCTGGCCGGTACTGGCCCGAGCGCCGGGTCGTTGGAGCTGATGCACGGGCAGTGCTCCAGCCCCGCTCTGCAGTTGGAGGACGCCAGTGTGTACGTCAGCCACACCATCGCGGCGCTCGAGGGCGAAACAGAGGTGCGAGGCGCTGTTGCCTTGCCGCGTGAGGGGAAGCTTGCCGGGAGGCGGCGGCGGTGCTGCAGGTGGCATTGGGACAGCCTCGACCGCGGCCTCAGTCCTTTCCTGCGCGTGATCCAGTTTCCATTGCCACGATATCCGTCTCTTCCCTTACTTACCTATCCAATCCCCCAATTGGCAGGGCCCCGGACCGCAGCTGCGGCTCGTCCGCCTCTTCCTCAGCCTCCTCCGCGACATGCTGCCCCACCAGCCGGGGCTCCTGCTGACCTGTCCAGAGATTGAGACGTTTTGCCTCCAGCAGACGGCGCTGGCCGAAGGCGTTGCGCTCTTCCAGCAGCTCAAGCTCTTGCAGTCCATCTACCTCTGACTTTGCTTGTTGTTGTTTTTTTGGTGGGGTTATAATGGCACATTGCGCACCCTCAACAACGACTCCCCCACAACACTGGCAAAGACATGATTGTTCATGACACATTGACACCCCCGTTGACAACTTGGTACCATTACAAAGCTTGTTAATGCGCACGTTGGCCATGTGAGCGCGTCTGACCCTGTACATTGCGACAGGCATGCCGAACGAGAGTTGACGAGGATCAGATTGGCCGGTACGAGCACGAGGTCTGGTGCTATCTAGGACCAAGAGGGTCCCGGGCTCTGAGAATTGAGTGCAGAAAACATGCAGGCGCTGGCCCCGCTTTTGTCACAGCGTATTTCTGTATTTTTCCTGGCATAAGGGAATTCATCATGTCGCTTTAGCTCCCATCCGACGCTCCGTCGCAGCCCTCTACGACCATTTTGGCAAAGACAAACCCCTCGCGATCAGCGCTTGGCGCGTCCGTGTGACGATGGGGACCCAGGGTCTGAAAAGCAAGATAGCCTCGGGATTTCTTTCGCTGAGGGGCAGTCCCAGGTGCGGACAGGGGCATCGCGTCGTGGCGACCGGCGACCTGCGTCAAGACATCCCCTCGCGCTGCTCTCGACTTGACCGCGTCCCAACTCCTCGTGCAGGGACCTGTACATCATTTTCGTCCTCAAGGTGCTGGAGAGCTACAACTACTTTTCCCTCTCCCGCCTCTTTGTGCTCTACCTGACGGAAGATTTCGGGATCAGTGATCTCACGGCGGGCACGCTATATGGCGTCTGGGGCATGCTCCTCACGGCCTATGGCTTTTTCCTTGGGGGCGCCATCGACTTTCTTGGTGCGTTAGGGGTTCAATTTTCCACGTTTTGGGGGGGGGGGTGAAATGGGGGATTGGCGTACACGTCATGTGTGCGGTGGACTTTGGAGTGCGTATCTTACAAATGAAGAGGGTGTATAACGATCTGGACTCGCCCATCCGGTCAACAATTGTCATCAGCAACTCCTCCCTTTTCCACCACGCTACCTCCAGGCGTCAAGCGCTCCCTGGTCGTGTGCTTTGCGCTCAATATTTTGAGCAGGCTGGCCATGGCGATGACCTCCACCCGCTGGGTGCTGCTCGTCTCGCTGCTGGGGCCAAACACGGTGGCGGGGGCCATGGGCGTCCCCGTCATGACCATCGGGGTCAAACGGTACACCAACACGCTCAATCGTGGCTTTGCCTTTTCCCTGTTTTACACGTTGATGAACGTGGCTGCGCTGAGTCAGGTGCGTTGGTGTTTTTCTTTGGGGGGGGCGGGGGATGGGGCACCTCACTTGTCCTCCCCGCTCACATGGATCCCCACGTACCCACGACGCTCTCCGTCCTAACTCCTTGCCAGGGCGTGCTGATGGATTTTTTCCGAATTCGGTGGAAGCACGGGTTTGATGTGCCCTCACTGTCCGGCAAGTCTCTGCTCAACAACGGAAATCGGCTGTTTCTGGCCTCAGGTGTGGGATTGGAATGGCGACAGGGGAGGCAAGCGCATTGAGTGCATAGTGTTGAATAATTTATTAAGTTTGAACAACCCCCCACCCCATCCTGCCTTTGCAGGGTGTGTGACGTCTCTCCTGGGGCTCGGGCTGACCTACCTGCTGTCCACGGCGCCGGTGGAGGTGGCGGAGCCGGGTGCGGCGCAGCGACTGCCGAGCAGCGACAGCGTCGTCGATCAGGAGGCGGATCCGCTGGTCAAGGGCCCGCCTGTTGGGCAGGAAGCCTCCAAACTGGGGCAGCTCTGGGTTGCCGTCCGGGTGCGCGAGCCTGGGGTGATCGGGGAATAGAAAAGAAGTAAAATGGGGAATGCGCTGATAGAGTTGGTAGATTTACCTATCTTTTTCTGTGGGTTTGCGCAAGACTGCTTTTAGTAGTGCATTGCAAGGTGCTTTGTCCCCACCCAAACCAATCTTCTATTGCTCAACATGGCCTTCCCCCTTTCCTATTACACGCAGAATGTGGCCTTGTCCACCGAATTTGTCAAGTACCTCTTCATGTGTATCATCACGGTGCGGTAAAGTATTTTTTGCGCATTGCGTGTTGGCGTCGGTAGTAACTCTTTAAAACCCCCCTTTCGCTCACCTTCCTTCACTCAATTGTGCAGGTCAACTTGAAATCGGTATTCCGGTATCTGGATGCCATGCTGCCCAAGTACCAGCTGAGGTGCGATGGGTCGGGTGGAGGCGGTGGTTTTGGATAGAGGGAGGGTTCTGGCTGGGGGGGCCACTGTGCCGTGAGGTGGGGAAGAGACTCTGATTGCATGCGCGCTTGTAGCCAGAATGGTTTTCTTTTGGTCCAGCGTCCCCCCGTTTCCTTGACAATCTCGTTCAATGTACAATCCCTCCCAACCCTATTAACCGACAGGGCCTTTGGGTGCGACGCGGCGATCGGTCTGATTTACTCGATCAACCCGTTGACCATCGTCTTCCTGGTGCCTGTCGTTGGCGCCATGACGACAGGTGATGCTCGAGGTGTATGAGAATGCTTAGTCATAAGCGGTGCTGCTTGGCGGCGTGTGCAATGCGGAGAAAGCTGACAATCTTATTATGCTCCTGCCTCGCTACCCATCGTCATCTCATCATCATCAGCCCCATATCCTGCTCCCCCCGCCAATCGATCAGGTTTCCAGCACTTTGACATGATCCACATGGGGAGTTACCTGTCCGCGCTGTCCCCGCTGTGGTTGGTGCTGTGGCAGGAGGAGTGGGCGGCGGCGCTCTTTGTGCTCACGCTCTCCCTGGGGGAGGCCGTCTGGAGCCCGCGCTGGTACGACTACAGCATGGCTGTGGCGCCCACGGGCCGCGAGGGCGTGTTCACGGCCCTCGCCTCGGCGCCCCTCTTCGTGGCCATGCTCCCCACGGGCATGCTCTCCGGCTACCTGCTCGACCGCTACTGCCCGGACAATGGGGCGTGTGGCGATGTGTCCAAGGGGAAGGCATCCGTCAAGCCGGAAACCGGCGAGCAGACGTGCCACGGCTCGGCCATGTGGGGCCTGGTCACACTCCTGACCCTGACGTCGCCGCTGCTGATTCTGCTGACACAGGCGCGATTTTAGAAAGGGGGGCAGCTGGGGTGGGCACAGTGAAAGAGTATTGCCTTCATCCAGACACGCATATCGCCTGTCTTTCCTGCCGCAGAAATGGGTGCGGCCGGCGCCGGAGACGGGCGAGGCGAGGGATGCGTCGAGCCACCCTGGCGAGTGCATGGACTTCAACGAGGCCGACCCGCTGCTGCTGGTCGAGAACGTCTCGCAGACGGTGGTCGCGCCGCGCCGGCGGGGCGTGGAGTGAGCGGGATCGTAGCGCCGTAGTGGCGGTGAATCGCGTTTGTATTTTAGCGATTGACCTCTGCCAGCGAGGGCGAGCGAAGAGTTGGCACTGTTTCTTTGGAAAGATTTGTCATTTATGAGTCCCAATCGCAACAACTTCTGTACCACTAAACGAAAGGGGTTTGCTGGACGCCTCGCTGGTGACCTTCTCCTTGTGTCCTGAGCAATTTGCTAGGACAACTGAAAGGCACCCTTGTAATATGTGTAGCCACCCCGCATACACCCTTTCCTAAGCATCATCTTCTTCCCGTCTCCTGAAACACCTAAACTGGCAACGCAACCTGGTCAAACTCAGGTCCAGGGATAAAAGTTGGGCAGCAGCAGCGTGCCCAGCGCGGCAAAGCCCAGGGCCCAGGTCCAGATCCAGCGCGCGCCGCGGCCGCCGGGCTCCATCAGCGTCGCCACAAACCAGTACAGCGGCGGGCAGCTGGAAAGAAAGCGTGTCGCGACGTTGACGTGCATGACCGTGGCCGCCACGACGAGCATGAAGGCCCAGTGGTAGACGTAAGGGTGCGCCGTCCTCTGCGCCGGCGGCCACACAAGCTCAAACCGCTTGGGGCTGCGGCCGCCGCGGCCCGGGCGCGGCGCGCCGACCGGCAGGCTGGGGCTGAGCCTCGGCCGCGTCAGGGGCCCCTCCAGCCCCAGCGTGAGCGCGTCGCGCCAGTCGGCCCGCGCCCAGGTCCAGCAGGCCCGCGCCGAAAGCAGCAGCACCGGGCAGGACATGAGCACCTTGGGCCACTATTGTAAGGAAGGGCGGAAAGTTGGGGTGGAAGAAGGTGTGAGAGATTTTATATCTGAGGTTACCAGTGTTGTTTACACCAATGGTATACCTTATAAAGCTCACTGAAAATACCTGATATCATCAAGCTACCAGCAGCATTCAACACATACACCCCTATCCCTGTACCCCCCGTCCCTCGTACCCTGGCCAGTTTGTGATAGAAACGGAGAAAACCCACGTCCCAGTACTGCGCCTGCACGTAGCTGTACAGGGAAGGCACGCGCTTGTGGCACCAGGGCGCCCTCGCCTCGGCCGGGTACCCGACGCAGTAGGTGCGGTACGCCATTTCTTCAAGGAGTGAGGCAAAGGGGGTTGCGCACATTATTAGTTAAGCTGAGTGTTGACTGAACACAGCTTGAGCAAGGCACACATGCCACGCCAAGGTCCTATTCTTGTTCAACCATGCCCCACCTTGCATGAGGATGTAGGGGAGGCAGACGACGACGCAGCCGGCGGCGCAGCGCAGCACCCTCAGCAGGGGGACGCCGCGCTCGACGCATGTCTGCTTGAGCAAGGGGTAGATCAGGTAGCCGCACAGCAGGATCCCTGGGCCACGAATGAGGGGCAGCATGCATTGAAACAACTTTATTAAGGAAGATGTGCCTTCAGAATGGAAAATACATCCCACAAGGCAGTAATCACTCCTCCACCACCCAACCCTTACCGTTGGACCGCGCGGCGGCGGCCAGGGCAAAGCAGAACACCCCCGCCCAGAAGGACTGCTTTTCCACGAGCAGCATGCCGACAAAGCTGGCGGCGGCAAACAGGCTCTCCGTGTAGACGGCCGAGTAGAAAATGGAGGCAGGGTTGAAGCAGAAGAAGATCGTGGCGTAATCCGCCCAGATCTCGCTGCCCAGCACGTGGTGCGTCAATCTGCGGGAGTGGGCAGGACGACGAGTTGGTGTTTGATGCGTGCGCACGCGAACTGGGATACTGACAAAATATTTACTCTTGCCTGTGCTGTCTTGATGCATGTAATGAATTGGTGCCCAGTGGTACCTTGCTTTAATCCGCACACCCCACCCCCCACCTGTGCAGGGACAAGGCGGCGACGGCAAAGGCAGCCACATTCAGGATCAGGCCTGAAAGCACCAAGAGCTCATCGTATGACACGAGGAAGCGGAGCGGATCTGCAAAAGGATTGGGTTGGCGGGATCGTGGCGCAATCATGTTTGCTGCCAAAATGGTCACTCACCCGAACAGACGCTTCAACCCCACCACCACTCACACAACAGCTGCGCAATGGTCCACTGCCCGGCCGGCAAGAGCGGGAAAAAAGCATGGATTTGATCGGTCTCGTAGCCGCAGCGCGCGATTCGCGTGAAGAAGACGGAATCCCAGGGCGCCAATGTCATAAAGGTGCCCGAATGGTGGTGACCTGACACAGGGAGGGAGGGCAAACGGGATGCAGCTTCAGGAATATACATCAACAGCCCACGAGTCTTGCATACTGATGCCATGCCAAGAACACACCAAATTCGTCCTCCAAATTGCTCATATATCTTATTTTTCGGTGACAGGATTGCCCACTTATATGTCAGAATAAAGAATCCCACAAACACACACACAATTCCTGCTAGTCACGCCTTCACCCTTGCATTTAATAGCATAGCACCTCCAAGTCCCACACACCTTCCATTGTCATGCACTCTTGCGTGATGCACTGGTCGTCGCAAGGTCGCTGCTGGAGCCTCGCCGAGGAGTCGAGGTCTGCGAGTGTGCTGTCCGATACCACCATAGCCAGCAGGATGAGTATCCGGCTAGCCACGGCCATCAGCAGGACTCGTCTGCATTTCGTGTGCGTTGCCATCGAAACACGAATGCGATATATTTTTGTTTAAGATCAGGGCGCCCTCAGCACAGGCAAACCTGGCCGGCAATCTGAGCCATCGGCAGAGCGATCGGTGGCAAGGCAGCAAGCCACTGGGTGATCAATCCATCGGTCTTTCCGTGCAATGATAGGTGCCAGTGCAAATTCCTGGTACTGTGAAAATTATGCCGTACGCAAGTCAACCTATTTTTTGAGGAAATGTATGAGCTCTACCCCTCTTAATGCCTAGCTACGTTCCGAACGAAATTCGTCGTCGTCGCGAAATCGTTGTCATCGTCCAAAATCCGGGAGTCTGCAAATCTGCATGGCATTGTTGCCGGGCATGCTCACGCACTGATGCTCTTCCAGGCAACGGGCGCATTCGATACAACGATCAGTTGATATATTAATATTTGCATTGTTCTGGTAGCACGAGCCAGCCTCATCCGTCTGCGCAGGGAAAAAGGTGTGTGGTGCCTCCCTGCTCAGTTGTCGCAATGCGGGGGAGCACAGCGCACGCTTAGATCGCCCGTTGCATGGTTTGCAGGCGGATCGCAGGCGCCTGGTCGCCCGGGCGATGGGCATCGGCATCTCCTTTCCCGGCGTGAGCCGCGTGAACCCGAGCGCCTACCCGGACGACGTGCGGTGGACCATCACCGAGTACGGTCGCAACCTGGTGGAGGCCTTTCGATCGAACAAGCATGTGTACGCGGTGATGGCGGGGTCTTGCGTTGGTATGTATACTTGGATATGTGCATGTTCTTGAACAATGCCAATGCATCTCGCCGGGCCCCGACATTCTATGTGCGCGACCCACCGCAGGACCCGGCCGGAGTGGCTGCGCCGGGACATCAAGGTGAACCGCCAGTCGGCAGAGGGCCTCTTTGACAGGTCATTTCCACCCACGCCCATCACGCGCGAAAAGGTGGCCAGATTGGTGCACAAACCCATCCCGATCTACTGCGTGCCTGACCCCAGTGAGGAGGTGGTCTTTGTCTGCCGCCTCATGGCGCTCCGAAAGGATGGCCCGGGACGCATGAAGTGCGTGGCGATGATGCGTGGTGCTAGAGGGCGAGAAGGGAGGATGCTTGAGGCGTGAGGAGCCGTGTCTGAATGGGGATGACTTTTAAGATGAGTTTGTCGCGAGGTTGGTATGGAAATCTGTCTCATACCTCAGCACCCTTTGTGCCCAGGTATGAGTGGGACGTTCCCATCGTTCGGTGCGGCGGGAGCGACAGGGTGGAAATCGCAAGGAGGATAGTGCAAAAGGTGAGGGGGCGGCATCGGTGGCGGATTTGTTCTGCTTGCGATTGCGGTGAAGCGGGTGATTCCTTGCTGGCAGGATCGTCTTGAAAGGACACAATCTTGATCAGGCTTCTTTCTCAAATGGCCACCCTACCTATAACGCATTCCTCCTTTTCACACCGTGCTCGCACCAGCTGGATGAGCTCTACAGTGGGGGGCGGGAGTACACAGCGCTGGACGTGAGCAAGTGGCTCGTAAAGGGCGGCGATCCACCGACCCCGGTGCCCAAGGAGCTCTACCACCCCCTCAAGGACGACGCCAAGCCCAAGGGTATGGTGGCGCGATGCGGGGCGGGGTTGAAAGCGTGTGTTGGTACAATGGTGTGAGCAATTGATGTTGACAAGAGTGCATGCACCCTAGCAGACCAATCATGGCTGTATCCAGCGCTCAAAACGCCAGAATCTTTCGTTCTCTACCTATAAACGCTGCTATTTCAACAAATTCCCTCACCTCCACTCCCTTACCCAGAGGCCAAGTCACCCGCGTCGGCGCCTGCCAAGTCATCAAAGCCCGCGACGGAAGAACCCGCGACGGCAAGCAAGTCGGCCGCTGTAAGCGGCCAAGGCTCACAACCCGCCAAGACCCCGGCTTCCGCGCCCCTTCCAGCGAGGCAACCCGACGCCACGGCGCCCTCGCTGGCCGTCGCGGGCGGGCACGCACCCCCTCCGCCCGATTCTAGCGCTTTTTTGCCAATCAGCGAGCCGCCCTCGCTGGCGGCCACGGCGCGGAGACGGCTCTTCGCCTCGGTCTCGGCCCTGCACGGCGCCCCGGGCCTGCTAGACGACGCGCCTGCGCTGCCGCTCAGGAGCCGGTTCCCCCGGGTCGTGGCGAGCTCCAGCGACACCAGCAGCGGCAGCTCTACGAGCAGCAGCAGCAGCCGCAGCAGTGACGACACCTCGAGCAGCAGTGAGAGCTCGACGAGCAGCGCCGTCTCCACGAGCGACCTGACCGCCCCCAGCAGCAGCTCCCCTTCCCCCGCCACGTCGTCTCCTTCAAGCACCACCTCGATGTCCAGCCTGGCCTCCACCGCCCCAAACAGCCCCGTCAGCGCCAGGGCGTACGAGGCCGGCAATGGGACAGCTGTCCTTCTGCAGGGTAGGAGTAGAGGGGGGTGCGGAGGCTGTGTGCGTGGTGAGAGTGGAAAGAGAGAGCGCAGCATGCGCTCAAGTATGCCTTTTTGTGTTGCTAGGGAGTTTCCTTTATAAAAACACCAACAAACTGTCCGCTCCTCCTCGCACTCCAGACCCCGCACTTGTCGGCCAAAAGGCCACAGCGGATCCTCCGTTGCCTGCTCCAGTGCCAGTCACCCCGGCAATTGTGCAGCGTGCGATGGACCCCACATCTGCGCCCTCGGAGCGCGTCAACGGAACAGGCAACGCCCTGCCCCTGCCAGAGAGCCGCCTGCGCATCCAGGGACCGTCAAGAGAAGCTTCCATTGATGAGGACGGCGACGAGGGGGATGACCGCCGGGTCCGGGACCTGAAGCGGCGGGCCTCGTCGCCAGAGGCGAGCCGCGACCGGGATGCTGGCCCCGATGCGAGGCCAGCGAAACGGCCTGCCCTGGAGCCGCGCTCGCCGCGGCTGGAGGGGGAGCGGCTGTGGGAGCCCGGCATGCCCAAGCCGCTGGCCCTCCGGCCGCTCCGGCGGTCCCCAGCGCCTGACGAGCGCGCAGCCACCGAGGCCCTGCCCATCACCTCAGCCAGCTTCCCGACCGGCCGTGTGCCGCGGTCGGCGCTCATCGGATTCTGCCACATGCTCATCGCTGACCTGAACTCGCCCGGCATGGTCTTCTCAGGCAAGCGCGCGCTTGAGAGGCGGGCACTCGCCTCCACGCTGCTTGATGGTATGTGATTGAGTCTGTCATTCCCTAATTGTCCCTTCACCCTGCCCTTCCTCTCCCCCACAACACACGCAGGGCACGAGTGGGACGAGCAGAGCGTGGACTTTTTCTTGGAGCAAGTCAGGCGAGAGATCGCCCATAATTCGACAAACAGCTCTGCAGAGGCGTCCGGCCTCAGGTTCCGGCGCCCAGAGGGGGGGCGGCGCGACAACGGGGCGCTCGCCAGGCCTCCAGTCAGTTATCGTCTGGAGGACGAGCGCGACCGTTCTCGTTTGCGCAGCACCCGGCGATATGGGCAGCGAGAGAGGGACCGCTCGAGGGACCGTTCGAGGGACCGTTCGAGGGGCCGTTTCAGGGACCGTTCGAGGGACCGTTCTCGCTCTCGCAGTGCTTGGCGATATGGTGAGCGAGAGAGGGACCGTTCAAGGGACCGCTCTCGCTCGCGCAGCGCTCAGAGACATGGGGAGCGAGAGAGGGACCGCTCGAGGGACCGGTCTCGCTCGCGCAGCCCACAGCGGTTGGGCGAGCGCGAGTGCGAGCGTTTGCGCAGTTCTCCGCCGGCAAGGGAGCGCTTGAGCGGCGCTCGAGAGCGCGCGGACCGGCTCCAGGACCGTCCCGGGGGTGGCTTGCGCCACAGTGAGCGGCTCAGTGCCGCCCCGCGGCCTGCCGTGCCCAACATCAAGCCCCTGCCGGTACCGCGGGCACCGCTGGTGGCGCCAGAACAAAAACCCAGCGGGTCGAAAGCGCCGCAAGCCCCGCCCAAGAAGAAGAAGGCAAAGCCTGCGCCCGCCCCGCCGGTCCAAAAGGCGCCCAAAACTGCCCAGAAAAGCGGAAAGAAGAAGAAGAAGAAGCCCGTCCAGGTTCCCAAGAGCGCTACCGGCGCCAACACCCAGCAGCTTGGAGTGAAGTAGCGATACATTAATTTCGGGTCTGTGACCTTCTATCGATGGTATTGCCGAGGTCAGATATGTCGAGCGCTTGTGTGATATGGGGAGGGAATGCTGTTGCCGATCCGCATTGTTTTGGATTGCGATTTCCACACAAGCCGCTTGGTCGGATCGGGTCTGCCTGCTTCCAGCTCAAGCATGCTCCCATGTTGTCCAATAAATACATGGTCTTATCTCAGAAAAAGAAAGCAGGTAAGGACGCGGTTTCAAACATATAAAACAAAGAACCTAGCATCATTAGCGCTGCCCGAGCTCGAGGGTTGAGCGGCCGCGCCTTTTGACGACGAGATCCAGCACGGCGGCGCTCTGCGCGATGGGCGAGCCGCGCTGCGCGATCAGCAGGATGGTGGACTGCGGCAGCGCGGGCAGCAGGCGGCCGAGGCGGGCGCTGCCCTCGGTGTCCAGGTGCTGAGTCACCTCGTCCAGGACGAGGAGGTTGCTGCGCAGCAGGCCGCGACGGGCGGCCAGGCCGCTGAAGCCGAGCGCGAGCGCCAGGGCCACGCGCCGCCGCTCGCCGCCGCTCAGCTGCTTGACCGCGCAGGGCCGGGTCTGGGCCGAGCCGGGCACGCGCACGCGCACGACCTTTTCGATCTGCTCCACGACAGCCGCCGCTGGGGCCGCGTCTTTGTCCCCGGCCCGGCCCGCTGCGCGCCAGGGCCGGAGCTCCAGCTCCAGTGACGGCGCCAGCTCGTGAAGAAAGGAGCGCGTGATCGACTCCAGGTCACGCAGCAGGCCCTCGATCAGGTAATTGATGACGCCCGTCGGCCTGCACGCCTCGTACACCTGCAATGGATAGGGGTTGTGCGTCGGTTTGGTTGGTGAAGGTTGTTGTTTTGGGGCACACTGCGTCCATTTTTAAAACCCACTCGAATATCCACCACCCTGCCCGCACCGGTTTGAGGAGGCCCAGCTTTTCTTCAACGCCACTGACACGCGCTCGAAGCGCGGCGACGCGGCGCGCTTCGTCGGCCACGCTGTCTAAGAGCTCGGCGATGCGCTGCGTGTGGGGGTTTGTGTCGGTCGCCACAATGGATCCCGGGCCGGCCCCGGCCAGGTGGAGGCCCACCGCCTGGCTGGCGAGGCGGGCTCTGTTGCACAAGAGGGCCGCCTGCACAGCCAGATCAGTCGCTGGGTCGCTAACTGTCGGATGACCGTCGTCTAGCGAGTCTGCAGACGAACGATCGCCCGAGCACCCGACCGCGCCCCGGACCCGTCCCGCCGCGGCCTCCAGATCCGCAGAGCCCCGCTCCAGGGCATCGATCGCGGCCACCAAGTCGGACAGACAGTCCCGGCCACGCTGCAGGCGCTGCTGCATTCGGCGCTGGTCCAGGTCCCGGGCGTGCTGCGCGCGCTGCGCCGTCAGGGCCCGGCGGGCCTGCGCCTCGAGCAGGGCCGTCTCCAGAGCGGTACATGTCTTGGCTGCCCGCTCTGCTGCTGATACGCGCTCCTGCGCGATAACTTCGGCTTGCTCGAGTCCGCGTGCCGCTTCGGCGCGCTCCGTCCGCAGTCGAGCGAGTGAGGCGGCGGCATGCTCTGCAGAGATGGGCTGCAGGCAGCGATCGCACGTGGGGCTCTCGGTGTCGTGCTGATGCCCGGCATCACCGGCACCTGCCACGCCTTTAAACTCGGACAGCTTCCGGGTAGCTTCATTCAGCACGGCGAGTCGAGTGCCGCGCTCGAGCAGGGCTCGGTCGGCCGACTCTCTCAGGTCCCTAGCTCGTATTCTGGCTTCTTCGAGGTCGAGCACTGAGACTCCCGACGCTTCCGCAGCCTCGGCCGCGGCGTCGGTGCGCGCCTCAGCCTCGGCCGGCGCGCCGCTTTCCAGCTCGGCGAGCCGCCGCCGCACTGCATCTGCAAGCCCCGCCGCCTCTTGTAGGAGCGTCTGCACGCGACGCTGCAGCCGCGTAGACTCTGAGAGCCAGGCCTCCATTCGCAGCACGCGCTCCGCGGCCCACTGCCGCCCTTGCTCCGTTGCCTGCTTGACATTGGAGCGAGCTCGGCTCAGTCTTCAGGGTTCGTGTTGAGCATCAGAGTTTGCAGCACAAGATTTGTTTTGAAAATCTCTCCACCCTCCGCCCCAGACCTGCTGAAGACTTTGGGCGAACCGTGTCTCGTACGATGCCCTGACCTCCAGCTCCGCCGCGGCCGAGGTCAACGAGGCCTTGCTGCAGCGCCGTGTAAATCAAGGGTTTAAGTGAGTGAAAGACACATGGCCTGAAGAATCCAATGCCCATGGCGCTTGCACACAGACTGCCAAAGACTGAGCTCAGGTCGATCAAAAAATCGGTCAAAGCATCACACTCGCGCCCCCGCCCCAAACACACAGGGAGGCTTGCTCCTTGCTGACGGCCTGCCTGGCCATTTCCCACACAGACACGTCCACAAGCTTGCCGAGTTCATCCTTGAAAGCTTTGTCCCCGGCCTGGGCGGAGGGGGGACAAGGTTGGGTTGTGCGTGAGACGAGGCAGCTGATATGCTTGGCCCAGGCCTCATCGCACACCTTGAATAAAGCACACACAGGCTGTTCGCCTGTCCACTCGCAATTTGGCTGGTGCCTCCCGGCTCGCTCCCCGCCTGCTCGCACCTCGAGCAAGGCATTGACCTCTGACTGGCCGTAAAAGACAGTCTTGCCGAGAAGCTCAGACCCCAGCGCTTGATCGATCTCTGCTTGCGTGAGGCGGAGCTCCAGCTTGGTCCTGTCCTCCCCATCCAACCAGAACCGCAGCGACGATCCACGCCTGTGCATCAGGATTGCAGAATACGCTGGGCAATGCTCTTTTGCACCGATACATTGAGCATGCATTGCGTGCTTCGCATCTGGGCCTCGCTGGCACCGCCCTCTCCTGCATAGTAAGCGATTCCCAGCACCTACTTTTTGGCCGTTCTTTCCACAATAAAAGGCACGCCATTGACCGCGCCCTCCACCCGGACCCTGGCGGCGCGCGCGCCGTGGTGCACGACCGCCTGCGCCGAGAGGCCCCTCCCGGACCCCGGGCGGGCGCCGCCCTCGGCGCGGGCGTCCATCGAGCCGGTGATGGCCCAAAAGGCGCTCAGCGCCAGGGCAGACTTGCCGGCTCCGTTGGACTCGAACCCTAGGGGTGCAGCGTGGTGGGAGGAGTAGGAGCGGGTGGGTGGCCTGGAGGCGTGATGACATTCGTTCAAGTATTCAAAGGTACACACTGGAGCAATTGTCGATTGATATTGCGCGTGTTGCACATCACCTCTGAATGGTCGGTCACTACGACAAAGTCCCCCACAGGTCAGCTCCTGTACCCACCCTGCGCACCGGCTCCATCGACGCTGCCAGAGATGACCACGACCCCCCGATCGACGAGCGGATACGAGACGGTCTCGTGGAAAGATAGAAAATTTTCGACCTCGACGCGATGAAATTCCAATGTTGTGGCCGAGGGCTCGTTGTTGGTGGCGGGCACTGCAGACTGAAGGGGGTCGAGGAAAGGAGAGATTATGGGAATTTGGGCTACCAACTTGGAACTGACAGCTAGCAAAGTGTGTGCACCAAGAATTGGGGCAGCTCGTACAATTTCAAAAACAAGGACTTCATGAAACACCCTCCTCCACACCGTCTGCATGCCTGAACATTGCACCCCACACACGCGGTACCTTACCTGCAAGAGATGCAATCCGCACTGGAGGCTCTCGCCGGACATGCCGGTGGCATCGGCATACGCCCGCAGCAGGTCGCTGGGCGACAGACGTTCGCTGTTCTCGATGCGCGGCGCCTGGCCCTCAGAGGCGGGCGAGACGATCTCCACAGCAACGCCTGGGAAAGGGTGAATATGAGTGTGAGCCCAGAGCACTTTTGGAGATATTGCTCTATCAGCAAAATCCACAAAGACCCTGTTTACTCAGTCAACCTACCAGCGTCGCGGAGCGCCGTCAGGGTGTCCTCCTGCCGCCCCGCCTCTTCGTCAGCCAGGGTCAGCCGCAGCCTGGCGGCAAGTAGGGTGGATGCACAGCAGGTGGCGCCGCTACTGCTGAAAAAGACTTCCCATGCTTGATTCCAGTAGCATTTTTCCAACCCCTCACCTGTCCCCGGGCCGCAATGCGTATAGCACTTGGTGGTTGGCATGGTCCAGCCCCCCCAGAGAGAAATATCGAGGCCCGATGTCCAGAGAGATGTCCTCCACTCTCGCCCAGGTCCCGCTTTCCAGCACCATCAACCGCTTGGCCTGGCCCTCCTCCCCGCGGGTTACTGCATAGGCGTGCAGGTTTTGGCGCGTGTGGAATGTGCACCATTGCTAAAGCAGGCACGGAACGCAAGGCACGACCTGCAGGCACCTAGCAACTAGCACGCAACCACCTCGACCCCCTTCACCGCACACCTTGGTACGGGGACCCCACGTAGTGGATGTTTGTCCCCGGCACCCGGTGCGGCTTGTGGTAGTGCCCCGTGTAGATCGGGATGCCCGGCGGAAAGCAGCCGGGGTCAAGGCCCTCGCGCGCCCGCACCGCCTCGTTGAGGCAGGCCCCCCGCACGTCTGCGTGCGCAAACACCGCGTGGACGGGCGTCGTGCTTGACCCTTGCCCGCGCGCGTGCTCCAGCGCGGAGACGAGCCCCTCTTTCCCGGCCCGGTACGGCAGCCAGAGCGCGCCGTTCCAGAGCGTGGGCCGCTCAAACACGTGCACGCGCTCGGAGCAGGCGCTGAGCGGGGTCAGCGCGTGCTCCTCGCCGCCCAGGGACACCTGGTCGTGGTTGCCCACCAGCATGAGCAGCGGCTGCGTCCAGGCGCGCAGCGCGCACAGCGTGGCGTTCAGGGTGGGCACGTGCAGCGACCCCCTCGTGTGCCAAAAGTCCCCCAGGAACAAGACCCCGGCATTTCGGGACGCCGCGTGCTCGTGCACCGCGTCCAAGACCTTTAGGGCCGTGTCTTTGGACGTTGGAGACACATGCAGGTCGCTAAACACGACCCAGGTTTGGGGTGTCGACCACAAAGGGTCGGGCTCGATCCAGGAGGGCAAATCAGTTGTCAAGGAGGCGGCGCCGCTCGAGCGCCTGGCCTGCAAGGCGCGTGCCCTTGCCAGCGAGCGCCAGCGGCCGGTGCCGCGCACGGGCGCGTGCATGGAGCCTCTCGCGCGGCGTGGGGCTGGAAAGGGGCCTGCGCTGCCAGTATATGCCTGTCTGGCGCCGGAAAAGCCAGCCGCTTTGGCGGGCATGCGCCGAGGGGGGAGCTGGAAGAGGGCACTGCAATTGCTTGGCACTTAAAGATGTAGCGCTTGACCAGCGTCTCTCCAAAAATCTGGGCACGTCTCAGGCATGATCCGGCCAGCTGCTCGCTGCCTGGGTGTCTGCCTGCCGAAGGACGAGTACAACTCTGCCTAGGCATCAAGGCTTCATTTCGCTTATTGTCAAGCAACAGTATACAACTCAATATAAGAACAAACGAGGTTGAAAAGCGCCATGCGATGACATGCGCTTTGCAAGGGCACGCACAATGAGTTCAGCCCGAGCCGCCTCACCCGTTGTGATCCAAGGGCAGGCCTCTATATAAAACGGGCCGATGCTAGTGTCGCACGCTGTGGATGCAATTCAAGTACAAACACACATTACTTTACGAAATGATCACGGCATATATAAGCGTCGGCCATCTTCCCGAAAGTGTGTTCTTCCGGCGGAGAGCTCTCTGTTCGAATCGCTGTGCGAGGTGGCCTCACAGGTTATTTGATAGGAATCTCAAATGTCAGCATTCATCGCATCCCAGAATGATATTAAGGAGGCCACATTGCCGACATTGTTATATCTATGTCAAACGTTATATATTTTCGGACCATAAGTATGCATTCATTCTCCTATTCTACACATTCCTTGCATCATTACGGGCAAGAACAAGATGCACACAACCATACACAACCGCCTTGTGCTCCATTTTTGTGGCTGCATTCTGCAACCCAACTTAGCTGCCCGTCATACCGCCTAAGTTCCCATATTCTAGAAAAACAATCAGAACATCAAATTGCCGTGTGTACAGAATATCAACTCACAATTCTGTACTCCAGACGACCCGCTAGGCAAGGGCCCTGTACCAACCAATGACTCATCCTCGCGCCCGGAGCAGGGTGCACGCCCCGTCCTTTCCTCGTGCCGGTGGAGGCCCTGCCACCAGCCCTGAGTCAGCAGAGCTGGCTCGGCAGGCACCCTGACCGAAATCGCCCCCCTGCCTTGGCTCGGTGCGACGAGGAGGAGTCAGTATTAGCGCATTATGTGGTGTCGTAGCTAGAAACTCTCCTCGCTCACATGCCGACTCCTCTCGCTCGTGCACGGTCCTGCTGCCATTTGTGAGCGCGTGAGAGGGCGCAGTGGGCTTGGAAAGCCATATCGTGATTTAAAGTGACCGGTTAGGCGGCAGGGTGCTGCAGCCTGGGCGGCAGACGGCCAGCATTGTGTAAAGCGGCCCCGATTTCGGAGACTGTCGGGAGGGCCCGCCAGCTTTGCGCCGGGACCGAAAGAACACGAGGTCCCGATACCTCCGGCGTCGGACTCCGGCGCCCTTGGCATGGAGCCGCAGCTCTGGCCCCACCATTTGGCTGGCTCAGGCTTGCAACTTCCGCTGTATCACAGGGAAGTTAGGCCCTCAGGGCCGATGAGCGGGCCGGGGAAGCCCCCAGGTCGCTCTCGACCGACAAACAACCAGTTGCTGTGAGTTTGGCGCGGGGGGGCGTTGCTCTGCCCGCATTCCAGTGTGGATGTCTTTTTGATGTGATGATGCCGCTTGCAGCGCGTTTGGCCGGCGCTGGTCGCTGGCTCAGCGCACGCGTTCGTGCAGTGCAGGTCGCGGCGACCCGTCCGTGCTCGCCCACCCCCGCGCCACTTGCTCACCCGACCCCTCATTCCGCGATGCAGGTACAAAGCGCATTTTCGATGGAACCACTACACGAATCCGCTGCCCATGGGCAAGGAGCTGGTGGCGGGCACGGAGGCCTGTGCGTCCGTGACCTCCGCCTTCCTCCAGGTCTTGGCCACGCTCGCGGACGTGGAGGCCTCCCGCACGGACAAGCCCCGCAACATTCTGCACATTCTGTCGACGAACACGAGGCGCACCAAGGTGGTGGAGCTCTCCTCCGGCACGCACAGGTGGGTGGATGGAGAGGGGGGTGGGTGGAGAGGGTGGGTGGAGAGGGGTGGTGCGAGATGGCTTGCGAATACAAGGGTGAGGGTTGGCGTATATGCGGACGGCTCTCGCGAATGAATCGTTATTCATTAAAAAAACATCGTGCGATCTAACGTGCTCTGCTCCTCTCCGTGTTCCAATCATGAAATCACAGGGTCGCGGACGAGCTGCGCCGGCACTCGCTGCAGGACGGCCAGGGCGGGCAGTACAGCACCAACCTTGACCGAAACCGCTACGGGTCGGACAACAACTACCTCTTCACGGTGACGCGGTTCAACCTGGAGTGCCTGGGCCTCTGCCCGTGCCTGGTGGACATTGAGATCGTGGACACGCGCAACGGGAACGAGCTGCAGCTGGTCACGGCCGGCGCCGGGGCCTGCTCCTGCGACTCGCCCATGCGCAAGGAGCGCGCCGACGCGTCGTGCGTGGCCGACAGCCACGCGCGCGCCGCGAGCCCCGCGCGCCGCTCGCCCAGCGTGGGCGGCCCGCGCCGCACGAGCTCGGCCTCCGCGTTGCGCCGCGCGCCGAGCGTGAACCGCGAGATGAGCCGCGCCAGCGCCGGCTCCGAGCTGTTCGACGCGCTGCTCACCGCCGCGGCGGGCGGCAACGCGCCCGCCGCGGCCAACGGGCTGGGCGGCGCGCACGGCGGCGCCGACGCCAATGGCGGCGGCTCGCTGCACCACCCGGCGACGAGCCGCGCGCGCGGCGCGGCGGGCCCCTCGCCCGGGGACGGCGCGCACGGCCTGGCGCGCCAGCGCTCGCGCCTGCTCTGGAACTCCTCCTTCAACGAGGTGGACTCGCTGCAGAACGCGATCGACGCCTTCCGCGGCGGCGCCTACGCCAATTTATCCGGCGACGAGGGCCGCCCCGCGCGCCCGCGCGGCATGCTGCGCCGCAACAGCGTGAGCATGATTGTGGAGAACCCGGTTCTGGCGCAGACGGGCGCGGGCGACTCGATGCTGCTAGGCGGCTTCCCGCCGCCGGCCTACGGCTCGTTACTGCCGGCCGGCGCAGGCGCGGGCGAGCCCTCGCGCAGCGTGCGCAGCGGCGAGGGCGACACCGAGGGCCACGCCGCGGCCGACCGCGCCGGCGAGCGCGTGGTGGCCGACACGGCCGCCGGCGGCGCGGGCGCCGACCGCGACGGGCCCGCGGCCGCTTCGGCGCGGCGCGGGTCGCTGCCGCGGCACTGGGCCGCGGCCAGCGCGGTCAACCTCTCGCGCCTCGCGGCCGGCACGGGCGAGCTGCGCCGCCTGGGCGAGGAACTGCGCGCGACGCAGGCCGACCTGGCCGCTGCCGAGAACGCGTGCGAGGAGCTGCGCGTGCGCGAGGCGGTGGCGCGCGACGTCGCCGCGGCCGCGGAGCAGGCGGCCGCGGCCAGCCAGGAGGCGCTGCGCGCGCGCGCGCGGGCGCCCGCGCGCTGCGCACGCGCCTGGCGGCCGCCGGTGTTTTGGAGGGTGCTGATGCGGAGGCGGACGCAGGGGCGGACGAGGAGGACGCTGTAGAGGGGGTGGCCGCGCGGGCCAATTCATCAACTGGCGGCCTGCACCGGCTCGCGCCGCCCATCTTTGGCGGCGGCGTCAAGCGCGAGGAGAACGGGCACGAGGAGGCCAAGAGTCGCGAGGGCCAGGCGGACGCGCCGCCCGAGGCCGCCGCCGCAGGCCCGCAGCAGCACCTTCTCCTGGCGCGGCTGGCGCGGTACGAGGCCGAGCTCTCGGCGGCGCACGCGGCGCTGGACGCGGCGCACGCCTCGCTGCGGCGCGTGACGGCCGAGCGCGGGACGCTGGAGGCGCGGCTGCGCGCGGCGCTGACGGTGCACCCGCCGCCGCACGCCTCGGCGCCGCTCTTCCGCTCCGGCAGCCTGACCTCGGCGCACGGCACGCCGCAGGCGGCGCCGCGCCCGGCCGACAGCGGCGGGCTCTCGCCGCCGCTCTTCGGCACCGCGCCGCTCAACCCCTACGGCGGCATGAGCGCGGCCGCCTTCCGCCCGCCGCTGAGTCAGCGCACGCTGCAAAAGGTGGCGTCCATGCCGGCCATCCACGGCGCCGGGCCGGGCAGCGCCTCGCCGCAGGAGGACGACGGCGTCGGCGCCGCGCGCCGCGTCGGCCGCGCGCCCGAGCACCACGGCTCGTCCTCCTCCCTGGCGGCCACGCTGGGCCTTCACCCGCTCTCCCACTACAAGCGCGCGCGCGAGAGCAGCCCCATCCCAGAGGCCTCAGGTGGGAATGGTATTTAATTTTTAGTTGTGGGGGGTGTTTTTCTGAGGCCCAGTGATGATGCCGTGGGAGGCGCAGTACCGTTGATTGACTGCGTCGTCGATTTGAGCACATATTTTTCGTTCCTCATCCTTTGATGTATCATCACCTTGCTCAAATAGCTCTCCCCCCCCAAAAAAATCACACCTTCTGCAGTGGAGGAATCGCCGCCGCTGCGCAAGCGCTCGACGCTGTTCAAGCTGCAGGGCCGGTCAGAGTCGTCGGGCGAGGGTGGCGAGGTGGACGCGCCGGTGAGCCCCGCCGTCGACGGCGCGGCGCGCATGGGCGCGCAGAGCCCCTACGACCGCCCCACCTCTGCCGGGATCACGGACGAGGCGCCCACGCCCCCGCCCTGCGCTCCCTACGCTTAAAAGGTTCTGGGTTTTCCCTTGGCTTCGTCCTCGGAACGCGCAGTCCAAGACCGCCTCTCGCTCGCCAGCTCAGCAGACAGCAACAGTCCCCCCATTTGCACATGCTACCCTCTCACGCTCCTGCCCCACCCAACCTGCGCCGTTTCCAAGACTGACGGAGAAGTGCCCAAGTGCAATCGGCGCCTGGTCATGCAGCGCGGCCGACTGGCTCGCAGAGGGCGTCTTGCCTACCTGTGTCGTCAATGCCATGGATCACGCATGTCCCTCCTGCTCGTACCCCGTCTCCTTTCAGCCACTTCTTTGAGGACATTCCGCTCCGCTCTGCCTCCAGCACTGTACTGCGTGACAAGGCGTGCTCGTCAGAGCGGCAGGCATAGCGGGGACAATGGGCGGGCCGCGGCAGGAATCCGAGATCACGACACCAATGCCTTCATCATCATCTGGTCCTCAATGTGAATACGCACACATCTCACTCGTTCGAGTCAAGGGAAATAGGATTATTTATTTAACAAGCCCTCTTCTTCAAGAAATGGCAGCACTGTCCCGCTGCGTGCGCGTGCTTGCGCAGGTAGGAGCGAGCTCAGACAAAGTGCCGTGCCGAGTCGCATGCAAACTCCGATCGCCGACACTGACCCCCATGCATCATGATACACCCCTCATTTCTCACAGAACCCGCGAGTGGGCCTGAGGATGCAGTCGAGCGCGGCTGTGACGCGGCTTAACCACGTCGCCATTGCGGTGCCGGACGTGCGGGCCGCGGCCAAGCAGTATGCCTCCATCCTGGGCGTGGAGGTGAGCGAGCCCCAGCCCGTCCCCGAGCACGGCGTGACGGTGGTGTTTGTCAAGCTGGACAACACCAAGCTGGAGCTGCTGGAGCCCCTGGGGGACGCCTCCCCCATTGCCAAGTTCCTGCAAAAGAACCCGCAGGGCGGGATGCACCACCTTTGCCTGGAGGTGGATGACGTCAAGGTGCGAGAGATGGGGGTTGGGTGGGGAAAGATGTGCTCTGTTGAGTCCTTGCAGGCGCGTGCGGGTTGCTGAGTGGCAGGCGTGGCAGCTGGTGCCCTGAGAACGCATGCGCATTGACCTTGGATATTGACCTGAGGGCAGGTTCCACTGCCCACGCTGGTATCGGGCCTACTGGATCGTTCAGGATAGTTTCAAAGATATTCACCAGGTTTCTGCTCTCCCCGGTGCAGTCGAGCATGAAGGCTGTGTCCAGCCAGGCGCGGCTGCTGTCCGCGGACCCCAAGATTGGTGCCCACGGCAACCCAGTTGTGTTTTTGCACCCCAAGGACATGGGTGGCGTCCTCACCGAGCTTGAAGAAGTCAAGCCTCAGTAAGGTTTAATGGAATTGTGACGACGCCATTCTTGCGCAATGAAATTGCCAAGTTTGGGGTAGTTTATGGGCTGGCCGTTACGCCAGGGCATTGAAAGGAGGGAGTTTGTGCCGCGAGCCCATGGCATTCTGCTCGCATCGTCCAGGAAATGGTTGCCTTTTCTTATCACGGATCCTGTTTTGGAACCACCGATTTTGCTCTCTCAAATCTCAAGGGTTTGTAAAAGTGACTTCCAACTGCGTATATGTCCAACACCCTGCTGTCTCTTACTTTTGTGTGCGAGCAAGGCACATTGTATGTTGAATGCGTCGCAGAATTTTCAATCTGGCTGCCCACCCCATTTTCGCTGTCAGACAAGTTTTACCCCGCAGCCAGACCTAGCAGTAGAGGGTGGAAGCCAGGGATTGCATTTGTCCGGAAACTATTCGACTGTTTTCCTTCTTTCTGTCCAAGAGTGCAGCTCCTTTTGACAAAAGATATACAGTCACATAAATAGTCGAGTTTGAGGTAGAACCGTCTTGCGTCAGGGCATCAAACAGAGGTCTGCGATAGAAAGCGAAATCATGTGCCAAAGGACTGTCAGGCTCCTTTGCAACGCATCAGCTTGGCGACGCTCCTCCCACGCGAGATAGATGACCCTCGCGACATCCATTCCACGCCGCCTCAGACGAGAACATTCTGGAGGCTCGTTTGGAATATCTGGTAGCACCGAGGCTGCTGACCTGGGCCCACCCGAGTGTACGCCCTGATCCCAAACGTCCCCCACGGCTGTGGCGAGCTCCTGCAGTTGCATCAGGGGTGGTTGGGAGGGTGCACGCAGCGGAGTCAGCGGCTCCGCGAAAAGTCAGTGTTTCAGCAGATAACATCTCATCCATTATTTCAGCGTCGTCCTTGTCTGGATGCCGCCTCAGGTCCAACCATCCACTGTGGTACTCCCTCCTTTCCATTTCAATCACAAAACAACGCTCCCTCATCCGCATTCCCTCTTTCTTAAGCACCCCCCGACGTACTGGTGTGTCGCGCCCAGCAGGCCATCCAGCGCGCGCGTCATATCGCGCCCGACGATCCGGTCCGCAGCTGGCTGCGACTGCCCGGGGCTCGCGGGGGCCTCCACAATGCTCCTCGTCCCGAAGAAGAACAGAAGGGCCTCCTCCCCAAACAAGAGGACGTCCACCTCCCCCGTCGCGTCCCGCAGCCGCAGCTTCAGTCGGGGCGCCATGCCTACTCGAGTATTTGGTACAGATAGAAGGAGTGAGTGTGTGAAGAGGCTCGATACCCTGTTCGCCAAGGCAACGCATGTGTACCCATTCGGACCCCTTCTCCTCACTGCCTCGTACCTGTCTCGCGCGGCTCGGCGCCGCGCATGGGGCCCTGCCGCCAGATCAGGTGCGGCTCCCGCGGCGCATAGTCCACCACCTGGGCCAGTACCACGTGCAGCGAGGGCGCCGGGCCGCACCGCACGCCCCGGATCGTCTCCAGGGGCCGCTGCTCGTCGTCCACGAGGCAGGTGCAGCGCCGCACGCCGCTCTCAGGCTCCCACTCTGCAAGGAAGGGGATGTTGAAGAGGAGGGGGATGTGCTGGAAAATTAGTGCCGCCTGATATTCAATACAAGCCCATGAGTGTTTGTCCTGAAGTTAAGGAAGAACGCAGCACGTCAACCTCAACCGCGCACACGCACCGTTGATCATGCCGTCGGCGCCGGCGAGGCGGAGGCGCAGCACGCCCAGCGCCCCAGTCTCGACGTCTGGTCGCTTGGCCCACCGCGACTGCTTGGAGAAGACGGACTGCAGTTGACCCTGGATGACCCTGGAGGCCAAGTTCCTAAACTTGACCCAGGATCCAGGAGGGGGGAGGGTCGCGGGGACCGCCTCGGGCGCCAGGATCGGCATGGCCGTGCCCAGCGGCGGCCACCGTTGCTCCAACTGCACGGCAAGGAGGGCGAAGAATTGAAAAATTTGAGAGTCCAGCGTGTGGGTGATCGAATGCGGTCCTAGATGTGGTCAGCACCTCTGGGTCGGGGAGGATCTTCTCTGGCCAGAGGTGCGGCGCCGCGGGCTCGCTGATCTCCGTGAGCCTGATGCGTTGAGTTTGAGAAATTTTTCATTGAGGAAAGACTGAAACGCTGATCTTCACAAACACTCAAGTTGGGCAGTGTCAGCATTGTGTCCGCCATACTTGAACACTAGGCCGTATCAGCCGATAAACTTGCACACACTGTACTCCCACCCAAGCATCCCCTTTCCAACGCTCCCCCTCACCCGACGGGCAGGGGACAGGCATCGTGGCCGTCCCAGACCCACAGCACGGCCGGCGCGCCGTCGCTTGCCGGCTCCACCGCCAGGACGAGGCAGTGAAGGTCCCAAAAGTCGGTGGGGCCCACGGTGCGCAAGGTCCGGAGGTAGCTGGAGGAGCCCAGGCGCTGCGCGTCCGGCTTGCGGAACCACAGGCGAAGTGACCGCATGAGCTCCGTCTCAAACGGCGTCATGGGCGGCGGCGCGGGGTGCGATGAGCTGTACGGCTGGGACTGCGTCTGGGCGCGGTGTGGAGATCGATCAGGGTGAGATTGCCTGGTTAGAGAGCTCAAGTTTTAATAGGTTGGCACCAGCCATCACACTCCATTGCACAATGCAATAATTACACACTGGTCATTTGCAATCCACCCAGACCCCGCAGTACCCTTGACACGCCGGTGAGGGCACAAGGACCCATCTCTTTCGCAGACTAGGAACCATAAACTCTCCGAGCCACTCACCATGAGCTGGGGCTGGCTGGCGGCAACATCCCCATGGTAGAGGCAGTAGGAACAGGGCGTTGGCCTGGGCTGCAGGTGGTTTCGCATGTCCACCCCCGCCCTGCCGCTCAGGCTCAGGCGGTTCTCATACATCTCCGCCTGCGCGGGTAGGACGGTGGGGTGATTGAGGACCTGGACATGTGTGTCTGGGTGCCATTGCCCGCACATGCCTCAACCCTCACCCCCAACACACGCACGCCATACTCTCCAATCCCAATCAAAACTCGCTTGCCTTGACTCGGTGGAGGATGATGATGTCTCCAGAGGCTCGCAGGGTGGGCTCGCGATTCTGGGGAGGGATGAAGCATCGAAAGTCCACCCCATGCTCCAGCTCCGGGTCGTCGGCACAGGATGGGTCCACCAAGCGGAGCGTGCAGTAGCGATCTGGAATATTGGGAAACGTAGTAAGCCGCTCAACGTCTTCTTGCAAGGCCCGATGGCGGCATCCGGTTCCCTGTTCTCTCCCGACACGAGCATCTGCCCATGCACCCCTGCATACCTGAGCCACGCTTGGACTGCAAGACGGAGCCGCACTCCACCACAACTGCCATGATGCTCGGATAGTAGTAGTACTTGGCCGCCTGGTTCGACTGCTGCTGGCGCACATGCTCCGCCACCTCCAGCAACAGCTGAAAGGGACGCGAGGCGGCCTCGCTCATGTCGAGCGGGCCTTGCAATCAGTCAGGAATGCAAGTATCGGTCGCGCCTGCGTTTTTGCCATTCACATTTGAAAGACAACAAGTACGCGATTGCATGCCGACAAGGCCATGCGCGACATGGAACGATCGCTGTCTCTTCAAGGGGCATATGCTCGGGGACGGGCATGCCGGATCGGATTGGAATTCAAATCACGAGCCCTAGCCCACGCCGGCTCGTCAGGGTCCTCTGTCCAAGTCATTCACCACAAATTCCGTTTTAAAGCTACTGGACCCCAGCTTTCTTATTATAGTGGCCAATGCACAATGGTATGCTATTTGCGTAGCCAGATACGTGGCGAATGGTCAGTCCGACGATGGTGCGGTGGCACGCTGAGCTGGGCGGGCCATCTGGGGATCAGACCAGGAATTTTCTTCGTGCAAGCAACGCCCAGTTGGAAATTGGGTTTCAAGATGAGATGTGAAGGGTGCGGTCATGTTTCTGACCTAGGACGACGTATCTGCCTGATGGGCCGGGAAAAGTGGATTTTTACACATCCAAGTGAGGCCAACGTCCGCTGCGACTGGCGAAAGAAGCGAATTCTCTTACCGCAAGTATTGTACGCGCAATGTACCTTTTAAGATGGACAATAGGAATAATCATGTCGATCAATGCCACGCGAGCGTTACGTCCGGCACTTTCCAACCGCCTTCCGGTCGCCAGTTAGCTCCCGCCCGCCAGCTGGTCGCTAGCCCGCGTGCAGCACGCAATCTTCGGCAGGATTGATGCCCAGTGTCTCTTTCATGACGCATACCACTCGTGCGACGTGAGTTGGGCCTTCTCTGGGCCCGCGCATTTGCGACGCTTCACGTCGTAACGCTGGTGCCGAGCCCTACTCCCAACAACTGGGATCTTCGCCCTGAGCCATGCGCCGGTGGTCGCTTCTGAGGATACTTCCCGCCGCCTTGATACTGGTCGGAGTGGTACGTGATCGCACGCCTTCCTGTCTGACCTGGTGGTCGATGACAGCCCGTGGTGAAATTAAACAATGGGTGGTTGGCCCCTTGGCGCCGCAGTCCCCTCACCAATACGCAACGACGTCGCCGATGGCACACTCCCTTCCCCATGGATTGTGCAGGCAGGTACAGGCGCCGTCACATCGCCAGATGCTCGCAAAGATGGCGCTGTGTCTGCCGTGAGGTGTGCACGGCTGAAGTGATTCGGCGGGAGGGAGCATGCGTGGTTGCTTGCGCGCGTGTATGAGAAACTTCCCGATTCTTCTTCGCTGCATTGCGTCTTGACACCTGAACAACACACACGCACCTGATTTTCACAAAAACTTCTCTTAAGAGTCCCACTCTGCCTTTTCTGCGCAGTGTGGCGCCCCCAAGTCCCCCACCTTCGCGGGTCATCGTCATAGACCCCATCATCACCGGCCCAATGCAGTTCCCTCCCGGGGACATCTCCATCCAGAACTACTCCCCGCCCAGCGGCGCTGCCGGCCCCAGTCCGCCGGTTGAGACTCCTGCGCCCCCGATGGTCGCACCCAGCCCGTCTCAGCCAGAGGCGGCCAAGCCTCCTCCGCCCGTCGCACGCCCCCCGCCGGCAAAGAAGCCGCCCCCTCCAGTCACGTCGCCCAGGCGCCCACCGCCCTTTAAACCTTCTCCACCGCCGAGCAAAGTCCCGAGTCCACGCAAACCATCTCTCCCACCAGCCCCTGGACCAAGACCGTTGCCCTCGCCGCCTCCCTTGCCACGCTCACCACCTCCCAAGATAAAAGCGCCCCCGCCCAAAATTGAACCGCAACCGGTGGTCAAACCGGTGCCTCCGCCTGCCACGAAGAAAAAGCCACCACCACCGCCTGTCAAGAGGAAGCCGCCATCACCGGCTACCAACAAGAAGCCGCCACCACCGCCCATCAAGAAGAAGCCACCGTCACCGCCTGCCAAGAAGAAACCACCGCCGCCACCCACCAAGGCAAGACCGTCACCACCACCTTCCAAGAAGAAATCACCGCCACCATCACCTTCCAAGAAGAAATCACGGCCACCACCGCCACCTGCCAAGAAAAAGCCTCCACCACCGCCACCTTCCAAGAAGAAATCGCCGCCACCAAAGGCTCAAGCAAGCGGGGCAACGTGCAACAACACCGCCACTGCCTCCCAGATGGCCATTTCGGGAAAGCTGTTGAGCGGCGCCAGCCCCTGCCAGGACGGCATCGTCCGCGACGAGGCGGCCTGCTGCGCGCGCTGCATGAGCGATCGCAGCTGCGCAGGCTGGCAGTTCCTGTCCGGGTTTGACTGCGCCTGGCTCGGGTACGCCGAGCCCCAGACTGTGTGCCGCCTGTACGCCTCGGTCACGGGCACTCACAGCGTCGAAGACGGCGTCCTTTCCACCATCATCGGCATCCTGGACAAGTCCTGATATATTCTGCGGCGTGCCCAATCGCGAGCCCATACATCGATCTCAACGCCACCTGTTTTACGCATTTTTGTTGCCGATGGCGTACCCACTTTCGTACTTTCTGTGCCTCTCGTGCCGCGTAGCCTGCTCAATTCTTTACTTGTCAATCAGCCCAAACAAGGTTACAGGGGAACAAAAAGAGGACCGAAGACGTGAGGCTGCCAAGCGACCAGGTATTCAACCAACAGAGAAACGAGAATGCAAATGAAAGTTTGGAGACGCGCTCGACATCACTCACTTCTTGGACAAGAGGACGTCCTTGACGGCCGAAATGAGGATCGCCGTGAGGCAGACGACGACGATGATTGCCAGTCCCAGGGGACCGACCTTTTCGTTAAAGTAGCCCATCTGAGAAAGAATAGAAAGAATGGAAGAGATGAATTATGCACATGAACAAGTATTGTGAGGGTGTGTGACAAGCTTGAAGACGTCGGCCATGCATGTACATGTAAAATCACAGGGTCTGGCCTGCACTCAGAGATTTCTCACGAGCAGCATGCCACTTCCACCAGGCAAACCACCAACTTCCTCCTCGCCAGCCCCCACCTGCTTCTTCCGGATGTTGGTGCTGCGGCTGAGGAAGATGAAGAGCGCGTAGGCAATCATCAGCACAGAGATGGGGAGCAGGGTCAGGCTGATGAGCTCGACCGTCTGGGGACTGATGGATCGCTTGTGTGCCGCCCCGGCGTCGTCCGAGTCCACAGAAAATCCAGCGATGGCCGTGGCCACGGTCCCCAGGGTCGTCGCCATGCTCAGCCAGGCGAGGAACGTCCGCTCATTCGCTGCACTAGGCGCAAACGTGGACGGCGTGAGAGAGGCACAGGTGTCGCGACAACCTCACTTCAATGCCATTCGCGTGCGCATAACGTACACTGCAAGTGGTTTCTATTACACCAAATTAAATATCACACGTACCAAAGTAGGTCTTTGGCTCTATCCGAAGGGGAATTTTCCGCGGCACTTGGTATTGGGCTCCCTCGGTGTGGCCCAGCGTCCCGAAGAGCTGGTCCGTTACTTGCGATGAGCTAGCCATCCTGGCTAACGCCGCGCGGGCACTACTAGAAATGTATGTGTTTCAAGCGGGGTGACCATCGGGGTCTCGCCACCTTGATGGGCCAGCCGACGCTGGGCCAAGTGCGTAGGGTTGCCCAGGCAAAAAGATGCCCAGATTCAGGGTCGTGTGTCGGAAGATTCGGGCGCGCAAGGGGTGCCGTGCTGCTGATCGGAAGTGCACGTCCGTTCGAACATCGGCACATCGCATCGCGTGCATGCATGGATGACAATTTTTTCCATTGGCCCTCAGGTTGCTGTTTGTGGGCGCTGAATGATTGTGCGAGCTTCCCGAGTGCTGCACCCGTTCAGCGCACTGGTGGGTCATCGTGTCGCCAGCGTCGCTCATGTGTCTGGCTTCGTACCTAGGTGAGAAGGGGACGTCATAGCAGCTGCATGCATAGTTAATGGGATTATTTTGTAATTTATTCTGATCGATCGAAGCGCTGTGACGTATTTATGGAGTGGCTTTCGCTGGAATGTGTTGGTAAAAATTGCCTGATTGGATCCCTGCTGCAGACTCCGCTTGTCAGGCGGCTTAATTTTGGAAAATACTTCAAGGCGCCAGGTAGAGTATGCGTCGCGTCGCCAAGCGTTTACCACTGCTGAGCGCGGACAGGAAACCGGCCAGCCCAGCCGAGCGCCTGCCAGAGCGCAGGAGGCAAAAGGGCCCACGAAGCCCGGCAAGAACGTGAAGGGCAATCGAAACAAGAATGCTTCGTTTATCGATGCCAAGCGGGCGCGCAATGCACCTGGGAATGGACAAGCAAATTTTCGGGCGGCAAAGGCGTCGCAGGCGGCGGCGCATGCCGCCCAACCAGGCCCGGACGACGACGGCTTTTTCGCTTCCGTTGCCAGCTTTGAGGAGCTTGGCCTGCGCAACGACCTGTGTGCCGCGCTCTCCCGGCTGGGATTCTGTCGGCCCTCGGACATTCAGGTAAGAGAGAATGGGTTGTTCTTGGCCTGTCGATAGTATGCATGGCATTTGACCGCCAGGGTCACACTGCGAATGGGTATGCTGCTTGTACAGCGTGCATCTTCAGCGCTGTCATGTAACTATCTTCATCACCAGACTCTTATCTTTCCCATCAATCTTCACAGGCAAGGGCCTACCGCGCGATTACCGACGCTGATGCAGCTGCACGGCAGCTGCGCGGCACAGAGCTCTTCATCGGCGACTGCGCCGGCAGCGGCAAGACCCTGGCGTACCTGCTGCCCCTGCTGGACGCGATCGAGGGCCGGGACAGCGGCGCTCGGCCCCTGCAGGGCCTCGTGATTGTGCCCTCGCCAGAGCTTGCGCGGCAGGCGGTCGGGCTCCTGCGGCGGCTGCGGGCACGCGGGGACTTTCCATTACAAACCATCGGCCTTACCACAGGCTCCGAGACGCCCTCGCAGCGCGCGCAGCTGCTCGCTGGCGCCGACGTCGCGGTGGGCACGCCGCAGCGGCTGGCGGCGCTGATGCAGGAGGGGCGCCTGGACGTCGGCGCGGTGCGTGCGGTGGCGCTCGACGAGGTGGACGTGCTGCTCGGGGACGAGAGTCTGGCGGGACCCACGCGGTGCCTGCTGGACGCGGCGCCCAGCTCGGCGCTGCGCGTGGCCGCCAGCGCCAGCCTGCCGCCCGCCCTGGCGGCCGCGCTGCGCGCGCTCTGGCCTGGCGTGCAGACGGTCGCCGGGCCGCGGCTCCACCTCCCGGCGCCGGCGGCGCTGCGGGGCGCACGCGTGCTGGACTGCAGTGATTCTGCCGCATCGATCGGGGCCCCGGGGCTCAAGGCCGCGGCGCTCGCGCGGCTGCTGGCGCGTGAGGGGACCGGCGCCGACCCGCTTTCCCCCTGGACCCGCGCCCTCGTGTTTGTGAACAAGATCGGCACGTGCCGGGAGCTGGAGGCCTTTTTGACGCACCGGGACCGGCGCCAGCGGCTTCCAAAGGGGACCAGGACGCTCGGGTTCCACGCGGCCACGCCGCCCCACCTTCGCAAGGCCCATCTCAAGCTCTTTGTGGGCACTGGCGATCAGGGAGATCCTGCCGTGGTGGGCGCGCAGGGCTCTGGCATCGCGGAGCAAGGCAAGTCCAGCCCCGCGCCAGTCGTGCTGGTGGCCACAGACCGCGCCGCGCGGGGGCTGGACACGGTGGGGATCGACCACGTCATCCTCTTTGATCTGCCGCGCGACCCGTCCGAGTTTCTGCGCCGCGTTGGCCGCGCAGCGAGGGGGCCGCACCGGGGTCGCTGTCGCGTGACGGTCCTGACGTGCTCTGATGAGGTACAGGTGTTTTGGGGTGTTTGAAAGTGCCGATGTGGTTGGGAATTGGATTATTCTGCCCTGTGCGTTTGGCGCATGGGTGGTATCTAGTGTTTTTGCCAAAATTACCCCAATTACGTCTTGCTTACTATGTTAATATCTCATTCTGCAGGAAAAGGCAGCCGCGCATGACTTGCTCAAGCGCGCGAGAGCTGGCGTGCCCCTGTATGAGCTCCCCGCCTCTGGTGTCTAGAAGAAGCATTCCCCAACCGCGTCCAGGAGACAGACATTCGCGCGACTGCTCTCTTTGATTACCTTATTTAATTATTCATTTGATGTACTATAAGGTCAAATCCTTGCCAAGATGGGCATCAAGGTGACTTGCCGATTTGAACAACAGTTGGCAATGTGCTACCAATGGTCAGGAATTGAGAAATGGATCATCTATTTGTGCTATCATAATTGAATTTACTATTTCACGACTACGTAGGCATATATGTATACAGAGATAAACGTGCGATATGTGTGTACACGCGTGTAATGTGCCAGGCATATCCCTTCTGTCCAGGCCCCGATCTTTGGGAGCACCGGGACGTCCGGCTATCCCGGCGCGCCGGCGCTGCCAGGCTCGTCGCGGGGATACTGAAATAACACGAAGGCATCCAGCGACTCGTGCAAATTGTTTTTGACATCAATTAATTCGGCGTGCATATCTCGCATGCATGGCGTAGCCCGGCTGCGAGCTCAGTGCACCTACCGACTGGCCTCGAGCGCCTTGCCGGCCTCTGTGCTTCGCGCTGCGAGCTGCTGTTTCCAGGAGACGCACGGCGCACTTGATTCCGTTCTGGGCGCTGTCTACAAATCGACCATGTCCAAGGAACAGGATCTCAACCCCGCGAGCACGTCCGCCCATGTCCAGGCACGAGTGGGCTTGATCAGAGGGTGGGAAGTATGATGGGTGGGGTGTCTTCAATAGCTCCTCCCACCTCTCAGACAGGATCAAAACAATCGTGCAGATTCTGGGCACGGGCGGCGATGCCCCCTCCACGGCGCCCTCGGTGCTCCTCTTCTTCGACCGCCAGCGCTACCTGTTCAACATGGGGGAGGGCTACCAGCGCTACTGCGTAGAGCGCCGCCTCAAGCTGTCCCGCATCTCCGCCCTGCTGCTGACGCGCGCGGGCGCTGCGACCACGGGCGGCCTGCCGGGCGCGCTGCTCACCATGGCCGACTCGAGCGCGGGGGGCCTGCTGGCCGGGCAGGCGGGGCTCACCGTGCACGGACCCCGGGGCCTGGGGGACCTGGTCAACGCCTACCGCACCTTTGTCAACCTCAAGGACCTGGGCCTGCGCCTGGACGAGTACGAGGACGCCTGCGCGCGCCCGGCCATCGCCAACGAGCTCGTGACCATCACGCCGGTGCTGGTAGAGGGCAATGGTAAGGAGGAAGCTGCCGAGAAGGAGGCGGCGGAGCCCGATGCCAAGCGCGTGCGCGTGGACGAGGCGAGCACTGGAGCAAACAGCCCGCCCACTTCTTCGCCAGACGTCGCCGTCTCGTACATTGCCGAGCTGCCGGCGGTGCCGGGCAAGTTCCTGCCGCAGCGCGCCGCGGCGCTGGGCGTGCCGCGCGGGCCGGCCTACGGCCGGCTCGTGCGCGGCGAGAGCGTGACGGCCACCAGCGGCGCCGTGGTGACGCCGGAGGACGTGATGGAGCCCGGCACGCCCGGCCCCGCAGTGCTCGTCGTCGACTGCCCGACCGCGGCGCACCTTAATTCCTTGGTCGCCGCCCCCGCTTTGCGCGCCTGGGCGACTGACGCCGAAAAATCCGCACGCCTGCAGCTGGTCGTGCACCTCGCCCCGGCCGAGGTCGTGCGCGCGCCGGCCTACGCGGCCTGGGCCGCCGGCTTCCCGCCGACCGCCACGCACGTGCTGGCCGCGCTGGCGCCGCGCCGCGGCCTGCCGGTCATGCGCTCGGCCGCGGCCATGCAGGTCAAGCTGCACGCGCTGGCGCCCACCGTCTTCCCGCTGCAGCGCACGCTGACCGACGCCGAAGCCGAGGAGCCGGCGCTGCCAGAGTTTGGCGGCGCGGTCGTGTCCGGCCGCGACATGCTCCGCTTCCACCTGCGGCCCGTGGCCAAGCGCGGTCTCGACAGCGCCGAGGTGCCGGCGCCGCTGAGCGCCGAGGCCATCGCGGCCGAGCTGCGCAGCGGCGATACAGCCGTCGGAGCAGCGCTCATGGGGCTTGAGAATGGGAATGGAGAAATTATCGATACGTCGTCGGCCGAGGCGACTGCGAAACCCACCGCCACCCCGCCCGCGTGCCTGGCGAGCAGCGGGCGCCGCAACCTGGAAATCACATTCCTGGGCACGGGCGCGGCCATCCCCAGCAAGTACCGCAACGTGACGGGCACGCTGGTGGACCTGTTTGACCACGGCGCTCTGCTGGTCGACTGCGGCGAGGGGTCGCTGGGCCAGCTGGAGCGCTCGCTGGGCGAGGAGGCCTGCGCGGCGCTCCTGCGCCGCCTGCGCGCGGTCTGGATCAGCCACGTGCACGCCGACCACCACGTCGGCCTGCTGTCTGTTCTGAGCGCCCGGCAAGCGGCGCTCAAGAGCTTGGACCCTGCGCAGACGCACGACCCTCTGATCGTCATCGCGCCGCGCACGCTGCGCCGCGCGATCGCCGTCTACGCCTCGCTCCTCCCGGGCAGCGTGCGCTGGGTCGACACGGCCGCGACCCTGGCGGGGCGCCGCCGCCGCGCCCGAGGACGCCGCCGCGCTGGCCGCGCTGCGCGAGGCGATGGGCCTCACCCAGCTGCGCAGCCTGGCCGTCGAGCACTGCGCCCAGGCCTACGGCCTCGTGCTGGAGCGGGCGAGCGTGGATGCGGAGCTAGCGTCTTCCAATGGCAACACTGGTAATACCACCCCAACCCCCTCGCCTCCTTTCAAGGTCGTCTTTTCGGGCGATACCCGGCCCTGCGAGGCGGTGGTCGCCGCAGCAGAGGGCGCGACGCTGCTGGTGCACGAGGCCACCTTTGAAGACGAGCTGGCGGACGAGGCCGAGGCCAAGAACCACTGCACCACGACCGAGGCCATCGGCGTGGCCGCCCGGGCCGGCGCCTTCCGCACCATCCTCACCCACTTTTCGCAGCGCTACCCAAAGATCCCCGTCATCGACGTCAACTTCCAGGTACTGAAAGAAGTAGAGAAATGGGAAGGGGTGGATGGTGGGCAGTCGGTGTTTGATGTTGGCTATTTCGCAAGGACTTGTACAAGACTCAGATTCCCAACCCTAATCTCCCCAGGATTTCATCGCGATTGCGTTTGATCTCATGCGGGTCAACCTGGTGGACCTGCCAGACCTGCCCAAGCTCGTGCCCAAGCTCAAGATCCTCTTTGCTGAGGGGGAGGACGGCGAGGACGGCGCCACAGCCGCGTGACGACGTTGGTGGTGGCTGTCCGGCCGCGTCACCCTCGAGATCACACCCCTTCTTTTCACGTGCCGCATTTGATCCATTCTGTAACACCCTGGCACAGGTGATGCAAGGCAGTAGCTGGGCCAGGAGGCCGAATGATAGGGCATTTTGACGGCAATTGTTTTATTAGCAGCGGGCACCGGTGCTGCCCACATAATTAGCACGCTGTCTCCCCGGGGAGATTTTGAAAGAGATCGCATCCGATTGCCGCGTCCGTGCAGCCCGCAGAATTTCTAACCAAAACAGTGACCATTCCAGGGCTGTACTGCCATACTCGGAATTCGGCGCACCGCACAACGTGGGGTAACTAGGAGATTGCAGCTCGCCGAGCTATTGGAGCCCGAGGCGTCCACGCAAAGCGAGACGTGCGACGGTCGGCCGACCTCTGCAGATCGAGCTAGCCAAGTGTTTGAGAAGCTGACCCCGCACTCCAGCTTGTAATTTCTTCTTGAATTACTTGTGCGGATAGACCATGGTGGAAACGCGCTCGAACAGGTATTCTGCGGAAATAGTTTTGGGGAGCCTTGGATGGTTGGGGCATGTTGACGTCGTAGTTTGCGGACGGCCCACGCGGTGAACAGTGGCCTGATCCAATGTGTACTTTTATGACAACACATTTTAGCGATTACTTTTATGATTCCTGTCCAGGAGGAGGTCAATCGCACCCTCGGAGGCACCCAACTATGCGGCACTCCACGCCGAGACGGCCGCCCGGGATGCGGACGCCATTCAACATTACACCGCCATGCTGGCTGCCGAGAAGGCGAAGAGGTCTCGCAATGTGCTTACCAAGTTTGCAGGGTAGGAAACGGAGAAACTCAATGCAATGGCAGCTGCCTGTGCGGTGTTGTTGGCAGGGAAGTTGTTCAGCTGCCTCCAGCAAGACTCATTTCTGCACCCCAAACCTTCACTTCCCCACCAGCTGGGTAAGGGACCTGTACCTCTGGACGATCTTCAGCTTTGCCATCTACATGCTCGACACCTGGGAGCGCTGCCTCGTCTGGTTGGCGGTGCTGACCATTTCTGTTCTCACGCTTTCTTCCCTGGCCCACGTGCTCAGCCCGCCCGTCCAGCTGCCCACCCTCGCTCGGCTGCTCGACTTTGCAGCTCCATCCATTGGCCGATAGAGCAGAAAGAAGTGTGTTGGGAAACGAGGGGACGCAAGTCGACCAATTTTGGCCAAAGCGTTGGCCAAGGGTGAATGCTGTCCATCGCTTGACCTCAATGCCTTGCCGGGCACTGCTAAATTTTGAAGGAGTGATGTCTAAAACATGTGTTGATCGCTGTGTAAGTGGTACGTATTTACTTGTGTGCAAATAGTGCGGCTGTTGAAGGGGCACAACACGTGGTCTCCTCAAGGAGTGGCCAGATGGTGGGTACACTATGCAGGGGCGGGTGGGTTGATGAGGCTTTTTCTCGTTCCCAGACCCTTGCACCCTGGAGAGCGAAGCGTGTCTCATAGTCTCGGCGTACTCTATACATTAACCCGGCATATCAGTCATCAAGTGTCTCGAGCAGGGTGTCCACATGGCGACAATCCAGCGTGGCACCGCACGCCTCAAACGAGGCCCTTGCGCGCTCAAGCAGCGCACGAGCAGAATCTAACCTGCGATGGCGAATACATTCATTGGTGTGAGAGACGATCCTCTGCTTTTTTGCACAGACGACAGTTGCATACTCTTTTCAGCGCGCAAAAAAACAGAGACAACACACACGCCACGTACCGACAAGGATGATCTGAACATTCAGAGTCGACCACCGATGGCCTGGAGCGCTCCCGCGGCGGCACTTTCCTGACAGCCTCGTCGACGTGCCCGCCCTCGCGCCCGGCCCCGAGCAGCGCGCATTCGGCGAGCAGGAGCCACGCCTCTGCCGCGGCGTGCTGCGACTGGGCTGCCAGCGCCAGCGCCAGCTGGCGCCTGGCGAGCCTCTCGGCCCGCTCGGGGTGCCCCATGTGGCATAGCAGCCGGGTCTGATAGGAAAGGGTGCGGATGTACATACTTGCATCATTGCACGGATACATCTATGACAACACCTTTCCCCTTCGAACCCGACAAGCTCAATTTATATGTCTGTACCCCAAGTCACTCCTAAACCCTCCGCAACGCCGGCGTACCAGGAGGAGCCGCCCTTGGAGGGCACAACCGACGTCCCCGGCTCGATCGGCGGCCTCCACGACGCCCAGCGTCTCCGGAATCGCCCCGCTGGCGTCGCCCGATTCGTACCGCGCCCGCGCGCACGCCAGGGCGCAGCGCAGCGCGCCCGGCGCGTCCCCCTCTCGCAGCGCCTGCGCCTGCGCAGTCGAGGCCGCATCGTACGCGCCACTGGCGTCGCGTTCGAGCAGGCTCGCCTCGGCGAGCCCCAGCGACGCGGCCAGCACGGCGTCCTGCGCGCTGTGCTTGCTCGTCAGCGCCGTCGCCGTGTCGGACAGCGCAGCGGCGCAGGCCCCCGCGAGCGGGGCGTCCCCGCGCAGCAGCGCGGCGCGCATGCGCAGCTCCGCGCCGCACGCGGCCAGCGGCGCGGGCAGCGGCCGGTCGTCCCCCGGCGCCCTCGGCGCGCAGCCCGGCTTCGAGCAGGTGCCGCCCGGCGCGCGGGCCGGACTTGGCGGCGCAGCAGCGCGCCAGGCAGGCCAAGATGTCGTGCCGCAGCTCCGCGGGCAGCCGGGACGCATCCTGCGATTGTGTATCATTTGGCGCACGCTCCTTCCTTTCCGCCCTCAGCGCCATGAGCAGCGTCGCTTGGGCGAGGCTCGGCGCGCCCGCGCGCAGAAAGGCCCGCGCCAGCTCCGTCTGGCCCGCGCAGGCCAGCGCGCCCAGCGTGGCGGCGCGCGCGCTCCTGCAGGCCTCGGCCATCGGGTCGGGCTGCTCGGACGGCGACAGGGACAGCACCGCGCCCGTAGGGCCAAACATGTCCTGCACCGCGCCGGGCGCGGCGACGAGCTGCTGCGGGAGCGCGCCCGAGGGCGCGTCGGCGGGTGCGCCTGGTGCCGTGGGGTCCCAGGCTTCGTCCCCGGGCACGGCCGCCTCGAGCGCGGCCCAGGCTGCGAGCCGGGAGACGTCGCCGCTCGCGTCCAGGGCGGAGGACAGCGTAGCCGGCGCGGCACCAGAGGCGCGCGGCCCCGCGGTCGACTCGCCGCGCGCCCCTGGGAGTCCACCGCCGCGCCGGGCCTGCGCCAGGCGGACGGCGGCCGCCAGCTCGGCGTCGCCCAGCGCCACGGCCCGCCGCAGCTGGGCGCGCCGCTCGGCCTCGTCGCCCGCGTCCTCGCTCGCGTCCAGGAGCGCCAGCGCCCGCGCCATGAGCCTCACCGCGCCGCTGCTCTGCGCAACGCGCACGACCTCGTCGGCCGCCCAGCGCGCGCAGCGCCTGGCCCAGCCGCGCGTGCGCCTCGGCCGCCGCAAGCTCCCCGAGCGCCAGGGCCGCCGCACCGGGGCCGCGCTGCCGGGCGCGGCGCGACGCGGTCCGCCACCTGGCCGTCGTGCCAGCGCCGCACCGTGGCGCTGGCTTCCGGGTGGTCGCCGCAGGCCATGGCCGTCTCGTGGCGGAGCAGCGTCCTGGCCGCAAGGGAGGGGCCGGGGAGGAGGCCGGGAAGGTCGCCTGGCAGGCAATCAGACGCTCCGTTGTCTTCCCCCCCAGCCACGATCGCGGCCGCACTTTCCGGCAGCACCGAGCCGCGGTCGTGCCGCTGGCGCACGAGCTGCGCCCGCCGCAGCAGGAGCGCTGGGGACTGGTGCCGCTCCAGCGCCTCTGGCGCCTCCGCCCCTTCCCCGGCCGCTGCGGCCGCAAATTCGGCCTGCAGCTCCTCCAGCAGCCGGCAGGCGCCCTCAAACGGCTGGAGGCCAAACAGCGCCCGCTGTCGGCGCGCGTGCACGCCCAGCACGCTGAACAATCCGTCGGCCGCGCCGGCCGCGAGCGCCTGGCAGAGGTCGTCGGCAAAGAGCGCCGCCAAGTCGTCCACCGTCTGGAAGGAGGCCAGACGCTCCCCCATCCAGTCCAGGACCTGCCCTGGAAAAAGAGAAGGGACACCGTAGGCGTCCAGGCCGCACAGGTCCGTCAGCTTTTGCTGCAAAATTTGGGCGAGGGCATCGCGGGGTTATTTTAAGAGACCGGTCAACAGGCAATGGCTGTGCATCGAGTTGCAAACGAGACAGCCTTATATATTACCAGTCGAATCAGTCATGCACAATTCGGAAGGACTTGGGAAACGATACGTATGAAAGAATGTGCATGCGCTCCCAGGTCCCATGCAGTATACCACCTATACCTCCTCCCTCTGCCCCAGCATCACCTCCACTCGACTGGCGAGCCCGGCGATGGACCTCTCCTGCGCGGCCCACAGCCCTTCCACCTCCTCATGCAGCACTTTGGCCAAATGACCCGTATTCGTCGGGTCATGATCGATGTCCACGGCATCGCGCTCCGGATCGCGGCGCAGGGCGGAGACGAGGAGCGCGGTCAGGGCCACATCGTAGGGCCGCAGCTCCATGACGTCCATCATGTGTCACGGACGGGCTCGTCCCATTTTGGCGACGTTGGTCGGGAATGGCGCGTTATTGAAGAGGTCATGGAGCTGATCCTGTGCCATGTGTGACTCGCGGTGCATGCGCGCCCCAAATGCGGCTGGATCACATGCCGTGGGTGTCGGGACGAGCACCTGGGCGAGTGATGTTTAAAAATGAGCGACAGGGCGCCAAGGTTGATGATGATGATGGCCAGCAAGCAACCAGGCTATATGTTAGTTATTATTACACATGTCTATACCACTCTAGGCCCCTGCAGATGCGTTGCTGGTGATTTTATAACACTCTTCTTAAAACTTGACGCGCAAGCAGGGCTGCGGCGGGCGAGCTTGGGTTGGGACGGGCCCAAACTCTTGCGTAATCGTGGCGCAGCGCGCAGCCCTGCCCTCGTCAGCGCAGCGAGAACGGATGAGCAGGAGAAGACTATTTTTGGCAAAGGATTCAAAGGATTCAAAAACATGGCGTAATGCGAGTATGGTGGCCCGGACGAGAAGCGCGTGAGAGTGGTCGAATGGTGATGAAGATTTTATTCAGGTGCTTTTTTTCAGGGGCTGCCTGAAAACGCATCTCCACCACTCTCTCCTCTCTCAACAACCCTCTCAGCTGCTGCCGGCGCCGCTGCCGGCCGAGCGGCTGAGGCTGTCGAAGAGGCGCTCGATGTCGGGCGCGCAGCGCGTGAACTCGTGCGCGCGGAAGCCGTAGCGCGCGTTTTTGAGCAGCTCAATAAAGGTGACCAGCAGGCCCCAGGGGTGCGGCCGCGTCGCGATCAGGCGCTCCAGCATCACGCGCGTCAGCTGCTCCAGCGCGGCCTCGTCGGCCGCCTGCGCGCGCGCAAAGACGCCCAGCACCGCCGCCGAGGCCGCCGCCGTGTGCGCGCTGGGGAAGCGCAGCTGGTCGGTCAAGGCTGCCATGGCCGCTGCGCGCGTGGGCGGGTCCAGCGCGCGCAGCAGCGCCGCGAGCACCTCCACGTCGCGCGCGCTCGGCAGCGCGCGCGCGGCGCGCGCGCGCGCCGGGCTCCGCACCCGCCCCGTCCTCGCCCAGCGCCGCCTCGGTCGCCTGGCGCAGGCAGATGTAGACCGCCAGCGCCGCAGCCGCCTGCCGCATCGACCGGAACGGCGCGGCGTCGCCCGCGCGCGGGATCGACAGCGGCGACGCGGGGTCCTGCGTTAAGTGGAAGGGTGGGTTGGAGGGTGGGTTCAGTTTGGATGCTCGATTCGTGGTGTGGGCACGCACTTGCGATGCCCACGTCGCAAGGATGAGCAGCCGTGGCGGCTGAAAATATATACTCAACACCTCTTGTGATACGCACCCCCCCCCCCCCCCCCCCCACACACACACACAGCAGCACCAATGCTCTCACTTTTTTTCCAACAACACTCTACCCATCTCCACCAACCAAAATCCCTCCTCAATTAACAACAATAATCACCTTGGAACCAGTACCATCCTCCGGGCCCCGCGCGACGCTGTCGCCCGCGGCCGCCAGCAGGCGCGCCACCAGCGCATCCGTCACCGCCGCGCCCGGGCCCAGCGCCTTGTCCGCAACCGCGCGCAGCGCGGGCGGCAGCAGCGCGTCCGGCGCCGGCGCGCCCGGCGGCAGGCGCCCGCCGCCCGGGCATATCCGCGCCGGCCAGCCCGGCGCTGAAGGGGTCTGGCAGCGCCAGGCCGCGGGGAAAGGCGCTCAGGATCAGGTTGCGCATCTGCAGCAGGCGCGGCGGCACCGCGGCCGCCAGGGCCGTCGCGTTGCGGCACAAAAAGCCGGAAAAGTCGTGCAGGATGACCAGCAGCACGCGCAGCGTGCCGCGCAGCAGCTGGCGCGCGGCCTCCGTCTGCTCGCCCGCGCGCAGCGCCGGCTCCAAAAACGCCAGCTGCGCCAGCAGCAGCTGGAGCAGCGCCGCGTCGCCCGGGCGCCGCTCGGGCGCGCGGCGTCGCGCGCGCGCCGCGCCGTCGGCGGTGAGCAGCACCGGCAGGAAGCGGCGCTCGCCCACCAGCTGCAGCCAGGCGAAGCCAAAAGCCGGCACGCGCTGCGGCCGCACCGTGAAGAGAAACGCGGCCAGCGCGCGCGCGCGCGCTGGCGACGGCCAGCCGGCGGCCGCCGGCGTCGTCGTCGCGGCCCTCGTCCTCGAGCGCGTCGGCCTCGGGCAGCAGCTCGGCCATCAGGCCAAGGATCAGCCGGAAGTAGGGCCGCCCGTTGAAGGACGCCTCGCGGTCGTCCGCGTCTTTCGTAAGCACCCCCGAGAGCACAGCCAGGAAGTCGGGCAGGACGGTGTGCGAAGAGGCCATCGCAGCCCCTCCCTCGCCCGCCTCGCCGCGCGCCAGCGCGGCCACGAGCCGCACGAGCGCGTCCACGGCCTGGAAGCCGAGCGTGGGCCGCCCCGTCACACCGTTGCTTGCGGCCGCGACCTCGGCGCGCAGCGCGTGCTGCACGGCCAGCTGCGTCGCGACGCGCGCCGCGGCGGGCGCCAGCGCGCCGTCGGCGCCGACCAGGCCCGAGGCGCGCGCCTCGGCGAAGAAGGCGCGCGCGCGGCCGAGGGCGCCGGCCCGGGCGCGAGCTCGCCCTGCAGGACGCGCACCCAGCGGTCGAGCGCCTTCATCGTCGCCTCGACCACCGCGGGCGCGTCCGCGCGGGCCGTCGCGCGCGAGGCCCGCGACGCCGGGCAGGCCGGGGCCCTTGGGCCCGGCGCTGACCAGCAGCGCCAGCCGCCGCGCCTCGGCCACCAGCGCCAGCACGCCGGCGCCCTGCGGCAGCCGCGCGGCCAGCCGCGACAGCGCCTCGGCGCACGCCGCCAGGTCGTGCGCGGTGATGGCGGGTGGGGGGGTGTTGGTCGACGAAGACAACGCCGTCGGGGAGGAGGCCGCGAGCGCGCCGTCGCCGCCCGGCGGCGTGCCGGCGCGCCGCGTGCCGCCCGGCGCCGCGGGCGCCTGGGGGGCGCTGGTTTGACCGGCGCGCTGCGAAGAAGAAGGCGGCGGAGTGGCGGCCCGCGCCGCGCCGTTGGCGGTCGCCGCCGTCGCGACACCCGCATTCCCACCAATCAGCCCCGCGCGCCCGCCGGCCGTGACAGCCCCACAGCAGTGGCAGGCGGCCTGGAGCAAGCCGAGCGCGAGGTCGCCCGCGGCCGCCGCGCGCGAGCCGCCCGCGCCCAGCGCACGCGCCAGGCCCACGTCCAGCTCCGGCAGGGAGAGCAGCCGCGCCAGGGCCAGCAGCTCGCCCACCTCGCGCGCGGCGCGCCCCCCTCCTCCACGACGGCCGCCAGGAAGAGGCGCGTCAGCTCCGCGCGCAGCAGCGCCACGTTGGGGGGCGGCGGTTGGAGATCGGTGGTGGCGGTTGCAGACCCCGCCCCTACCCCCCTCCCCGCCCAGCGCGCCGCGCAGCGCCTCGAGCGCCGCGACGTGCGCGGCCGCGTGCGCGCGGCGCGCGCCGCGCGCGCCGCGCCGGCCGGCGGGCCGACCAGCGCGCGCGCCAGCACCGCGCGGCTCACCTCCACGATGGCCGCGACGTCGGCGGCCGGCGCGAGCAGCGCGGCCTCGGCCGCGACGGCGCGCAGCTCCGCGTCGCGCGCCAGCGGCGCCGGCACCGCGCTGCTCGCGGCCGCGCCGCCCGAGGCCTCGCTGGCCACGGCCGCGTCCACGCGCGACACCCACGCCGCAAAGCGCAGCCGCAGCGTCGTCGCCGGTTGTTGTTGAGGTTGGGGTTGTTGCTGAGAGATTAGACCGCCCCCAGACGAGTCCGCCTCCCCTCCACCTGCGCCAACCATGGCCAGCGGCACGCGCGCAAACTCCTCGTAGACCTCGGCCGCGCGGCCGCGGCCCGGCGCGGGGCGCAGGCTCGCCGGCAGCGCGGCGGGAAACGCGCCCGCACCGCTACCACCATCCCCCCGTCGCCTCCCAGGCCACGCCCGCGGCCGCGGCCGCGCGCGCGCGGCCAGCGCGCCGCTGATGCGCGCGTCGACGTCGGCCGCCGCGCGCGCGGCGGCCACGCCCTCGATCACGCCGCACGCGACGGCCGCGTTGTCCTGCGCCAGCTCGTCCAGCGCGGCCGCGTCCAGCTCGTGCGGCAGCGCCGCGGCCAGGTGCGCACGCAGGCGCGCGCGCAGCGGCTCGCGCGCCGTGACCAGCGCCAGCGACCCGGCCAGGCCGCGCGCGCACAGCGCCGCCGCGCGCCGCACGCGCTCCGCGTCCGGCTCGGCCGCGTGGTCCTTGAGCGCCAGCGCGCGCGCCGTGACGCAGGAGATGCCGCGCGCGCGCTCGACCACGGGCTCCAGGATCTCGCGCACCGCGCGCTCGGCGGCGGCCAGCAGCACCTGGCGCAGGCCCAGGCGCTCGAGGCGCTCCAGCGCCTTGGGCACGACCAGGCGCGGCGCCAGCTGCTCCATCAGCGGCACCGCGTCGGCCGGCAGCGCCGGCGGCGGCCCGCCGGCCGAGGACGGCACGGACGAGGCCGCGGGCGAGGCCAGCTGCGCGCCGGGCGCGCCCCGGCGCGGGCGACGCGGCCGAGTAGGCGCCGGGCGGCGGCGGCGGCGGGGGCGGCGGCGGCGTGCCCAGCGCGCCTGGCGCCAGCGCCTGCCCGCCCAGCGTGTGCGTGGGCGCCAGCGAGCGCGGCGTGGGCGTCGCGACGCCCGAGCGCGCGACGGGCGTCGCCGCGCCGCGCAGCGAACCGGCGCCAAACGACGACCCGGCGCCGCCACCAGAAAACAGCGAGCGGTCGGGCGTGGCCAGGCCCGCGGACGCGGCGCTCGACCCGGCGCCCGCGGGCGAAAAGTCGGGCGAGTCGGCCGGCGGCGGCCGCCGGTGGCGCAGCAGGTCGGTGCTGGGCACGTCGCTGATCGCGACGCCCGCGGTCTTGCAGATGAGCTCCACCTCGAAGATGAGCGCGCTGCGCAGGCCCGGCAGGCGGTACACCTCGGCCAGCAGGCGCAGCACGCTCATGAACCAGGGGTTTGGCGGGCGGAACACGCGCCCGGCCGCGCCGGGCTCCAGCAGGTAACGCACGTAGAGAAAGGCGATGTGCAGCCTCCCCGTCTCGTACGCGCTCAAAATCACCTCGCGCAGGTCCAGGTCGCGCTGCAGCACCGGCCGGTTCTTGGCCAGCGTCAGTTTCCCCAAAAAGGACCCCAGGTGCCGCAGCAGCGCGCGGTCGCTAAACTGCGCGGCCGCCGTCGAGTCCAGGATGACCTTGCTGTACTTGATCGCCGCGCGCACGAACGAGCGCCAGAGCGCGCGGTCCCCCCACGCGTCGATCAGCGCCACGTAGGCGTCGTGGAAGTTGGGCTCCTGCGCCGCGCGCTTGACCGTGACGTACGTCACAAACCACGGGGTGAGCTCCGCCGGCACCAGCGACCGCAGCTCGGGCAGCTTCTCGGTGACGTTGGTCCGCGTCAGGTTGTTCACCAGGAAGTGGATGCGGTCCATCGCGGCGGGGGGCGGCGATGGGTAGTCCACGTCGCGCGCCACCGCCGCCTCGAGCGAGTCGGCGTTGACCGTCGACGCAAAGGTCGGCGCGGCCGACGGCGCCGGCGTTGTTGCTGATGCGGCGGCGCTGTCTCCACGAGGCGCGCGCAGCGGCGTCGACATCGCCTGCTGCTGTGTCGGTGGTTGGGAGGAGGCGTGCGCGGGCGTCGCGGCGCCCCGTGCGGTCGCGGTGGCCCCCTTGCCGTCGGGCGTGGAAGGCACCGCTGAATTTCCTGCTCCTCCGATTCCTCCACCAGAATCACCACTTTCCGCGCCCTCACGCACGGCAATCGCCGCCGCCTCGCGCAGCGCCGCGTCCACGCCCGGCGCCGCGGCCAGCCGCGCCGCAAACTCGGGCCACTGCCGCAGCAGCGGCCGCGTCTGGCGCGCCGCGCTCAGCCCAAACGCGTGCATCTTGCTGCCGGGCGGGTGCCGCTCCAGCGCGTCCAGCACGCTGCGCAGCGCCACCGCCAGCGCGCCGCCCGTCACCAGGCCCTGCGCGATCACCGTGCCCCACAGCTCGGCCGTCAGCTCCAGCTCGCGCTCCGGGTAGCGCGGCAGGAAGCGGTACTCGTCAAACAGGTTGTGCACCACGCAGTCAAACAGGCGCCGCCGCCGCGCGGCCAGCGCGTCCCCGTCGCCGCCGCCCGCCGCCATGCGCTGCAGGTCCTCCACCAGCTCCGACACCGACAGCGCGCCCGTGTACACGCGCTGGAAGGTCGCGTTGGCCTCGGCCTCCACGTCCTCGCCAAACCCCGCGGGCGCCGGCTCGCCGTCGGCGCCGCGCGGCGGCGCGCGCGCGTCGTACTGCTGCTGCTGCCGCTGCAGCGCGGCCGCCAGCGCCGGCGACGACTCGGCCGCCGCGCGGCGCACGCGCTCCAGCAGCGTCAGCGCCGCCGGCGGCAGCGCGTGCGCGTGCAGGGCCAGCACGCCGAAAAAGGCGGCCAGCACGGGGCCGGGCGGCGCGTCGGGCGCGCCGCCGGGCCGCAGGCGCGCCTCCAGGTAGGTCAGGCAATCCTGCAGCAGGTCCGGGCCGCGCGCCGCGACGGCCGCGGCCAGCCAGCCCTCCAGGCTCGGCAGGCGCCCGTCCGAGGCCGCGCGCGGCGACGTCCAGGCACGCCGGCGCGGGCGTGCCGTCCAGCAGGCGCGGCAGCAGGCCCGCCAGGTCGGGGCCCCAACCGTCGCGCACGCCCGCCACGCCGCGCGCGACCAGCTCCGGCCAGGCGCGCGCCGGCTGCTCCAGCGCGGCCAGCGCGTCGCGCGCCAGGCCCGCGCGCGCCAGCCCCGCCAGCGCCTCGTACATGTCGCGGCGCAGCCAGGGCGAGCCGGCCGGCACCTCCGCGAGCGTCGGCTGCACCGCCTGCGCGCCGCCGGCGGACCAGTCGACCAGGCCGGGCGGCGCGGCCAGCGCCAGGCGCAGCGCCGCGGCCTGCGCCTCGGGGCGCCGCCACGTGGCGCCCAGGAAGACGGAGCCCGGCAGGGCCGCGCCCGCGGCGGACAGGCCGCGCCACACGCCGGTCAGGGCCCGCAGCCCGGCCTCGTCGGCCACGGCGGACAGCGCGCCGTCCCGAAGCGCGCCGGCCACCTTGGCCAGGCTGGGGCTGGAAGCCTTGCGCAGGCTCTCCCCGACCTTTTCCGCGTCCCAGGCGTCGGGGCGGCGGGCCAGCAGGCCCGCCGCCTCGGCGATGGCCTGGTCAGACGGAGCGGGCATCCGTCCCAGGAGCTGCTCCACGTCCGCGCCGGGCCCCACCTCCTCCATCAGGCCAGCGAGATTCACCACATCGCCGGCCATGCCCGCAAAGCCCCTGGCCTCGGGGCCTTGCTCCTTCTGCTCAAGTGGATCAGTTGGGGACCTGTTGGGCCTCGCTCGGGGTTCCCTGGCGTATCGCGCGCGATACAAGGGTGCGATCGCACCGATCAATTGCGATAGGCGGCCTGCATGGACCGCGCCCGCGAGTACAGCCTCGACATACCTTGTGGCGGAGACCCTCTGCACCTGGTGTGTCTCCTCGCCGCCCACAGCTTCCCTTTAGGAAAGAGAAGAGGGCGTCAGATCCTCAATGTCCATTCGTTACCGTCCATCCATGATGATTGGGTCAGGTGCGGAGCTGTGGAGCCTTTGGGGATGGGGAACGGAAGATCGGGCCATCCCCCCAATCGAGCCCAAGCTGCGAGATGATGGAGTCCGGGCTCAAACCCCACCTGCCCCTCCGCCCTTTGGCAGGCTTCTCGACGCCAGGCAGCGCGCTCAATGTACCCTGCAGCGGCGTGGCCTCGGCCAGACTCGGTGAAAATTGCCATTTGGTAGTCTGGGATAGGATTTCTTTCTTATTTAACTTGTTGGCTGGCCCTGCCGTTGGCTCCTGTCTGCTAGCCCGCAGTGATGGTAAGGCGCCTGGGGCCAATGTTTGAGTTTTTGGGGGGCGTGCGGCCGCTTCGGCGCGGGGGGCGATGCACACGGCATGCATTTTCGACTTTCAGGGCCTTGGCATCGGGGCCTGTGCCCCCTGGCCGCGGAGGCACCTCCTCGATCGCTCAGCTGTGGTGCTCGTGCGCCTCCCCCTGCGCAGGCCCTGCCCGGCCAGACGACCCCGGATGGCGTGCCGGCCTTCAAGCTGGTGCTCGTGGGCGATGGCGGTACAGGTGCGTGCCTGGCGTGGTGCTGACCCCGGGCGCAGCCCAGCCTCGCTTCGTGCCGACATCCCTCACCCCTGCCGCGCGCTCCGTACTCGCAGGCAAGACGACCTTTGTCAAGCGCCACCTGACGGGCGAGTTTGAGAAGAAGTACGAACGTACGTGGATCGATCAGTGAAGGAGGGAGTGGCGTGGAGGGTGGGGGGCTTGCGCCAGAAAGAAGTCACACTAGAGAAAGGGGGAATCGCCAAGGCACGCGCGTGCGCGTTCAGTGAGAAACACGCACATATTTTACTCAAATAATCATCTCACCCGCCCTCCCCCCCACTCTGCAGCGACGATTGGCGTGGAGGTGCACCCCCTGGACTTCACGACCAACCGCGGCAAGATCCGTTTCTTCTGCTGGGACACGGCCGGCCAGGAGAAGTTTGGCGGCCTGCGCGACGGCTACTACATCCACGGCCAGTGCGCGATCATCATGTTTGACGTGACCTCGCGCCTGACCTACAAGAACGTGCCCACCTGGCACCGGGACCTGTGCCGCGTGTGCGAGAACATCCCCATCGTGCTCTGCGGCAACAAGGTGGACGTGAAGAACCGGCAGGTCAAGCCCAAGCAGGTGACCTTCCACCGCAAGAAGAACCTGCAGTACCACGAGATCTCGGCCAAGTCCAACTACAACTACGAGAAGCCCTTCCTGTACCTCGCCCGCAAGCTCGTGGGAGACCCCAATCTGCACTTTGTCGAGCAGGTCGCGCTCGCGCCGCCCGAGGTCCAGATCGACCTGCAACAGCAGCAGGAGTACGAGAAGCAGCTGGCTGAGGCCGCCAACATGCCCCTGCCGGACGCCGACGACGACGACATCGCCGAGTAGTGAGGATGATGGGTTGGGGGAGGGCGGGTGCGCGGACGTGCGCGGACGTGCGCGGGCGTGCATGTCAGTGCATGTCAGTGCACTGGCGCCCACGCGACGCCGTTTCGCGCGCTTCTCTCGCGCGCTTTTCTCTCGCGTGTGGCGCCCGAACCTTGTCCTGGAGTGAGGCCAGCGAGGCCCCGTATTTGGGAACGCTTTGCTCTAGAGACCGTTCAATCTCCTGGTCTGTTGCTCCCTGCAAATTCTGTCAGAAAGAGGTGTGCTTTATTGCTGATTGGCATCAGAAGCCAACAGTGTTTAGGGTAGTGGGTTGAATTGAGACGAGGGTCATATGGGAGACAGGGCCAGGCACACACAATGGTGCTGCTCCGGCGTCAATCCAAGTGGTCTTTAGAGACAGGTGTCCCTCATGTCTCCCTCGACATAGTCGTCGATCGCGCGGGTTCCCGTGCGAGACATGGAATTTTACATCTACCGCCCGCCCACGCGCGGGCAATGTATTTTCTCCTTCATAACAAACACGCAATGGCGAGTGCTTGATGGCTTGGTCGCAAAAACGAACTGATCCCTGAGTCGCACGATCCCATGACGCCACTCATGACGCCACCCCAGCTGGCCAAGCACTAGGCGCCTGGCATGGCGCTGTCGGCCTGTGCGCGCGTGCGCGCCAGCGCAAGGCTGATCAGTGAATCGGCCACTCATGTCCACATCCGAGAGCACGGTATGGTGATCAGGGAGGCATAAGAGTGCTGAGCTTACCAGATGCGTTGCTGTGCTACCAGATGTATCCAGTGTATGTATCCACACGTGTCCCGCTTAATGAACTGCCCGGGTACATCCACGCAGACATGGAGCAAGTCGTGCGCTCCCTGGATGCCGCCACGCTGCACACGCTGTGCTCAGGTACCGGGTTGTGGGACCGCAGCCTGCACTTTGCCGACGCCTCGCGGCCGGAGCTGCTCCTGCGCTCGCTGTTGGTTCTGGACTCGCTCAACTTTTGCTTCTGGCCTCGCCCCGGGCTCGAGTACGACGCCCTTGCGCGCGGCATCAAGGTGCAATAGAGTTTGGTGTTGATCTGGGGCAGCGCAGACGAGTCTGAGAGCATGCCATCGGGCAATGCGCGTCTCACAATGTCACCAGCCGCCGCTCAACAGAATTGCGTGGAGCGGGATCCGGACGCGCTTTCCTGCCGCGCGCTGGAGGCTGCGGATGCCCTGATGGTGCAGCGACTCATGGGCCTGGACAGCCCGCCGCCTTTGGCCGAGGAGCGGGCCCGCTTCCTTCGGGAGGTGCGAGTTGGCAAGAGGGGGCGGGGGAGGTGGCACGTGGCCAGCTATGCGGGCGCTCACCATGAATGACTGGGCTTGCACCCTCGTCCCCGATCCAGTCATTCCAGTCTGATCGAAACCGCAAGCGCCTGATTAACCCATCTTTGCTGCGCAGATTCCAGCGGGGCTCGAGGAGTTTGGTGGCAGCGCGCTGGCGCTGGTCCGCAGCGCCGGCGGCTCGGCGGCGGCTCTGGTGGGCATCGTGACCCGCTGCTTCCCCGGCTTCCGAGATGAAGCCGTGTACAGGTAAGTGCCTTCCATTATACATATTCGTGTCCAATCATCAGCCTTTTCTGTACGCTGAGCATCCATCCCTTTTCCACGCCATTGCACTCGTGCGCAGGGGCCACCAGGTCTGTTTCTACAAGCGGGCGCAGATTTTCGTCGCGGACGTGTGGGGCGCGTTTGGCGGCCAGGGCGCCGGCGCCTTTTCCGACATCGGCGCCCTGACCATGTTTGCCGACTACCGCGTGCCGGCGCAGCTGCGGACCATGGGCTTGCTGGAGTACAGCCCTGATCTGGCGCGCCGGGTGCGACTGTGCGAGGATGGGCGGGGGTAGGGGTTGGATAGTGGCTTAGGGGGGGGTCATTAGCCAGCTTGTCACTAATGAATGACGAGCTGCCACGCATCAAAGCACTGTTGCCGCTGCAAACCCAGGTGGACAGCCGCGCTTTGCTGGCGCCAGGCAGCGAGGAGGAGTTGGAGATCAGGGCATGCACCGTCCAGGCAGTGGAGCTGCTGCGTGCGCAGCTGCAGCGGCGATTGGAGGCAAAGGGGGCGTCTGCGACGACCGTCTCCTCCGTCACGCTCGACTGGTGGCTGTGGACCGAGGGGGAGCGGGACAAGCACCTACAGCGGCCGCACCACCAAACCCTGACGCCATTTTATTGATGCGAAGCGATGAGCCCGAGGTGTGCTCTTCGCCTGTTGTGTCCAGACCCTCCAATTGCCACGCTGGTGTTTCACAATGAAGCACAATGGTCGAACAACGGCAATGCACAGTGGTCGAATCCTACCGCAGTCAGGGGCAATGGCAACATATCTAATTGTCGTTCACAGAACACGGCAATGCCGTGCCTGGCGCATTGGTACACCACCTTGTCGATAATTGTCCTCCTCCTCTGGCGGGCTCGATCCGTCTCTCGAGCGCGACGAGAAGCCGCCTCAATTCCACGCACTCTTAACAGACGACGGCGTCGCCAGCCGCCTCCACCATCGATTTCTCTAGGTGGACGCCGGCGCGGGGGTATCCCCCACCACAGGCGTGGCGCTGTGGCCGCGCCCGAAGCGCGCCTTGAGGCTGGCCAGCTGCGTCTTGATCGTCTCCGGCGCGATGTCAAAGTTGAGGTACTTTTTGATGTACTCGCTCAGCTTCTTGACGTCGGTGTCACTCTCCGCGTTGACCTCGCGGCCCTCGTTCTTGTGGAAGAGGCTCAGCGCCTTTTCGATCAGCCCCGGCAGGCCCAGGCCGGCCAGCACGCCGCCACCGGCCGCGCCCTCGGCCTTGGTCTCGCCCGTGCCCTCCGTCCTGCGCAAAGGGGGGGGGCATGGGTGAGCACTGATTTTTCGCGAGGCCATGTGCGTCAGGGCTTGTGCATGGGCACCCCAAGGTAGGCTTTTCAGGACGACAATCAGTACTATTGTCTTAGAACTATAATATACACGATTGAGCCACCAGCCGAATTCCCTCACAGAGCGGGTTCCCACCGACTTCCCCGGCCCATCTCCGCCACGCACTTGGGGCTCTCCAGGTAGCTCTTCGCGGCGACCTTGGCCTTGTCCAGGTACCCGCTCAGACCGCTCGCGGGCTCCTCCGCGGGCGGGTTCTTCTCCAGGTAGTCCAGAGCCGCGCCCTTGGCCTTGTCCAGGTAACCCGCGAGCCCTCCCTTGCTGGCCTCCGCGTGGTGCTCGGTCGCCGTCGTGGGCTCCGTGATCTTGGGTTCCTGGGGTGGGGAATTTTTTTTTAAATAGATGAATGAGGGTCCTGTCGAAGATAATCATGGCAGGGAAAGCCGGACGGGTGCGATGCGGGGTCATGAGACGCGCGGGACCGCGCACGGACCTCAGCCATCGCTGTCAGTAAAACGTTGCCGAGCAGCGACGTAAATAAGCTCGATGGAGGTTCAAGTGCACGAATATAGGTGTACAATTTCAGTGATGTGTGAATTTGTACAGCGGGTGTCTGGGTTTTGGCTCGCACCCAGGGTGTTGCCCCGTCGGACACACAAGGACTGGCCACGGGACCGAGCCGTGACGCGGCGAGTCGAGGGCTCCGGGACGATCCGAGAACGGCAAGCGCTGCCTAGTGAAATAATTTGTACCCAGAAAATTTACTTCATCAAAGTTCAAACGTGTGATTATACAAGTAAGCTTTGTATCTTGGTCTAGGTACTCGATATGTGATAAAATTGTGCAGGCCGTCCCACCTCGCTGATTTTAAGCAAGATTTTTAAGCCGTGCCCGTCCGCGCAGAAGGTGGCCAGCCCGGTCGTGACGCAGACGCCAAGAGACCAATTATGTTGATCAGACCATGATGCATACATTCCATACATCAAATTTCGCACCATACATCACTTTTTAACCATGAAAGGCCTGCAAAAGCGCAAGCTTGGCCAGCAAGGCCTGGAGGTGTCCTGTCTGGGCCTGGGATGCATGGGTGCGATGGGGCTGGTGCCGGCCTCGTTGGCGTTATACAGGCCGCAATTGAACATTGTATGGTGTCGCGTGACCAATGATGGCCAAGCGAGGTCCTTGGTGGGATAGTATACGAACATCAGTGTCTCCGGTCCGCCGGTCCGCGCACAGGCTTGTCGGGATTCTACACATCCACCCCGGGAACAGAAGAGGAGTACATCAAGGTTGTTGGAAGCGCAGGGGTCCTTTGCTGCGTCGGGGGCCTGAGATTTGGCAGATACAAGAGATTATGATTTTCTGAAGGATGCTGGATTGACAAGGGGAAGTATTGAATGAGAGGCTGTTGTTCAGTCTGAGCAGATGCCGTAGACGGTCCTCAATTCCTCACCCTGCATTTGTGCACGCGAGCAGGTCATCCAGCGAGCGGCCTCTGCCGGGTGCATGCTGGACACCAGCGACCTCCACGGCCCCTGCACGCACGAGGAGCTCGTCGGTGCGCTTGGATCGGGGGGTCCGCTTGGCAGTCGGCGTGGAGGGTGTGCCAACCCCAACCATTACCACCTCCCCCTAATCGCAGGCAAAGCGATCGCAGGCATGCCCCGGCATCGCGTGGTTTTGGCCACCAAGTTTGGTCACGTCAAGTCTGACAAGGGTCGCTGGATCGACGGCACACGGGAGCACATCCGGCGAGTGGTTGCGAAAGGGGTCGATGCTGGCTGTTCATTGCCTAATGGGTGGGATCCTCCACTGACTATGCAGTCGCAGGGAACGCAAAGCATGCAAATTATTTCGCATCTTCTGCTGAGACGCTCCAATCACGCATGCTCTCAATCACACCTCTGCTCACCCCAGGGAGGCGTGCCACGCGTCGCTGGAGAGGCTGCGGGCAGAGTACATCGACCTTTACTACCTCCAGCGACACGAGTCGGACGTGCCCATCGAGGAGAGCCTGGAGGCCTTGAAGGTGCCGGAAAGGGATGTGCTGGGTGGGGCTGCATGATGGATACCATGTGATCCAAAAAGGACAACGAAGTATCAATATTCTTTGCTCACGATCAACCCAGAAAATCCTACCATCAGAGCCATGTCCCTACCCCCAACGCGCCCTGCAGGAGCTAATCAGTGAAGGCAAGGTACGCTACCTGGGTCTGAGCGGCGCGAGCCCCGAGGAGGTGCGCAGGGCGCACGCGGTGCACCCGGTGAGCGCGGTGCAGCTGGAGTGGAGCCTGTGGCGCCGCGACTGCGAGGATGAGCTGGTCCCGCTCTGCCGCGAGCTGGGCATCGGCGTCGTGGCGCACGCGCCGCACGGCCGCGGTTTCCTCACGGGCAAGGTCAAGACGCCCGAGGACCTGGCCGAGGAGGACTGGCGCCAGGCCAGCCCGGGCTTTCACGACGAGTCTTTCAACAAGGTGGGTATCGATGGGATGGGGGAATTGGGTTTTCTGGACGCGCACGCTTGACTGGGGATGCGTTTACGTACGTTCAAAGAGCTCTCTTATAAATAGCACACCGCGCAACATTATGCCCAGTCAGCACCGCGTCCCACTCTTTGCAGAACATGGCCCTGGTCAAGGCAGTCACGGTCGTGGCCGACCTGCATGGCGTGACCCCGGGTGAGGGAGAAGAGGGGGGGGGGGGAGAGATTTGGGCGATTGCTGGATGGTACGCAACGCAGTGCGGGGGAGCTGACTGCAGTGTTCAAGGTCTTATACATGTAGTGCCTACTCTCGGATGACATGCATGCCGAGGGCTGCTTTGGCGTTACCCAACACCGTCTGTCCAACCCCTTTTATGCTCACCCCATCTCAGGCCAACTGGCGCTCGCCTGGGTGCTTGGCCAGGGGGAGGATGTGGTGCCGGTGCCGGGGACCAGGAGGACCCGGTACCTGGAGGAAAACCTGTCCAGCACGGCCATCAAGCTCACGCCCGACCAGATGCGCAAGCTGTCGCGCATCACCGACCCCACCAACGTGTACGGCGAGCGGTACGATGAAGCCGTGATGAAGGTGCGCGGGCGGTGGAGATGTGGTGTATGATATTTGTCTATTTTGGCGTCGCAAAGGGCCTTTTGTAATGCACATATCACTCATTCATTCTAGCCTTGGCAACGTCGCTGCATTTCGAACCAAGGGTGCTGCTGCCTTTTGTGCGGCTCTCGTACCAGATCTGCTCACCTCCCTGATACTTCCCTTTACAGATGGTGTACAAGGGGTACGATCCACGCGAGAGGATGAAGCCCATCGAGATTGTGGACTCTTGAATAGCTGCTTGGTAGTCCCTTTTCATGTATTGCATCGCCATGTGTCGATGGCACTGTGCTGTCACGAATGGTGGCTGCAGCCACTGCATGTTCTGGAGCTCCATCATCTGCTTGTGAGAAACGGCGCTGAGAGGGCAGATTAAGCTCTTAAATGGCAATGTAAGTGATTCAATTCAAACATCGAACAAATAGAGGGCTCTTCTGACGTCCCTGGTCAACGCCAATTGAGAGGAGTCCCGATCACGAGAAAAGTACCAAGATGCCCCAGCGTTCACGTGAGAGATCGCTCGTGGGCTCCTCTCTGTCGGGACGGGCACGTGAACTGACGAATTCTCCAACCCGCGACCAGCGCCTGCGACACGGGCAGTCAACCCCTCCATCGCCATCAAGGTCCCCCCTTGCAAGTTTATACGCCGTCCTTTATACACCCGAATTTGATCTGATGGTGGGGGCCGAGGTCGGCGCCCGGCTGTCTCGCAAGCCTGAGCGACGCCAGACGCACCGCCTGGCGTAGCCTGCAGGATGGGAACGTGCATATCGACGCCTGAAACGCATGGCGACGCGGTTTCCGAAACGGTATGTGCATGCGTGGTTGCGCGGCGTTGTGTGTGTGTTGGGGTAGTGTGACCGGCGCACCAGGTGGACGTGAAATCGAGCCCGTGCCCCTACCCGATTATGCAGGCGCCGGCCGCAGCGATCCCGGAGCCCACCAAGCCCGTGGAGGTGGTGGAGAGCTTCCAGAATCGCTGGACGAGGCCCTCTGGGCTGAAGATGGGGGACACGCTGCCGCCGGGCGTGTTTCCCTACGTCACTGAGACGTTTGAGGATGAGCCGCTGCGGCTGCAGGCCATGTCCTCGCTCAACTACATCCGTGAGCCAGAGGTCGATCACCAGGCTCTCAGCAGCATCACAAAGTAGGGCTGGGGGCGTTGTTTGGGATGTGGGATGAGGAGGGGTCTGGATGCTGAGGCGGACTGGTGGCATCGCGAACGATCCTGCCGATCAGCATCTGCCGCCCGCCTGCATATCAAAGATCTGGAGTCTCCGTATTCCCCCTCACCCCTTCTCACCCCTCCTCTTCTCCTCTCAGGCTGATGGCGCAGGTGTTCCAGGTCCCCTTTTCCGGGGTGACTCTCATCAACGAGCACCAGCTGACGGTGGTGTCGCCGATCAGCCGCGAGGAGATTTGCCGCGACATGGGGGGCTGCCTGGCGGCCTGCGAGTGGGTGCTGGTGCCCAGCCGGCCCAGCGTGCACGTCGTGGAGGACATGGGCCTCGACGCGCGCTACCGCGCGCACGCCAGCGTCGTGCGGCAGCCGCACCTGCGCTTCTACGCGGGCGCCCCGCTGGTGGGCTCGCAGGGCTTCCGCTACGGCACACTGTGCATGTGCGACAACCGGCCGCGCCACTTCTCGGCCGAGCTGTACAACACGCTGATCAACTTTGCAGACCTGGTCGTGCGCGAGCTCGAGCGCGGCCGCGGCGGCGCCTCGTCCGCCGGCGGCACGCGCGAGTCGGCCGACTCGGCCTCGCTCGGCCGGCCCGACGTGCTCGCCCAGGATGCCGTCGCCTTTGTGGACGCCTCCGACCCGGACCGCTGGGTCGTAAAGTACGTCAACGAGCCCTGGATCGAGCGCCTGGGCGAGGGCGGGAGCGCCGCGCTCGGCGCGGGCGCCTGGCTGGACGCGGTGCTGCAGGACAGGTTTGAGATTAGTGCGTGCGGCGAGGCGAATTTAGGCGAAGCCCTGGCGTGCACGCACGCCGGGCGTGAGGGGGCGAATATGGGCATTGTTGCTCCAGGCACGATCTCGCTCGCGCTCACGCCCAAGGGCGACGCCGCTTCTCGTCCGCCAACCATGGCCGCGACCCTGCGCCCGGCGGCGTCTGACCGCCTGCTGCGGTCCAACGACATCGGCATCCCCAACTTTATCCAAGACCTGGCCACCGCGCGGCGCGATGTCGAGGAGCTGAATGGGGGGCTGGCGGATGGAGCAGCTGTGGATGGAGAACTTGCTGACGACATCGATGGAGATGGGACTGTTTCGACACCGAAAATTAACAACACTACCGACCAGCACTCGTGCGACGAGGTGCTTTCGGCGCTCTGGTTCGTCGTCATCCCGGCGGCGGAGCTGGGGAGCGATGGCCTGGAACTTTCGCGGCGGCTGTCTGATCAGCGCCAGGGGAGCGACCTCGGGAGCTCTGGGGGTGCGGTCTGCTCAGAGCCAGTGATTGATCATCAAAGAGGAGGATCGGCGACAGGAGGAGACCGAGGTTTGTCAACAGTGCCGCCGCCGACAGCGACGCTCACAGAGCCAGCCTCGCCACCCGACATCGCAACGGCCACACCCGCGGCGCCGCTCACCACCCACCCGCCGTCGTCCTGCGCCTCGCCGCTGCGCGCGATCCCGGCGTCCAGCGACGGCGCGCTGACCCCTCCCCCCCGCGCTGGCCTCGCGCCTGACCCTGGGCCTGCTGATCGGGCGCGGCTCGTTCGGCCGCGTGTACCGGGGCGTGCTGGGCGGCACGACCCCGGTGGCCGTCAAGATCGTGCCGGACCGGCTGGGCGCGGCGCTGGCAGAGGCGCGCGTGGGCCACGCGCTCTCGCACCCCAACGTGGTCCGCACGCTCGAGTACGCGGTGAGCGCGGGCGGCGAGGAGCCGGTGGCCTGGATCGTGCAGGAGTTTTGCGGGGCCGGGACGCTGTACGACGCGGTCGACCGCGGCTGGCTGCGCGACGGCTTTGATTTTTTCTCGGCGCCCGACCTCGCGGCGCTGCTGCACACGCTGCGCGAGGTCGCGGCGGGCCTGGCGCACCTGCACGCCGCCGGGGTCACGCACGGCGACCTGACCGGGGCCAACGTCTTGCTCGTGCCGCGCGGGCCTGGGTTTGACCAGGAGGAGGATGGAGTCAGGGAGAGTGGTCCTGGTGGTGGTGGTGGCGATCTTCATCATCCAGAGGACAGTACTCCCACGCACCCCACGCACGAAGGCCTCGACACCCCCCAACAAACCCTGGCCCCCGACCCGCGCGCGTTCCGGGCCAAGCTGGCCGACTTTGGCATGTCGCTGCCGCTGGGGCGCGGCGCGGTGCTGCAGGAGGTGACGACCTACGGCACCGTCTCGCACATGCCCCCCGAGCTGCTCGAGGCCGGCCGCCTCTCGCACGCGGCCGACGTCTACGCGCTGGGCGTGCTGCTGTACGAGATGCACGAGGGCCAGCGCGCCTGGCGCGGGCTGCGCGCGCCGCAGGTGCTGCACCGTGTGCTGGCGCTGGGCCAGGAGCTGCGGCCCGCGCCGCCGCGGCCGGGCAACCCCGTGCACGCGGCCCTCGTCGCGCTCATGAGCCGTTGCCTGAGCCGCGACCCCGGCACGCGGCCCAGCGCGGCCGAGGCCGCGCGAGGCCGAGCGTGCGCTGGCCATGCTGGCCGCGGCGCCGCGCTGCGCGAAGCTGGGCGCGGGCGACGCCGGCGCGCGGCCCTGCGTCGTGGGCGCGCTGGCGGCCCTGGCGCCGCCCGCCGACCCGGCCGTCCTGGCCGGCGGCTGGGTCACGCCGCGCATCATGCCCCCGGAGGCCATCGCAGACTTTCTCGTGCGGCAGGAAGCGGCGTGACTGCTGGCGCAGATCATGGCGTGGGGGTTGAGCGAACGCAAACCTGTGGCCCAGCGGCCAGCGCCCAGTCGCGCTCGAAACCGGGCGCGCCGACGGTCGGCATTGCGATGCCGCGGCGGCAGGCGAGGCCGGGAACCCTCCCGTTGGTGCACACGCACACATATGACTCTGTGCGCATGCGCACCAGCGATAAACCGTCCTCTTTTTGCGGTCTGCCACCACAATGCGGCGAGTGCCTACTCCTCTTGCGCTTTTCATCTACAATTCAGAATGCCCCATTGCTCGAGTGCATTGGCCGGGCGCCGCCGCCACAGCACGATGCACCCACCGCCGTTTTTTTATCGAGTGTGCACTGCCCTGGCGGCCTCTTACTAGCCCCTCCACCCAACACAAACACCACCCGCGCGGCGTGCGCCCGGCATTTCAGGAACCCGCTCTCCCAGTCTATTCTTTGCTGCACGCTCATTGCCCCCTTCTTTCCTGTTGAGAAAACCCGATATAATGTTTCAACCTCCACCGTGTACAAGCGTGTGCGCCATTCCCAGAACAAAATCCGCCCATGCGCAGGTTTCTGTCGCATGGGATGCCACAAGCGGCCCCGACATGGAAAAACCCTAGCGCCCCTCTCCCGATGAAATACAGACGATCGGTCGGAAACGCCCAGCGCCGGCCACGCACAATCGCCGAGGCCCATCGGATGATTCTACGCCCAAACAAACGCCATAGACCCTTCTCCGGGCCCGCGCGAGGCCGGCGGCAAACTCGTCTCCGGCACGTGCACCAGCTCTTTTTGCCCCAGCGCCCACCGCTCGAACGGACTGGCCGCCCACGCCGACCCCCCCGATGCGGCGTCGATAGCATTGTTTTGCGACAAGAATCGAAAATGCATCGTTTCTAGGATCGAAGATGGTCAATTGCCTGCTCCGGCGAATCTGTCGGTCATGCTGGCCACTGGACAATGTTGCGATGGCTGCCCGCGCCTATCGTCCCCCCGACCCCGCCATCAGGAGCCCAAACAGCGTATCAGACTATGTGAAACACGAGAGCTCCCTGCTGAGCCCTCCGACCACACTCCGGGAGCGGGACGCCAGGCAGTCGCGGTCGGTCCCGCGCGGCGAGCGAAATGATGATTCGGTTACGAGACCAGGACGTCGTCGAGGTCGAGATGGAGCCTCGGACACGTCTCGCTAGGGCAAGGGCCCGACTCGCCGCGAGGGCCGTAAACATTGTTTCTGGGTGTCGGAGTGGGCATTTCGAAGCCGATCCAATCGCCCCATGCCTCTCCCGTCTGGTCCTCACGTTCGTGTACGGCCTGGATCCCGGAAAGGGCGGATGCACGTGGTGTTGCCCCGCCATTGGCGCCCACGTTTCAAAGTCTCCGGCCAGAAATGCACTGCGCCGGCCCGGCTCGCACAGGCCATGGCGAACGCCCAGAATTCGTCAGCACAACCATCTAGAATAATCTCAACCATCCGTGGTTTAAACGAAACGAAACGACACTGTTTAGCATGTTTCCGACATCGTGGGGGCCGAAGCATGCGTGGGGGGAGGAAAGCGTGGCATAGCGGTAGCCCATTCTGTGCCACACGCCGACGAGGACCAATCCCCGGCATCAGCCTTCATCGACGGCTGCGCCACACATATAAAGCCGGACGCCTTCCCGACACGTTCAAACAGTTTTATTTCCCCCACTTCCTCAATTAAACCAATCTTCAAGGAAGATCCTGCTCTTGAGCAATGGCAGGAGGAGGTGTCGCAACGGTCGCCTCGGCGAACGTTGAACAATACAATGGACGCCTCACCGGTTTCGTGGTCATGGTGGCCATCATGGCCGCTTGCGGTGGCCTGCTTTTCGGTGAGTGGCGTTGTTTCGGGGCGGTATTGCGGCCTGCTTGCTCCCGGTTTGCTCGGCGCCCGGCCCGCGGGCTTTCGAACGTGAACCCGACGCTTACGGAAACGTGCTTCTCCTCCCCCCAGGCTACGACATCGGTGTCACCGGTGGTGTGACGGCCATGGCTTCCTTCCAGGAGAAGTTCTTCCCCGAGGTGTACGCGCGCACGACTGCCGGCGTGACCGACACCAGCCCCTACTGCAAGTATGACAACCAGGTCCTGCAGACCTTCACCTCCACCATGTTCCTGGCGGGCATGTTCTCCTCCCTGGTCTCCGCCCCCCTGTGCCGCAAGCTGGGCCGCCGCCCCGTCATGTTTGCCAGCGCCATCATGTTCATCGTCGGCGCGGGCCTGCAGGCCGGCGCCGTCAACCTGGCCATGCTCTTCGTCGGCCGCATGATCCTCGGCTTTGGCGTCGGTTTCGCCAACACCGCCGTGCCCATGTACCTGTCCGAGGTCGCCCCCGCCCAGTACCGCGGCGGTCTCAACATCCTCTTCCAGCTGGCCGTGACGCTGGGCATCCTCGTCGCCGGTCTGATCAACTACGGCACCCAGGACCTGCACTCTGGCTGGCGCATCTCCCTGAGCATTGCCGCCGCGTTCGCCATCATCCTGTTCGTCGGCACCATCTTCCTGCCCGAGTCGCCCAACTCCCTGATCGAGCGCGGCCAGGTCGACAACGGCCGCGTCGTGCTGCGCAAGCTCCGCGGCTGCGAGGACGTCGAGGCCGAGCTGGAGGACATGATCGAGGCGTCTGAGGAGGCCAACCGCGTCTCGCTGCGCCAGGGCTTTGCCTACATGTTCACCCGCCAGTACCGCCCCCAGCTGATCATCGACTTCATCATCCAGCTCTTCCAGCAGTTCACGGGCATCAACGCCATCATGTTCTACGTCCCCGTGCTGTTCAACTCCCTGGGCTCCAGCCGCAAGACCTCGCTGCTCAACACCATCATCATCAACTGCATCAACTCCCTGTCCACCATGGTGGCCGTGCTGCTGGTCGACAAGCTGGGCCGCCGCTTCCTCCTGCTCGAGGCCGGCGTGCAGATGTTCATCTCCCAGATGGTGGTCGGCATCGTCCTGGCCAAGGAGTTCAGCAAATACCCCGACGGCAAGCTGCCCACCGGCACCACCATCGGCGTCCTGGTCGTCATCTGCGTCTACATCTCGTCCTTCGCCTGGTCCTGGGGCCCCATGGGCTGGCTCATCCCCTCGGAGATCCACACCATGGAGACGCGCGGCGCCGGCATGTCCATCGCCGTCTTCTCCAACTTCCTCTTCTCCTTCGTCATCGGCCAGTCCTTCCTGTCCATGCTGTGCGCCATGAAGTGGGGCGTCTTCATCTTCTTCGCGGCCTGGGTGGTGGTCATGAGCATCTTCTGCTACTTCCTCATCCCCGAGACCAAGGGCCTGCCCGTCGAGCGCGTGCCCATCACCTTTGCGCGCCACAAGCTTTGGTCCAAGGTCATGGGCCCCGTCGCGCTGGAGATCATCGAGCGCGACGCCACGCGCACGGCCTCCCGCACCGCCGCCCACGCCCAGCGCGCCGCCGCCGACGGCGAGGTCGACGTCAAGAAGGGCACGCTCTAAACTCCAACAGAGCGTGCAGCTTCCTCATTTTGAGTTGCCGAGGACGCCTTATCGACGACGACGACGACGACAAGAAGCCCCCGGCTCCTCCTCCCCAAGCACAACCTGATGATATTGACGCGCGCGCGCGCGGCGCGATGGCCGGGATCCTCCTGTTTTTCTCTGGGATCTCGCTTTTTGCCCCCTGGCCGGTTTTCTACTCGTGCCGGGGGGCATCCCGGCCCCCGCCCGCCGCCGCCGCCCGGTCCCTGAGCGCTGCCCCCCTCCCACGGGCGCGCAAACTCAAAAAGAACGATATTCCTTCCCGATAAAGACTCCAAACTGTTGGATGTTTTGAAGCATGGAAATCTGCATGAAATTTTAGGACGGTATTTTTTAGGCCGTTTCCGCAACCCCTTCCAAGTATGGTACTGGGCTACGCATTCCGATTCACACAACGTTATTATTGTGCACCCCACAGGAAAGTTGGTTAATCTTTTTCCTTCCTTAACTGCTTTCCGTTTTGGAAAACCCGCCCCCTTCCCCACTCGAGCGTGCGCACGCAGCCGCCCAACGACACCTTTTTTTGGCCGCCGCGCCGCTTCCCCCTTACCCGCCCCCACCCCCTCCTACTTGTGGTCTTTGAGACTGTAACCCGAGGCAATATCATAAAGTCAACAAGTGACAAGAGCAGGAGATGTCTTTTGGGAAAGAATAGTCCTAGCTGGCACGCACGTGTCGCTACAATCGATAGCCGCCTTGGCAGCTCCGCACTCTGCTTTGGCTGGTCGAATGCGCATGGCACACCAGCTGACCTGCTGCCTAGGTCACCTTTCTCAAGATGGCAGTCACACCCGTTGGCGCAGAGACAGTTGGAACTCGTCACACCAATCACGATGCATGGTCATGTGTGGCAGAAAAGCCTAATACGTCGGAAGCGCTCGGAAGCTGCAAAATATTTGGGGTCTTAGACCACTAAAAATTGTACATCGACATCTTCACTGGGGCAATGGTTTAGTGGTATAATACTCGCTTAGGGAGAAGTGCCGTCCGATTCCGGTTACACGGAATGACTTCGCAAATTGCGAGTGGTCCCGAGTTCGATTCTCGGTTGCCCCCCACCCACTTTTTTTGGTTTTTGGACTAGAATCTCTTAATTTTTGACAGTATAAGGGTAATGGACAAGTTTCTATGCATTAGCGGGATGATGAAAGAGGTGGTACAGGCCAAGGGGCACCATGCGGCGGCAGCAGTGCAGCCGCTTGCCCTGGTGGGCTCCAAGGGATCTACACCCCGCAGTCAAGGGTGCAGCAAAGATGCCCGCACGGTGCAGCACAACGATCACCAAACTCCATTGCAATATAGCATGGGGGCCTGCGATTTGTGCAATTGCCCCTGCCCAATCAGTCTGCATGATCTGTCCACTGCCTCCGCACTTATGCAGCCTCCTGATGCACTGCTTCCCATTCTCGTCTGTGTCACCCATTCGACTCCGCTGGCTGCATATTCTTAATTCCGAGAGTATTACATGGAGGTGGTGGTGGTGGGATCATGGTGCATGCAATTCGCCAGACAGCCCTTCCAATGCTCACCTACAGAAACAAGAGCACATGAACGGTTAAGCTACCGGCACAATTTCGAGCGCACCACAACCAAAACTAAAACTAATAACAATAAAGTGTGTGTATGTAGTCCGGGTTAAAAGTGAACAGGTGCACTTAACGGTGCGAAACCCGTCCGTGGGTAAGGACTGCGGTGGGATGCTTGGGTTGTCAGGCCCAAGCCCGCACGCTCTAGGCCGCGCGATTTGTAAAGAACAGCTCTGAGAAAGGAGCGTGCTCTTGGGTAAAGTGCAGCCATGCAGTATGTGCAAGCATAGAGGAGTGTGAATGCCATCACATTAAGCCCCCTCGCGAGCGTACAAACCTGGCCACGGTCGACACGATTGTCCCGAGATGCTGTTTCTGTTTGTGAAAGAAACACGAGCAAGGAGAGCAAATGCGTCGGATGCGCTCAGCCGGCCGCCTTACAAGCTGGCCCGTCCATCAGGCATGTCCCGTGCGCGGGCGCCAAATCCTCCCCGAGAAGCTTTTGCCGGATTCCGTGAGCTATTGTGCGATCCGTGCACGACCATGTCGTGGCCCCAGCTGCGTTCCACTGCACTTCCCAACACCGTTTTGGGAATTTGATACAGGAATTCAATTGTCCAGCGGCCACCATGGAGGACGACCGCGGCCTCTATTGCGGCACCGCCGGGGCCTTTTTCCAGGACAAGGAGACGCTGGTGGAGCACTACAAGAGCGAGTTTCACAGGTAGAGGGGGTGGAAATTTGTATTTGCCTTGTATGTTTCATGCACATGTCGCGACGAGGGATGGGTGGTGAGGGGCGGGGATGTGGAGCGGTCTCGTACGTGGACCTGCCGTCAGGGCAAAGGGAGGAAGGTGGAGGCTACACAGGTTTGGAAATGATGCCAATCACTCAAACTCGTGCCTCTTGCCTTGCTTATCATTATAACTTCCTATTAACGTGTCCCTCTTTCCAGGTATAACTTGAAGCGCAAGGTGGCCGGCTTGCCGCCGGTGACCAGGGAGTGGTATGACGCCCGCAAGTCCCAGCTGCTGGGCGCGCTGGACACGAGCGCCAAGCGCGTGTGGCAGGATCCCCTGACCGGCAAGCGCTTTGCAAGCGAAAACACCTACCTCGCCTTTACCAGGTTGGTGGGTGGAGGGGGGGAGAGTGCGTGTCCGCGGAAGGTATATCTGCGTGTGTCACGCAGTTGCGCACTCTGTGCCTGCATCCTTTGACCGACCCCCCTTTCTTTTCTCCTTTTTTCAGGTCCAAAAAGTACCAGGAGCTGGTGCGGAAATCGGGACAGCCGGCGCCAGCGCCCAGGGTGCAGCTGGCGCAGCGCTCCGAGGAGCAGGAGAGCGCGCCGGCCGCGCGGCCGGTGGGCCCCACCACGCACAAGGTCGTCCCGCTGGCCCGGCCGGCGCCAGAGGCGGACACATCTGACGAGTCCGAGTGGGAGACGGAGGACGAAGATGAGGTGCTTGTGGAAGAGAGTGCAATGGAGGAGGGCGTCAATGGCTCCGCGTCGCCCGGGGGCGAGACCCAGGCCGATGCACCCGGCCCGCGGCCCGGTTCGGAGGACTGGGAGGACTGGGACGTGCGGGTGTCGCTGTTTGACAACCGCGTCTCTGAGAGCATGGAAGCAAATCTGGCCTACATGTTCAAGACCTTTGGCTTCTACCTGCCGGACGCGGAGCACCTGGCCGACCCCGAGGGCCTGCTCAAGTACCTGGGCGCCAAGCTGCGGTACGGGCACGTGCCCCTGTATGCGCGCGGCGACGACGCCGAGGCCAGGAGCTTCCGCAGCCTGGAGGCGGTGCAGCACCACATGGTCGCCACGGTGCGGTGCAAGATGCTGTTTGACGGCAACGAGGACGAGTACGCCGACTTTTACGACTGGGAGGGCGAGGAGGAGGACGACGAGGGCGCCGACCCCGCGTCCTCCCTGGCGCTCGCGCTGGGCGCCGAGCCGCCCGCCGAGGGCCCCGCCGAGTACGAGCTGGCCGTGCCGCTGCCGGGCGGCGGCACGCGCTTCCTGGGCACGCGCGAGTTCGCGCGCTACTACCGCCAGCGCCACCGCGGGGGCGAGCGCCGCGCCGCGCTTTCCAAGGTCGCGGCCGTGCTCGCGCAGTACCGCAAGCTGGCCGTGCCGGTCATCACTGCCGGCGCCGCGCAGCGCGTCGAGGCCAAGAGGGCGCAGCGCGCGCAGCAGCAGCGATTCGAGCGCCAGAAGCTCGCGATCGGCATGGCCCGCAACATCAACGACAAGCTGCCCAAGAACGTCCCGTATTGAATGCGTTGGGTGTTGGGTGTGCTACCTGTTCTGCCATTTCATTTGGAATACATTTTGTTCACTGTGTGTGTGTGCGCGAGCGAGCGTGTACGCGGCAGATCGCTGTATATTGTAAGCCTCTGCCAAGCTAGTCATCGAACCGGTCGGTGGATTGAAGAGAGACGACTAGGGGAGCCTTGTGGACCGTATTGAGAACGTCGTTAAAACGAGCCATACTCTCTGTTTGCATACTCGATTGTCCATCTGCCCACCCTGGGTGGTGTGTCCCTGACGACACGACAACCCCTGTTTTCTAGTCCATCCACTTTCTCCTATCACCCACCCTCTCTTTCTTTCATTATCCACCTATCCGTCTGTGTGTTTTTTGGTACAAGAACGATAAAAGGGGCAAGAGCGAGACCCAGGGATCGGCGAGCGCCTGACGAGCTTTTGAGACAGTGGCAAAAGTAATGTGTGTTGCCGCCAGCGCAGAGCGCGACAGAGGCCGCCCGCCTCCGTGTCGAGACTTTCCCTGAGAAAGCGGTCCACCAACCTACTCCTTGTCGATCTTGACGACGGTACCCCTGATCCGACCGGTCCGGCGGGCGGCGATGAGACCGACCTTTTGGCCCGGGGGCGCGTCGCGGCGCGTGGTGGAGGCGTGGCCGATGTGCTGGTGGTTACCACCACCGTGCGGGTGCTCCACGGGGTTCATGGCCACACCACGGACCTTGGGCCAGGAGTTGCGCTTGACGCGGTACTTGTGGTAGGCGCGGCCGGCCTTGAGCATGGGCTTCTCCGTGCGGCCGCCGCCGGCGACCTGGCCGACGGTGGCGCGGCAGGTGGAGGGGATGACCTTCTTCAGGCCGCTGGGCAGCTTGATGCGCGTCACGCCGGCGTCGACGTTGTGCGCGACGATGAGCGCGTAGTCGCCCGAGGCGCGCGCAAGCGAGCCGCGGTCGCCGGCCTTCTCCTCCACGTTGCAGATCACGGTACCCTCGGGCAGCTCGCCCACGGGCTTGACGTTGCCGATGGACAGCGTCGCCTTGCGGCCGCAGTAGATGTACTGGCCCGTGTAGGTGCCCTCAGCAGCGATGAAGAGCTGCTTGTCCTTCTTGTAGCGGATCGTGTCGCGGAACACGACCTTGGCCAGGGGGGCGCCGCGGCCGGAGTCGTGGATGATGTCCGTCACCACGCCCTTGATGTACCCGTGGCGCTCGGCGGCATCCAGGGTGCGCAGCTTGGCGGCACCCTTGCGGTGGGTGACATGGGACTTGAAGACAGACCCCGCACCCTTGCGCTGGCCCCGAATAACGCGACCCATCTGCGGGAGTCGGAGGAAGGAGGGGGTGAGCAAAGGGCCAAGGCTCGTCGTGGCTCCCGCTCGACGGAGCCACACAGGCACTGCAAGAAGTATTCCATAACGCATGGCCACGCAAGAGCGTGCACGGCTGCTTCGCCATCCCCGCCCGGTCGGCATCGGCCCACATAGGGCGCTGGGGACGGCGGCAGCGCCGCGACTGAGAGCGCTCTGCGTGACGCTCCACCTCCCGCAACTCACCGTTCCAAACTTGTGTCAATGCCACCAAAAGGACAGATCCAGGCTGGAAGTCGGGCTATGCAGGCACTCGCCGCGAGTGGGACCACGCTCGCTTGGCTTGTGCGGTACCAAGGTACGGCCAACTTATGAAGGTCGGGCCGAGCCTGGCGGGAAGGCGCGAGATTGCATTTTTCGGTCGCGAGTGCTCGCTGGATCGATCCGCATGTTTGACATGTGGGGAAAAATGGACAGGCGATGGCAAGGCTGATGTGGGAATTGGCATCTGGAGATGATTAAGCAATAGTGTTGCACGATTTTGATGGCACCACCGTAGTGCCCTGATCGCCCTCGCGCTGACTACTTTTGGCAAGGAGCACTACGCTCTAGACTTTTAGAGTGCAGGAGATAGTTTGCACGAGTTGGGGCTCTCGGTCAAGTGAACTCTTTTCTGTGCACATCCATTCGATCCATCATCCTGGTTGCACATGGTTCGCTTCCACTGGCACGTGGATGGAGGGCAGTCGGCCTACATCCCGCCCGCCGGGGTGCGTCCTGATCGGCGAGCGGAAGTCTGCCACCTGACTTGCGAGATGGAGGTAATAGGACATGCATTTGCATGGAGTGCATGGTTGCGCAGTGGATGGCGTACGTGCTCTGTGTATCGTGTTTGGTCTGTATGATAGCAGGCGCAACTGTGTAGCAAGGAGCATTCGCCCACCATTCTTCACCCACCACCCTCTTCTCAGATCGCCGGCCAGAACGAGACGTGCCCGGCCGTGATGGGCGTGCCGGCCAACTACCTCCGGCCCCACGCGATCCGGCCCATCGGCCTGCTGCTCGCCCACGGCGCCGACGCCGACGACTGGGACAGCGCGCTGATGCGCGCCCTCGTCGAGCGCTTTGCCGCGGCGGGGCACATCGTCATGCGCTACCACTGCCGGCAGAAGGAGGCGCGGCGGCAGCGCATCCTGGAGCGCGCGCTGGAAAGCGCGGCGCTGTCGCCCCTGGCCCTGGCCTCGGTGGAGCAGTGGGTCGTGGTGGGCTACGACAACGGCGCGCGCGTCGCGGCCGCCGTCGCCGCCAAGACGCGCATCCGCATCGGCGGGTACGTCGCCCTCAGCTACCCGCTCTTGGTGAGTCGGTGTTGAGGGGTGCTGCTGACTGCTTGCTTGAGTAGTGTTAAAGGAGAAGGGTTGTTTGGATTTGAAATGTAGGTTGCCTCAGCACCTCTGCATGTCAGCCTGCCCAGGAGTTTCTCCCTTCTCCAAACCTTCCTCCCTCACCCCCATCCTTCCAGGAGCCCGCGCCGCCGCCGCCAAAGGCGCGGGCCGGGGCGCTGCCGCCGGAGGACTCCGAGGGCCCCCTGGTCAAGCTGGCCGAGGCCCTGCCCCTCCCGGCGCTCTTCATCACCGGCGCCCTGGACGCCCGGTGCCCGCCGGCGCGCCTGGGCCAGGTCTTTGCGCAGGCGGGGCCCGCCGCCGCCATGGACGCGCGCGGTCGTCCTCCCGGGCCTGGACGGGCGGCTGGGGTGCGCGGCGCCCTGCGCGGGCACTGCTTCCCCCCTCCAAGGCCGCCGCGGCGTGCGCCAGGCAGTGCACGGCGCCCATCGCCGAGTTCCTGGAGGCGCTCCAGCGCGGCGCGGACAACGGCGAGGCCGCCACGCTGCGCGACTGCGCGCTGCCGCCGGTGACCGCGGTGGAGCAGGTGGCCGGCCAGGCCGCCGCGCCGGGTGCCCCCGCAGCTTTGCCCGCGGGCTTGTAGACGCGCGTGTACGACTATATTGGAAGGAAGAGGACTTGGTTTCTTACCTCTTAATCGCCACATATTTTTCGCTGATAATTTGCTCGTCTTGATGACAGTTGTGAACCTTTTTGTGTGACCCTGACCCTGCTGCAAGCCTCTCCGACCGCACGCAAGGCGCCAGCTGCGCCTTGCGCGTCCGGAGGCGATCGGATCCAATCCTGTCGTCCTCCCGCAGCCCGGGCACGTTTGCCCATGCAGGCCCTCCCACACCGCTCAAGAGACTCCCGAACACCGCCCAATCGGCACTCGCTTCGGCTGCCGAGTGCGCGTTTGAGTTTGCCCTGCCACAGAAGACATAATGACGGCCCCGCCCACGCCCGAAGCGGCCACCAAGGCGGTGTTTGCCAAGCACGCCGTGTGCCTGGTGCTGGACTATGGCTCGCAGTACACGCAGCTGATTGCCCGGCGCGTGCGCGAGGCGGGCGTGCTGTCCGTCCTGCTGCCCGGCGACGCGAGCATGGTGCGTGCGGGAGGGTCGGTCCTGAAGGGGAGGGAGCAGGGTGTGGGGCAGTGGTACATCCCCTTTGCCCGAGTCGAGGATGGACTCTGTGCGGCGTGGGGTATGATCATATGTTGGATATGATCCATTTAATATTAAGCTGTTTCGATCGGGAATATCCGCGGGCCTTGTGATGGTCCCGACCGTTTCATGATGGGTGTTACGAAAATCTCTCGTATGGGGGAGAGGGATGAACTCACCAGGATGAATTCATCAGCTTCGACCAGTGATCGGTCGGATCGTGAGATCTTTCTAGGGATCCAATTGAGTAACTTAAACCTTTTTTGCCGCTCCCAATCATATTCGCTTACGCGCTAGAGTACTTTCTCACTGACTCACCATACCCTCCCCATTTCCCCCTCTTAAACAACAGGATGAGATCCGGGAGGTGTCCCCCAAGTTCATCATCCTGTCTGGCGGCCCCAACTCGGTGCACGCCGAGGGCTCCCCCCTGCTTTCGGACGACTTTTTCGCGTACGTTGCTGAGCACTCGCTGCCCGTGCTGGGCATTTGCTATGGCATGCAGCTGCTGGTGCACCAGCTCGGGGGCGAGGTGCAGACGGTGGTGGACAGCGGCGAGTACGGGCGCATGCCCATCCTGGTCGAGCGCGACTCGGTGCTGTATGCGGGGGAGGCGGAGGCGAAGCAGCTGGTGTGGATGAGCCACGGCGACTCGGCCACGCGCCTGCCCGAGGGCTTCCGCTGCGTCGCGCGCAGCGAGCAGGGCGCGGTGGTGGGCATCGAGGACGCCGCGCGCCGCTTCTTCGGCCTGCAGTACCACCCGGAGGTGGTGCACTCGGAGCGCGGCGTGGCCACGCTGCGGCGCCTGCTCTTCGAGGTGGGCGGCCTGCGCGGCGACTGGAACATGTCGGACGTGCTGCAGGAGGAGATGGCCAAGGTGCGGGCCGCGGTGGGCCCCGAGGACCACGTCATCTGCGCGCTGTCGGGCGGCGTCGACTCCACCGTGGCGGCCACGCTCGTGCACCGCGTGCTGGGCGAGCGCCTGCACTGCGTCTTCGTGGACAACGGCCTGCTGCGCTTCCGCGAGGCCGAGCGCGTGATGGCCACCTTTGAGCAGCACCTGCACCTCCCCGTCACCAAGATTGACGTCTCGGAGCGCATGCTGGCCAAGCTGGCGGGCGTGAGCGACCCCGAACAAAAGCGCAAGGCCATCGGCCGCGAGTTCATCGAGACCTTTCAAGAGTATGCGGACGAGCTTAAAGCAAAACTGGGCCACGCGCCGCGCTTTCTCGTCCAGGGCACGCTCTACCCGGACGTGATCGAGTCCTGCCCGCCGCCGGGGACGTCGGCCAAGCACAGCCACACGATCAAGTCGCACCACAACGTGGGCGGCCTGCCCGAGGACCTCAAGTTCACGCTGATCGAGCCGCTGCGCGAGCTGTTCAAGGACGAGGTGCGCCAGCTGGGCCGCCTGCTGGAGGTGCCCGAGGGCTTCATCGCGCGCCACCCCTTCCCCGGCCCGGGCCTGGCCGTGCGCGTGCTGGGCGACGTGACCCAGGGCGGCGCGCTGGACACGCTGCGCGAGGTGGACGAGGCCTACATCGAGGCCATCCGCGAGTGGGGCCTGTACGACCAGATCTGGCAGGCCTTTGCCGTCTTCCTGCCCATCCGCTCCGTGGGCGTGCAGGGTGACCAGCGCACGCACTCGCACGTCGTCGCCCTGCGCGCCGTCACCAGCTCCGACGGCATGACCGCCGACTGGTTCCCCTTCCAGCCCGACTTTTTGCGCTACGTCTCCACCAAGATCTGCAACACCGTCCGCGGCGTCAACCGCGTCGTCTACGACGTCACCAGCAAGCCCCCGAGCACCATCGAGTGGGAGTAGAGGGTGGGGTGGTATGTGGGGGGAGGAGAGAGGGAGGAGGACGACAATGACGACGATCACAGTTGTCATCCATGTCTTCCTGACACTCAATCCTCCTCCCACTCACGCAACCACCATCCGACTTGTTTGTTTTTGAATGTACATTTCATGTTGAAAAGAGCCAAAAGAGCTGAATGGGCAACGAACAGGCACCACGGATACGCCTGATCCCGGCGCGCCAATCCAGGAGCGAGCTCCGAAACCAAACGATCGCCGCCCGGTGTTCCCACGGCCACGACGCCGTGGCCAGACAAAATTAATTCTGAGTATCACCACACATGATGGCGGACGCGATGGAGCACCCGCACGAGGCGCACTCGGTGACGCCCATGCAGTACACGCTCACGGGAGCCGCTGCGGCCCTCCTGGGCGGAGTGCTCGGCGGAGGCGCCCACTACCTGGCTACCACCCGCCAAATGGCAGGTAGGAATGTGATGAGCTCTAAAAGGGGAGTACGAGGTGGGCATGTGTGCGCTCGGGAGCAAGTGTCGCTGTCCTAGGCAGTCGCTCACCATCGCGGCCCACCCATCCGCAGAGGAGGGCATCGATGCCAGAGCCAGGATGCGCGCCGTCCCAGTCGCGGTACGCGGCGAACACTTTTGGAGTCTATGAAGTAAGAAACCAATGCTACGCGACTGTGGATACGAATTCCAGTGTCTGTGACTTGTGCAGGCCAAGGCTCTGGGAGCGAGCCTGCTGCTGTGTGGGGCGTTTGCCGCCGGTGGCGTTATGCTCTGGCGTGCCCTGGGAGTGCAGACAAAGTCTGAGACCGAGGTCTCGAGCTTCCACGATGCGGTGGAGCTTCTCCGTCAGCAGAGGGTACGTGCTGGCTGCCTGGTGGGTTCGTATGGAGAGGTTTGGCTTGACAAAGTTGCACTTTCAGCCGCCGCCAGCATCCTACGCACGACGCGCTCCAATGCATGACGAACACCGTCACCTCTCCATTCGTATCTGTCATCCATGCCGATGCATCGTGCAGGAGGTCATCCGGCATGAGTTCCGGCACCAACTGCTGGGTGAAGGCGACGGCGCCGCCGAAGGGGGTTCCGCTGGCGGGACTCCGACGATCGCTGCCGGGCACTGAGCGCAAATTATCGCCCGTTGAAACCAAAGTCTACTAGTATCAAGGTGCATGTGGCCACGCGCTCTTCTCACGGTTTTACCTCTTGTTCTAGGCGATGGATGGTCCGCCTGGCATTGCGGGGTCAAAACTGCCTTGCCGCTCTGTCCAACGCCTGATTGTCTTTGACAAAGGAGAAAGCCTCTTCGGACTTATCTGTACCTTTCCCCTGCTCAAGCAGCGCGAGATGCCCTGCTTGTTTGCCCTGTCGCTCAGTGTTTTTCTTATTTGGCGATCGCGCCGCTCCAAGCGCCCAATTTTGACATTCTGCGTTCAGCCTATTGATTGGATCCAGCAAGAAGAGCCCCTTTGACGAAGATCCCTATGGTCTTAGTAATTTTACCAGGATCATGGCTGACGATTGACACTAGGCGCTCACAAGTAACAGAGCGACTACGAATCTGGACGACAGCAGCCGATGGCCGAGATCCAAAATCGAGGATCATGCATGTCGGAAGGCTGGAGCGCCACCCAGTCGCACTGCTTTCCGTAAAATTCCTTGGCCAATGCTGCATTCAGCATATGGCATGACATAAGCATTGTGCGGTGGGCGGTCTGGCATGCTGTGGCTTCGTGGCGGGCCGTGGGCCTGGGTCGGCCGCGCGGCCGTCAAGCTCGCGCAGCCCTCTCGAGCGGCATCGAGCACGGCCATCATCGACTCATCCCAGCCCGTGGTACTAGGGTGCAGGGTTTTTGATGAGATGAGAGGGAGGAGGGTATTTTGTGTGCAGAGAATTGTGCGCTTGCGAGGTGACAAGCGTAAGTGACTTCTGTAGTCTGTTTTGGGAGCAAACTTTTTCCAAGGGGCACTCATAAATGAAGTTCAAGCACCCAAATGACCTGCCGTTGGACGAACATCGATCAACCAATCCTCCACACCGCCTCCCTCCTCGCACTAGGTCGCCATTGTCGGCCGTCCGAATGTGGGCAAGTCGGCACTGTTCAACCGGCTGGTGGGTCGGCGGGCGGCCCTGGTGCAAAACACGCCGGCCGGGCACGTGACCCGCGACTGGAAGGAGGGCTCGGCGCGGCTGGGCGACCTGGACTTTACGGTGGTGGACACCTCGGGCCTGGAGCCGGAGCTGGGCACGCGCAACCCCGGATCCATCCAGGGCCGCGCCGCGGTGCTCACGGCCTCGGTGCTGGCGCGCGCGGACGTGACGCTCTTCCTCATGGACGGCCGCACGGGCATCCTGCCGGGGGACCTGGAGCTGGCGCGCTGGCTGCGGCGGCTGCCGCCCCCGCACCGCGTCCTGCTGGTGGCCAACAAGTGCGAGCGGCCCGAGGCGGTGGCGGCCGGCCTGGCCGAGGCGCCGCGCCTGGGCTTTGGCGCCGCCGTGGCCATCGCGGCCGAGTCGGGCGAGGGCATGGCTGAGCTCTACGGTGGGCTACAGCCCTTTATCGACGAGGCGCGCGAGCGAGGAGCGACTATTTCAGAGGCTGACGGAGACAAAGGGTACGAAGACCAGGCGCCTGCCCCTCGGAGCATCTTTGACGAGGACGACGCGGAAGACTCCGCGGAAGACTCAGACTCCGACTCCGACTCTTACTCCGACTCTGGCGCCCAAGGCGACCCCTACCTGCGCCTGGCGATCGTGGGCGTGCCGAATGTGGGCAAGTCCACGCTCTGCAACGCGCTGCTGCGCAGCGAGCGGTGCCTGACCGGGCCCGAGCCGGGGCTGACGCGGGACGCGGTGCGCGCGCGCTTCCGGTACGCCGGCAAGACCCTGGAGCTTGTGGATACGGCCGGCTGGGTGCGCCGCGCGCGGCTGGCCGCGCACGACCCGGACGCCGGCGGCGTGCTCACGCAGCGCTCGCTGGCCGAGGGCGCCGCGGCCATGCACAGCGCGCAGGTCGTGGTGCTCGTCCTCGATGCCACAAGGTGCGGGACTCCTTCTCCTAGATTGCTGTCGCTGTTGTGGAGGCGGTGAAGTGGTTGGCGTACAGGGTTGTTGTGTGCATGGTGTGGTGTGTCTTCTCTGGACGCAAGTTGTGTGGGTGTGGCATATGCTCTTATCCTTTCCCCGCCATCCCCAATCTTTTGCTGTGATCAGTGCGCGCCTTCTCGGGCTCTCATTATAGCCTCTGCCAGCCACATCTCCCACTCAATGCTCCCTCTCCATCCACGCGCCAGGGTGCGCGAGCACGAGCCCGGGCTGACGCACCGGGAGCTGATGCTGGCCAACGAGATCGTGTCCCAGGGCCGCGCCCTCATCATCGCCGCCAACAAGGTCGACGCGCTCCCAAAGGCGCGCCGCGCCGCGGCCCTGGACCGCATCCGCCACACGGTGGACCACGGGCTGCCGGCCGGGTCGGCGGTGCGCATCCTGCCCATCGCCGCGCAGACGGGGCGCGTGGACGCGCTGCTCCCGGCCGTCCACGACATCTACCGCATGTGGAACCAGCGCGTGCCCACCGGGCAGCTGAACCGCATCGTCCGCAAGGTGAGGGCTTGCTGAGGGCGGTGTGTTCGTGCGGGTGATTTTGGGGGGTTTGGTTTTCTTCAATTATTCATTCCCGCTCTGTCGCTGTGCCATGCTTGGCCCCTCCCACACGACCACCCACCCAATGTCCCGAGCTTCTGGCGCTCGTTCCATCAACCTCTCATCCTCTACAATACAAATTTTTGCTCTCTACCCTCGCAGGTCACGGAGGAGTACACCGTGGGCGGAGGCAAGGAGGTGTCGCGGATAAAGTACCTGCTGCAGGCCAAGGGGCGACCCCCCACGTTTGTGGCCTGGCTGTCGGGGTCCAAGCCCATGCCAGAGAGCGCCCAGAATTTCCTCATCAGAATCATTCGGCAGGAGCTGGGCTTTGAGGGCGTGCCCATCCGGCTCAAAGTCCGGACCAAGGAGGCTCGCCGGGGACCGCCCCAGTGACCCACGACCGCGAGGAGTAGGGTTACTCTTCTTCTCACACTCAACATTTCATTATTAAGAATTATGCATCATTTGATCGAGCGTGATCGCGAATATTTGAGCAATTGGCGATCCAAATAATACCAGGTGTGTCACGATGATACGCGATCCCAGGAGGCGCGCCTGCTCACGTGGTGAGGCAGTTTATGCCTCCGTTCCCCGACACCACCCCGGCCCGGCACCCGCCTCGCCCGCATTCGATCCTCAAATCCGCTCGGTGCACCGCGGACACGGAGTACGCTTGTTCTCGACGCCTTGCTCGGGGTTTGATTGCTGTGAAAGGGGTCCTGGACGTGCCTGGCGCCAGCCGAGGGCATTCCGGGCCAGGGTGCAGGAGGCAGGTGGCCCCAGCCAGAGTGTCGGGCGCGCATGCGGCGTGCGGAAGCGCATTCATGACTGCCTGAGCTGCCGAGGTCACCTAGTTCTGGGAGATCCACGCGACCATGGCGGAGCAGGCTTCCGGAACCGCCCCTCCCGTGGGCTACTCGGGCTTGCCCGGCAGCCGATCGATGGGCCAGTCGGGGACCGAGTTTTTTCTCTCCAACTACCGACTGGGGAAGACGCTAGGCATTGGATCGTTCGGCAAGGCGCGTTGGGGTTGGCGGGCGCCCGGGGAGGGCTGGTCGGGTGCGTGGCGAGCGGCAGGCCCGACCCACGCCGTGCCTGATCCTCGCAGGTGAAAGTGGCCGAGCACATCCTGACGGGCCACAAGGTGGCGATCAAGATCCTGAACAGGCGCAAGATCAAGCAGATGGACATGGAGGAAAAGGGTGCGTGGGAGGGGAGGATATTGAGTGGTGTGGGGTGTGTCCTGCGTGAGATTGTGAGCATGGTGGTGGTCTCTTGGTGGTCTGTCGTCGGTTGTGTATAGTACAAACGATGTGTCCTGCAGCATCATGATGATCGGCATACACTAAGTGGTCGATTAATTCTTAATTTACCTGCAATCCTCACCCACCTCACCCACCTCACGCACCCAATAACAACAGTCCGGCGGGAGATCAAGATTCTGCGCCTGTTCATGCACCCGCACATCATCCGGCTGTACGAGGTGATCGAGACGAGCCACGACATCTACGTGGTGATGGAGTACGTCAAGTCCGGCGAGCTGTTCGACTACATCGTGGAGAAGGGGCGCCTGGTGGAGGACGAGGCGCGGCGCTTCTTCCAGCAGATCATATCCGGCGTCGAGTACTGCCACCGCAACATGGTCGTCCACCGCGACCTCAAGCCCGAGAACCTGCTGCTGGACAGCAAGATGAACGTCAAGATCGCCGACTTTGGCCTGTCCAACGTCATGCGCGACGGCCACTTCCTCAAGACCTCCTGCGGCTCGCCCAATTACGCGGCGCCTGAAGTCATTTCGGGCCGACTCTACGCCGGTCCGGAAGTCGACGTCTGGTCCTGCGGCGTCATCCTCTACGCCCTGCTCTGCGGCTCCCTGCCCTTTGACGACGAAAACATCCCCAACCTCTTCAAAAAGATCAAGGTACTGAGGTTTGGAGATTGGGTGGGTGGGTGCTGTCATTAACGTGCAATGCACACATGAGTATTTGAATGAAAAAAAACAACCATTCAACGACTCAACAATATAATAATTCAACAATGAATCCCTAATCACCCCCACTCACACACACCCATCAAATAGGGAGGCATCTACACGCTGCCGAGCCACCTGTCTCCCGGCGCGCGCGACCTCATCCCGCGCATGCTGCTGGTGGAGCCGCTCAAGCGCATCACCATCCCCGAGATCCGGCAGCACCCGTGGTTTGCCATGCACCTGCCGCGCTACCTGGCGGTCATGTACACGGACCCGGTGAGCTCGTCCACGGGCCTGGACAAGGAGGTGGTGGGCGAGGTGACCAAGCTCGGCTTCTCGCCGGGCTTCCTCACCGAGTCCATCCGCCGGCGCGAGCAGAACAAGGCCACCGTGTCCTACTACCTCCTGCTGGAGAACCGGCGCCGGCCGGGGTCAAACGCCTACCTGCAGTCGGAGCTGACCGAGCAGGCCGACGCGCCCGCGGCCGGCGGCGGCGCGCGCGTGCTGGGCGACGCCTCGGGGCGTCGTGCGCGCCTCGGCCGGCGGGCAGCGCCTGGTCGTCGAGCGGCGCTGGCGCCTGGGCTTCCCGTGCCGCGTGAGGCCCGCGGCCGCGGTGGCCGAGCTCTGCCGCGTGCTGGGCACGCTGGGCGTCGCCTGGAAAAAGGTCGCGCCCTACGCCTTTCGCTGCCGCGTCGTGCTGCGCGTGGAGGCGCCCGCGACCGCCGCCGCGCGCGGCGGCGACGCGCCGGCCGCGGACGGCCCCGTCGACATGGAGGCCTCCGACCTGGGCGCCGCCGATGACGCCGGCGCCGACGCCGCGCGCGACGTCAGCAGCGCCGCGCGGCCGGCCGCCTCGGGCGCGACGCAGTCGGGCGTCCAGGACATGGACACCTCGGGGCACGAGGGCGCCGACTCGGCGCCGGGCCGCGGCGCCTACCCGCTCGAGCGCGAGATCAAGTTTGAGATCCAGATGTACAAGGCACGCGATCCCGAATACATCATTGACTTTGAGGTGGGTTTGGAGGATGAGGAGAGGGGAAGGGGGGTAAACCCTTGACTGGGGAGTCAACCATACCGTGGGACCATGTGTGGCGGCTCCTGTGGTGCAGTAAATCCATTGGCGACTCGACCTCGCTGCTCCGACTTTATATTATCCCTTCCCCAATCCCGCCATCCCTCTCCCCTCCCCGCTGCACAGAGGTTGAGCGGAGATCTATTCCTGTATATGGACGTCTGCAGCTCGATCGTCCACACTCTGCGCGTCTGACAAGGGCCCCCGGCGGGCGCGGAGGACAAGGCGCCGACCCGGGGTCGAGCTGACCCGCGCGTGCCAGGCTTCTGTAACACAGTTTCGTGCCAAGAACAAGCAACAGCATGAGAGTTAGCATTCTACTGACATGCAAATGAAATATCTCAATGGATGACTAGATGTGCAAGAGCGCCAGGCGCTGCCGCTCGTCCTCTGACTGCGCCTTGTCGGACGCCCCATCGTCCGGCGCGGGGGCCGCCTTGGCCCGGCGCTTGGCCCGGCCCTTGGCCCCGCAGCAGCTCTTGTACTTGAGCCCGCTGCCGCAGGGGCACGCTTTGTTCCGCCGCACGGGCTTGATGGGCTTGGGTCGGGCTTTGGTGTCGGGTGGTGGGACGTTGGACGAGGCATTGCTGCTGGACTCTGGCTCAACGCGCAGGAGCAGACAGGCCCGGGACCCTTCTATACGAATGAGTGCGCGGACGAGCGGCGCGGACGAGTCGTCTCGAGTGTCGCTCAGCAATTCTGCGCCAGTTGCCTCCTCGCCCAGTGCCTCGGGCGGCGGGTCAACGTCGTCTCGATCGCGCGCCGCCTCTGTGGATTCATCCGCTCGCTCCCACGCCGCCTCTGCGGGCTCGATCGCTCCCGCCCGCCCGACCACCTTGCAGAGGCTGTTGTAGTGGTTGCCGTCGTGGTACGAGAGCGTGAGCGCTGGCCCGACGGCCTCGGCCTCTTCCCAGTTGGTCACCTGCCAGACGCTCTGCTCGTGCTGGTGGACCTGGATGTTGCGCCGCAGCGCCATGGAAGCCGCGTGCAGCTCCGGGTGGCCGGCCCACTCGCCGTCCTCGGCCATGCGAGCAATGTAGTTGGCCCACGGCTCCTCGTCCTCCACAAACGGCTCATACATCTTGCGGTGGGCCTCCAGCTGGGCCACAATTTTCTGCCGCAGCTGGCCGTGGGCCTCCTCATCGCCCTTTGCGGCGGAAAGAAGGTTGAATGTATGAGAGCTCGGAAAGTATCGAGCGGTGCCAAAATGATCGGATTTGGGCTTGAAAACTATGTGGATTCGATTCCCACAACCACCGGCGCCTGCCTCACCTGCAGCTGCACGCTGAGGCTCCGAAAAAAGCAGTTGCCATCCGCCTCGACCTCCTGTTGAATTGTTACGTTTCCTTAAAAGGCATTAGTCATCTTAGGCACAGCAAATTCCGCCGCTGCACACCTTGCTGGGCAGCGCACTCATCAAAGCACGCGCCCCACCCCTTCTCTCCATCCCACCTGCAGCTGTAAGCCGCGAGCCGCGAGCTCTTGCTGGAAACTAGCCTCCAAGCCGCGGTACCTTGTCTGCACACATCAGGGGACACGTTTGCACATCAATTTTAGGCAAGCCCTTGCTTCATTTGTGGTGCCTAAAGCAACAAAACCCTCCTCCTAGACGTCAACAAAACCCCACCACACCATAAACCAGTCCAATGCCTCTCCAAATGCCACCTTTTTATACTCTTTCTTGGATTTTCTACTCTTTTCGGGGTGGCGCTCCGCCTCTTTGTGGCGCTGCTTGCGACTCGAGCCGCCCTTTTTGCCCATGAACCTCCCTGCGGCTGCCTGCCGGGGCCCCCGTCATCAATCAAACAGAGGTCGTTGTGACCCAGCAAATCAAACGTCGATTAAAATGCGCTATGTCCTATTTCATCGTGTACATGGCGTGGGCACGGTTTTTGCATTGTCATTGCAGATCGTGCAGATCGCATCCAGCGGCGATCTCGACCGGTGACGTTTACGCCACCGGTCGAGGCCCTGCTCCGTCTCGGCAGCTGGCGCGGCTGCCCCTAAAACGATGCACGACGCGCACCTCAGAGTTGCAGTATGGCGCACGTTTGATCTGGGAGGCCTGCCGTGGAGTACCGAGCTCCCCACCCCAGCTTCAAATACCGACGGCCCACCGCGTCGATTTTCAATCCAGCCCGGCGCTTCGACCCGCGTGCTCGGGCTCCAGACGCATGTTGTTGCGCTGCGTTGAGCTATAAGTACATTCGTTTGTGATTGACGAGTCTGCTGGAAGGATGGGCACCGGGACGCTGGCCCCCTCGCTGGCTCAGGCCCTCCTCACCTACGCCTCGTACGCCCCTGGGATGCCGGGACGTGCTTGCGCCTGTCACTGCGTGGGCGCTGCGCTCGAGACATACCTTCATTTCCTTCCCATTTGGCAGCTGGACTATCCTATTCATTTTCGGTCATGTGCGCGATTTTTTCCGCAAGCGCTTGGGCAGCGCCAAGGAGAATGGCTACGCCCCCATTCGGCTGGGGTATGAGGACTTTTACGTGCGACGCATGTATCAACGCATCCAGGTGCGTGTGGAGTTTTTGTATAGGGGTTGGAATACTGTAGGGCAGATTGGTCTTGATGGAGCGTTGATAATGATCTGGAGAATAGTGAGCTAGAACCGTGATGCCGGATGTAACAGCCTCTAAACGGTGCTGCCTGTTACCGACCCGAGCAAAATCCGCCAGGACTCGAATGTAATCATTCCACGCCACCTTCTCCTCGGCAATTGCGCAGGACTGCTTCAACCGGCCAATCACGGGCCCTCCTGGGGCTTGGATGGAAGTGCTGGAGCGCGTCCCCGCCCCCGGCAAGAAAGGGTGCGTGTGTTGGTGGGGTGTACTGCTATTTGTTGGTGCACAGGACGTCGATCGATGACAGTGAATACTGTCAAGCACTTGCAACATCGGAATAAGAATTAAGATGCACGATGCACACACCACGCACCCATGTCTGATCGACGTTTCCGCTGACATCACTCCCATAAGTTACCCCCCCCCCACCCCACCCCACCCCACCCCACCCCACCCCACCCCACCCACCCACCCACCCACAAACACACAATCCTCTCAGGGTGCTCATCCCGACGGGCAAGGCGCACCGTTGCCTGAACCTGGGTTCGTACAACTACCTTGGCTTTGCGTCCTGGGACGAGTATTGCACGCCGCGCGTGCTCGACTCGCTGAAGGAGCAGGGCTGGGCGGTGGGGAGCACGCGCGCGGGCTGCGGGACGCGGCCCGTGCACGTGGAGCTGGAGGAGGAGCTGGCCGATTTCCTGGGCACCGAGGCGGCATTAGTCTGCGGCATGGGCTACGCGACCAACTCGCTCTTCATCCCGGTCCTGGGCGGGCCCGGGACGCTGATCCTGTCGGACGCGCTCAACCACGCCTCCATCGTGGCGGGCGCGCGCTCGAGCGGCGCCACCATCCGCGTGTTTGACCACGACGACGCGGCGCACGCGGAGCAGGTGCTGCGGCGCGCGCTGGCCGAGGGCCAGCCGCGCACGCACCGGCCCTGGAAAAAGGTGCTCATCATCGTGGAGGGCGTGTACAGCATGGAGGGCGAGCTGTGCGACGTGGCGAGCTTTGTGAAGCTGAAGAAGCGCTACGGCGCCTACCTCTGGCTGGACGAGGCGCACAGCATCGGCGCGCTGGGCGCGACGGGCCGCGGCGTGTGCGAGCGGCTGGGCGTGGACATGCGCGACGTGGACGTGCTCATGGGCACCTTTAGCAAGTCCTTTGGCGCCTGCGGCGGCTACGTGGCCGGGAGCAAGGAGCTGGTCGAGGCCATGCGCTGGCACAGCCCGGCCTCGCTCTACGGCGGCGCCATGTCCCCGCCGGCGGTCGAGCAGGTGCGCAGCGCGCTGCGCGTGATCCGCGGCGCCGACGGCTCGCGCCGCGGCGCGGTCAAGCTGGCCGCGCTGCGCCGCAACGCCAACTACTTCCGCGCGGGGCTCCTGAGCCTGGGCCTGAACGTGCTGGGCACCTGGGACTCGCCGGTCATGCCCATCATGGTCTTCCACCCGGCCAAGCTGTCGGGCACCAGCCGCGAGATGCTGCGCCTGGGCGCCGCCGTCGTCGAGGTCGGCTTCCCGGCCACGCCCCTTCTCACCACGCGCATGCGCGTCTGCATCTCCGCCGCGCACACCAAGGCCGACCTCGACTTTGGGCTGCGCCTCTTCGACCACCTGGCCGACATGTGCGCGCTGCGCTACGGCGGCGAGGAAGCCAAGAAAATCGCGCTCGAGTGCCCCACGCCCTTTGACTTTGATGCGGTTGATGAAGACGAGAGTTGATGTGGGGGTGTGTGTTAAGGGGGGCACTCATTGGGCTCCAGTGGGGGCAGTCGCGAGGGTACTTGATGCGAGCGACAGTGGTGGAATGGAATGGATGTGCCCCACGATGCAACACTAGCCGTCATCTTTGAGTCCCCCCCTTGAGTGCCTGTCCTCACTACCAATCACCTTGCGAGCCGCCTCTTTAAAATTTTGTCAGCGTTTCATTCCACGAATAGGCATTTTTCTTCAAAGTTCTACGCCGACCATCATTCTGGTCATCAAGGCAAAACGCACTCCCACACACACATGCGTCGTCGAATCTGATCCGGCGAATGATGCGTCCGGCACCTGATCGAGCCCTGCATGGCACCCGCCAATCCCTGGGCTCTCACCACCCCTGCATTCACACAGCACTATATTATTGCGCATAGCTGGGATGCATGGAGAAGGGGCTGCTGGTGACCGGACTGCGTAGGCAAGGTCTGGATGGCAGGCCTCTCCGGAGGCCTCGCGGGTCGGCGAATCGGGTCCCAGACCGTCGCCAGATTGGGTTTATGCAATGACCCAGCCCCAAGTCGTGTTTGGGGCAGTGGGCTCGGCGCTGAAAGGAGGACTGGCGGGCCGGCTCGGCCAGGTGCGTGGATTGGACCTGGTGGGTCTGGACAGGGGCGTGGTGGTGACTCATCGGCGAGGGGCGCGTGAGCGTACACCTTGCTCGCAGGACTCATGCGGTACTGTTTTGAATCCGTCCCTCAGTGTCAAGAAAGGATGGGGTGGGGGCTGCCTCGCGGAGGATGACAAGCAGAGCGGTGGCTGCCAGTCTTGGTACCTTTCGATTGCGGGTGGTGAGCACGCAAAGCCTTGCGCGGGACTCGCAAGGCGCTCGGCCGGAAGAAGCAGACAAGACGCAGGAGGATTACCGGCAACCGGGGCTCGAGGCCGTGCGGGAAGCGGGTGCGCCAAGGGCGACCGTTAATGGCGCCGCACGGTCGCCAGACGACGGCACCACGCCCGCACCCCAATCTCTGTCATCAAAGCCAACCATATCCGGCGCCCTACCCACGGTGCCCTGGAGCTGGCGCACGACGGTGCTGGTCATGGGCCTGTGGCTGCTGGGCTTCTACGCGCTGGCCTACGGCGCCGTGCCGGCCGCGCTGGGCCTGCTGGGCCTGGACCTGAGCAGCCCCGCCCCGCCCGTGCAGGCGCTGCGGCACCTGACCCTGGACCTGGCCCAGCTGGCGTACACGCTGGGCCTGCTGGGCCTCGCGCTGCGCGGCCGCGGCGCGCGCGCGCGGCCTCTTCCGCCTGTCGCTCCGGCCGCTGCGCGCCTGGGTGCCGCACGTGCTCGCCGGCGCGGCGCTCTTCCCCCCTCGTCCACGCGGTGCACCGGCTGTCGGTGGCGGTGCTCTCGCCGCACCTGGCCCCCGCGGCCGGGGGCGAGGCCGCGGCGCGCGCGCTGCTGGCCTCGGGCGGGCCCGCCACGCGGCTCGCCTGGCTGGCCATGCTGGCCGCCTGCGCGCCGCTGTGGGAGGAGGTCGTCTTCCGCGGCTTCCTCCTGCCCTCCCTCGGCGCGCACCTGGGCCCCAAGCCCGCCACCCTCGCCGCGGCCCTCGTCTTCGCCTGCGTCCACTTTTCCGTCGAAAACTTTGTGCCGCTCACGCTGCTGGGCTGGATTTTTGGGGCGGCCTACCGCCACGCGGGGGCCAACCTGGTGCCCTGCATCGCCCTCCACTCGCTCTGGAACGTGTACCTCCTCGTCACCGTCTGCGGCTTTTGAACAATACACGTCTTATTCCATTATTATCAGTGTTTCCAGTGTGTCACCTATTCCCTTTTTGTGTGCTTGTTGTTTGCTCGTTTGTCCGTTCACTCGCTCACTCGTTCGTTCTTGCAAGGGACTATTCTTTTGAGCAAGCACACAAGGGCGACTGGAGCAGAGGAGGGTTTTAAGTTGGCGCTGGACTCAAGGCACACACACACTATAGCGCAAGCATCATTGCTTTGGTTTTTTTGGAATCTCGCTCACACACTCTCGCATCCAACCCCAATTCGATCAATCAATCAGGGCGAGTTCGGTCCAGGCGGCTCCAAGGAGGTCTCGCTCCCGCCCTCGGCCTCGCCGCCAAACAGGTTCTTCAGCGCCCGGTTCTGCTGCCAGTTGGAGGAGCTGGACTTGTTGAGCTGCCGGGCCAGGGCGGCGGCCGTGACGGCGCTCTCGTTGGAGCTGCGCTTGGCCAGGTCGGACCCGGACGCCTCGTGCAGCGTCAGCTCCGCGTCCTCGGGCACCGCGTCCAGGCTGGGCGAGCGCGCGTGGCCGCTCATCGCGCCGTGCATCGGCTCGGTGGACGGCAGCGCGGCCGCGCTGCCCACGACCGCGCCGCGGCGGCCCAGCCGGGAGGGCACGGGCAGCTCGCGCGCGGCCGCCGGCGCGCGCGGCGGGCTGGCCGCGGGCCTGTCAAACGGGTCGACGACAGGCTCCAGTCTTGGTGCCTGGGCGGAGAGCGCGGGGGAGGGTTGGGTATTCATGGACGACGCCGATCCGACCAGCGGCGAAGACGTGGGTTGCGAAGCAAAAGCCTGTGGGAGCATGGAGGGCCGGTCCGGAGACACGACAAACATCATGCCGTCCTGCGGCGAGGCCGGGTCGTCCAAGGCGCCGCGCCCGGGCGCGCCGCTGGACCCCGGGATGTCGACGCTGGCGGATGCCGCGTCCCTGGCGCCCGGCAGCGGCGGCCGGCCGCTCCCCGGCGATGCGACCGGCGGCGAGGCGGCCGCAAAGGGCGAGCGGCGCATGATCTGCACCTCGCTGACGGAGCGCGGCGTCGAGGCCTCCGAGCCCGAGGCCGGGGCGTGGCCGGCCACGGCCGCCTGCGCAGCGGCGTCCCGGTGCCGGCGCCGGCTGGGCGCCGGCTGCACGCCGCTGGAGCCGGAGGCCTGCGCGTCGTCGCGGGGCGAGGGCACGTGGGAAAACAGGCTGTTCAGGCGGCCCAGCCCCGGCCGGCGCGAGCGCGCGGGCATGAGCGTCTGGCTGGCGATCTGCGTGGCGTAGCGCTGCAGGTCCATGGGCATGACTGTGTAGTCGCTCTGCTCCGGGCCGCCGGCGCCGGCGCGCGCCGAGACGGCGGCGGCCAGCTGCTGCGACAGCGCGCGCGCCGCCTCCGCGTGCAGCCGCCGCTCCTCGGCCGTGTTTTGCTCGTGCGAGACCTGCGCGCGCCGCGGCGCGTGCGACTCGGGCGCCCGGACCATGGTCTCCTGGCCCTGCCGCGGCTGCTTGTTCAGGCGCAGGCACGGCTCGCCGGGGACCTGGGGGGGCGCGCCCCGCACCTCCAGCCGCGCGTCGGGGGCCACCGCGTGGAACCTGCCCCACCGCACGCGCGGCTTCCCGTCGCTGTGCGTTTGGGATTGTGTTGGGTTTGTTGTTGGTATTTTGTTATGACAGATTTCAAATGTGGTACATTTGTGATTAAAGGGCCATTATTCATGATCCCCCCCCCCCCCCCCTCCGTATAGCAACAAAATTACAAAAACTCCCCTCCAACTACCATTAACTATTCCCCCTCCCTCCCCATCCCCCCCCCCCCCCCCCCCCCCCCCCCCACACACACACACACACACACAATAACCAAATGTCCTTGCCTGGTAAAGGCGGGCGGCTTGACCATGGGCTCAAAGCGGTAGCCCCAGCGGACGTGCTGGCCCACAAAGTAGGTGCGCTGGCGCAGCATGTTGCTGGAGGTGCGCGTGACGTAGGCGTTGAGCAGGACTACGATCTCGGCGCCCAGGTCGGCCTCCACGCCGCCCGGCCGGCGCCAGTGCGCCAGCGGCGACGCGTCGTCGATGAGGTGCGTCACCTCCAGCGGCAGGCGCAGGTTGAGGCGGTCGGCGCCGGAGGTGTAGCCGACGTCGAGGCGGTCGAGGGAAAAGGCCGGGAGCAGCGCGTCGGCCGCGATTTCTTCTAAACTGCGCCAGCGGTAGAGGAACATGTGCACCGTGATCTCCGTCATCTGATTTGGGTAGGTGTCGCCCACGCGCACGGCCAGCTCGAGCCGCCCGTCGCCGGCGTCGCTGAGGCAGAGGCTGTCGGACAGGACGAGCGTGTTCTCGCCCAGCAGCGGGTAGGGAACGGTCTTGAGGGCGCGCGTGACGACGAGCTGCGAGGCCTCGGCGCGCGGCGCGGCCGGGACGTCGTTCTGGCGGCGCAGCTGGTGAAAGTGCGTGAGGTCGACGCCGTAGCGCTTGTCGCGCGCGCCCGGGTCGGGCTTCATGATGATGGGGCAGAACTGCTCGCCCCAGTGGATCTCGTGCGGCAGGTAGGAGCGGCGCGCCATGAAGGGGTTGCCAAACTCGGTGGTGCCCTCAAACGTGATGACGATCTCGGCCATCAGCCCGGCCAGGCTGTCGTGCGTGTGCCCGCACAACGGCGAGCGCTCGTCGATGGTGTGCTCGATGATGAGCGGCAGCAGCATCATGCCGTCGATGTAGCCAATGTCCAGCGGCTCGCAGCGCACGGGGATGCGCTCGCCCTCGGCCGTCACGCGGCCCGCGCCCCAGGTGTAGAGGAAAGCCTTGACGTGCGGCTCGACCACCTGCGTCGCCCGCACGTCGGCGATGCGGAACATGAGCTTGAGCGCGCCGTCGCGGCGCGCGACGATGGCCCGGTCACCGATGTAGATGCTCTTCCCGCGGTAGTGCGGGTGGCTGATGCGCGCAAACATGATGCCCACCACGATGGAGGAGAGCAGGACCGCCAGGATGCCCTGCACCACGATCATCCAGGACACCGCCCAGCAGTTCTGGGGCCCGGTGTTGCCGTAGCCCACCGTCAGCTGCGTCACCACCGCAAACAGCCAGGCCTCCACAAAGCTGTCCGCGCCGTAGATGCAGCCGGGGTCAAACCGCACGAGCAGGTAGTAGAGCGCGCCCCAGAACCAGAAGACGACCTGGTAAATGACCAAGAAGGCCAGGATCAGCACCCGCGTCTTGTTCTGCACGATCGAGATAAAGTAGTCTGCGAAGAGGGAGGGGGGAGTTGGGGTGGAGCTAGAGTGGGCAAAGGGGTGAACTAAGACAGCAGGCACGTACCGGCACCTTCCGCAGTGCCGCTCCCACCCCACAACACACGCGCGCGCACCTCGCAGCCAGAGGTGGATTGTGATGTTCTTGCCTCTGTAGACCACACGAGACCGGCCCGCGTGCCTGCGTACATTGGAAGCGAGCCAGAAATTATATTGAGATAGGGTGCACTCACACACTTACAAAAACGCAACTACCTCTCTCTCTTTCCTTCTCTCCCTTCTCTCCTTCAACACCCCCTCCTCCCCGTACACCCTCTTCCAGCGCACCTGCCGGCCTGGACGAGCGAGGGCAGGTTCATGCGATCCCGTACATTCTGCTCGCCGCCATAGCCCCAGTTCTCGACGGCACCCAGCTGCCGAAAGTGGATGCATAGCTGCCACAACGCAGTGAGACGCTCCCTGGGAGGGGAAAGCGCAGCGAGAGGATGTTTGCTTTTTGTACAGCCGACGTTGATCGCGGCGCGGCACCCCAGTAAATAGGCAGCCTTCACACTAGTCGTCAGACGTCGTCCGGCCCCCCGCACACACATAAACTGCACACTTGCACCAGCACATAGCACGCACTTGATGGATGGAGACGACAGGCGCCTGGGCGCGTACGCCGAGTCCTCGAGTTCCCCCACCCTCGACGGCCCGCCGTGCCAAAGGAAGCCTTTGCGGGCGTTGCGAGGGTGCTGCAGGCTCGGCCCGCCCAGGGAGGTGCTCCCCCGACTGTCTGCCGTCTCCATCTGGCGTCAGCTATCAAGCAGACTCAAGCCTAGATCGTCCTCGGCCATCGGTCGATGACGCGCGGCACGGCTCTCCAAAGCCGAGACGTGCGGGGCCGGGCGACCGGTTCAGGCTCGCCGGGGAGAGGCCTGCAGCAGGCAGACGGGACGCTCGCGCGCGGCTGATACCCCCTCGTGCGCCCTTAGGTTTAGGATATAAATGTTACTCGGGCAATGGGGCGCCTGGAGGCAGGGTGGTGCCTTTCTAGGACAGCGAGAGCACCAATACGACCTTGGCCAGCCGGCTGGTGGGTCGCTCGCGAAACCCCAGCCCGCCGAGATCGCGATCGGTCGCCTTCGATGCCCATGGACCTTCGGGACTGAAAGGCACCCCTCTCCGCCCACCAAGCCGCCCTTTCTCGCACCTGGAGCTCGTCTTTGGGGCAAGACGTTGTGAAAGCATGCCCTGCGACCATCTGTGAGGGGGCCAGACGGGCCGAGCGGCTGCCCATGCTGAGGAGCTGGCCGACTCCCGCTGCCCTCGCGCCATGAACCACGCCGGCGGGCCGGGGCGTCCCCTGCTGGGGGACGCCGGCTACCGGCGCCTGATTCGCCTGGTGGCTCGCGCCTTTTACGCCGGGGAGTGCCCTCCCCCCCCCGCCCCCCGACCCGGCGGCCCCCCTCCCCCCCCTGGGCCCCCGCCTGCAGAAGCACTCGTTCGCGGGCCTGGGTGTGGTGCTCCTGGACTACCTGGCCACCCGCGCCGACGGTTTCGTGGACGAGACGACGGTGTGCGAGGACGTGCGCCTGTCGCAGAAGCAGGTGCGCCGCACGCTCAAGTTCCTGGAGGACGCCGGGCTGGTGCGCAGCGAGGCGGTGCGCTACTCGCGCATCGTGTCGGTCGGGGACGACCCCGAGGTGGCCCCCCGCCGCCGCGCGGAGACGCACGCCTTTTGGGCGGCCGACTACCCGCGGCTCAAGGACGCGCTGCGCCTCAAGCTGGCCCGCATGCGCGAGGCGCTGCGGCGCGCGGCCGAGGAGACGGACTCGCTGCAGCGCTACGTCTGCCCGCGCTGCGGCGCGACCTACTCGTCCCTGGACGCGGCGCGCCTGCTGGACCCGCGCTCGGGCGCCTTTGCGTGCGAGGAGTGCGGCGGCGAGCTGGGCCTGGGCGCGGGCGACGACGGGCGCGGCGCGCCGCGCGGCGCGCGCGCGCGCGCTGCTGCAGCGCCTGGAGACGCAGCTCGCGCCGCTGACGGAGCAGCTGGAGCGGCTCAAGGAGGCCGACCCGCCGGACCCGGGCAGCCTGCAGGACTGGTTCCTCGCGCAGCGCGAGGCCGCGCACCGCCGCAAAGCCAGCCTCGAGGCGGCGCGCAAGCGCGGCGCGCGCGAGGGCACCGGCGGCGCCGACGGCGGCGGCGCCGACCTGTCGGTGGACCAGCTCCTCGACATCGTGGACGCGGCCACGGTGGAGGTCAAGATCGCGGGCGCCGGGAGCCCCTCGGCCGAGTCGGAGCAGGTCACCGGCCCCGCCGCCGAGCGCAAGGAGCTGCCGGCCTGGTTCCGCCTGGAGGGCGAGGCGCAGGCCGGCGACGACGACCCCGCCGCGCGCGCTGCGCGCGAGCAGGACGCCGCCGCCGAGGCCGAGCGCCGCCGCCAGCTGGAGGCCGCCTACGTGGCGCAGTACATGGAGGCCGTGCAGCGCGCCGCCGCGGCCCAAGGGGCGCCGGCGGGCAAGCGCGCCGGGGTCGCCGCGGCCCAAGGCGACACGCCCGACAGCAAGCGCGTCAAACTGGAGCGCCCTGGCGCCGCGGCGGCAGACACGGCGCTGGACGTGCAAGCCAAGCCCGAGGGCGCAGACCTCGGCGCTCCAAAGGACGACGATGCGGCCGCGGAGCAGGAGACGAGCGACGCCTTCCAGTCGGCCGACTTTGAGTGGGAAGACATGTAGCAGGCATGACGCAGGGGTGGATTGCCAAGTGCGTTTTTCTGGGCGTCCCTGGTCTGGTGCAGTTGTTGTGCTGGACCAGGCTCGAGGGGCATCACACGCATTGGTGCTAGTCTGCCCACATGACGATTCTGGTCACAGAGAACATGAAATGTCTTTTGTTGGCCACGAAATTGCCAAGTTTGTGGTAGAATCGTTGACCCAGAGCGAACTCAAAAGTAGTCGACACACTCCCAAGGCTGTCGTCGCCCTTGCCCAAAAACGAGAAGAATCCGAGCCGGCATCCCGAGCGATCCATTTTGCTGGCGCCCACCGGCATGTCGGGGTCCCGGCAAAGGTCGTCACATGGGTCTCTATGCATAGCAACATCGATTTCGCACAGCAGACAGAAAACATTGGCAATTTTGTATTAAGCATTTGCACCACTGACCTTGTGCCGCAGCGGTCCCCGTCGGATCATCGCCGTCAAGTCGGAGGCGGGTGACCTCGCCAGGGACTGGCCATGGGCTCAGGCACGCGGGATTCGAGGTGTCGTCAGCCTGCATCGCGCACGCCCGCAGCGTACTGCCTCGAGTTTCATTGCATGCCCGCGCATCACGCTGCCCATGCTCCCTGTCGCAGACGACGCCCCCAAGCTGCTGCCGGTGGAGGGCCAGCGCAACATCCTCATCACCAGCGCCCTTCCCTACGTCAACAACGTCCCGCACCTGGGCAACATCATTGGATGCGTGCTGAGGTATGATGGGTGGTTGTGAGTTTATTGGGCTAGGTCCAGAGAGTGTGAGAATAATGATTGGGTGTGGATGTCGTTGCTGGGTGGCGGCAACACGGCTTCTGACCTGCGACTTGTGTACCAATGACACCTCGCCTTTGTCAATGCGCAGCGCGGATGTGTACGCGCGCTACTGCCGTGCTCGCGGCTACAACACCCTCTTCATCTGCGGCACGGACGAGTACGGCACCGCCACCGAGACCAAGGTCGGCGGGGGGTTGAGAGAGGGGGGGAGGTTTGTGATGGGATGATGATTATGGGCTTGCCTGTGCTTTCCAGGTGTTGGAGACCCACCGTGACTGGCCCTGTTCTCTAGATTCCACCATGATCAACCTTCCGGCCTCTCCTCCACCCCCTCTCATCCAAAGGCTCTAGAGGAGGGCCTGACGTGCCAGGAGATTTGCGACAAGTACCACGCGATCCACGTCGAGATTTACGACTGGTTTGACATCAGCTTTGACAAGTTTGGGCGCACGCCCACGCGCCAGCAGACGGAGATCACGCAGAAGATCTTTGGCCAGCTGCGGGATGAGGGCCTGATCACGGAGCACACCACCGAGCAGCTGTTCAGCGAGGCGCTGGGCAAGTTTCTGGCGGACCGCTACGTGGAGGGCACCTGTCCCAAGTGCGGCTACGAGGACGCGCGCGGCGACCAGTGCGACAACTGCGGGCAGCTGCTCAACCCGACCGAGCTGATCGCGCCGCGGTGCAAGATTACGGGGACGACGCCGGTGCTGCGCGAGACGCGGCACATGTACCTGGACTTGCCGGCGCTCACAGACCGCCTGCAGGCCTACATCGACGGCACGAACCAGGTCGGCGGCTGGTCGGCCAACTGCGTGGAGGTGACGCGGGCGTGGATGGCGCAGGGCCTCAAGGAGCGCAGCATCACGCGCGACCTGCGCTGGGGCACGCCCGTTCCCGTACCCGGATACGAAGAAAAGGTCTTCTACGTCTGGTTCGACGCGTGCATCGGCTACGTGAGCATCACGGCCAACTACACGCCCGACTGGGAGCGCTGGTGGCGCAACCCGGAGCAGGTCGAGCTGGTGCAGTTCATGGGCAAGGACAACGTCCCCTTCCACACGGTGATTTTCCCCGCCACGCAGCTGGGCACGCGCGACGAGTGGACCATGATGCGCACCATCAGCGTGACCGAGTACCTGAACTACGAGGACGGCAAGTTCTCCAAGAGCCGCGGCGTGGGCGTGTTTGGCAACGACGCCAAGGGCACCGGCATCCCGCCCGAGGTCTGGCGCTACTATTTGCTCGCTGTGCGCCCCGAGTCGTCCGACGCCGTCTTCCAGTGGGAGGACTTTGCGGCCAAGAACAATGCCGAGCTGAACGACAACCTGGGCAACTTTATCAACCGCACCCTCAAGTTTATCGGGGCGCGGTTTGAGGGGGTTGTGCCTGGCGTCCGGAACAACGCCGGCGCCGAGGCCATCGCGGGCCTGGGACAAAAGGTCCAGGCCCTGCTCCAGCAAAACATCAAGAGCCAGGAGGCGCAGCGCATGAAGGAGGCCCTGCGCGCCGGCATGCTCATCTCCAAGGCCGGAAACTCCTTTTTCCAGGTAAGAGTGGTGGGGTGGGGATGCTTATGATATGAATTAGATGAGGTCATCTCCTCGTCCACAAGTCTTGTCCTCACGCCTCAAAAACATCACCCAAAAATAAATACATATATCCTTACCTCTATATAGGACACGGAGATCTGGGTGGCGTACAAGAACGACCCGGACGCGGCCGCCGGGTACATCTCCGCCTGCGCCGGACTGGTCCTGCTCCTGGCCTCGGTGCTGGAGCCCTTCATGCCCGAGTTCACACAAGCCGCCCTCGCCCAGCTGGGCGTCGACAAGGTGGGGATTTTATGAGGTGGGGAGGGGGCTCATCTGTTTTCGCATGTGGTGACTGAAACATCCTTACTTTTACTCAAGGGTGTACAACTTGGTATGGAGGCGTCATTTATGTGCACCACTCTTCCTGTACTGAAATTTGGAGCACCTCCCTATCCCTCTCAAACAACGCTTTGGCAGCCGCTGCCGCTGACAGACGAGACGGTGGAGGCCAGCCTGTCCCCGGCGACCCTGATCCCGGCGGGCCACGCCCTGGGCGCCCCCGCTGTCCCGCTCTTCCGGAAGATCACGGACGACGAGATCGTGCAGCTTCGGGCCAGGTATGTAGGGTCAGGGTTATGTACTTGTGGTGGTTGTGTACCTGGAGTAAATGGGTGCAGCGACGCGGAATGCATGCGAGCACGGGAACCGCGGGCCCACACAACAACCCACACGCACTTTGCCGAAGGTTTGGAGGCAGCCAGGCGGACCGGTCGGCCGCGGCCGCCGCCGAGGCGCTGGACGCCGCCAAGCTGGGCGACGAGGGCGCCGCGAAGAAGGGGAAGAAGGAAAAGGTGAAGAAGGCCGCCGCGCCGGCCGCCGACCGGCCCGTCGACGTCTCCCGCGTCGACCTGCGCGTCGGCCTCATCAACAAGGCCTGGAAGCACCCCGGCGCCGAGAGGTGTGAGGGGGGGGTGAGGGAGGGAGTGGTGGGCGGGGAACGGCTAAGCCGTGGTGCGAGCAACCCCCAAGTACCTGCGCTGCACCAGAGCGTGCCAGGTCTTACCACCTCTCCATCTTCCCTTGCCCTCGCAGTCTGTACGTGGAGGAGGTGGATCTGGGCGAGGAGAAGCCACGCATGGTGGTGTCGGGCCTGGTCAAGCACGTGCCCGAGGCGGACATGCAGCAGCGCCTGGCCATCTTCGTGTGCAACCTCAAGCCGGCCAACATGCGCAGCCAGCGCAGCGAGGCCATGGTGCTCTGCGCCAACTCCCCCGACGGCGAGACCGTCGAGCTGGTGGTGCCCCCGCCCGGGTCAAAGCCGGGCGACCGCGTGCGCGTGGAGGGTTTCCCGGGCGAGCCGGACGCGCGCCTGAATCCCAAGCACAACATCTTCGAGGCCGTGTCGGCCGACATGGGCATCGACGCCGAGGGGCGCATCGTGTACAAGGGCAGCGCCCTGCTGGTCAACGGCGAGCCCCTGACCGTGCCCACCGTCCGCGAGGGCGTCATTCGCTGAGAGGGTGATGATAATGTGGGGGGTGTCCTTGGGTGTTGATATGTTGTGAGGAGGAGGGAAAAAGAGGTATGATGCCCTCTTTTGGCTGGGCACGCCTTCTTTCTTTCTCCTTTGACAACGACTGTGACAGCACCGTCTGGGCAGGCCAGGAAGTGGTAGCAGACAATTTCAGAGCACGGGAACGAGACGAGAACGACAGTGGGGTAATACCTGTCGAACGGATGCATTAGTATTGTTGCATGACTAATCACATTGGGCGCTGGGCACTCGCACTCGTACTAGCTGGCCCCTGCTGCGCCCAGCGTTGATCGGGCGTCCTCAAAGGTGTGCCAGTTGTTGGTCACAAACCGCTTGCCCGACTCCAACGCATCCAGCTTGGCCTGCGATGGTTGTGGATGATTTTAGAGAATCAAAAAGCAGCTGGTTGCAGAGCACGATCGCGAGCGCCGAGAACTTGAGAACAACACCTCCAGCCTCCCGACCACACACCCCTGTAACCCCCGCCACCCTTGATCAAACTCTCAACCTACCTTTTGCGCATAGGAAAGCGAGAAGGAGAAGACGTCAAAGTTCTGACGGGCGTGGTGCTCGCTGCCGGCCTTGGGGATGGCCCCGACGCCGCGCTGGACGTTCCAGCGCAGCAGCACCTGCGCGCTCGAGACGCCGAGCTCGTCCGCGAGGGCCACCACCACCGGGTTCTCCAGCAGCTCCTGCTTGCTGTGGCCCAGCGGCGAAAAGGCCACCGCGCGCAGGCCGCGGCGCAGCAGGCCGCCCACCAGCTTGCGCTGCGGCAGGCAGGGGTGCAGCTCCACCTGGTTGATGACCGGCTTGACCCGCGCAAACGACAGGATCTCGTCGATCCCGGCCAGCGAAAAGTTGGACACGCCCAGGCCGCGGATGAGGCCCTCGTCGACCATGTCCTCCAGAGCGCGCCTAGAGGAGGTTAAGGAAGGGGGAAGAGGGATGAATAAGGGCATTTGATATGGATGGCTGCGCTTGCAATGCGGCATTACATCGCCGTGACATCCAGTCGCATCAAACGCTCGTCTCCAACTCCTCATCCTCTCCCTCTGCGGCGCACCAGGTCTCCTCCAGGGTCACGCTCGAGTCCTCCTCCTGCGTCCCCGGCTTCCAGGCGTGGGGCCAGTGCACCAGCACCAGATCGGCGTACTCCAGGCCCAGATCCTCCAGTGATTTCTTCACCGACTGCCTGTGGGTGGGATTGGCGACCACGCGTGAGCAGGCAGATCGACTTGGAGAGGCGCGATGCCAAAAAGGCACTCTGTTATAAGGGCGGCGCTCTCGTCCCTCCTTTCTAATTGCTGCGAACCTTGCCACGTCAGGGCGGTGCTCGTCGTTCCAGATTTTCGTCACCACGAACAGCTCCTTGCGTCGGCCCTGCAGACACAGAAGAATGTTCCAACCAGCAGGCATGGGGGTGAGCTAGGTGGGCTGGGAAAACCTCGCAATTGTTGAATTGTTTTGCAGAAGGCAACCTTTCCTGACGAAGCCAGCACCACTCATCCTCGCCAACTGGATGCCCAAGCACGTACCTCCTTGACAAAATCGGCCAGCCCTTCTCCCACAAGCTTTTGGTTTCCGTACACCGAGGCACAGTCGATGTGGCGATAGCCAACTGGGGATGATTGGCAGGTGAATGGGAGTGGGAATGAGAAGGCTTTGTCATACCGGATGCCAAATCAATTGCGCTAGGCCTACATAGATTCCAGCCTGCCCCACCAAATGCGGCGCAAACCCGCATCCAATCCCAAACAACAGTCAAGTCCGCTACAACCCCTTCACGCACTGTCAAGGGCCAGCTTGAGGGCCTCGACATTCTCCAGCTTGTAGGTGCCGATGCCAAGGAGGGGCATGACCTGCCCAGACGACAGCGTCACCGTCTCCTGCTGCGAGTCGCTCGGCTTGGGCGCCGCGTCCTCGGCGTGGGTGGGGGTGTCGGTGTACCCCCTGGGTGCGGGCCCATCCCACACGCCGTGGGCGGTCACAGAGGGCCTCTCAGGCGCTGCCGCAGGCGCCCTGGCGTAGCTGTGCGATGCGCTGGGGTCCTTGGGGTGGTGCATGAGGTAGGGAAAGGCCTGCCCCGTCCACTCCACGGGCTGGCTGCCTGCTCGGGACGCGTACGCTTGCGGCATGAGTCGGCGGCCTTGTCACCGATTTGCTCACAACCTACTGCAAGACATACACGACAGTCACCTACCGTCGTTCGCCATTCGTCCCGATCGAGCCTGTCTGCGCCCACTCCGAGATGAGAGCAAACCCCTGCTTAAAGGTGCGCTCGACGCACCGCGATCACACCCCAAGAATCGAAATTGTAGAGATGAAGACATGAGCGCATGCGATCATGCTTTGCGACTCCAACACTGAGCTTCGTCGCATAACCACGTGGTGTGATCCGATCACGCAATGGGGGGAGCGCCCGGCGCCTGGAGGACTGCCAGCAGATCAGCTGTGATCCTGTCCAGGGTTGGGAATTGCCTGTCAGTAGAAAAAAATCGGGTTCCCGACGACGGCGACATCCTCCAACTAAGTCTTTTGATCCATTCTCAATGATTTTCTCATCAGCATGGTTTCGCTTGGAAATCGTAGAGGACTTGATGTCAAATGCACGTGGTACCACCTGCCCTATAGGCGTTTGCCAGATTTACACTGAAGACAACCAAACCCCGTGCGGTGAATGTCAATTCGCAAGATAGAGATAATGAATGATCCTTCAAGAGTACGCAAAGCACAACTAGGCAATCTACACTCGCTGAACGGGGAATCGGCATACCCGCGGCGACACGATACAAACGGCTGACGAGGCGGCATCGCTTGGCGCTCAACCCCATGCGCCAATCATCCATGCGCCGTGCTCCAGCCCAGTCCTGTACCACCCCTAACTGCAATTTGGCGCATACTCCCGATCAGGCGTGCCAAGCCGCAATGGGAACCTTCCCCATACCGAAAAATCGCCAAGGGTCATCAGCAGGAAAGAAAGCGTGACCCGCACATCAGCCAGTACCACAGCCACATAGTCACATTCAATAATCCTGTAAGATGAGCTAAAGCGGCTATATCCAATCTCATATTGTATTATACGTCATTACATGCGCCTTTAGAAAGGCGCAACAAGCCAACGCGCCACAGTCAGGCCAGGTTGCGGTTGAGCGGCCTGCCAGCAACGCCAAGTACGCTCCTGCAAAATGAACTTTTTCCGCACCCTGGGCGGCAAGTCGTCCAAACCCACATCCACCAATCGTCATGGGTCTTCATTTGGTAGGCATTGGCGTCCTGTGGGGGGCATTCTGATGGTCTTCTCGAATTGTGCGGGCTATGAAGCGCATTTAAATTTTCCGGCCCGCGCAGGTACGACGCCGGCGCCCCGACCGCCGCCGCGGTCCGCCACGGACGGCAACGCCCTCTTAAATGCCCTGGGCAGTCGGGATCTGGGCTCCTCGACCCGCGCGGTCGAGCAGCTGTACACCATGTGCCTGACGGACCAGGCCCTGTGCCGACAGGTGGCGGCCGGGTACCTGGGCAGCGTGATCCGCCTGCTGGAGAGTCCGTACCCCAACTGCAAGATGCATGGCGCGTACCTCTTGTCCGCCTTGGTCGGCTGCTCGCCCTCATGCGACGCCGAGATGACTCGCCTGGAGATCGCGCCCAGCCTGGTCCAGATCCTGGGAAGCTGCGCCTCCCCCGGCCTCGCCCGCGGCCTCCTGCGCGCCCTGTCCAAGATGCTGGGCGGCATGCACGGCTACCAGGTCCAGTTCCTGGGCCAGGTGATCGAGTGCAGTGGCCTGAGCGTGATCGCCGCCAGCCTGGGCTCCAAGGAGCTCGGCGTCGTGCGCCGGTGCCTGGAGCTGCTGGAGATTGCCTTCCGGGATTGCCCAGACGTTGTGCCCCAGCAGGTCCTCCCGGCTTCCGAATTCCTGGTCCTCTTGCTGAGCTGCGGCGTGCCGGACGTGCAGCTGACGAGCCTGAACATCATCAACGCCATGAGCAGGCACGTGGGTGTGCGTTTGGGGGGGGCGGGGCTTTTTAAAAAGGCAGACTGCGTGGGTGGAGAATGTAGTGGCGTGGCAGGAAAACATCCATTGCTATCTCCCATCATATTTTTTGTTGTTGTTGCTGTTGATTTATGATAGACGACTGTTTGACACGTTACTTGCATGCTTCATGTTGATTGTCCTTTATTCACCGCAACCAACACATCACTCCCTCTCCCCTCGGTCTCGACAGCTCTGGCGAGGCGCGACGAGCGCTGCTGGCCGCCGGCTGCGGCGAGGGCCTGGAGCAGCTCGCTTCGTCCGGGACCAGCGGGGAGCTGCGCGCCGGCGCCGCGCGAGTGCTGAGCAAGATCCGGCCGGCGCTGCTCACCTTTCCAAGCGCCGAGGCCGAGGACGTCGAGTCGCCCAAGCGGTTCCAGCCCCCCGACAGCCCAAAGCCCGCGCCGGCCCAGCGCGTCCGGCAGCCCAGGGTCCCCGCGCAGATCGCGCCGCACGCGGACGGCGACGAGCCGCTGGTGGGCCCGGCGCTCAAGCGCTGCATCGCGGACCTGCACGCGGCCTCGCTGCGCAAGCGCCAGCTGGCGGCGCACTCGCTGAGCACGCAGGCGATGCACGACCCCGGGTCGCTGGAGGGCACCGAGGCGGTGCCCGCGCTGCTGCAGTGCCTGGTGGACAGCGAGGACGTGGACCCGAGCGCCTCGCCGCGCGGCTCCCTCCTCAAGGCGCTGGAGATGCTGTCGGACAGCGAGGTCACGGGCGAGTGGGTCGCGCCCATCATCCTGCGCGCCTCGAGCGCGGTGGCCATCCTGGACGGCATCCGCGAGACGTCGACCAACACGCTGCACGCGGGGCGGGCCAACGGCATCCTGCGTGCCTGCATGGCGCGCACGGCCGGCCCGGGCGCCGCGGCCCAGCCGCCGGCCGAGATCCTGACCAGCCTGCACTCGGCCGATCCACGCGTGCGCCTGCGCGCGGCCGACGCCGCCGTCGCGCTCGCGGGGCGCTCGTCCGAGCAGTTTCTGAACGCCAACCTCATGCCGCGCCTGCTGGAGCTGCTGCCCGAGTGCCTGCACCCGGCCGGCGTGCTCGAGTACTCGATGCGCGGGGCGCTGCTGCGCGCGCTGCGCGACTCGTGCACGCGCATCGAGCTGGCGGCCGAGCAGGTGCTGGAGGCGCCGGCAGCGATCGACGCGCTGGAGACCATCGCCTGGGGCGAGCAGGGGCCGCACGCGGTCAAGGCGAAAAAGGTCCTCGACGCCGTGGTGGCCATCGTGGAGCAGACGCACGTGCAGCGCCTGGCGCGGCTCCTCCCCGACCTGCGCGGCGCCGACCCGCGCGCGCAGCTGGCGGCCGCCGAGGCCGCCGCCGAGGCCGCCGCCAGCGACCCCGGCGCCGTGCTCAAGCTCGGCGCCCTGCCGGCCGTCCTGGCGCTCGTCGCCAGCGACGAGTGCGTCAAGGCGCAGGACGCGTTGCAGCTCTCCCTCTGCGCCGCCCTGCTGCGCACGCTGCACACGCTCAGCGAGCACGCGCCCAGCTCGGCCGCCGTGTGCGAGAGCATTGTCGAGCGACCGCAGGCCGTCGCCGCGCTGGACAGCTACGCGGCGGCGCCGGCGCAGGGCGCGGCCGCGCGCCACGCGGACGCCGTCCTCAAGGCCATTGTGCGGCGCCGCCAGAAGCTGGCCAGGGCCTCGTTGCTGCTGGCCAGGCAGCAGGGCCACTGGAACGACGACCGCGGCTCCATCTCCAGCTGCGGCCTGCGCGACAGCGTCTCGGTCCACAACGACGCCGGGGACGCGCCGCCCGTGTCCCCGCTCACCATCAACAAGACCGCGCAGAGCGTGTCGCAGGAGAACCCCACGCCGCCCCGGGTGCTCGACCCCTTCTGCCCGGCCGAGTCGCCGCCGACGCACAACAGCCACGAGGGGAGCGAGCTCGAGAATTCCAACGGGTTTGCACGCCGCGCGCTCCTCACGCGGCTCCTAGGCGGGGAGACGGTCTCTGAGCCGTCCCTCCACCTGGGTTCTGCAAAGGGGGAACGGGAGGCCCTGACCAGCGGTCACGTTAGCTCAGGTGAGAGATTGGGGGGGGGGGGGGGGGTTGGGGTAGTGGGATGGGTGTGCCTTTGATAGTTGAATATTTTGGCAACGTGCATTTGGAGTCCGGACAGGCGTGACGATTTCGATTCTCTTCATGCGTTTCCGAGGGCGTTTTCAGGATGTGCAGGAGGCACTTGGTACAATTAGTCATAAGATGGTGTCCGAAATATAATTAATACGCCCCATCATTCACCACACTCTGCAGTGGGAGAGCCCCAGAATGGGGGCCCCAACGTCGAGGATCTGGGCGACTGGATCTTGGACGCCTCGGAGATTGAGTTTTGCAAGGTGAGCCCCTGGGCAATCAATTATGAATTGGACCTTTCCAGTGGAAATGCCACCTTCCCAACACATTCTCTCTTCTCAACACTGCAGGATGAGCGCGGCAAGGTCATCAAGCTTGGCGAGGGCGGCTTTGGCGTGGTTTTCAAGGTGCTTGAGAACAGCTGGAGGCGGGATCTTTGCGCATTGTGCCGCTGGGCACGATTTACACGCACACACCTGTCACAGCCAAAGCACCACTCAGAAATCCCCACTCTACCTACTCCCAGACCGTCCAGCACGGGGTCGATGAGGTGGCGGTGAAGAGGATCCGATCCCTCAGCCCGACCATGGCGCAACTGCGCACCTTTCACAACGAGGTCGACTGCCTCCGGCGGCTGTGCCACCGCAACATCGTCCAGGTGCGCTGAAGAGGGGAGAGAGGGTTATTACCAATTGTCCCTCAAATGGGCAAAAGTTGTAGGGTAGTATTGTCTTGCCTTCGAGGTAGCCAGCAACCCACGTCTCATGGAATTTTCTCTCGCACCCCCTTTGTGACAGTTTTACGGCGCGTGCCTGCAGCCAGAGTCCCTCTTCCTCGTGACCGAGCTGATGGCAGGCACGTTACTTTGGGGTGATGCCTGCAGAAATGGCATGGTGATGGATGTATTGGAGACCGAGAGCGCCTTGTGCTTTCTGAATCGGGGTCGTGATCTTCAGGCCAGAGATCACTGGAAATCTCCCCGACAAGGAGAGCCTTGCCACCTTGAGCGTAAGAACACCATACCCTTTCTCACCAGCTCCCGCCCTCCTCTCTCCTTCCCGACAGGCGGTGACCTGTTCTCTGCTATTCGCCGCCACCCAGACCTGATGAAGTGGGACCGTCTGGGCAAGAGGGTCGCCAAGGACGTCGCCCTCGGACTCCACTACCTCCACACCCGCAAGGTGCCTGTCCTGCACCGCGACCTCAAGAGCCCCAACATTCTGCTCACTGGTAGGGGTCCAGGGTGTGGGAAACTGCCAAGTGGGGTTTTTCTAAAGGGCCATTTCAGGTCCTAGTCATCGCCGTTGGGACCTCCTTTGTGTCAACTGCAGCGGCTGGAATGCACTCTGCCTACCACTTGTCTGGCAGAGCAGCCCATAGGGTTGCATTTATCCAGCTCAGCTGGGGACAGACACTGCTAGCCTTATTGTGAACTTGTCTCCCGCACCATTCCTTGCCTGCAGGAGAGGGCGTGGCCAAGATTGCGGATGTGGGCATGTCCCGGAGGATGCTGAGCGATCTTGCCACCGCGCAGGCCATCATGACCCCGCTCTGGTCGGCCCCAGAGGTGCTGCGCCGCGAGAGGGCCAGCGTCAAGGTATGGTGCTGATAGTATGGAAATCGGAGTCCAGATGCCCGGATCACATGGATGACACATTGCACTTCACCCCCCCTTCGCCAGGCTGACATCTGGAGCTATGGGGTGCTGCTCTGGGAGATCGTGACCGGGGAGGACATCACCCGCTTCCCTTCCCTGGCCCTCACCAAGAGCACCGCGCCCGAGGTACGGTTGTCTGGCGGCAGGATTGAGTATCCTAGTACAGGCGGGCGCAGGGGCTGTCGGGCGCGTATCCAACGCACGGCGCTCTCACTCCATCCACCCTTGCTTCTCGTGCAGACTGGGCGCGAAGACCAGCCGGCCAGCCCCGTCGTTACCATGGGCGATGATGCCCCACCCACCGTCAAGCACATTTTTGAGCAGTGCACCCAAACCTCCCCGGCCCTCCGGCCCAGCGCCCTTCAGATCATCGAGTGGCTCCGGGACGTCTGAAAGGTCTTCCCTCATTCTCACCGCCTGCGCCAGCCAGCCATGCTACAAATACATTGCCCAAGACCCCATCACCCTTTGCGCCTTGCTACAAATAATTGCCCAAGACCCCTTCACCTTATTTGCCATGCCTGCCGTGGTATTGGAACGAGCGCTCTCCTACTGCACACAATCGCAGTTGTGTCACCTATTTTCACAATCGTCGTACAAATTCAGGGATCTTGTGCTCGCACCCCTGTCAAGACGCGGCCTGTAACGATAGACATGCATCCCTATTTTCAACATTACTACCCGCTTGGCTCAGCCTATCCAGGGTTGAATCAAGTCCAATGAGCCAGCAATCGAGACAGGAACGGCCTTGAAAACAGGCGTGCTTTTGAAATGAGTGTCAAATTACCGCATTCTGCAATTGCTGAGCAGAGTGGGGCTCCTGGGAGAGGTTGGGGGAGGCGATACTATTGCTGCGGTGGGATAGGGGCATCCCGGGAATTCATTTGGCTGACGCACCCTGCCGACACACGAGTTCCAGGAGCCGGTCTCCTCACATCCCCCCTTTCCTAATGCCACAAAGTCTAACAAATGCGTGTGAAATTTGGCATGCCGTCAGGCGGCGACGGACGGGTGCTGGGCATGTCGATCGGTGTACCGAAGCGGTCTTCAAGTGGAGGGGCAAGAAAGGAGGGCCAGTGGATCTCTCACACACCGGCAGCGTGCCGGCATCCATTAACACCCCAGACGTCCCTGCTAGACGCTTACAACAATCGCACACTGAATGTGTCATCATTACATGGTCCGTACGTGAATCAGAGAGGTCACACTAGCCTTTTTGAGCCAGATCGCTTTGCTCGACCGCCCAGCCGCGCAAACCCCGGTCCAGCTCAATGAAGTTTTTTCGAAAGTTGAGCGGCAAATCGCCCAAACCCACAACTCTTGACCGTCATGAATCGTCTTTTGGTAGGCATGCGAAGGTCTTGCAGTGCGAATTGCTCTTGGGTGTCAACCGACCGTGCATCGCACCACATTCAAATTCCCCGACCCGCGCAGGTGCGACGCCGGCGCCGAAACCCCCTCCCCGGTCCCTCACGGACGGCAACGCCCTGCTGAATGCACTGGGCAGTCGAGATCTGGGCTCCTCGACCCGCGCGGCCGAGCAGCTGTACACCATGTGCCTGACGGATCCGGGCTTGTGCCGCCTAGTGGCGGCCAGCCACCTGGGCAGCGTGGTCCGTCTGCTGGAGAGTCCCTACCCCAACTGCAAGATGCACGGCGCGTACCTCTTGTCCGCTTTAGTCGGTTGCTCGCCCTCGGGCGACGCCGAGATGGCTCGCCTGGAGATCGCGCCCCGCCTGGTGCACATCCTGGGGAGCAGCGCCTCCCCCGGCCTCGCCCGCGGCCTGCTGCGCGCCCTGTCCAAGATGCTGGGGCCGCATCAGAGCCAGCAGGACCGGTTCCTGGACCAGGTGATTGCGTGCCGCGGCCTGGGCGTGATCGCGGCGGGTCTGGGGTCCAAGGAGCTGGGCGTGGTGCGCCGCTGCCTGGAGCTTCTGGACGTTGCCTGCCGCGACCGGCCAGAGGTCGCGCCGCGGCAGGTTGTCCCCGCCTCCGAGGCCCTCGTGCTTCTCCTTGGCTGCGGCGTGCCAGACGTCCAGATCATGGGTCTCCGTCTCCTCGACGCCATGAGCAGGTGTGGAAGAGGAGGGGGGTAGGAAAGCAAAGAGAATTATAGTGGTATATCGACAACGATCTTGTCAATCCTATACCGGTGCTCACTCCGACCACGTGCAGTTCTGGCGAGGCGCGGCGAGCGCTCCTGGCCGCCGGCGCCGGCGATGGACTGGAAAAGCTCGCCACGGCGGGTTCCACCGGCGAGCTGCGCACCGCGGCGGCGCGAGTGCTGAGTAAGATCCGGCCGGCGCTGCTCACCTTTCCGAGTGCGGACGTGACGAGCGCAGGTCCGGCGCAGCGCGTCGAGCCGCCTCAGCAGCCCTCGCAGCAGGCTCGCGAGCCCGCCCCGAGGCCCCAGCCCGCCAAGGCTCGAGAGGACACCGCGGTCGACGCGCCCAGCGCCGAGCCGCTGGTGGGCGCGGCGCTGAGCCGCTGCATCGCAGACCTGGAGGGGTCATCGCTCCGCGCGCGCCAGCAGGCGGCGCAGTCGCTCAGCGCGCAGGCGGTGCGCGACCCGGGGTCGCTGCGGGGCTCGCCCGCGCTCCCCGCGCTGCTCAAGTGCCTGGTGGACAGCGAGGACCTGGACCCGGCCGTCTCGCCGCAGGGCTCGCTCCTGCGTGCGCTGGAGATGCTGGCCAGCAGCGAGGCCACGGCCGACTGGGCCTCGCCCGTCATCCTCGAGGCGGCCGGCGCGGTCGCGGTGCTGGACGCGATCCGCGAGCACTCGAGCTCCGTGGACGCGGGCCGCGCGGCCGGCATCCTCCGGGCGAGCATGGCGCGCCGGACCGGCCCGGGCGCCGCAGCGAGGCCGGCCGCCGAAATCCTGAGCGGCCTGCACGCGCCCGACGCGCGCACGCGCCTGCGCGCCGCCGACGCCGCGGCCTCGCTGGCCGAGCTCTCGCCCGAGCAGTTTCTGAACGCCAACCTCATGCCGCGCCTGCTGGACATGCTGCCCGAGTGCCTCCAGCCGGTCGGCGTGCTCGAGTACTCGCTGCGCGGCGCCATTTTGCGCGCGCTGCGCGACTCGTGCACGCGGCTGCAGGGCGCCGCCGAGCGAGTGCTGGAGGCGCCGCGCGCGGTCGACGCGCTGGAGACCGTCGCGTGGGGCGAGCCCGGGCCCCACGCGGTCAAGGCCAAAAAGGTGCTCGACGCGCTCGTCTCGATCGTCGGCGAGACGCACATCGAGAAGCTAGCGCGCGTCGCGCCCGACCTCCGGGGCGCCGACCTGCGCGCGCAGCTGGCCGCGGCCGAGGCCGCCGCCGAGGCCGCCGAGGCCGACCCGGGCGCCGTGCTCCAGCTGGGCGCCCTGCCCGAGATCCTGGCCCTCGTCGCCAGCGACCGGTGCGTGCGGGCGCAGGACGCGCTGGGCCTGTCCCTGTGCGGCGCGCTGCTGCGCACGCTGCACGCGCTGTGCGCGCACCCGGCCACACGCGCCGCCGTCTGCGAGGGCGTCGTCGAGCGGCCCTCGGCCGTAGCGGCGCTGGACGGCCTCGCGGCGGCCGGCCAGGGCGCCACGGCGCGCCACGCGGACGCGATCCTGAAAACCATCTTGCGCCGCAGCCAGCAGCTCTCGCGCGCGTCCTCGCTGTCCGGCCGGCACCAGGGCCTGGCCAGCGGCGACCACAAGTCCGTCTCCGGCGGCAGCCTGGGCCGCGGCGCGGAGACCTCGCCCGCCATCAAGGCAGCGCACCTCGAGGCGCGCGCGCTGGACGACGTGGAGGAGAACCCGACGCCGCCCCGCGGGCACGAGTTTGCCAGGCCCGCCGAGTCGCCGTCGACCGGGGAGAGCCATGAGGGGAGCGAGGAGGAGCGCCCGGCCGGGTTTGCGCGGCGCGCGCTGCTGACGAGGCTGCTCGGCCAGGAGACGGCCTCGGAGCTCTCCTTTCTGGGCACGGACAAGGGCACCGAAGCCAGCGACCGCATCAGCTCTGGTGAGTGGTTGGTGAGAGAGGCTGTGAGAGGGACATGTATATGGGTAAAAGTGCGCGTGGTGGTCATTGGGCCAGTGATATGACATTTGTCTACCAAGGGCATCCTTAGATGTGCACTCGATCTACAGCGCCGCAAACCTTCTCATTGACAAACGCTGCCCCACGCACTGCAGTGGGGGATCTCCAGAACGGCGAGTCCTACGCCGAGGAGCTGGGCGACTGGATTCTGGATGCCTCGGAGATTGAATTTTGCAGGGTGCGGCACGGGCATGGGTACGGAGGAGGTGGAATTGTTCTAGCATCGGTGCCATTTGCACCCCCCCCCACGGCGCCGTGCATTCACAATCTTGACAGGATGGGCGCGGCAAGGTCATCAAGCTTGGCGAGGGCGGGTTCGGCGTCGTGTACAAGGTGGGTTGGGTTTATACTGGGAGGGGCCAGTGCGCCGCGTGCCTCGCCTGCGGTCCGCAGGGCTCACACCCGTGTTCATTCTCCATTTCAAAATTAACCAACAGGCGCTCCAGCACGGCGTGGATGAGGTGGCTGTGAAGAAGATCAGGTCCCTGAGCCCCTCCCTGGCGCAACTGCGCACCTTTCACTACGAGGTCGACTGCCTCCGGCGGCTGTGCCACCGCAACATCGTCCAGGTGCGCTGCAGGGGGGGAGGAGGGCTCTGATGCGTGTGAATGAAACAGTGCTTATGCGTGCACGTCAAAATCACACCCTGATGATCGCTCGCCAACCATCCTGTGCCAGTTTTACGGCGCGTGTCTGCAGCCAGAGTCGCTCTTCCTCGTGACCGAGCTGATGGCAGGCACGTCCGAGGGGCCATGGAGGGCTTTGATCCTGGATCAGGGATGGCAATGGTTGCCCGAGAGTATTCTGGTCATGTATCAGGGACTGATGTGCAAGCGCAAGATCTGAGATGCCCGGGGGTCGCTCGTGCTGGACGACGGAGCGCCAAGCCTTGCACAGAGACAGCGCTCCTTCTCACTACCCACAACAACAGCCACCCATTCACACCCTTTGAATCATTGCCAGGTGGCGACCTGTACTCTGCCATTCGCCGGCACCCGGACCTGCTGAGATGGGACCGGCTGGGCAAAAAGGTCGCCAAGGACGTGGCCCTCGGCCTTCATTACCTGCACACCCGTAGGGTGCCTGTGCTGCACCGCGACCTCAAGAGCCCTAACATCCTGCTCACTGGTGCGTGGGCATCGAATGCACCGGAAACAGAGCTGTGTGGGGTGCAAGGGGGAGAAGGTTTAAGCACCAGAAAGTGCAGCTGCCTTTTAATAGTGGATGGGTTTGTGTGTCCAGCGTCTGTGCTCACCGCCACTCAGATGAGCGGCGCATCAATCTGGCCCTTTGCTATCGACTGATTCCCTAACCCTAATCTCATTGCTCCTTCCAGGAGAGGGTGTGGCCAAGATCGCGGACGTGGGCATGTCCCGCAGGATGCTGAGCGACCTGGCTACCGCGCAGGCCATCATGACCCCGCTCTGGTCGGCACCAGAGGTGCTACGCCGCGAGAGGGCCAGCGTCAAGGTGTGCAGTACAGGGTGTGAAGGCTGGGCACCAGATGGCTCACTCACATGGACAGCGTTTCACCTAGTACCCCACTCCCATTCTTCTTAGGCTGACATCTGGAGCTATGGCGTGCTGCTCTGGGAAATCGTGACCGGGGAGGACATCACCCGCTTCCCTTCCCTGGCCCTCACCAAGGGCACCGCCTCACAGGTATTTTTGTAGGTTGATGTTTTGTAATAGGTCTTACATGCCACGATTACATGGCTTACACAGTGGTGGTGCCCATTTTGTCACTCTCACCCACGCCATCCATTCTTCATTTTCCGTGCAGTCTGCACAGGATGGCCAGCCGGCCACCCCCGTTGTTACCATGGGCGACGATGCGCCGGTCGCCGTCAAGCACATTTTTGAGCAGTGCACACAGACCTCCCCGGCCCTCAGGCCCAGCGCGCTCCAAATCATCGAGTGGCTCCGGAGCACTTGAGCAACACGGATAATCATCGCCGATTCTGCGCGAATCACTGTATCTCCCGGCAATTGAGTTCCCAGGACCCTTTAAAATTAGCCTCCACGACCCTCCTGCCTGACCGCGAATTGTGAGAATTTCGCCTGCTTGTCCGCGTCTTGCTCCTCACACATGCTCTGCGCACACCCACGCGTTACTTCAACCTTCTTGCTTGATCTACTGCGATGACACACCCTGTTACACTTGCGCCCCAGAATCATGAACGTGGCGCCCTGGAAAGGCACAGCGCCCGCTCCAACACGCCGACCGGTCCGGCTCGACGGCTATGAGGAGTCGGCGATGGGGTCGTCAATGGCATTGGGGTTGAGCATGCCCGGGATGGCCGCCAGCTTCCGCTGTTCCGCCTGCCTCTGCACGTGGGCATGGTGGGGGCCAGCGTGGGACATTGCGATGCATGGGGATGCGTGCCAAGGTCGATTGAACGGCCAGCCACTCCACAAAACTCCGTATCCAAACGTACCGCGGCAGAGACCTCCTCCGAGTACAGCTCGGCGTTGTTCTGGTCCATAAACTGATTTGATTGGACCAGGAAATCCCGGAGGTGCTGCTTGAACGTCGCAAACTCCTTGAGCTCCAGCATGCCCAGCACAGCTGCCTGCGGATTTTGTGTGAGGGTGGAGAATGGGGTGGGCGGGCTTGTAGAGGGAAAACAATCGTGCACCGTCAACATGGGCCAGAACGCCGCCAGAAGCGGGGAAAGCGTGCACGCCGACGTGGACAGTGTTCAGTGCACAGCAGGGCCCACCACCAGTAACCCCCATCGACAGTCCCCTCTCACCCCCCTCTCTCACCTCCACTTGCGTAGGCCGCAGGTTTGGGAATGAGGTCGTCAGCAGATTGGCGACGTACTGCTGCACAAAGTCCTTGTTGGAGGCATACGTCCCCTGCGAGGCGTCCCACAGCGGGCCCCGTATCGTGTCCATCTAAGTAGGGGCAAGTTTGACAGACGGAAGAGGGTGAGGGGGGGTTGGGGTTGATTTCAAAGTACATGTTTATTCAATTGCATGCGCGCTGCCTGTACACATTTAAATCAACAGATCCCGCGTCCTACCCCCAAGACGGTGAAGAGATGGTGCAGGATCTTGGCCTGCAGCTTGAATCCCGGCTTGTGGAACGTATCTGCAGAGGAGGTTGGGTCAGAAAGGGGCAATGAGAGGTGCGTTTTTTGGCAATCGTACTTTCATTGACAGGCGGTTTCACTGCAAACATTCTTATACGTGCAGTCACCGCACTCGTCAGCTTGCGATCCGAATCGACCCCCCTCCACCCCCCCATCTCCGTACCCGTCATGACGGCAAAGATCTCTCGCAAGAGCTGGAGGTAGTAGGTCTGGTAAAACTGCGTCGCCGACTCCGACTTGGCAAACATGACGAGCATCTCGTACAGCAGATTGAGACCTTTGGGTAGGGGGGAGGTGATGGTGACGATAAGAGGTAGGGTTTTATATACTGTCAGCCCCAGCGCGCCCGATGAAGCAAGGCGGCAGCCCATGCTCAAAGCTGAACCCATCCACCCACACACACACATCCCTCCCCCCCCCCCCTTTCTCCCCCAAATATACCCGTATCGGCGATGTTTCGCTCCGTGTGCCTGAACGCCCAGACGATGGAGTCGATGACGAGCTTGAGCTGCTCGGGCGTCATGGTGAAGAGCGTGGAGAAGCAGTTGTTGGTGATGGCGCGCAGGAGGCCGAAGAACTGCAGGCGATGCTCGGGGTAGTCCTCAAAGTTTTTGGTGATCATGCGCAGCGTGGTCTCAAACACGGCCTCGAAGACGCGCGGGATGGAGGGGCGCGCGGCCTCCTTCAATTTATCGATGAGCGTGGCGAAGAGGGAGAGCACCTCGGCGTCGCGCGCGTCGGGCACGCTGCGCGCGTAGTCGCCCAGCACCGGGTCCATGAGCGCGGGCAGGTGCTGCGCGGCGACCGTGGCGACGTCGTCGGCGCGCTCGACAAAGTTCTCGATCAGGCGCAGCGCCACCTTCTTCACGCTGCGCATGAGCTTGACGCCGCTGGTCTTGGCCGCGTAGGGCCCGCCCGTCGCGATGGCCGTGCTGATCAGCTCCGAGTACATGCGGTACACGGCCAGCACGTCCAGGTAGATGCGGTTGAGCTGGCTGGCAAAGGAGGGCCCCAGCGAGGTGCAGACCGACACGTTGGTCTGCAGCAGGTTTTGCAGGTTGCGCACCACCTCGCCCGACTTGAGCGCGTCGGGCGCCTGCTGCGCCTGCGCGATGATCTGCGCCCAGGTCGCGTTGGGCGGCGCCATGAGCCGCCCGAGGTAGTCCTCGCGCCGCGCCGCGTCCGGCTCGGCCGCGATCATGGCGCCCACCGCCTCGTAAAACATGTGGATCTGGTGCGTCTCCAGGTCCTGGATCGTGCCGGTCAGGCCCGTGAGCAGCTCGGAGATGAAGGGCTCCGTCTCGCCCACCTGCTGCACCACAAACTTCTTCTTGCACTTGGACACAATCTTCAAGAAGGTCTCGCAGGCCATGTCCTGGACGCCCGGGTGCGTCTCGTGCATGAACTCAAACAGCTTGTTCACCACCGTCTTGAGGAACTTCCAGTGGTTGCGCAAGAAGCGAGGGTACTGGCCCACGACGTACCTGGAGAAGAGAGGTGGTAACTTGAGAAGAAGGAGTGAAGAAGAGGTCGAGTGTTGCACGCACACACAAGCAAATCTATTTCCCATTCAATTCCCCCATTCATCCTCTCCCCCCAAACAACATACATGATGTTGGAGGCGATGACGGCCTTGTTGTCCTTGCCGCGCGTGATCTCGGTGAGGTTGAGCAGGTCGCGGATGACGGTCACCAAAAACCGGTTCTCCTGGTCCTCCACCATGCTGCCCGAGATGCTGCCGATGGCCCAGCACAGGCGGTTGAGCGCGCCCCAGCCCCACTCGCCGCCGTTGAGCTGCTGCAGGCGCAGCTTCTCCAGCATCTGGCGCTCGGTGTCCTCGTGGTCGAGGTGCGAGAGGTAGACCAGCGTCTCGTGCATGGTCTTGTAGCGCGCGAGCACGTCCGTGTCCTTCATGCTCTCGCGCACGATGTTGCCGTTCTCGTCCTCCACCACGATCACCTCCTCGGGCTTGGCCATGCGCGCGATCATGAGCGCGCGCAGCTTGCGCAGCACGCCCTCGTACAGGCGGCGCCGCACGGCCGCGGCCGAGATGGGCGCGCCCCCGAACGCAAACTGCGCCGTCTCGGTGCCGGCGGTCGTGCAGACGAACGAATAAACCTCGGGCACGAAAAAGTTCCAGTAGTCCAGGCAGGTCTTGAACACCTCGTCGTCGTCCACGTAGGAGATGCGGACGAGGTAGTCCAGCGCGGCCAGCAGGTCGCCCTGCAGCTCCTCGGTCGCCTCCAGCGCCATGACGTGCGTGCGCAGGAAGGCCGTGAAGAACATGGCCAGGTTCTGCACAAAGGCCTGGTCGTCGTCGCCGCCCGCCGCGTAGGCGGCCGCGATGTCCACGTCGGCCGGCAGCATGGGCGCCAGCAGCGCCATGAACTGGTGGAAGAGCGCCTGGAAGCGCGCCGTGTACTCGGCGCCCACCGACAGCGACCCCACCTCGGTCAGGCACTGCAGCGCCAGGTTGCGCAGCGGCGGCTGCGGCAGCAGGCGCAGCAGCACGTCCACCACGTTGCTCTCGAAGATGTAGCCCAGCGGCACCCAGGACAGGAAGGCGTTGAGCGTCGCCAGCGTCGCGCGCACCAGCTCGCGCGCCGCGCCGCCGTTGAGCACCGCCAGGCACAGCTGGTGCACTTGCGCAAACTGCTCGTTGAAGCTCGACTTGAGCTCGCGCGTCTTGGCCGTGGTGAGGTCGTCCGAGAAGTCAAACACCTCCTCCGACAGCAGGCGCAGGATGACCATCGAGTTCTCGCACAGGTTGGCGTTGGTCTGCGACGCGCCCACGATGTCGGGGATGAAGGTCGGCCAGCGGTGAGGCCAGTCCTGTGGTTGATGGTATCGGAAGAGGGGAAGCGGATATGGGGTGAGCGGTTGTAGCTTGGGGGAGTCGAGCCGAGGGTGGTGGCTGCTCTTCCAATAATTACACCCATCCCATACCCCATCCCCGCGCGCCTGCTTCAGGATGTCGACCAGGACCAGGTTGAGCTTGTTGAGGAAGACGCGCTCCTGGCGAAACGCGCGGTCGTCCGTGGACAGCTTGATGATCATGTTGCTCACGTACGTCTTGAGCACCTCCCGCTGCTCCAGCGGCAGCGCGCCCCACCGCGTCTTGATCACCGCCTCCAGGACCTGTGCGGCGGTGGAGAGGAGAGGGGGGGTGGTGAGCATTCAGGGAGCCGAGGGCTTTGCGTCATCATGTCCCCACCACCACGGACCCCACATCAACCATTGCCCTCCTAAACACAAACACACCTCCCAAACCAACACCCCACCCCACCCCCTTTTCCATCCTGATGACTCGCCTGGAGCCCGAAAAACTTCGACTGCTGGTTCTGGGAGGCCTCCAGGATCGCATCGACCCGTGTCCAGGCATCCGGGTGCTCCTGAAACTTCTTGAGCACCGCCTCGGCCCCCGTCCTCTGCGACGCGGCACGCAAACACGCTTGCAGATTGCCATACGCGACCCTGCACTCGCATGCATGCGCGCGCCGCGGCCTGGATTGCAGCGCACCTGTTCCTTGGTGGACGCTCCGTAGAACGAGGCCACCGTGGCATCCAACAAGCTCACGTCCAGCGGCTCGGCGAAGTTCAGCAACTTTGCCGCCGCGGCGTCCATGACCACCGAGTTCAATGCAGCCAAGCCAACACGTGCAATGCGCGAGCTGTCACTCCCTCTCAGCAAGCCAGGCGCAGCACCATGGCGGGGATCACTTGAGTACACAAACGCCAGGCGCCCTCGCCGATCACAGGAGAAATACTACCGCAAATGTGCACGGATGGATGCTCGATTCCACATGGCAAGCGCGGAGTGTTTCAGCGATAATTTCGGATAGGCCTGTGCTGGCCCGCAATCCGGGCATTGCTCCCTTTCCTGCCGGGCAAGTCGGGGCCCATGCATTTCAAAGCACCCTGCGAGTCGATACCGTGATCATCCCCCCTCCACGGCACCGGCGTTTCCCAGCTCGCCTTACTGGAGTCGCCTTGCCATTTCAGTTTTCAATCCATTTGCCCTGCACCGCGCGGCCAGGGCTGTGGATGGAGCGTCGGGCCGGCATCGTCTCCCTCTGACCAGTGTGACGCGTCACCCAGCGTGCCACGATGTTTGGCGACGTTTTCGGGCAGACCGACTCCCTGTCGGTCTCCGGCTCTATCGAATGGGTCAAGGAGCTCGTGGAGACGGCGTGGACTACCTTTAAGCCGGGCGGCACCCTGCACCCACAGGCGTTTATCGAGCACAAGGGCCACCTGGTGATGGAGGGGCTCCTCCTGGCAGTCATCACCTACCTCTTGCTGTTCAATGGGCAGCGCAAGCCCAAGGGCAGGAAGGAGGAGCGGCCGCTGACCGAAAAGGTGGAGAGGGAAATTGTAGGGGTGGGCATCTATGCTGCTGCTGATACGTGGAGGATGAGTCTCTGTTGCCCTTGGGTGACATGTGCGTGGAGAGGTTGCTTGCGAAAACCTAGCATGCGCTCGAGTATGCATGATGAGAGCATGCGAACAGTATCGACCCAAAGACACATTTGTCACAAACTCCCTTTGTCTTCTTTTGCCCACCGCCAGGAGGTTGACGAGCTGTGCGCCGAGTGGAAGCCAGAGCCGCTCGCGCCGGCCCTGACGCCCACGCAGCAGATCTCGCGCGAACTGGTCATCACCTCCGCCTCTGGCTCGCGCGTCGTCGTCGACGGCAAGTCGGTCGTGACCTTTGCCAGCGCCGACTTTGTGGGCCTATCGGCGCTGGAGCACGGGCAGGCCATCTGCGCCGAGGCCATCGACAAGTACGGCGTCGGCGCCTGCGGCCCGCGTGGCTTCTACGGCACGATCGACGTGCACCTGGAGCTGGAGGCCGAGATCGCCAAGTTCATGGGCACGGAGGAGGCGATCCTGTACTCGTACGATTGCGCCACCCTGCCCTCCATCATCCCCGTGTTTGCCAACGCCAAGGACCTCATCGTCTGCGACGAGGTGCGTGAGAGGGGCAGGGTAGCTGTTATTAAGGGGTGAGTGTTGGCCGGCGTGCGCTCGGCGCGCGACGAAGTGCGCTCGCGATCAAATTCGCGCCGACTCCCTGCACACTCCCCCCCCCCCCCCCCAGGCCGTCAGCTATCCCGTGCAAAACGGGTGCGACCTTTCCAGGGCGCGCGTGATCACTTTCCGGCACAACGACGTGGAGGACCTGGAGGCCGTGCTCAAGCGCGTCGCGGCCGAGGACCGCAGGCTGCGCCGGCCCCTGAACCGGCGCTTCATCCTCGTGGAGGGCATCTACGCCAACACGGGCGAGGTCGCTCCGCTGGATAAGATCATGCCCCTGAAGCAGGTGGGTGGGGCGGTGGGGGCTCGAGCAGGGTGTGGGCATTTAAATTCGATTCTGTGGGTTCCCATACGTACCTGTGTGCCAGTGCCCAACCACCCACTCTCGACCATCCGCAGAAGTACAAGTACCGGCTGATCGTGGACGAGAGCCTGTCGCTGGGCGTGCTGGGCAAGAACGGCCGCGGCGCGACGGAGCACTTTGGAATCGGGCCGGGCGAGGCGGAGATCATCGGCGCGTCGCTCGGTGCGCGGCGGCCGAGGATTTTGTACTGTGTGATGCGAGAGGGTCGGGTGCCTCTACGGCGGGTCCCCGTGAGTCGTGTCAGTCTCCCAGCATTCTCTCACGCCACACTCTGAACTTCCCACTCATACTTCAAACAACAGGCAATGCCGTGGCAACCATTGGCGGCTTTTGTGCGGGCAGTCACGAGATCGTGGACGCGCAACGACTCTCCGGGCAGGGCTACTGCTTTTCCGCCTCGTCGCCGCCGTACACTGCACGGGGTGAGTGCGCCAAGGGTGTTGAAAGTGGGGGCCAAAGATTGCAGGAATGATCGATTGGACTCTGCGCAGGCGCAAAATCTATTGCAGCTACTCAAATCTGCGCCACTCTCACATGCCATTTCCGTCAGTGACGGTGGAGGCGCTGCGGGAGCTGGCCGAGCGCGGGCCCGCGCTGCGCGAGGAGCTGGCCGCCAAGGTGGCGCTCTTCCGGAAGCTGGCCTCGGCCATCCCCGGCGTGCACGTCGTCGGGGGGCCCGCGGCGGCCATCTCGCCCGTGGTGCACCTCAGCCTGCGCGGCGCCGACGGCGATCCCGGCCAGGGCGACCTGGTCCTGGAGAAGCTCTCGCAGACGCTGCTGGACAAGGACGGCATCCTCCTGCCGGCCTCCAAGTACTCGTGCCTGGAGCCCAAGCGCCAGCCGCCCAGTCTGCGGTGCGGCGACCTTCTTTTTGCATGGTTGCGGGTGGTCTGCCTTCTTGCTGGAGGGGTTGCGCGGACAACCAGGATATGGCAGTGCCGCCAGCGTGCTCGATACTCTAGGCTGCATATCCAGACACCTCACCCGCAAGCCCTCTCACCCCCCACGTCGTCCCGCAGGGCGCTCATCACGGTGCACCACTCTGACAAGGAGATCGAGGCCGCAATCAAGGCCCTGGCGCAGCGAGTGCAGGAGCTGCAGTGATCCACCCCTTTTTGCCTGCCAATTTTCTCTAGCGGATGGTCCTCGCCGCGCATGTGGGCCGACCGCCCCACGCACGCGGCGCGGGCAGCTTGCTCTGTGCAAGGCATCACACGGCACAATCAGAGGGGAGCGCTCAAGAAGAATAGTACCATCGTCGGAGAGACAACAAAGGAGGCCGAGTATATTAGAGTGAGTCGCATCTGCAGAGTCAATACATGGGTGCGCGCCCAGCGGTCGGCTACGCGGCGGGCGGGCGCAGCTTGCCGTCCTCGGTCGCGTTGGGCGCGGGGAGCCAGGCGAGCCGCCCGGCCCCGCTGCCGCAGTCGCCGGCCTCGGCCACCGTCACGTTCTCCTCGAGGCGCGCGGTGAGCTCCACCCCCGTCAGCGCCCCCAGCTGCTCGCCCTTGAGGGGCACCGCGCCCAGCGTCCCCTGCTGCGCGAGCATCGGCCGTAGAGCGCGCCGTAGCCGACCGCGGCGCCCAGCGGGACAAAGGCCTCGTACCCCGGCATCGCCGGCGGCGGCGTGGGCCCGACGCCGTGGCCCGCGGGCAGCGAGTGGCTCGACTCGCTGCGCAGGAACGGGCTCGTCCCGCCGCTGCCGTGCGGCATGGGCAGCTGCGCCCCGGCGCCGACTGGCAGGCTCGCCTGCGGCGCCAGCGCGACCCCCTGCTGCTGCTGCTGCTGCTGCAGCATGCTCTGCTGGAACAGCGACTGCGCTCGGGCGCGCTCGTAGCCCGCCACGCGTTCCTGCGTTGTTTGTGCGAGGGCGGCGGTGAGGGGAGAGGCGAAATGTCGAGAGGCACCGAAAAGAGAGATATTTGCACCCGCTCAAGGCACGCAGCGCGGCTCACCTCCAAAAATTTGTTCAGCTGTCGCAGCTGATTATTCTCCACGCGGAGCTGGGTGAGGACCCGGATGGCGTCGGCCACAACAGAGACGCGGTCGGTCTTAATTCCTCGGCCGGTGGGGTCACAGAGGCGCGCCAGCTCCTCAAAACTGGAGTGGCAAGCAAGGCAGGGCGGTGTGAGACGGCCACCAAGCGCTGCGCGTCGCAAGGCCCGGCCGCTGGCCGCCCCTGATGTCGCGCGACAATGACCGGGTGCAGCGCAGACCCACAGCAATTGATCCCCCGTACCACTCGTTTAGACGCTCACGGCGGGCCTTTTCACGCGACGCTTTGGCCACCGCGGCGTTGGTCATGGGCTTTCCTTTCCTGCCGATGCGCCGCTGCGAGTCGTCCCCTTGATCTGCAAAGCGGTACAAGCGCGACGACAGATCAGATGTGCGCACCGCTCCAAACTCCCACGCAGCAGCAGCGCACACAGAGTGGCTAGGCGCACGCACGCACCAGAGTCGTCTCCTTCGTCGCCATCATCATCCCCAAACTTGTCGGAGAGCCACGACGAAAAGGCCAGATTGTCGTCGTGGCGTTTTCGCTTGTCCCGACTGCCCGAACTTGGGCCAGCCGAATTGGCCCGTGCCTCCGCTTCCTCCTCGTGGATAGCCAGCCCGGGGCCCTCCACCGCTACCAGACACTGCGCAAACCCAAGATGTCGCGCCTCATCGAGCCGCTGCAGGTGACAGCGCGGTGCACGGCCCGGCAGGGCCCCTGGCGCTCCCATTACTCAGCATGCAACCACTTCCCAAGCGCACAATCCTCAACCCCAATCCCTTGGAAATACCTGCAATGTTTTGTCATCGAGGTCAAGCATGATGTTGGCCGTCTCGCCCGGAGCCAGACTCGACGAGGCGTCGTCAGTGTCTTTCCGCTTCTCCCATGGATAGTCCATGGGATAGCCGAGGCTCCGACAGGTCGGATGGAGTAGCAAGGCGCAGATTCTACATTTCTGGTGTCGAGATTGTGCCGGAGCCAATGGTTGGGCTGCCAAGCCCCGGAAAGATCGGGTGTTCTAGGCTGGCGTGTGCTCGCGTCCCGGGAACAAAACGTGCTCGCGGCTTGGGGCTCGCGGGGGGGTCTGCGGATCCCACCACCGCCTGGAGCACCAAGGACGAGACCATAAAGGTAAAACGTTGTACATAATGCATGTGGATATTTTGGATCAACATGTTGCATGGTGAAGCCGGTGTACCGCTGCTTTTGACCTGTTTCAAGTTTGACACTGCCTGTACCGGCGGCGGATGGGGACGTGCACTTTTGAAATGATGTGCACTTCACAAGAGCTGCGCTGTCGAAACAGAGGGTCTTATGCGGGGACCATGGCAACTAGGAGAGGAATCATAAGAGCTCTCAGGTGAGCTCCTTGCACATTTTGAAAATAAATGGACCACCCACGCAGCGGCAGTGCACCAAAAGACCCGGCGGTGGAACAAGCAATCGTGGCAGCCAAAGCCCGTCGGCCCCTCTCTGCTCCAAAGAAAGCTCTACATCGCCCTCTTTTGCCATAAGAAGCAAGCGAGGAGGGACCCAGCTCCACCTGGTGCACCGGTCCAGGTTGCCATCTGCCAAACCCTTGCGCATGAGTCAATGGTAGGTCGTTAGAAACCACGAATTACATCGTCATGGACCACTCGTGATCGTTGCGGGGCCTGGTCTAAGCCAGGTTACCATCTTAACCCAAACCCGAGCCAGCCTACCACATTCGCACCAACGCGCTTGCAAATCTTTACCTACCGGATCAATTTTCGCAGTCGAGTTTCACACCACGATGGCGCCCGCTCCCAAGACCGTCCTCATCACGGGCGCGGCTGGTGGGTCCACCGTGGCACCGCGTGACAGGGGGGTCCTCCATTCGAGCCTTGTTTCTGCATGTGGGAGCACATTAATGATTTCAATGCGCCTGGCTCTCTGCAGGCCAAATCGGCTACGCCCTGGCCCCCCTGGTCGCTCGGGGCGCGGCTCTCGGTCCTGACCAGCCCGTGATCCTGCACCTGCTGGACATTGAGCCCGCCAAGCAGGCCCTGGAGGGTGTCCGCATGGAGCTGGTGGACTCTGCCTACCCCCTGGTTGCCGGTGCGAAGCGTTGGTTGGGGGTGGGTATATTTGAGCCATGGACCAGCGCTCAGGGAGGGTGGTAGGTGGCATCGCCAGGGGGGTGATCTGAGTGGTCCCTTTCCCTCATCCGCAGGCATCAAGGCCACCACCGATGTGAACGAGGCCTTTGAGGGCGTGGATGTGGCCATCCTTGTCGGCGGCTTCCCGCGCAAGGTACATTGTTTGTTGGAGAGGGTGGGGGTGTTATCGCTGGACAATGTTGGGGCGGGTGCGTGCGTCGTGTGGCTGCATCAGCGTGATTGGGCGCATCCAAGGCTCTTTATCTCACGAGCATCGCCGTCGACCACCGCTGCAGGCTGGCATGGAGCGCAAGGACGTCATGTCTAAGAACGTGTCCATCTACAAGGCCCAGGGCTCTGCCCTCGAGAAGCACGGCAAGAAGACCGCCAAGGTGCGTGATTGAGAAGGGAGGGGTGCATGTGGGTGGCGCATGTGTCGTGGACGTAGAGAGGGTAGGCTGGAAAGGGGACGCTTTCGCGGACCTGTCAGGTGGTCAAAGAAGTCTGCACAGTCTCTGTGGTGCCTGCTTAACAAGAGCTCAGCTGCAACCCTAGCCCCCACCTTTTGCAGATCCTCGTGGTGGCCAACCCCGCCAACACCAACGCGGCGGTGCTCCGCGAGAGCGCCCCCTCCATCCCCGCCGAGAACATCACGGCCATGACCCGCCTGGACCACAACCGCGCCCTGGGACAGCTGTCCGAGCGCACCGGCACCCACGTCGGCAAGATCAGGAACGCCATCATCTGGGGCAACCACTCCTCCACCCAGTACCCGGACGTCAACCACGCCACCGTGGACGGCAAGCCCGCGCGCGAGGTGTGCCATGGCGGTGGTGTGGAGTGGGTGGGCCCTGCGCGCACGCGAGTGCTGTCATATTCTGGGGGGCAGCCTGGATGCATGCACATGCGTGGCTACTATTTTCAAGGCATTGTCCGGCCAGGGCTTGCCGATGGGGAACTCAAGGTTCCTGGCCGGCCCTGGATATCACCTCTGGGTCCTTGGCCGCTGCGTCGAGATCTCGATTCGGCAGCGCCACCCACCTCCCACCCGTCCCGGTCCTACACCGCGCAGGTCGTCAAGGACGACGCCTACCTGGACGGCGACTTTATCTCCACCGTGCAGCAGCGCGGCGCCGCGATCATCAAGGTAGGAAGGGACCGGTAGGTGTTGCCGCGAGCAGGGAGCCGTGGGATGGCGCGTCTGCGCGCGGAGCGCCTCACCGCACCCGCCCAATTCGCTTGCAGGCCCGCGGCCTGTCAAGCGCCCTCTCCGCCGCCTCCTCGGCCTGCGACCACATCCGCGACTGGGTGCTGGGCACCCCTGGTATGTTGGTGTGCGTGGGGCGTGCCCCTGCGCTTTATGATCCGTGCCACCGCCCTGTCCCCAAACCGCCGCTCCATTCCGTGTCGTGCAGAGGGCACCTACGTCAGCATGGGCGTCATCTCGGACGGCAGCTACGGCGCGCCCAAGGACGTCATCTTCTCCTTCCCCTGCACCTGCAAGGACGGAAAGTGGAGCATCGTCCAGGTACGTGGGCTGAAGAGCCAGGGTGCTGCCACGCCGAGGGAGCCTGGCATGCATTGCGTGAAGGTGCTTGTGGCGCGCACCCACGCGCGCTGTACCGATTCGTGCCCCCCATTCTCCGCAGGGCCTCGACATCGACGAGAGGTCTGCCAAGCTGCTCAAGATCACCGGCGATGAGCTGGTGGAGGAGAAGGAGCTGGCGTACGAGTGCCTGAAGGACATGTGATTGTTGCCAGATTTTGCAAAAGCTGAGTGCCTTTCGTCCTCCATCCATTATAAACGCTGTGCGCGTGTTGAAATAGTGATCCTAGCGACCGTGCACGCCGTGCGGGCGAGGCCATGCGAAGGGGTGTCACGAAGCGATCCGAGGACGCCCGGGCGCCAGCGCGACCACCCCCACGCCCAATGCACCGCAACGACGGGCACAGCACGCTCTCGCCAGTAAAACGTGCATGGCCCAACAAAATTATTCAGTATGTTCTAGCAGTCAGTGGTGCATGGTGGCCACCGTGGAGGGCGAGGCGTTTGCGCGTCTCTACCCCAAGGAGTACTACTCGCGATTCGTCGCTCAGGATGTGCGACCGGACGGGCGCGGCCTGGAGCAGGAGCGACCGCTCAGCATTACTAAAAATGTTGTTTCAACGGCCAACTGCTCGGCCATGGTGAGGGCCGGGAGGTCCACGGCGGTGGCCGGCATCAAGCTCGAGGTGTCGCACCCCGACCCAGAGACGCCAGAGGAGGGCTTTTTCAACGTTCAGGTAAGGTTTTAGTGGGACGTAATGCTCAAATTAAATCGTTCGGCGCTGATGTGGCACGCTCATTCGTCCCTTTGAGCGCCTGCAGGTGGAGCTTCCGCCGCCGTGCTCTGCCGCCAGCAGGCCCGGGTGGCCTTCCGCTCGAGCTGCGCAGCTGACGGAGCGTTTGCGGGATCTGCTGACGGCCCCCGAGTTTTGCGACCTGGGACAGCTCAGCATCGCGGGCGGAAAGGCTGTGTGGGCGCTCTATCTGGACATCTACGTCATCGACGACGACGGCAGCCTGCTGGACGTCTGCCTGCTGGCCGCGCTGGCCGCGCTGCGGGCGCTCCGCCTCCCAAAGGTCGAGATGAACAAGGAGGGCTCGGTCGTCCTGTCCGAGGACTCCTCGGAGGAGCGGCCCCTGCACCTCAAGACGCTCCTGTGCGCGCTGACGGCGGGGCAGCTGGACGGCAAGCTGCTGGTGGACCTGACCAGTGAGGAGGAGGGTCTCGTCGACTCCAAGGTCGAACTGGTTGTGGACGCAGAGGGCAACATACAAGGTACGGGGCTTGATGCAGTCTGGGTGGGTGTGGTGGGGGAGGGTCGTATAGTGTCGTATGGGATGTCCCGCGCGCTCGCTTGCTCACGGGCCGGTTCGCATTGGCGCAGGTTTGACTGGGCTCATGCACCGTGGCCCGGCAAAGGCCGTCTGCGACGGCGTCGCCTCCCTGCTGCGGCAGCGTCTGGAGCGATTGCGCGGCACGCTGTAGGGCCGCAGCGCGCGCTCGATGGGGCGGCCTTTCGCTGGACCTCGAAGGCTGCGCTCTTTTCGCTCGGTGCAGATCGCAGCCTCCCTATTACCTCCCTGGTGTGGGGCCGACCTTGATGTGCGCCTGTGCCGCATGCGAGGGTCGTGCTCGATCTGCCTTGCAGGCATCAAGCGATTGCACGACCTGCTGGTACCGCGCTTCTCGCAGCGCAAGCTTTGCATACGATTCCTGAAGTGTGAGCTGAATGTAATTCACAAGCGATGTTGCTCATGCTTATTGGACTGGTCGTAGGCAGGGGAAAAGCGGACGGAGGATCTGGGACGGGGAATAATTGGGTGGCAAGGAACAGCGCACGGAAAAAGGAGCAGTGTGCCTTGGGCGACGGAATGAGAGGCCCCTGGAAAGCTGGAAACGAAATCATATACCGAGGTTGTAGCGAGGTCGCGTCGCGAGGCGCCAGGGCTGGGCTAGTCCAGTCGAACTGGGTAATAGACGTGCCCGTCGCCATGGTGGTGTTCACTCTGTTGATTTGGATCCAACTTGAGTGCGCGCATGACGATGGTTTCGCCATCGCCTAGGTGCACCACGGTGCTGACGACCATCCAACGCACGCCGTTCAATTCCATGTGGTCCCTGGGCCTGTGCGTCACGGCATGGGGGTCCGCGGCCGTCACCGGCCAGGTCTGCTCAGGATGGCCCTCATACTCCACCGTCCCGGTCAGGTTCGCCTGTTCCTCCAGGGACGAATCGAGTGTGTAGTGGAGGTGGCCGTACGTCTTTGAGGGCTCCAGCGTGACGACAACATTCACGCTCTCGTTCACCGGCGTGGTCAGGCGGAACACGAGGATGGAGCCCGGTGCGGCCTGCACAACATTCAGGAGGCATCCTGTGCTTCTTCTCTCGATGAAAGGTATGCAGTACGCCGTGACGGGGGTGCGAGGCTCGATCGGGACCTGGGCGGAAGTGGGTTGAGCGGGGGTCGGTGGAGCCTCCGCCCCTGGACTTGTAGCCGTCTGGGCCTCAGTGGAGGGCAACATGGGCACAGTCTTCTCTGAAGGGGATGCATTCTTCTTCTTTGGGCTCTCCAGTAGCCACTTTTCCGCGTGGCCATCGTCATTGCTCGGGAATAGGGGAGACCGAGTCTGTGGCTTGCGCGGACGACGAACGACCCTTGTTCTCTGCGAGCGAAAGGACTTTGGAGATTTGGGTGGCATTCTTCTGCAAACGCAGTTGGTGAGCCCAAGTGTAGACCTTTGCGAGCGCTCACCTAGGCTGCCGTGCGAGGAGCTGCCGACACGCTCAGCAACACCAGGAGCAGCAGCAAGCTCCCCAGTCTCCTCATTTGCATGATCTTAAAGTTGGTTTGAGTTTCTTTTTCAGGTGATGGAGGGCGCCCTCCTAAAACTTGCCTGAAAAGCCCGGCTGCCGTGTTTCGGCCAACGCCCGCGGCTCCCCCGGACACTCGATAGACGCGTTTGGACGTGGCGTGGACGCGGTCTAAAAGTCGCGCTTGTGCCCAGATGCCGCTCTTGTTCTAGCATGAGCTGTAGATTATTGTGTTTGATGCCATACCATAGACGAGGCTCGACTCAGTCGCGTGGGTACGGAATGTTTCAAGTTTGTGTGGGAGAGGTGCCCTAGTCCGGGGATACGCCGGAGGCTGGCCACGCTGGCACCCAGCGGGCCCGCCGGTCGGATCGGCATCTCGGAACACAGTGCGCCGTGTGGTCCCTGGTGACATCAATGGCTCGCGCAGAATCAATCTCAATGAAACTTATGAAATCGTTTTAGCTGGGCCATGAGGCCGACGATGCCCAAGGTGCTGCGTGCCTTGGTCCAAGCATGCCCCTCGCCACGCCCGCCCAAGATTGGCCGCATCCCAGTGGTGACACCCGGTGCCGCCCCGGCGCCGCTCTCTGCATGCGAGGCGTGCGCTTCACCTGCCAGCACCCCTGGCGCAATAGCCGCCTGACCAGCGCGTCAGGTGCTGCATAGGTGGGGAAGCCTGGCGATATCTGGACTGAGGCTTGGCGTGTGCGCGATGGGTAGGATTCAGATAGTGTCGCTCATGTCCATTGAACAGGTCTCAGACCGGACAAAATCATGACCTGATTGCCAGATAGTTTCTAGGATGGGTACATCCCAGGTAATTTGGATTATCCTCCCACGCAAGCGGGGCCACAGTGATTGAGCACCACCACTGGGGAAGGACGCCTTAGGTTGAATTGCAGAGCAGAAGACATACAAACAGGGGGGGGGCGCTGAGGCCAGGCTGGGGCAGACAGGAAGGGGGTGCCAGAGGGGTACGCACAACACAGTGTTTGGGTGGTCGGTGCACGTATTGGAGACCCACTTTCGGGCACAGGCACACCCTGTTGTGTGCGCCCCTTTTTGGCGCCCTCCCCTTGACTGCCCTTGCCTGCCCCAGCCTAGCCCTAGCGCATTCCCGCTTGCCCTAGCCAGCCCTTGCACGTTCCTAGATTATTAATCCAGCCCTAGGCCTTCCTTCCCCTGTGCTAGAGCACAGTGGCCCTGCATGCATATGATAACCCCTGCCACCTGGGCTTTCCCCATCCAAGACTATATGGTGATCCAGGCCTTCTTTCCCCTGCCTGAGACCTACTTAATGAACATGAACGATAGTATTTGTAACCTACATTTAGTCCACGAACCGAGTCTATCCCAGAGATTGTTACGCTTCCCCGCAATCCGGAACAATTTCTGCCAAAGACGTCCATCGCGAAGCCTTAGGATTTGATTCGTCTTGGTGACGGTGGCGCTCGGGTCCATGGTGCCCACTTTCCATTTGTACTGGGGCATTCCCACGTACTCTACCGTACCGGATAGGTTTGCTTGCGGCAGGATGGATTTGTACAATCCAAATTCAAGGTCTGTGAAGGGGGTGGCATGGTGCATGTCCATTGGGACTTGCGCGTGCTCACCCGCCGTCGACTCCAGGCGGAACAGGATGTCCGTTCCCAATTGAACCTCGACAACCTTGATAATGCAGCCCGTGGAATATTCGTCCGTGTACGGAATGCAGTAAGCAATGATGGGAGTGCTTGGTGGATCCGTCAAGGAAGGGGGAGGGGGCGATGGAGGAGGACGGGGCGGCCTGCCCGGCGGGGGTGGGCGGGAAGGCGATGGCGATGGCGAGGCAATCACCCCAGGCGAATGTGAGGGCTTTGTGTGCGATGGCGAGTGCTCTCCGCTGCCGTGATCTGGGCTCCCCTTGATTAGACCGCCGTGCTCCGAGTGGGTGCGGGAGGCCGCGGTGTGGGCCACTCTCAGCTCGTCCGCGATCACGGACAGGCCGCCGTGAGGATGCGTGTTGCCTGGATGGGCCACCACCTCAGCCATCTACACATAAATAACGAGACATATCATGAGCCAATCTGCGCACACAGTGGTTGCTGATCCGAGGGCCCTGTAATCGGTGTGTCCTACCTGTCTCCTGGCCAGGGCCAGGGGGCAGCTTGCCAGCGCCACCACCCCAAAGAGGAAAATTAACCTCAAAGTAGACCGTCCCATGTTTTTCTATTTTTATAATACTGTAACTGGGCGCCATTGTGACTCTATTTGTCGAGAATCGAGGGCAAACGTGTGCGGTTGCGATCCTCGTAGGTCGCGGACTCCGGAGCGGATCCCGGACAATATGCTGTGCCGATTCCTACGGTGAAGCATGTACCAGCGTGTGCCCGGAGTGCATCAAGATCTTGCCCTGCCAGACGCCAGCTGCAGGGAGGACATAATTGAGCAATGTCCCGTGCTACGCCTCAGGCACTGCAATCCCAAGCAGGCAATACATTCGCAATCACTCCGGCGCCTGTGCAATACGTATAGTAGAGATACCCCGGCCCGCAGTTTGCATGCGTCAGCCCCGAACCTAGACTATGTTTCCTTCGACTGGAACGTGATGGACCTCATCAAAATACAATTGGAATGCACCAGGCTCACAGCCTCCTCGAAGAAGAGCGGGTCTCAGGAGGACTCGCTTGCCCCTGTCTTCGCGCTCAAGCTCACGCCCTCTCGGCCAAAAATCTTGGATAAATGGCATCAAATATGGCCATTGAACCTCAAAATTATTCTGCGAGTTGCATCGCACGCTCATCGCCAGGCTTCCCCGCCCAAACACGGTATCCGGACGAGGAGATACCAGGGCAAGAGTCCTGGCCGCGGATCCGGTCGACCGTCACATCGTTGTCGTTATGTTGGGAGAGGACATTCGGTCGTCAGTGCCAGAGCATAGCCACCAGCGTGCGGTTGGTGCGTTCCGTCGGCCCTCCCGTCTGGGGGTGATTGGGCGAGCTGGAACGACAAGCCCAGCCGAGGGCGGCTGTAAGGAATCGGCCGGGAAGCGTGACTATCGGAGTGTACGGACTGCTTGTGGACTGTGTGTAGGTTGCAAATATTGTGTTGCATGCTCGTCAGTAGGCAGAGGCAGGGCAGAAGTCAGCATGGGCACGCAGCTATGCACAGGCATATCCCACAGTACGTGAGTCGGATAAAGTGATGGCTTCATACACATGACCATCACGCTTTGGAATCAGAGATATACAGCCTAGTATCTAGGCTGACGCATGCAGGATGAGGAGTGACGTCAGGCAGGTTGGGGAGAGGGGTGTCCACAACAATGCACGTCCATGCCCGGCCACAGGGCATGGACCTGGCCAAAAGGCGCGTTCCTATAAGAGGCACCGATGGCAGCACTTGTCCGGTGGGATGGCGCCACAAGCAAAATCGATCCTGACCTTGGATGGACGCGAGCAAAGATTTGTGTCGCGGGGGTGTTCTGTGGAGGAGCATCGTCCCAAGGCATCCTGCTCTGATGGTATTTCCTCACTGATCGGCTATGTGACGTGAGTGGCCTCCACAGCAGAAAATGTTGTGCTCAACATGTCTGCCGTCCTAGGAAAGCAAAATAAATAGCTTTAATAGAGGAATTGATGATCTGCAAGATAGGGGAACACCTCGAGCGGTGCTGAGCGGCGAGGGTGCACGTCGCAAGTCATCGGGTTTTTGGCCGGCTGCCGCAGACCATGAATGCGTGCCCGACAACTGACCAAGCCCAAGGTGTGGGAGTTATTGCTCCGGCGACAGTCGCCTGTGCCCAGCATCGATGCTGGCGGCACTCGTCGCGCGACACCCAGGTCCATATCGGAATCCTGCGAGGCGCCCGGGCGTGGGCTGGTGGCGTCCGAGCTGTGACGCATTGTCCTACCAATAAGGATGCCTCTCCCGGGTGGGAAACACTCTGTTCCCTCCCCATTTGGGCGGTGGCGGGGATGGAGGAGGTGGAGATGGTGGCGGCGGGGGTGGCGAAGGCGGTGGGGGGTGGCGAAGGCGGGGGCGGCGGGGGCGAGGAGGGGGGCGGGGGCGGCGGGGGGCGGCGGGAACGGCGGGGGGCGGGGGGGCTCAGATTGAAATAGGTCCGAGTGCGGATGGTGACGACCTCATCGCCGTCCATCTTCACTGTGTGCAAGTATTGAATGCTCAGCAGTTTGCCAAAGATTTGGTGCTCCGAAGCATAGACCTTCCGCGCAGCAGATGGGTCGTCATTGCCGACTGGCCACGTACGGGAGGGGTACCCCTCGTACTCTACTGTTCCCTGGAAGGCCAGCGGACCGGTGCTTTGGAGTTGTGCATTGTAGATGTAGCCTCCCACAGTTGATTGGGGCGCCAGCCTGACCACTGCCATGACATTCTCGCCTGTTGTTGTGGCCACCAGGCGGTACACCACGCTGGCTCCTGGCTCAGCCGAGGCCACTTTGAGCAAGCAGCCTCGTCGGCTCCCTTCCTCAAATTCGATGCAGTAGGCCACGATGGGCGTTTGGGGCCCAGAGTTTGGTGATGGGGGCGGTGCTATGGGCGGGACCGGCGCCTGTGGTGCAGCAGCAGAGCCATCCTCTGGAGATCGACTGGATGTGCCAGGCCCGGGTGCGTTCGGCGCCTGTGGTGGGGCAGCAGGGCCATCCTCGGGAGACCTGCTGGATGTGCCAGGCCCGGGTGCGTTCGGCGCCTGGAAGGGTGGCTCACTTGAGATAGGAGGCGGACTGTCGGTGACCAGCAAGTTGCCATCTGGCGACTCGAAGCAGGGGCGCGGGACGTCACCACCGACAGTCGTCGACATCGCCCTGCAATGAATCGGCCTCGACGTGTGACTCCGCTTGAGCTTCTGGACAACCTGCAAATGGCATCGACTCATGATCTTGTTGGAGCCGGCGCATCTTCAAGGCAGTCACGCGCCTCGCCCCGTGTGCACGCACCCATATTGTGCGTGTGCGGCTCGCAGGCACCGCACTCGATAACGACAGAAGGAGGAGCACGACTACCCCGGAAAGCATCTCAAATCTTTTTAAAGCGCTACAGAAAATAATTCAGTCGTGCATCTCGAAGTGCAGAGCAGAACAGGACGCGTGCAGGTTTACCCGCCCCGGAGGCGGCGTCGGGCGTCCGGAGAATCGTGCACACCTTCCCGGCAGGCCCGCCAGCGTGCCTGACCAAGCTGGGCAAGGGACCGTGCGTGGAATGCGCGTCAGAGGCACAGTACACTTTACACTGCGGACTCGGCTGCTCAGATAAGACCACTCCGTGAGTACAAGCACGGCTAGTCTGCGGCTCGACGATAGGAGATCCGTCCGCTCCAGACAATCTGGGCTGATGACTGGGATCGGGCTCGATCTGCTCCGGAAGGCATCCATGCTGCCGCAATGAAGCGGTAAATGGACTAGGTGATGTGATATAACGCCATCCAGCCCCGTCCAGGTGCTACACTGATCTGAGAGGTGTAACCGGGCTTGTTCGTGGAGCGGGGTCCATGGCGTTTCCGCGAATTCCCACGGAAGCCTGGCGGGCACTGGGAGCACCTGGATGTGCGGTCGCGACGGTTAGTTGTTCTCGATCCTTGAAGCTGCGTGTAGGCTTGATTCGATTGACTGTAGTTTTCGATGCTTTGGGGAGGGGCCGTTCGTTTCTGGAGTGGGACGGCGAGCGCGCCTGGGTGCCCATCACCCGGGGGCACAGGCCGATTCGGGTCATGCTTGACTTTATACTGGAACCGTTGCAGGTTGACTCGGGACCTAGATACGACTAATATGTTGTCAAAGGTTCCCCCTATGTACTGCTGGAGCAGCGAGCAAGACGATCCTGTAGCAGGCATGGCGCGGGACAAGCGCTTGATGGCGAGTTGCACGATCGACTTACAGGTGAGGCCTGGAGATCAGCGCATGCATGCTTACGAAAGAAAAACGCGCAAACCTGACACATGTTGCCTGTCCAGAGGAGGCTTGATGCTTGGCCTTGCCTTCCGCAAGCAGGTGATGGAAGACATGCGCTGGGCAGTGCCGGAGCGACGGCCGGCACGAGCTGCCTGGTGCCGGTTGTGTCCGACCGCGCACCGCGCGCAGGGTGAGGGCGAGATTGGGTGGCTTGCTCGGCGCGCGCTTAAGCTTGTGCGGGTACGCTTGCGGGTGCGGCCAGTCTGCGTGCGGGATGCGGCGATGCGACCGCGTGCAAGGTGCGTTCGCGCGCAGCGGTTGGCATGGCACGCGGCTTCGCCGCCCTGCCTGCCGAGCTCATGGCCTCAGTGTCTTTCATCTGCAGCTTGGTCCCTGGCAAATGAGGGCTGCGAGCTGCGGTGCCATGGCGTGAGGGCCGGCACCGGTGGTCATCCATGCGGCCTCGAGGCTGATGCCGCCTCTTGCTTTCGGATGCCGATGTCTGAGCACGCCCAATGCGCTCGAGAGTAGACGGCTACGCAGGCGAGGTGCGCGTGGCATTATACAGCGCACTTTGCTGTTGCAAGCAGCGGCGCCGTGCGCACATTGCCGCCAACAGAATATCCCTGTCAAACGGTTTTCCAGATTTGCCGCGTAATGCAGGCTGCGATGCTGCAATGGCAAGCACCAGGCAGGATCCCCTCGGCTCATTTGCCAAGAAGCGCTGGAGGGCCTTGCTGTGCTTCCAGGCCAGCGCGACGGTGCGTGGGTGCGCCGGGCGGGCAACCACACCGCGCGACGCAGCATTTTGGGGAACCTTGGCATGCTCGTTGTAGAGATTTGGCCTGGAAGGGTGGCTGTCGAGGTGATTGAGCTTTGCGTAGGCTGAACGTAGGTTACAGTTATCGTTGTTCGGGGCATTTGAGTATGGATGCAAGCAGTCAGAGGGTTGCGTCAAGGAAGCTGGGGTCCAGCACGTGGCGAGCCTCGAGCTTGAATATCCTCATACTCGGGGCCAACACGTTGGCTTGGAAAGGAAACGACAACGGAGGGTTGGGGCAGGGGTTGGAAGCTAAAGAGTACTAGGACTAGAACGTGCTAGGGCTAGGCTAGGACCAGGCTAGGGCATGCACAGGGGTTGGGGATAGGGGTGTCCACAACAGCCCAGTCCACAACTTGTATGCCCTAGCCTCGTCTCTAGATTAGGCATTCCTTCCCCCCAAAACGTGCCAATGCTGAGTATGAGGATATTCAAACCCCCAGCTCACCACATTCTGGCGCCCAGCTTTCTCGGTGCCGCCCTCTGGCTGCCTGATTATGTACTTAAAGGCCCTGAACAACAGTAATTGTGACCTACATTCAGCCCACGAGTCGTGTCATGAACAGGGGACGGTGGGCCTCCCAGGATATTGACACTTCCTCCGATCGGCGAGGAGATAGGAGCAGGGCCAGTTGACAAACTCATACGTGAAAAACAAGAGTGGCTTTTTGTTTTGTATCAGCCATTTCATGCGGTACGTCTTCATGCACGTCTCATCTTTATCCATGGGCTTCTCATGGTACATGTTGACAATGGTGCGTGGGTTCTCGGTCAAGAGGGGCCAGGTCTCTTCTGCCCAACCCGCATACTCCACAGTCCCGCTCACGTTGTTGTATCCTTTGAGCATGTCGGGAAGAGCCTGGAAGTAGGCCTCCCCCAGGCTTTCCGGGGCTGGCTGCAGCGTAATGTTGATAGCTGCGCCACCGCTGGTGACTATGCGGAAGACGAAGCCAGCACCTGGCGCTGCTGTCTCCACCTTGAGGACACAACCCCCAATAAAGGTATCGATGGTATAAGCGGGCACACAGTACGCCCTGATGGGCATGACTGGAGGCCGCGGAGGGGGGGAGGGGGTGGTGAGGGCGGCGGTGGGGAAGGAGGTGGTGACGGCGGCGGGGGCGACGGTGTCCGTACGTGGTCCACTGTATAGTAAGAGAGAGTAATGGGGCCCATACCCTCGATAGGGGTCTCGGTAATGTGCCTGAACCAGAAGATGCCCCCCACTGGAGCGGATTGCCTCATCCAGGAGGTCACGCGGGTGAGCGGGTCCTGCGACGTCACAGGCCAGGTCTGCTCCGGCTGGCCTTCGTACTCCGCCGTCCCCGTCAGGTTGGCCTGACGCTCCTTGGAGTCTGGGAGATAGTATCGCTGAAAAGTATGGGTGTGTGTGCTGCCCAGCTTGACGACCACTCGAGCATGCTCACCAGCAGTGGACGTGAGTCGGAACAGCACGCTGGCGCCTCTAGCGGCTTGGGCCACCTTCAGTAAGCAGCCTGTACCCCCCTCGTCAGTGAAGGGAAGGCAGTAGGCGGAGATGGGTGGCAGGGGGTTCCTGGGAGTGGGAGGAGGGCTGTGCACGAGAGTATCGTCTTGTGTCGCGCCGGGAGGTAGTCTCGCGCCAGCATCATCGAGTTTTTCGGCAATGGGGGAGAGGTCCCGGTCACCAGGCCGGCGCCTTTGCTTCCCAGGTCCAGGTCTCGTGACCTGCGCCCCGAACATAGAATACATGAAACAACTCTATGTATTCATGGTGTGCTACCGGCCCCGTCCACCCGCTGTTCGCACCTCTTTCGTATCTGCTAGAGCCAAATGAGCCGGCGACAGCGCCAGCACGGCAAGCAGCAGGACGAGCGTCCTGGCATGGTTTCCCATCGTTGTTGGGTATAAGAGTTTCCAGATAAACTTTTTTCGTGTAAGACGCCCAGTCGCGACGCCATGGATATGGACACGGCCGTCCGTGATTTCTCAAGTGCGCCCACCGCCACGCGCAGACACGCAGAACGTGAGTCCCGTTCACTCTTCCCGAGCCGCTGGCGCATCCACGTGTCCGCGTGCGGCCGGGGCGGGTGAAACTCCTCCCAAGGTCGCTGTGGCAGGGAGAGGAGGTTCCGTTCGGAACCTGAAGAATTCAACAGGTCTGTAAACGTTACAAGCACGATGTGTTATGCCATCTGGTGCGTGCCCAATGCGGGAGGCTCACCATCCACGGGCCCAGGGACCCCGGCCGGACAGGAGTCCCTGCACAGCCTGCTCACAGCGGAACCTTGGCCCACGCTTGTTGTCGTGACACAGCTCGCTATATACTTAGTACTGAGTCTATTTTTGCTTCCTGATGTTGGAGCATTCAGCCTGCGGGGACGAGCAGAGTGCAGCGTAGAGTGTCTGCCATCGACCATGCTGCCCACGAGGCGCTCCTCAGCCCATACCCTTTTACGATCCCTAAATGTTGATATTATAGTATGCCTCATCACCTTTGTCGCCCGTGTTGCCGGTACCCCAGTTGTGATTGCCCCTGTTGTCGTTGCCAAAATTGCTGATCCCACGGTTGTTCGGACCGAATTTCCGGTAGCAGACATTGTTGCAGCCCACATTGCCGTCGCTGTCAGGGGCGCACTTGGAGGCACCCACCGGGATGCACTCCACGCTGATGAGCCATTTGCAAGACGGCCGGCAGTAAGGCGTGCTGGTGCTCAGTTCAATCGTCTTGGCTGCACCATTGAGCACGTCCAGAGTTGCCCCTCTATAACCACCGGCCTCCAAGTTGCAACCACTTGCAAGAGGGTGATGCTCGACTTTCCTCGTATAATAATGGCATACGTTGCGATGGAGCTGGAGAGAGACACGAAATAGACGGGCTTTGATAAATATGCGTAGACGATGGCGTTTAAGGCGGCGTTTACGAAACGATGAAATTGGATCGTGCCATCAGAAAAAGCGGGACAAGGACAGACATAGGGCAACAAAAGCGAGGCAGGCAGGGGACAGTATGTCTACAAATCCCAGGGTCTATAGATTCCGTAAAGCGTTAGGACTTTGCCGTTGCCCACGGGCACCTTGATGCTCGTTTTTGGAAACGCAGGCGCGCTCCATTTCTCGCGGAAAGAGCCAAGGAACGCATACCTGGCATCGGGGTCGCGTTGTCTAAATGGCTAGCTGCCCAAAGCCAGCCAACGTGAGCAAGCCCGCTGGTGATGTATATTCTTACACAAGCACAGAACCGGCAACTCGGATTTGGCGCGGGCGGGAGCAGGCCTGCAGGTAGCGTTTGACCAGCGGCTGGGTGGGAGTCCTGGCGGCGGCCAGGCCAGGCGCGCCGCTTGTGCAGGCCCGCAGAGGCGGTGGCCTCGCCCGCCGGCCATGATTGCAGCAGCCATGCGCGTCACCAGTGTTGCGGACACCCCTATCCCTACCCTGCCTGACGTTGCCTCTCCTCCAACATGCGTCTACCTGAATACTACATTGTTTATTCCGATCCTAACACGTGATGCCCGTGCACACGGTACGATCCCATTGCTCCCCACCCAGGACTCCATGGGAGTTGCATGTACGTCACACGTTCCCACGCCGACGTCTGCCCTGCCTCTGCCTATATGACCTGCGTGCAATGCCATAACTGTAACTCACAAACAGTGAGCCACGAGCAGTCCATACACTTTGATGGTCACGCTTTCAGTCATATTTGTGCAAAAAGTGCTCATTCCAATCAGCTATTGTATTGTACGTCACCACGGTGTCCACACCCCCGTCGGGCAGCTCGACTGTTGTGGTGCACCGAACGGCGAGCTCCTTCGTGTGTGGCATGTACACGTGAAAGTCGCAGGACCTGTCGTTCTGCGCGTACTCGTTGATGGTGTAAAACCTTCTAGGCGCGCCGTCGTCGGTGTATCGAATGAGACCATAGAGCTTGACCTGGCGATGGGATGGATCCTTCCAGTACACGCGCCTAAAGGCCGTGCTGCTGTCAGGCATCAGTTGAATCACCCGCTTACCACCTTTTTCCCCGATAGCGCTCGAGAACTGAATGGTCAATGACGCCCCAGGCGTAGCCTGCCGAACCAGCAGATAACATCCCGACCCCTTCTCGTCCCAAAAGGGGAGACAGTAGGCTTCAATGCGCTGTTCAAGGACAGGCGGGACTGGGCTGCTCTCGGTTGGACTCGGCGGTGGTGAGGCAAGTGCTGACCGGGGCTCAAGAGCTGGAGGTGGTAAACTCGGGAGGGCTGGCGGGGGCTGCAGCATGGCGTCGTGGCCAGGCGGCGGTGGGGGTGCCACCTTTTTCAGCAGGTTGTCAGGGTCACGACCGTGCTTGGCTGGTCGAAGCCTCATCCTGGTGACCTGTACATTGATGATGTAAGAGCAAAAGTTGCTGAGACCGGTGCACGCTGGCGTTCAAGCTCACGGCGCAATGCTTCCCAATTCGCACCATTCTTTGGTGACCGCAAATTACGGAAGGCAGGCTCGCCGACAGAACGACCAGGACGAAGCCGAGCCTCCGCACTCTAGAAACCACAGATCGCATGATTATCTCGAGTTCAATGACGTTCAACTCAAAACGGACGCAACTCCCGCGCGGGATCGGTGTCTCGACGAGATGGGGTTGGCCGAGCGGTCCCGGGCGAATGGGCTCGCACACCTCTCGATTAGACCTCGTGAGGAGTCCCTGCACCACCGCAAGCCTCCGAAAGTGATATCTACTTGCTCCAAATATGGTTTTCAAATCCCACGCGGATGGGTTCTGGGGTGCCGGTTCTCGGCCGCAAGTGCCTCGCCCGTTTGGCGGGGTTTGAGAGAAGCAGGCATCCGGCGGCGATCCGGAGCCGACGCGTAAGTTTCGCAGTGTCCGATGGGACGGACGTTCCGCTCCAAATACCTCAAGTGAGAGCTGTGGCGGAGACATGAAGGATGCCAATATTTGCCAGTGGTTCCAAGGGGAGGCGCCCCAGGTGTGTACGGCCACTTGGCCATCGGCTCCGGATCCCAAATCTGGCCGGGTTCTCGACCATGCCGGGACATTCAAATTCAAGCAAACATGGGTTCATCCGTGCCTGCCGGGTATTCGCTAATATGTGATTCGGCACCCACCCACTTCTCCTTTAATATGAGGTTTTGTGGGCGGTGGCTGCTGTAATCCTGGCCCGGCTAAGAAAGCGAGTGAGTGCGGCTATCGGTGGATGCTGCAACTTGTGTGCACCTCTGCAACACCCTCTTCCTGGTTGCTCTAGCCCACAAGCTGGGTATCGCTAAAGAGATTGTCACGCTTCTCATGCCTTCAATATGCAACCACTGGCGAGAGAGTGGTGCTCAACTTTCCTCGTATAATTATGGCCCACGTTGCACTGGAGTTGGAGAGTGACTTGGGTCAGACGGGATTGAACAGGTATGCGTAGACGATGGCCTTCAAGACGGCGTTTACGAGACAATAAAATTGGATCGTGCCATCAGAAAATGCGGGTCAAGGACAGATATAGGGCAACAAAAGCGAGGCAGCCAAGGGACAGTCTATCTACACATCCCAGGGTCTATAGATTCCGTAAAGCGTAAGTAGTTTGCCGTTGCCCACGGGCACCTTGATGCTCGTTTTTGGAAACGCAGGCGCGCTCCAACTCTCGCGGAAAAAGCCAAGGAACGCGTACTTGGCATCGGGATCACGTTGTCCAACCGGCCAGCTGCCCAAACGCCCGTCTGCATACGCCACCGTGCCCGTGAACATAGCCTGCACCTCGTTCGAGCCTGCCAGGTAGAAGAGTCTGGACCCTGACGTCGCGCCACTGTCCAACTGGACAGAGATTCGTGCCCGCTCACCGGCGGCGGACTTGAGGTCAAACAGTGCCTCGGACCCTGGACAGGCCTGTGCGACCTTGAGTAGACATCCAGTGCCAGAATCGTCCTTAAAGGGTAGGCAGTAGGCAGTGATAGGCGTCGAACACGGTGGGGGCGGTGGTGGAGGACGGGGCGGAGGCGGTGGTGGCGAGGGTGGCGGAGGCGGTGGTGGCGAGGGTGGCGGAGGGGGCGGTGGCGAGGGCGGAGGCGGTGGAGAGGGCGGAGGCGGTGGAGGCGGTAGTGGCGAGGGTGGCGGAGGCGGTGATGGCGGAGGGGTTCGCGGTGGTGAAGAGAGTTCCTCGTTTAGCACTGGTGCCACATCCAATATCAATGTGTCTGGCGTGTTGCGTTGATGCTCCCCTTGGTCCAGCCTCTCAGCAATCGGGGAGAGGTCCTTCCGTCCGGGATGTGCCTTACGCGGCCGACGAACCGTGATCACCTCCTGCAAGCTCAAAATGCAAATTCAATACAAAAAAGCTTCGCAAGAGTGCCTACGAGCCGAGAAGCAGTAAATCCGCACCTTTACTGTTCTAGCACAGGCGAAGGAGGTGGTCGACAAGACCAGCAGGGCCACCAGAAGGAAGAACCGGCAGGCGCAGCTCTCCATTCTTCTTGTAGTGAGCACTTTATAGGACATGTCGCAATTACTGACAGCCGTCTGGAGATGAGCGTGTGCTAGAGGTGCCACAGATCCCCCCGGTCACGCGCGGAAAATGTTCCGGGCTGTCGGACCAGGGCCACCGACCGGCAGAGTGTTCTTCCAGCCCCTGCGCGCGACACACCTCGTGGCACGTCTGTGATTGATGGTAAGATGTGTATGTTGCTTACGAAGGTACCCTTATATTACTTGACCCAGTCTAGTAGTCTTGATCAGGCACGGACGCACTCGACATCGCGTGGCGCAGGTG